>JAVLUX010000215.1:2877500-3477500 GCA_032164185.1 Moxostoma hubbsi
AATATTAGGGCTGTCGGCAGAACGAACGTCGCGAAAGTGTTGTATGCTGTTGCACACTTTTGTTTCCTTAAATTTTGATGGGACAATAATTATCTGAATTATTGAGGCGCTATATGTAATTTGATAAGCATGTAATGCAATTTTAAGTGAAGCCGTGCTTCCAGTGTAGTCTTCGCATATTAGCTTTTAATGCATGTAAATACAAAACAGAAAGAACTATGTTTGGGTGTGTTCAACCAATGATAATACAATCAGTGGTAACTTAAAGCTGGAATTTTTTTACTGGCAACTTGGCAGGGGTGTTTGTCATTTTTACATTCAAAGCCAATTACACCGATCAGCCACAAAAATAAAACCACCTGCCTAATATTGTGTAGGTCCCCCTCCTGCCACCAAAACAGCACCAGCCCATATATCAGAATAGCATTCCGAGATTATATTCTTTCACCACAATTGTACAGAACGGTTATCTGAGTTACCGTAGACTTTTCAGTTCTAACCAGTCTGGCCATTCTCTATTGACCTCTCTCATCAACAAGGCGTTTCAGTCCACAGAACTGCATCTCAATGGATGTTTTTTGTTTTTGCCACCATTTGGAGTAAATTCTAGAGACTATTGTATGTGAAAATCCCAGGAGATCAGCAGATACAGAAATACTTTATCCACCCGGAGGCTAGTCACTACACCACCATGAGGACTTCGAGCACATAAGGAATTGGGCATGCCAAATTGGGGTGAAAAGGGGAGAACAAAAATCGAAAGAAAAAAAAAAACCTGGTAAGCGGCACTGTTTTGGCAGCACGAGGGGGACCTACACAATATTAGGCAGGTTAATTTACATACAGTACAGGTACAGTAGCTAACAGACAATTCTAAGGTTAGAGAAGGGGCGGATGGTCACAGACCTAAATTTCGGCTGTTGTTAGTGTAAGATACTTTTACTAACATTATATTTGGACGGTGGAGGAAATAAAATGCTACGAAAATTTAGAATATGGACCCTTTAAATCTCAATGCATACAACATAGTGCTTAGTTAGGCTAGATGTAGAATTTATTGAATTGACACATAATGCGTCTGTTCCAAAACCTTGTAAGCTTCCTATGGAATCATCATTTTAAGACATCATTGACACACTCCAGACACAAAGGCTGTTCCAAAAGGAAGGCATCTTTATTATAATGCTAAGATATCTCGTCTTGGTCAAATTCTAGGGTAGCATCTAGGACAGAGTGATTTGACAATATATATTGTGGTGATGATATAAAGTCACGAACGATAGATTTTGCTATATCGTCTGGGCTTATCTATCAGTGGGCAAGGCTTCACATGAAACTGAGAGAATTGACGAAACATGGGTTTTTCCTGCATGAGATTTTTATTTTGCAGCCACCTAAGCAAATTCAATGACATTCAAAAGCACTAAATATGCTTCTCATCTGACGTCGCATATTTTACGTGAATGTGGCATACGCTATTATTCACTCACGTAAGTGAGTGCGAGTCCAGCAGGCTTCCAGATATTTGTGCTCCACAGACAGAAGAGGGGAGTGCGTGATCTCTCACAATACTCAATCATTTTTGACCAAGAAAAAAAACTATGGAGAAAGACATCTCCACAGAATGGGGCGACTCCCAAACAAGTCATGAAAATGAAGAGGAGCTTGTTATTAAAACAGGTGTCGACATCTGTGTTGTGGGTTCACAAAAGCTGACACAGAGCAGAAAAATTAAGGCTCATGTGCAAACTGTGTCACACGATGGAATTCACTCATTACACAAGCAATCTGTATTATTGATTTATTGCAAGAAGTGTTTATATTCATTTGATATGTATTTTCAGTTTTTTTTTTACTTATGTATTATGCGCTTTGTTGTATTGCTTTGAGAAAATTGATTTCTTGAGGAAAGTTTATAATAATAATAATAATATTGGTTAACAACATATCAGACTGAAATGTGGCATTGTGACATTTTTGGTAAGACTGATTTTTAAAAACAAGTTGAATGTTTAATTTTCTTACTTTTTTTTTTATTTTTCCTTTTACTATATTTGTCCGGTTACAAATTATACAAGTAGATTTCATTGATCAAGAATTGAATTCACCGACTGGAGTTTACAAATATAGGCATTCCAATATGGTTATTTAATATAATTATAACTAAAATATTTTAATATATCATGATGTTAGGGCTGGATGATTAATCAAAAAGTAATCGAACAGAAATTAAGAACCTCTAACCGACGTAATTTTCAAATGTCATTTATCAGCGGAATGGAAGCAACATGGTGTCGAACTCAAACACCAAGTCAACTGAGCAACAGGAGCAGGTTGTACCAAAGAAAATGCAGTGTGCGTCGTTTGGACCCATTTTGGCATCAGTCAAAGGTAATACCACCAATCCGTTTCAACACTAAGAGCAAAATAACGTTACCGAATACAAACAGAGCATGGCTCAAAAAAAGAGAGAGACTGACAAGCCCCCAGTAACAAGTGCCTCCACAAAGCAGGTGTTGATAACAAGCATTTACAAAATTCTACACAATATGAAAAGGATACAAGATGTAAAATAATAACTGATGCCATGCGTTACTACATTGCGAAGGATATGTCTGCCATAGCTACAGTGGAGCACAGTGGGTTTAAACACCTTGTTAAAACTCTGGACAGAAGATACACTGTGATCCATCACAACCATATTTTTCCCAAACTGCGCTGGTTCAGATCCTGCCTGAAATCTGAATAGGTAAACATACTAGTGTTTCTTAGGAAGAACCTAGAATAAATTATTGAATATAGAGTGACAGTACAAGATCACATGCAACAGCGATCATGAGTCCGATTCAAATCTATAACGCTATGAGCACACAGCCTGCTAATCCATTAGAGGTGCCCTGTCCAAGCCCTGCTCTTGCTCTTAATCAACAGTGTTCTTTTTACATTTTTGTACATGGCATTATTTAAAACAATATTTATTTACAAGAGATGCAAGTTATTTACTAATTTTCACACAATATTTAAAATAATTTATTTTATTTGCAAAAAAGCAAGTTATTTATTTTCTATTTTTTAGGAATCTTGCTTTTTACACAAACAGAAATGTGACGTTTTTCATTAGACGTTTTCATTTCAAGCAATGCGTGCATTGATTTCAATTGTACGAAATATTCAATAAATAACCATAAATAGTTTCAATTATTTTAAAATCACAAAGATAAGAAATGCACCCTTTCATTAGAAAAAAAATATCCCACCTTTAATAGTTGAGCATATTTATAGTACAACCCTTGTCAATGAACTATGAGGGCAAAAAAAAAAAACAAAGCAAAAAACAAAACAAAATAATCGTTCATAATCGAGGTAAAATGTTCAATGAATCGAGATTTTGATTTGAGGCCATATCGTCCAGCCCTATGTGATGTATATTATCATCATGGTATAAAATGACTCGTATCATGATACAAGATATTGGTCACATCTCCCACCCCAACTGGCAATCCCAGAATGCACGTGATGAACATGAACACAAAATAGTTTACTATCATAGAAAACTGACCATTTCACCCAAAATGTTTGTGTACTATGTGTATTTATGCTCAGAGTTTTGCGTTGTACCTCTCATGTCACCTGTATTGAAATCAGTTGCGAGTCGAGTCTAGCGAGCGCTGCGTGTGACGTGTGCTATTTGAATGATGTGCGGAGCTGCCTTCTTTGAAGAACGTTCCAAAACGGTCTTTTATGAGGCATCATTTCAGTAAGGGTGATGCCATAGAAGGCAGCTCACTAAGTTTTGGAACACACCCATTGCATTACCTCTTGTTTCATATTGCCATGGAGTCTGTAGAAGTTGAGACATTTGTTTAAGGTGGTGTTGGGCTTCTCACATAGGACTGCAGTGAAGAGAGTGAGCAGAAATTCCACAGCCTCACAGCTGGACATGAACACAATCAGCTTCTGTCCATGTTTAAACTGTGTAAACAAACACAATAACAAAAAAACAGTGATATAAAGTATTCGTCGCATTTAATTTAGCCAGTTACGGTAAGCTCTAGCCAAGTTTATTATCATATACGAAAACTATGCCAAAAGGACTGTTGTTGATTTAAAATCATCTTCATGAACGGGAATAACAAACAAAAAAAAAAAGACTGAAAAACAAACTGATTTAACATAACACCCAAAATAGTCATTTTTTTCTTTATAACAACATCAAGCACCAATAACTTCTTTTCAAACGTATGGTTTCCATTACCTTGCATTTGGCCATTATGAAGGTGGCCAAACAGACCAGGCGGAGTTTGCTGGGAACAACCACCATGTACTGCTGTAGTCTCTCAGGCACAGCATAGCTGTCTGACAGAGTTTGAGGGGCCGCCTGGGGACACACTTCAGCTGTCTCCTCCCTCCCCTCTGACACATGGATGGTCACTGGGTCATTCATACTGATACTGGCCAAGTGAGACAGCCCTGGATGTAAACAGGACAGAGACAGCATAATCGGTTTGTTATACGTTTAAAGACACTAAAAATGCTTTAATTCTGTAATAAAAGAACAGTACGATTTTTTTAAAGGTAAAGTGTGCAACTTCTATATCAGTGGTCCTCGACTGGTTTTGCTTTGGGACCCAGCATTGGCGACCCACCAGAGTAAAAAATTGTAACCTGTATTCAAATTTTCTTTTATCTTGCATAATTTTTTTCATGGTTTTCAAGTATAAGGGGAAGTATCAAGTGACATCATTCAAACACATTTACGTGGGAGGAAAATGTAATAATTTGTCCCCATAAGTCTTGGAGGTATAGACTTTAAAACCCTTTATGTGTTCACCCTTACATTTACAGTGCAATGACATAAAAGCACAGGAAAGATAATTGAAGGCTCCTCATTACCATGGTTAGTTTTTATGAAAAAATAGTAGCCTAAACACATTTTAACTACAACTGCCACTATTATAAAAATGAGATCCAATAGATTCTACCTAATAGATTATTTAATATGATACTTTAGCATATTCGCATTGTGAAAATGTCGCAGTGCAGATGAGAAGCCTTTAATTGAATGCAAGATTATCATTACATTTGTATTGATAGCCCTCAATTTCATTCACTTGGGCAGACGGCAAAAATATGTCAAATGGGAGAACCATGGTATTGTTCTTACCGAATAAACCTGCAACCCACTTTTGGGTCACGACACAACAGTTCAGAAACAATGTTCTAGATCACGAGCACCACCAAATGGAATTACAAAATTGATTGTTTCCAAACAGGTTTCCCAAAAAATTTCAACAAAAATTAAGGGAAAAATCAACTACTATCTGAAAAAAGCATCATATTTAAATTAAAAAGTGCTCTGGTAGGTTAAAGAAATATTATGGATGTTTGCTTGTAAAAAACCTAGGATAGGCCTGTCCTCTCACACAGAGGCAGCAGAAACAGACCAGCCCAGAGAGACAGCAAATCCTGTCAACTCATACCAGCTTGCTTTTGCTAGAGTAAAGCCAGAATAGTACCATACCTCCCACAGCCTAAAGTGACCGCTTCCACCACAGTCTCAGTTTACTTCCAGACACACTCCCTTCATTGTGTGACAGTTGCAGTAAGCGGTCAACAAGCTTACCCTCAGTGAGTGTGGCTGAAAGCAGAACATTCTGTCTGGCAAGTCCAGTGGCATTCAAGGAATTAAGAATTACAGTCAGATCTTTCTCAAAGCCCAGGTCCAGTATCCTGCCAGTACAGAAAGCTAATGGTCAATACATGCATACTGATTTTTAAACCACAACGTCATTCTCAGTTTCAAAATATGCACACATGGAGTTCTCTGACCTGTCTGCTTCATCCAGAATGAGCCAGCGCACAGCACTGAAAGCAATACTGAGAGTGTTCTTGATGTGATCAACCAGTCTGCCTGGGGTCGAGATTAGAACATTAATGCCCTTCCTCAATCTGAAGCCAAGACAAAGAAAAATAAAGACAAATGGAAGGACAGAAAACACAGTATAGATTGAAGTGACATTATACAATGGAAAATATTTTCAGTCATAACAACTAGATCTATACAAATGTTCTATTCACAGCAAGTGCCAAATATAGTTCTACATTGTAGTTCAGTTTTACTGTCAAATGGATTGCATGAAAAGGGATAATTCACCCCCCAAAAAAGTAGAAACTTCTCTCATCAATTACTCACTCATGACATCCCAGATGTGTATAACTTTCTTTCTTAGCAGAACACAAGGTTTTTAGGAAAATATCTCAGCTCTGTTGGTCCTTAAAATGCAAGTGAATGTTGACCAAAACTTTGAAGCTCCAAAAGCATATAAAAGCAGCACAAAAGTAATCCATAAGACTCAAGTGGTTAAATCTATATCTTCAGAAGCAAAATGATGGGTGTGAGTGAGAAACAGATCAATACTTAAGTCATTTTCTATTATAATTCTCCCTGGCAAGAATGTGAATCACTAAAAACAATATAAGAATGTGAAAGTGGGTAATTATTAGGGTTGCAACGGTATGAGATTTTCATGGTAGTTTCATGATAACCATTCTCAGTGTCTATATATATATATATATATATATACACACACACACACACACCTTCATTATGATTCAAAATTAACAGATCATCTTATTATATTCATATCCAACTGCACTCAAATGATAAACTAAAATATTGTAATATTTTCATAGAAGATCCCTCAGGCAGGTTGTGTCTGGGCCCCCCACGCAGTTTTGTAAAGACTATTTAGGATTATGTTTTCTCGTCTTTTTTTTCAATTCTAAAAAATGTGCAATGTGCAAATGTGATTGAATATCGTGATACATTTTTACTGTATATAGATAGACCTTTTGGACCTTCAAATTTCTAGCCACCTTTCACTTGAATTGTACAAGCAAAGATATTTTTTTTAAATCTTTGTGATCAGCAGAAGTCATACACATATGGGATGAGGGTGAGTAAGTGATGAAAGAATTTTCATTTTTGGGTGAACTATCCCTTTTAGCAATATTACACTAAAAACATACTGCCAATATAAGGACAGCTGTGATTCGTCCACAGACATAAAGTCACAGGCCGGGTGCAGCTTATCCATTCAAATGAGAGGAACAGAACTAACTGTTGTATAATGCATTAAAGCAACTGCAATTCATAACGTTAGATGAGTTGCACTACGCAAACCTGTTCCAGAGCATGACAATTATATGCTTCATGTTTTGGGTCGCTCTGTCATTACGGTCTTGGTGTGAATTAACCTTTAATTTTTTTTTCTACATTTAAGACCCTTTTCTGTCTTTTACCTGGCTTTTTCTGCTTTCCTTTTCTCTCCTCCCATCAGAACTCCTGGCACGATCCACGTGAACGGCTGTAAAGAAAAGCGACAAGGGCTTTGAGATATGGCTGGTGTTTAAGATTGAAAACATAGTGGTTCAGTACCTTTAATATGTAATAATAATGTAACACACGTTATATGTGCATATTCTCACTTTTAGAAGTTTCTGGAACATCTGAAAGCTCTGCAGGGCAAGCTGGGGAAGAATCAAAGCATCAAAGTCAAAAAACAAAAGAACAAAATATGGTTATATGATTAATCAAAATATGATAACAGCTTGATATCATTAATGAAAGTTACCTCTCTGGTTGGAACAATCACTACAGCCAAAGGCCCATCTGATCTCTGAAAGAGACCAAACAACTAGAGTTTAATTAATAATACCAAAAGATCACCTGGTTGAGAAAATCATTTTAATTTATATGAATGTGAATACACATGCAACAGCCATTAAGACCTTATATTACATTGATAATGTTTTGAATCAGTCTCAAAAACATACATGGTGTCAGTTCAACATTCATGCCCCCTCTAGCTAAACACACAGTACAATTAATTGTCTGTGAGCTTTAACAGTGAGATGGCAGAGGACTGAACACAAAACATGGCCAATAATTATGAATAAATAAATGTATTTCATTAGGCAGCTTCAGTCAGAAGAAATGTGAACCAAGAATATCAATATGAGCAGTCGGCTAACTTTTCATGAAGTGTGTTGCTTTAGAAAATCAGATTGACTTGCCTTCACTTTAAGCTTAATTGCTTGTAAGGACTGCACCACTGGAATTCCATAAGCCAATGTTTTACCTGCAGAAGTCAGACATGGATAAGATGACAACATTCTGTATTGTTGTGCATTTGTTAAATTATTTATTTGATTTACACTGTACACCATTAAAATTGATTAACAATCTTCAATTGAAGATTTAATTGAATACTTATATATATATATATATATATAAAAAAAAGCCAATGTAAAATAGGTTCCCACCTGATCCAGTCTGGGAGCGCACTACAGCATCTTTGCCAGACATCAAAACTGGTATGGTCTGTTTTTGTACACTGCAAACACAGATGAAAATTAGGAAATTAAAGATGCAGACACAATGACCAAAACAAACATATGAGGGACATTCTACTGTAAGGCTACTGTACCTTGTCATACTGGTCACATTCAAGACCTTATGGAGAGTTGCCACCTGTGTGGAAGTGTTGAGACAAGGAGAGGTAAACATAAGAATCTACATGTAACTTATACTTTCCAGTTGATAGATCTGTTTAAAATAATTTCAAAAGAATGTTAAGACTTATGAAGGTCTTGATCAAAACTTCTTACCAAATGAGGATGTAGATTGAGTTCCTCAAACGTGTTACTGGTGAAGACATTCTCCTTTACCTGAGTCACTGTAGGACTGAGAGAAGAAAAGGTTGATATTTAGTAGACAGACCATCTCTCTTCACACAATTCCACTCAAATGGGTCTTTTTACCGAAGGACATCAGGGATCTCTGGGTTGTTTCTGAAGAGAGAAGAGGTCTTGATAAATGGTCTGCCATGGTCTCTATGCTCTTCGGGATATTTCTTTGGAGATAATTTCATCTCTGATGGGGACTTTGCAGCAAAGTCTTCTCTCTGGTCCTTTCTCTCCTCTGAGTCTCTATTATTATTCCTCCGAGAGGGGCTTCTGTGGGTTTGCAGCTTTTGCTTCTGTGTATGTTGTTGACCAGTCTGATTAATCTTGCTCTGTTTGGTTGCACTGTTCTCCTGTGGCTCAAAGACTGCCTTCCTCTTCAAAGATAACTTATTTTTCTATAACATCAACAAATACATGTTAACAGTACAATACTACACAATCAAAATGAATAATAATAAAAAAGAACTACAGCAAGCAGTGGGTAATTAAAATAACACAAACAGTAGTGACTGACTGACTTACTTACTTACCCAACCCCATTTCTCTGCTGTTGAAGGTGATCTTTGATTATTTTTCTTTCTGTCCAACTTAAAGGGATTTGAAGAAATGTTGAGCATTATCATATCCTCGGCCATGGTAATACACGGAAGATCCTACGACGCCTAAATGAATTAATATCTTTAAAGACAAGTAGCTAAAATAACTCCACACTGCTTAGTATCCTGCGTTTAAATGCGAGTAACATGCACAAAAAAAGAAGGGGAAAAAACACTTTATCGTGGATAGCTATGAGAGTAAAGATTAACACGTGTTTAACACCAGTACAGCGTGTGGGCACTTCCGGGTAATTCAATTATCAAAATAAAAGTCCCATTACACACACACACACACACACACACACACACACACACACACACACACACACGCGCGCGCGCGCTAAACTAAGCAGCTCTGAAATACACAAACTTGTTTTTATATTATTGTGGGGACTCTCCATTGACTTCCATACATTTTATGAATTTTATACAGATCTAACGATAATTTATATCGCCTAAACCTAACACTCACAGAAACCTTTTTGCATTTTAAAATAATAATAATAATATAAAAAAACATAATTTAGTATGTTTAATAAGCCATTTCCCTCGTGTGGACCACTGGCTGGACATTTGGTACCTGCTGCTTAAAGGTGCACACAGTAACTTTTGACTAGGTGTCGTCTTGGACTAGGATGCAGCATAATTTAATATCAACACATTCACAGTCAGCCATGATTACTTTAATCAATAAGTGAAAGTGTCAAATAACAGGATGGTTACTGAGATTAAGTGAGTAATATGCGGCTGGACATGTGATTCTAACATGGTAGCCCCCATGTGCGGACCCTCTCCATGTAGAATAAATCATATGAGTGGTTGTGATTTCCTATATATATATTGCAATGTATTGCAAAATTACAATTAATGTCTTTAGGAAAAATATTACTGAGTGCACTTTTAAGATGAATCATCAAGTCTGTCAACTTTTAGGATTACTCTAGCATATAGATGGCCTCAAAGCTAAAATTTGTGACATAAATTAAAAACCACTAGTGTGTCTTGCAGTGTTAATTTCTGTGAATTAAACTGTGTAAAGATGTTATTGTGAGGTCTTTCAGAAAGCGCCTGTTCTCTGAATGCTGAGTACAGTTAAAATGTGAATCTTTGTAAGATTCAATCCAATCCAAAAAAAAATAAAAAATCTATATAGCACTTACTATCCATCAAGTAGTCTATGAAAATTTAAAACAATGAACACCTATCTTGAAAATCACAGCCCTTCTTCAGAGTATAAACAGATTATGATTTAGGATGCATTCCATTTCTGTAGCCACCTCTCCCTTTGAATATGCACTGCCTTCATGTTTACATATTCAGAGGAGTTACATATTCTGGACCTCATCTGCAGTAATCAAGTCAGTGTCTGCCTGTCATAGTGTATTATCTGAGAGGAATTTGATAATCAGTCTGTTAACATGGTCCTCTAACCAGTGTACTTACCCGCCCCCCCAGTGACCTCCAAGAGAAGAGAAAGAGGAAATTTAATAATCAAAGCAGGGTCGACTGGTTTCCTTAGCATGAAGCCACTGAAGTGGGACTAATGCTGCCCTCCACAAAGGGTCTGACTGGTCTGCCTTTTCTCACTGCGTTAATTAAACATACGTAGTATTAGCAGGTGCCATGCACTCCCATGAGATCACACAGGGTCAGCAAGCCAAGAATTATTACTGGAGAGAAGAAAACTCCAGTGGTTGGGTAATCTGTTTTACTGTGATTGACAGTTGGGGTAAAGGCATGTTACTGTTCATGAAAATATCATAAATGTCAGAACTAAGACCACACCAGGACAACCAAAGTCATATTAATTAGCAATTTATTAAGTCTTGTGAAATGAACAAGGTGGGATAACAAGAAAATTACAATGGGAAGATCTAGGTATTGCATTGTTTAAAGACTGATCTACAGTATGTGTATTTTTAACAATGTTTACTGGCCCATCAGCCCACATACTTTGTTAGACAGTACTTTGAGCAGTCAAACCACTAGTCTACTCTCAAGTGACTCAAACACTGTGTCCAGGTCCTGGTCAGCATTGATGCACACTGCCTGTGGGTAGAAGGCCTGTAGGCCCACTGCATGGAACCAGTTCTCTTTAAGCCTCTTTAGCAGCTGCGCCTATAAATCCTGTGGGTTAAACCAAAGCCGGGCCTGCACTTCTGAATTCGGGGCAGACTTATACAAACTTTGGTTCCTGCAGAGTACAAACACACCATTTTAATGATGCATTAGAACAAAAACATGTTATCATGAACTAAAATGTAACAAATGAAATGTTGCCTTTTTTACAGCTTTTATTGACAGTCACTGTAAAAAGAGGACAGGAAATAATACAGAGAGAAGGATAGAAATTGGATCAGGAAATGACACAAGCAAAACTCGAACTCACAATACCCAGAATGAGCACCTTGGCTCAACATCCCTGCTAAAAAGACCAGAATAAAGGTGCTGTAAGAGATTTTAGCCACAACATTTTTCATTCATATCTTTCAGGGAGTACGCTTTTTTTTTTTTGCATGAAAAAATAGCTTACTGCATCTTTAACCAGCATGCAATTCCCATGCTTGTCTAGGCTGGTTATGATGGTTTTGTGATGGTCTAACTGGTGGACCAGCATAGCCATGCTTTTCACCAGTAAAAACAAGCTGGTTAACTAGCATGGTTATTCTGATGAAGCAGCTTCATCAGAATAACTAGCATGTTATTCTGATGAAGCTGCTTAAGCTAGTTTTAAAGCCTGGTGGAGATACCAGGACACCAGCATCCCATGCTGGAGGACAAGCACCCAAAACACAACATACGGTCTGCCGGCGGGTCATTCCCATCAACCTGGACGAGGGAGGGGCAAGGGGAGGGAAACAACACCAAACAACAATTAAAAATGGGGGGGGGAGGGTTCCTGCACTGGGCAGTACCTCCCCTCCCACAAACACCATAATTTAAAAAAAAAAGAGGGAAAAGGCCAACGCAGAGCTGCAGCGAGAGAGAGAGGAGAGAGAGATTAATAAAAAAAATAAAAAATTTTAAAAAATACTCGCCGGTTCTCTGATACGCCGCATCTCGTTCCTCAGCCACTCCTCCACCCTCTACCGAACGGCAGCCGCGCCTCTCCAGGCGGATTCGAGGCAGTCCTCAGCCCCTGGCGGACGGAACGCCCCGCCGCGTTCTCGGGGAGCCGAAGGGGACTCCCCCGCCCCTGGCAGCGGTTCTCCCGCTCCAGGCGGTCGGTCGCGATCCCCTCCCCGCTCGCGGATGGCGGTCTTCCCTCGACCCCTCCGCGTTTCAGCGGCTGGTAGGGGCATCCTCCACCCCTGGCAGCGGCCCTGACCGCTCCAGGCGGTCGGCTATAGGAGCCCCTTCTCCCCTAGCGGTCGGCGGCCATTCCTCCGCGTCCAGGCGGCTGGGCTCCTCGTCCCCCGGCAGATGGCCGCGGCTGCTTCTTTGGGGTAATGGCGAGAACTCCGCTATGGCGTATCCCTCTTCCTTCCCGGGTTTCGGCACCAATGTAAAACAGATCATATTCATGGGCAAGGAAGAGGCGAGAAACCGGCTTGACAAATAACTTAAAGGTTTAATGTAAAACTCAAAAGACAAACACATAAGAGGACGGACATGTCCGTAATTGAGCTCTCTCTCTCGATCGCCGTCTGCGAGTGGCCTTTATCCCTCTTGACGGCTTAATCAGCCTAATACGGGACCGGGCGTGCGCAATCACGCCCCGGTCCCGCCCTCCACCGTGCCACACTGGTCTTTTCAGCATGGGTGTCAGAGAATGTGCCCCAACTTACAGTCCATGCCTCCAACTAAAGGTGCTTTTACACAAGTACTTTTGGTGTGCACCCGGGGTCGAATGACGTCAAAGCTCGGTTAATTTGGATAATATGAACGCTGTTTTCCAAACTCAGGTGTGCACCCGTGAACTGCACCGGTCCACTTGAAACCACTTGTGATGACGCAGTGGCCTTTTGAGAATAAATATGGTACTTTTATGTCCTTATTTCTAAATGAACAGCAAGTAAAAGACAGACTGAAGGGATTGTTCCTTTTTAATAGGTATAAGTAGCCAGTAGGCTTTAGTTACATCACAGCTATGAAACATGATTGGCTACTTGTTGGTTGGTTGCAGGGGGAGAGATTCTCATTCTCAGTCTCATTCTAAAGAGCATTTGATTAGACAGAAATTTGTGTAGTCCAACATGAGTCATCAATATTTTTGTCCCACTTTCATGGAAGCATAAATATCTGCTCCAGTAAAAGGGACTTTTGTCAATGTTTAGAAGTACACTAGCATACAGTATAACTAGCCTCCACAAAAAAAGCATTTACAGAAAGTGTGCGTATATGTATATGTGTTGGATTATTTCTCACCATTCTCCAGTCGCAGGAGCAACACATTCTCACACCCAAGTCGTCACATATTGACGCTTTTGACAGGACCCCTTGGCGTCACATTTTAACGCCCTGGGTATACCTTTGGCGTCATTTTTCGACGCGTTGGGTAGTCCGATAGATTTCTATAGAGGATTTTAAAAATAAAAATATAAAAAACTTTGATTCATTGAACAAAATTATAAAAATAAAAATATAAAAAACTTTGAATTAATTGAACACAATCGTAGCTTATTATATATATTTATTAACATCAACAAACCTCCGATAAAAAATACGTTATCCAGCATGCTCTAGTTACCAGTACCTAAGAAAACGCTTAAACTGCTTACTTGCACACGCCGTGGAGCGTTGTTAAACTCACCTTTGAATGCTGTTTTGGTTAAGACTACACAACGCGTCGAAAAATGACGCCAAAGGTATACCCAGGGCGTTAAAATATGACGCCAAGGGGTCCTGTCAAAAGCGTCAATATGTGACGAGTTGGGTGTGAGAATGTTACCCTCTTAACTGCAATGTCATCAGTCATATCCAGAGAGAAGACCCAAGAGTGGATGAAGGCCATAAATATGAGAAAGTCTGTCATTATAACTGTGACCCTCTCAAATCACCCGTGCAATATGTGCTACTGTTTTTAAAGATATTACATTGAAGCAAAAAAAAAAAACATGATCTAATAAAGACTGACAAAAAAAGGCATCATCATTTTAATACCATGAATGTCAAAAGCCCAACAATTGTCACAGTGCCTCTAGAATCAAAGGAGGTCATGTGAAAACCATATCAATCCATTATTCCATTATATGTAGACTGCATCTAGTATTCAAAGAGGAATAATCATAATGCGTGGGTATTAGAACTAAATAAATAATGATGAAAATAATGGAAAACAGGGATACTCTCCTGGGCCAGGGCCAGGGCCAGGACATCAACAGAGGAATGTTGGGTTTTCTACCCAGGGGTCATTCTGTTTTGACATTGTCCAGACACAAAGTGGGCCTAATGGTGTGGTCAGGTGGTGGGGTGCAAATGTCAGTCTCATCCCAACTGATTTCCTCCAAGCCCCTAGAGGACTGCAACCTCGCCTCCTCCTTCACAACATAATTTCATTTTTAGCCACCTAAAAGAGGTTGTGAATGCTCAGCATACTTTTTAAGTGTGAGGTCTTCCGCTTCACAAAAGGGGTGAGAAAAGGAAGGAACAATGTGGGTAGAGAGAGATCTGAGCCAGTGCTTTTGATAAAATATTTAAATGTCTTTGTGTTCCTGGCTCTCAGTACCACTGTGAACCACTGGGCCCTCTGAAATGGACAAAGGAGACATGCTGCTTAAACTGACTAATACCCTGAACTGAAATGGCAAAATATGTGATGTGTTGAGGCATGATAATATGTGTGTGTGTGTGTGTGTGTGTGTGTGTGTGTGTGTGTGTGTGTGTGTGTGTAGGTTTAATTATTTCAGAAAAAGGCTTCGCTCAATTTTTTATGAATATTTGTCTTAAAAAAGAAATAATAACTACTCTGCAAAGCTATTAGAATTAATATTTATGCTTCCTCATTAAATATTTATAAATGTGGAGGAGCACAAGGATGGTGCGTTGTGTCTGCGGCTGGAGGATGGGAGAGTGGGGGCTTGCGTTTGTCTTTCTTCCCACTCTACAAGATGAATTGATTTACATTAGATGTTTTTTACACGACAGCTTGAGATCCTCTAACAAATGGCTGACTAAAACAAGGCAGATAACAAGAGCTTGACAGTCCTCTGCTGCTAACAAATGTTCCCAAATTGCACAGGCAAGGTTGGGAGGGTTACATTTGAAATGCATTCCACTACAGATTACAGAATACATACTGTAAAATGTCATTTGTAATGTATTCAATTACTCAAGGTCAGTAACATATTCTAAATACTTTGGATTACTTCTCAGCACTGGTAGATTTTTTCACTTGTTCTGACTATAAAAACTCTGACTAGTACAGTAAGACTAGTACATTCTCTGAAAAACCTAAATATTTTATACAGATCACACAGGGTCATATTCTATCATCAAGAATATGATTTTGTCCTAATATCAAAAGGTCTTACTAGAAAAAAATTTATTATGATCCAACGTGAATTTTCTTAAAAAAAAAAATATGATTGTGGCTCATGTGCATGTGCTTGTAAAATGGCTAGAAATAGCATTTTAGCTTAGTGTAAAACTGACAATTTACACAAGGGTTACTTTTATTCCTTCTGCTTAAAACTTACTTCAAACTTACTTCTCTGTCTGCTTGTATGAATGTAACACATCATATGAAAGTGTTTCACCGCTGTTCAAATGCACTTTGGATCACATCATTTATATGTAGAAATGTTTTTCATCTGAAAGGACTAAATATTAAATGAAACAAATGACAATAAAATGCAGATTAAAAAGTAATTTCTTCAGTAATCAAAATACTTTTTTAATGTAACTGTATTCTAATTACCAATGATTTAAATTGTAACTGTAGTGGAATATAGTTACTTATATTTTGTATTTTAAATACGTAATCATTTTACATGTATTCCGTTACTCCCAAACTTTATGCACAGGAGATGAGTATTGCTATACACTGCAGCCAGTGTATGTGTGTGCGTGTATCTATTCTTCCACTAGTATATGGTATGAGTAGATGGTAGCCTTTGACTCTTTTGTTTTTTAGCTTGCTCACTCAGCAGAGGTGATCCAAGAAGGTCTCGGTCCATCCGATCTCTCCCAGTCGTTCCCTTCTGCCTCCCTTTCTATCTCTCCAAATTAAGAAATTCATGAGGGAAAGATTCTTTACAGGTAGCCACGGCAATGTTTACCACTGATTAAATTGTAATGCTGCCCCTGCTGTATAATTAATAAGCCAATCAGAGGAAGTGTTGCTTGATTTGATGGGGAGCAGACACATTTAACTAATAGAGAGCAAGTGCACTGTGCAGGTGGAAAGCAGGGGCTGATAGAGGGAGAGAGGGAGGGAGGGAGAGGGAGAGGGAGAGAGAGAGAGAGAGAGAGAGAGAGAGAGAGTAAGAGAGAGAGAGTAAGAGAGAGATGAAAGCGGGCAATTGGGCCAAACTCTTAGATTACATGGCTAATTGCTCTTCTTTATCTACCTGTCATGGGTAGCCATGCATATTTCAGAGCTTCCAAAGACTCTGATTGTTTGTGAGTGTGTCAAGGCTGTAAGAGGCTAATGAATAGCCAAACTGGAGAGTAGTTAAAGACTGGAAGGTGGAGGAGGTAGTAAGACCAGTGAAACTGTCAGTGTCACAATGACCTGGAATACAGTCAGACAATGACCATGTAAGAGGTATTTGGACATGGGTCTTCAGCTGTATTTTGTGATGTTCTATCATTACTAATAATGCTCCACGATTCATACATGACCGTGGGACAGTCATTTTTAGAAATTTAAGACTGCTTTTTTATTAAGTTTAGGGCAAATTGTGACTGATCAGCTTTTCAAAAGAGGATCAGACACATGTGCCATGAGAGAAACCAGAGCAAAGGCATCCTCAATTATCTGATGAGGGAAGTTCATCAGTGCGCGTCCTTTTTCCTTTTCTCCCTCTTACATCTTCGTTCATGGATCAGGTAACTTCCTTTACATGACAATAGACGGAGCACTGACTGGAACTGACAGTCATTACAGTGGATTGCTTGCAGCCACAAAATATTCAGCAACGTAAAGAGGTCATTATAACATTAACAGTATATTTTAACCACACAAAGCCAAAGTCTGAAAAATAAGGTGTCTACAAAAGCGTAATTTATAAAAATGTATTTACACAGTTTTTTAAGCTCTAAAAGACCCAATGAAATTGCTTGATGAGCAAAGTAGTGTCGACGTATTTCCTGTTGAAACAGGAAGTTTAGGTGGGGCATATCATCAGGCTTAATGGCCAATCACACTCAGGAGCTTAGATTCCGGAGGGACGGGGAGATAATAAAAACAAGCAAACCCCCCAACTCTTTTGATGTGTCTAGTTGAACCTTTTATCTTAAGACCCCTGGAGTCAAGGTATGTGTTCACCTTGGGAATTTTGTCTTTGTTGTGTTGTTTTTTAACTGAAGCATGTTTTGGCACGTCCAACTGTTAATTTAATAAATGCACTGCACAGAGAGTCTATGAGGCTGTAGTCATTTGGCTAGATAGATCTGGGTGTCATCTGCATAGCTATGGTACGCAATTTGGTTCTTTTTCATAATTTGGCCTAGAGGGAGCTTACACAGGTTGAACAAGAGCGGTGCAAGAGAATTGAGTCTTGTGGGACTCCACACGTCATGGATGTCCACTCAGATTCATAGTTTCTTATGTTCAAATAGTAGCACCTCCCTTCTAGATATAACATGAACCAGCTGAGGACCGTCACAGAGAATCCCACCCAGTTTTCCAGTCTATCTAGGAGAATGTTGTGGTCATCAGCGTAAAAAGCAGCACTGAGATCTTGTAATACCAGCACTGATATTTTGCTTGAATCAGCATTTAGCCGAATATCAAGTGCAGTCTCTGTGCTGTGCTGTGGTCGGAAAACAGGCTGGAAATTGTCCAAGTAACCATTCGAGTTTAAGAATTTGTTCAGCTGATTGAAAACAACCTTTTCAATGATTTTGCCTATGAAAGGAAGATTTGAGATTGGTCTGTAGTTGTTTAATACAGAGTTATCAAGATTGCTCTTTATTTAGAAGGGGCTTGATAACTGCAGTTTTCAGGCACTTCAGAAATGTGCCTAAAAAGGAGTGAGGCATTGACTATTTCTAACAAATCTTTTTCTACATAGTTAAAGTAGAAAGTGTGTCAAGAGAGCAGGTCAATGTTTTAAGATGCTTTACTATTTCTTCCATGGTTCTGCCATATATTGCCTCAAAATCAGGCATAATGACTAATTTCTGAAGTTATTGTGGTGGGTGATGTCTGTTCTCAGTGCAACATGAGAACGAGCTGATCACTATTCAAATATAATTTATCTTTTTCATGATAAAGATGCAAACTTGTTGCATTTGCTGTTAGAGAGCATTTCACTTGGAATCTGTGTTGGGGGGTTAGTTAGTCTATCCACAGTAGCAAAAAAGAGTGCAGTTGTTGTTTATGATGTTGTTTATAATGTTTGAGAAGAAGGTCTTCCTAGCTGTGCCTAGTTCCAAATTGTTTCATTTATCTAGTTTATGGATTAACTTTGTGCTGCTTTATGTCCTTATTGGTGCTTAAACATTTGCTAACATTCACTTGATTTATGGTCAAACAGCCATCATATCTATAATCTATGTTAAAATATCTTTGTTTGTGTTCTGCAGAACAGTTTGAGATGGTATAAGGGTAAATTATGAGAGAATTATAATTTTTGAGTAAAGTGTTACTTTAAAGAACATAGTTAAAAGCATGCAATTTCTTAGTGGGACCTTTTAGTCCCAGTAATATTTAAAAATGTACAATATAAATGACATCTCACAGATGTAACATTTAAACTTTTATTATAAAGTGTATTATATTCTGATGTTTCATCAAAGGAGGTCTGGGCTATGCCCCGAATATCCACTGACCCTAGAACCGCCCTAGCATGAGGACTGCTGATTTTAATAAATAATTTATTACACATAACAAAAAATATTATATTGCAGATTGAAATATGTATTCCTTGTATTGAGCCAAGAGGTCCATGTGTGACATTTCGATCTTCTTTTGGTCCCACGTCTTCTCATTATCCATCTTCAGGTCAGAGTTCACCAAACCTGTACTTTCATCTGCAGTGGAATGCAAAATTTCTTCACATGAGCTTGTGTTTAGGGTTTCCTATGCTCGGATGCATTTGAATGGGAGTGAATGGAGCACGAAGTGTAGCATGCCTGCACCTTTTCCAATAAAATAGCCAATAGGCTTTAGTTACATCACACCCATTACATCTTGCTAGTTGATTGCAGGTGGTTTTGGGGGGAGGGTCATTCTCATTCTAGAAAGCATTTGTGCACAAATCTGTACAGTGCAGAATGAGTCATTAATATTTCTGGTCTGTATTAACAGAAGAGAAAGAATGTAAATTGTAATCTGTAAAAATATTAGAGTTAGAGGAGTACGCTAGCATATAGATGACTCAAAAGCTAATATGCATGGACTGAAAGCCGCATAACTCCAATTTTGATTTCATGGGTTCTAGAAATTATGACTAAACACTAAGTATTAATGCACTTTACCACAGTATTAACAACCCAAAGTATCTGAACCTAAGTTTGTAAATACAAGCTAAAAACTCTGGTGCCACAAAAAGAACATTGTCTGGCACCTGCAGGCACCAGCTCAAATGAGCTCTGTTAATCGATCCCTTTCAGGAAATGGGTAAAGAGATCACTTCAATCTAGCCAGTATGCCAACATTGCTGCACTCTATCCCCTCTCCCTTCTGCCAGTGACACATATTAAATGCATATGCCCTGGCACTATTCCAGAAGAACTTGACTTATTCATCCTCACTAAAGCCTTGGTAACCAGAGAGCTGTTCATTAATAAAGCTGTCAGGTACAGTGCCGCCATTGGGCCATCATTGGCCCATCAGAAACATTATCTTCCCATTGTTTCAGGGCCAGGCTAACCGCAGGCCTACGAATCAATTACGCTAATGCTATGTAAATGAGGTCTCCTGCCATTAGCCTAAACAACAGAGGCTGTTAATGGAGGAAATAAGGCCTTGCTATGCAGACACGGAGAGGGAAACAGACACTCTAGCTGCTCGCTGACATCTGTGATCAAATCTTAAAGAGATACTTCACACCAAAAACAAAAACAGACCCGGGTGCGGTTCATGGGTGCGGACCCAAGTTCGGAAAACAGAGTTCACATTATCCAAACGAACCAAACTTAGATGTCATTCGACCCCGGGTGCACACCAAAAGTGCCTGTGGGAAAGCACCCCAAGATGTCAGGGACTCAGGGTTCCCATTCACTTTCATTGTATAGAAAAAAGAACAATGTCAAGATGCTTTAAAATGTCTCCTCTTATGGTCCACTGAAGAAAGAAAGTCATACGGGTTTGGAAAGACATGAGGGTGAGTAAACGAAAAACAAAATGTTAAATTATGGATGAACTAATTTTTTAAGAGAGCACATAACATTTTTAGATCACATCGAAGTGAGGAATAATGAGGAAAAACAGCAGGACAGGGCGCAATAATCTAAAACAGGTCCAAGGCTACTCAGGTGATCAAGCAGATGAGAATGGTAAAGTTCTTGTTATCCTAATTAAAGTCCAGAAAAACATCACAGATCTATGCTTCCTTTCTTGTTTCTACGTCAGAGGAGACAGAATTAGGACAAGGTTATTTTCACTGATGACCTAACCTCCACGTGAGCACTCTGATGAGGGGAAACATACAGAGGACATGTTGTGTAATCTGTGCTATCAGATCCTCCAAGGCAACTGAGTAAAGGGTAATCTGAGAAGGCAATCTGAGCCTTACGGTTACACTCACAATTTAGGATTACTGAGGAGACACAAATTACAAAAATTAACCTGACAGATTCACATAGTACAGTTCATACATTGCCTCTATTTTGTTATCCTTCTACACATCTCTGTTTACATCTCCACAACCGTCACTGTGACAGTCCTTCAGAATTTGTCCAGTAAATAAATGGGAATACAATAGATAGATGATCCATAGGTTGAAGTCAATACAGAAATGGACAGAAGAAATTAATGTATTGTTTATTAATGTATGTTTAGTTCTCTGTTCGGTCAGATTCTTACCACAAAGTTATTCATGTTATTCAGTTTAGACATGTATAGCCATTGTAAGGAATGTTCTGGGTTAAATATAAGTGAAGGTCTGACTTATCTGTGGCATGCTATCGGTTAGCAGACAAAATTATTTCGACATCAATTTGTAAAAACCTAAAAATGTGTTGTACAGAATGACACTTAAAGCTCAGTTGACAGCATATGTGCATAATACTGATTACCACAAAAATTATTTTGATGTGCCCGTCAAATCAGTGTTCCAATGAGTCACTTACAACGTAAGCACATATGCTGTCAAGTGAATGGGGCCAATCTGTAAATGTTAAAATAGTCACCATTTCAAAAGTACAGACACAAGACATAAACAATGTGTGTAAACATGATTTTAGTGTGATAAAATCACATACTAGCCTCTTCTGTGTAAAATTAAAGCCAATTTACAACTTTGTTGACATGAAGATGTAATGTCAACTAACCATAAAACCCTAAAATGACTGTAAAAATAATGATTTAAACAACTTTACAGCTCAAATAAACCATGAGTTTTAACAGAAGAATTAATGTAAGTGCTTTTATAAAATTATAATCTTCACATTTCTGCCTTTAAACCCTCCAAAAATTGTCCCCATTCACTTCCATTGTACGTGTCTCACTGTTACTTTGATTTTTTTTAATTCTTTTTTAAATACTTTTTTGTGGTAATAAACATTGTCACAGATGCTGTCAATTGAGTTTAATTTGCATTGAACCCAGAATATTCCTTTACAAAGAAGCCTCTGGGTGGGCCTACCAGTACAACACATTTTTTTGTTTGTTTTTACAAACTGAAGTATGAGTAGAAATAATTTTCTGTGGTAATTAAATGATTATTTATCTGTTAGATATAACGTTGGACTTCTCTGCCTGCTCCACATCTTGAGAAAAGCCATGGAGCACCCAGCCTCGGGTGGTACAGTCCATCCTGTTCAGTCTCACTGTCAGGATCTGCAGTACTATACTGAAAGGCATTGAAAGTATAAAAAATTACAGTAATACAGCGGGAGGATACTATTCTTTAGGATACTATTCTGTTATCCTATATTTATAAATTTTTTGTGCTTTTTCGTAATTACATGATAGAAGTACAACAATGAGAAGAGTAAAAAAGGAGAAATCTCATTAAGTCAAACTTTGAGAATCTAAAATATGTTGATGCAAAAGGTTCAGACTCCTGAGACTCAACTTGCATTGTCCTTTGAATGACACTCATCCTATATACTGTAAACATGACATTCAGTGGGGATTACCCTGCGAGATGCACACACAAACACACCTGCTTAGCATTTTGTTTGAAATATTGTATATATTCCTCCCTGTAGGGTGTCAGATCACAGTGTTACAGATCTAACGGACCTGAGAAAGGTCTCTTTCATTTGTTTACTTACTTTCAGGTATGGAGGAAAATAGCACTTTATAGAAAGAAAAACAATAGGATAACTTTTTGAAAATATAACACATTTAGATATAGGATGTGCTCCTAAGGGTTTCAACAGACATTCAAGAAACTCAGCCAAATGAACAGTCAATTTGATCTGAAAAGACAACATATGAAGATACAGAAAAAAATGTATGTTTCATTTAAACAGAGGTGCAGGGCATGTAACAAATCTAGAGCATTATGATCAGGTAAGGGCCTTGGAACTCACCATCAAGAGGATTGAATTTAAAGAGATGGTTAGAGAAGAACAGAAAAAAGAAAGAAACATCATCTCCATGCAAAAAAATCAGTGATCTCACCATCAACCAGTATTATCAAGGATGTGCCTTTTGTTTGTATCTGTATCAAATCAAGGGGCTTTATTCAGATGTGAGGTGATAAATAATTAGCAGGCGTAGTGTCATTTAAATTCATGTATGTACATTTTGTCTTTTGAAGATTTTTCATGGGTTCTTTTCAGAGTACAAAAACAGTCAGCGGCTGCCTGAAAGGCAACAGCATTGAATTGTTTAAGGGGATGATGGCACCTCTTAGAACCGATAGAAAGTGCAACAGATGAAGGTGGCGCTCGTAATGCTGAAGAAAAATGTAAGATATCAAGAGCAGAAGAGGACAAACAAATAATGAGGGAGAAGAAGAAAATAGAACAGCATTCTTTAAGTAAAGCAAGCTGGCACCCAGGGGGGTCCCTGCAGCTGGTGAAAAATTAAAGTAGACGGTTTCAAACTGTCCAATTTCCACATCAAACGCACACAGCTTCTTGCCTATCTCTGCAGCCCGGCTTCAAACATCAGGCAGCCTGGAGTGGGTTCCTCTTCTTTCCTTCCTCTCCTCCTTCACTTCGCATAAGACTAGTTTTTGGTTTGCTTAATAATCTGACTTCCCAAATCCCCAAAGCACTGTACTGGTTACACTAGCCACCATCTCTCCATCACCTAATTATACCCCTGTGAGGCCATTAATCAACTCGTAAATTATTTAGGCAAGCGCTCTGCCTCAAACCCTTGCAGTCACTAAGAATGAAAGAGAGAGGTAAGGAGAGGATGAGGGGGAAGAAAGAGAGGGAGAGGTTTTTGACGGCACAAAAATTACTCTCCCATGATACCACATCCCTGTTCAACAAGGCAATGGAATATGAGCTAACAAAACATTTACATAGCATTTCATATGCAAACATCGCTTCTTCAACAAACACGCAGCATCACTTTATGATCATATGCTGCTTGTGAGAGACACAGCTAGAGCTAAAAATATACTAAGTATACTTGACAGATCTGAAAATCATGCTGGCTAATCATGTGTATATGTGGATTGGACATGGATGGATCATACATGATCATAGATCATGCAGAGCTAAATGGCACTATAGGAAGTATAATCGAGCTTGAAATCATGATCGCCAAGAAGACTGATGTCAAGATGTACAGTGAAAAATGAGTTACAGTTTTGTCTGTTCTCACCCAAAACCAAATGGATCACTTAAGAAGACATTGTTTAAGTCACTGGAGTCTTATGGATTACTTTTATGCTGACGTTATCTCCTTTTTGGAGCATTACATTTCTGATTACCATTCACTATGGACCTACAGAGCTGAAATATTCTTCTAAACATCTTTGTTTGTGTTCAGCAGAAGAAAGACCTACACATCTGGGATGCCATTTTTTTTGGGTGATTGAAATAAAGATCTATAAAGCATAATATGATGTAATAATGTCAAGTTAGCATTATGTGTTACTAGGCATGTCATAAAATATCAATATATTGATTATTGAGCACTTTATTTTATCGATATGATATTGAGGCATCGATATATTGGCCTTGTGAAACCACAAGAGGATGATAGAACATGTAGGTCAGGGGTAGTACAAGGCATGGGTATTATCCAAAATAAAACACTTTAGTGCAGGTCACAATAAGAATTAAATTGTTTTTGAAATCAATTCCCAAATGTTGTTCCAAACCTTGACTCCCTTTCTTCCGTGTAACACAAAAGGAGATGTTTGGCTGAGTGACTGCCTCATTCACCATTCACATATATTGTATGCATGAAAAAGATGCAAAGAATATGAATGGTGACTGAGACTAGCATACTGCCTGACATCTTCCATGGAAGAACGAATGTCATACAGATTTGGAACAACTTGAGGGTGAGTAAATGAATACAGAAATTTTATTTTTGAACATGAATGTGTTCTGACATGTTGATCCATGGTGCTCATGCAGGTGATGTAATTCTTCTCCCTATAATTTCTAATCTTCTCTCTACTATTCATATGAAAATAAGT
The DNA here is from genome assembly GCA_032164185.1 of Moxostoma hubbsi. Taxonomy (NCBI): domain Eukaryota; kingdom Metazoa; phylum Chordata; class Actinopteri; order Cypriniformes; family Catostomidae; genus Moxostoma; species Moxostoma hubbsi. The sequence continues at coordinate 2,902,735 of JAVLUX010000215.1, forward strand.
GTCAAACGTGAAAACAAAAAGGCACACACTCACATATGCAATTACATTCTATGCTTTACATCCCGTGGGGATCTTTATTAAATTAATGTAAACTTGCTCAAGGCGAGTGGCTCGGGCCAGAGCTGTGATAAAAGCAGTGATTGGCAGTCCCAACGGCTGAATGCATTCTCTGAGGGGCGGGACTTTATGTATTTACTTATGGTCTCTGAGAGATTCAGAACAGAGTGGTGTTGAGCAGACACAGAGGGTGTGAGGAAGAGAATATCAATGATGAGAATGAATGTAAGGTCACAGAGAGTCAAAAAGAGCATTTTTGGTGTATTCGGACCATAAAAGTAAGGGTTGTTTTGCAGTAAAGATGAAAGCAGGGGGCAGAGGACAGAAAATACTTGTATTTTTTATAGACTCACTGGGTCAGTTACAAAATCCAGACATGTTTGCAGAATTAAAGCTGAAGTGTTTAATTTCTGCACCACTAGTACCATCAAACATAATTGCAAAAATAATGATGTGTTCAAACAAGTTTCCAGAACACTCCCCTATCTGTCACAAATTCACGGCATTGGTTGAATCACAAAATGCTGTGTTGGGCTGTTATGGGGCTTTACCACTGCATGGTACAACTCATCTCAACGCGACTCGCTTTTTGGGGGTATTCCACTATGGATAGTACCTGGTACCTGACACTTTTTTTAGTACCACCCTCGGTCGAGGTTCCAAGCAAGCCGAGTCGTTACTAAATGTGACGTCAAAATCCTGCAGATCACAGATTGGTCAGGGAGAATTGTCACTAGCGGCGTGACTGGATTTCCGACACGCAACATCAACCTGCTAGTTTTAAAGTTAGAAACAGCGATCGCAGTATCATTTGTTCACACGACTTTCGAATTGTGAAAAAAGAAATGGCTGTGTGCAAAACCACGCCGTGTTCAATAAACGAGGTGCAGACGGTCCACTCATTAGCGATGAGTGAAACAAAAAAGTCTCTCAGGAAGTGTCTCAGCTTTTGGCCGTATACGGCTACCACTGGACCTACCAACAGTGTAGGGAAAAGTTAAAAAAAATAAGTGACTACAGAACCATCATGGAAAAGTGGAAATGGTTCGACCAAATGGACGCGATCTAAACTGGCGAGAAATGTGAGGGAGAGTGCCCTGGACTGGCGTTGATCCATGATGGAGGATGGTATGTTTTGTTATGTTAACTCTATACTCTGCTTGAAAGCTTCACTTTATTTAGTTGACCACCTACTGGAAGCTTGCTTCTAAAACAACCAGGTCAATTTAACTGTTACACTTGTGTAAAATCACCATGCAACAACTGCTTTATGCAGCACAATGAGTAGCAAAAATAACAAAAATAGTAGCTAACAGCTAGTGGTCATGTTATTGTTTTGTTCAGTTTGTGTCGTGTTTAAGATGATGTCACGGCAGTAGAGGTGGCACAACTATGACGATCAACCTATAATCCCACGCACGTAGTGATGGCACTAAACTGCAGTGCAAATGCAAGCTCCAAAAAGTAAACCGAGTAGAGTTGAGGCAAGTCAAACCGTAACGTGCAGTGGAACAGTGTCATTAGGGATGCTCAAACAAACATAGGCATGATTTGACAGAGCCACATAGCCACAGTGTTAAACTTCTCAGGGCAATAAACCTACACATTGTTTATTAATAGTTGTCTCTGCATATTGAGCTGAAAATTACACACTTTATATTACACACTTTAATTATATGAGTATTTAGACTACAATTAATTTAAACCAATATTGATCTGAATATAACACAATGGGTTTAGTAACATGTTTACTGGCTAGACCATACTGGCTAGCCAGTAAACATTTTCCTACCTAGCAGGAAACAGAACTCCAAAGTCAGCTTACAGGCAGAGGTTTCACTTTTTCTGTGTGATTGACCCATTTGGAAGTAAGTATAGAGGAGTTGAGGAGGCATACCTTGCTGTTCTGACTAAAGGTATGGTTTAATGAGCTCCCCCATATGTCTCTCATCAGATGACGCAGCATTCAAGAAGCTCACCACAACAAACTACAATGACAGAGTGGGATTTGGGACAGAACAGAGGAAGTTATCTTTTCAGTTTTAAATAAACAATGTACTATGGACACTACAATGTAACTTTGAGAATGTATAATCTTGTTATAATGTTGATAACTGCTTGACATCGTATTTCAGATACCAGAACAATCAGAATCAGAACAAAATAAGGCAAATATGAAGAATTAAAGGTGTTATAAGCATATAAGCCTTTAGCCTTTTTTAGCCACACCTCCTCTTTCAAAAATGCTGCACTCCAAAGATACCAAATGAGCTTTATTGAGACAAACATGAGCAGAAATGGTTGTCAAAAACAACAACAGCAAAATAGCACCCTCAACTGACAACTTTTATGAGCAACATGGCATAAAAATGACATTATGCCTCAATATTTCACTGCAACTACAATTCTATGAGAACGTGCAAAATTCTTGACAAGCAGAAAGTGTCATAGTCCACTGACATTTTTTTGTTTGCTGTTTACAGAATCTAGAGCTGTCACAGAGACTGGAGGGATATCTCAGGAGACTTATTTCATTCATATCTTTCAGGGATAATAAATATTATACATCTTTTTTGCATACCTTTCCATTAAAAAATTGCTTACAGCACCTTTATCAGTAGGTTTAGAATTTATAAGGAACTTACTACTGACATCATCATATTTCAGTTCAATTAGTTTGCCCTGAAGACCTTTTCCTGAACCTGGGGGTCCAAGCAGAAGAATTCTGTAGGTACACCATCAGAATTTGCAGGTGAAAAATAATTTTCCCTAACCCTTTGGTGATTGTTCAGTAATAGTACTGTACAAACACTTTAATACCTCACAAAACAGGTACTGTATACACTATTGAATGTTTAATGCAGTAAAATAATAGAGTGCATTTGTTAGGCTGGTGACAGCCTCCTGTTAAAGCCCAATCGGTCAGATCATAAACAGAGATTGTCACTAAACTGAATATAAAGCCACTTGATTAATTAATCATTAGAATCTTCCTTTCATGTCCACAGGGGCATTTGCTTGTAGTGTGACATCCACAATGAAGCCATCTGTTTGCAGTTGGGTCTCACTCACAACAATGCTGTTTGTCTAGAACCTGTGCTGGGCCTCTGTTTTAATGTGTGATGATTAAAAACAGCCTGATTATAACTAATGAGTCCCTCTCATCCAACACTTTATGCTGCTAATTGTTATACAACAACATGATAAATGCTTAATATGCCAAACATGTTTATGCCCTAAAAGGCTAAGTCAGGGGGAAAGTAGCGATGTTACAATCAAACCGCATGCTGAATTAGCACTAATCAAGATTTAAGATGACAGCCTTATTGCTCCTCAGTCTGGGTTTATGAATGTTTTATAGCAGAGTTTATTGCAAATATTTATTTAATGTCCTCCGTTTAGATTTCAAGAAAGTCAGGTGCTGGTAAGTGAAGATTAAGGCAAAGTGGCACGCTGTGCTAAATCTACAATTTACAATGTACAAATCAAGCCCACAGCACAAAGCCATTAGTCTACAGAGTCGTTTTCTAAATAGGCACTCAACAGAGCTTTTGACTTTAATACTAATGTGCCATGAGACTAAATGAGCCTTAATTTCCCTGCAGATAAACCCAATTTCTTTGTGAGAAAAAACGTTTGCTGCTATGGGAGAGGAAATAACTGTGTAAATAATCTGAATTTGAAGGTAGGAAAACCAGCTGGCATAATAATTGTATATAAATAATAGTGATAAAATAGTGGTAGACAGAGGTTGGATTTTATGACATCTCTAAAAATGCTATCTGTAATCTTGAATGACTAGATATTAGTTCCATGGATATTCATACCTATGATATATTTGCATCTGTATTAAAATAAAAAACTATGATTTGAATTTCACAAAATACTGTAAACCTGCCTAATGCTACAGTCAAAGTAATGTATGCAAAGGGGAGTTTAAATATTCACCACCAAGCTCAATTCCTTATCTCGCAACTAAAGGAAGGGAAGTGACAAAATTATTTTGTCAAGTTGAGTGGTATAATATTTAGACAGGTTGTATTCAGAGGGCCTTAATGTAATTGGTGAAGACCGCTCATCCCTGCCCAGATTCTCATGGGATAGTCTGAGCCTGCAGAGCTGCCTGAGGCAACCTCCTCAACTGGGAGAGTACCTGACAAGCAGGTCAATCACAGCCTCTGAATGCAGCTGCTGCACTACTGACCTCCAAACTATAGGGGCAGTAGATCTTGGTTTAAGACAATTGACAATGGTGCAAAGAGATGAGTAGGCGATATAAGTAGGAATGTTTGGGAAGCTCTAAATGGAATTCAGTGACCTACCTAAGACTAATTTTTATTATTGCAAGACAATTTTAAGAGACTATAGCATTTTAATCCATATCCCAAAATAAGGCTTGATTAAAATAAATTAGCACCCTATAATGTCAAATCAAAGGGGCCTTTCACACTAGCACTCTTGTTGCACACCCGTGTTCGATTACATCAAATTTAATTTCGTTTAGATGATGTGAGCGCTGTTTGCTGAACACGGGTGTGTACCCGCAAACTGCACCCATGTTTGCTTGAAAAGGTGGTCTGGGGTACGCTTCATGTGAACTTTGGTACGGTTCATAATTGTGCATAATGCACAATTCAATGCAATGTACAAGTGTTGTTCTGTGAATGGCAAGTTTTGGTGGTAATTCCAAAAAGACAAACTTTAATACTTCACTTAACACAGTAAAGCTGACGTCTTCTTGAGTTTTTACTAAGTTACAGTGGTAAATAGATGCCTGTTTGTAATTGTTAATGACACAATCAGACTGCAGATTGGACCCAAATAATATGATGTGAACAGAGACCAATGGGGGCAGTGGGTTGGGGGAGGAAGCGAGCTTGGGTTCAGTCCAATCAATTAAACCAAGTGTGAAAGCACGCTAAGTAGATGACCTTAAAATAGCAAACTGGTTGGAATAAAAATGTTCGTAAACATGCATACTTTGGCTTAAGTAGACTAGGAATTACAGTGCAAGTGGAAATACAGTAACTTGATTGAACTTAAAAAATTAAGAAAGTAGGTTAAAAACAGATAAAGATAAACAAAAACATGAAGCTTAATTTAATTTAACAAATAAGTTTCATTTAATATAATTGTTAGTATTTACAATGTATAGAAAATCCCATGTAAGATCACATTATCCCTCACCCCTCAAGGGTTCAGGCTGTAATAATGATTTCCAGCTGATGTCCTGTTGATTTTATTCTTTTGAAATGTACAATATGTTTTTAGTGTAATTTGTATTTGTATTGTTTATTATGTATGTGCTGTATTTCACTGCTGTAGAACAAATTGCCCTCACGGGGGACAATAAAGGTTAAGCAAGCAAGCAAAGCCAGTCATAATAAGAATAGCTATACACACTGATTAAGTGGAAAATGTAGGTGGTAGGCACTAGTACCAAGAGTGAGAAAACATCTATGTGTGGCTGGTCAGCATTGATGTTCTTCAGGCAGCTGTGGTAGGTGCGCTTAAGAGAATGGGCTTTGAGAATGAAAGCTTTCTGGCTACCAGTTCCATTGGCATTAATGTCTAGGGACTTTCTAATCACTGAGCTAGCTCTGCACTTTCAGGCCAAATGAAGGTCACATCTGAAACATGGAAAGAAAACATGATACTTCGATGTATGTACTGAAAGACCAGTATGGTATTATCCATTAAAGCCAACATTTATCCTTTATACACTAAAGCAGTCATTCTCAGCTGGTGTCATGACCCAGAAATGGGTCGCAGGTCTATTCTAATAGAGTCACAGATAGCAGTGAAAACAGTGCTAAATGCAAATAATATAATGCAACTAATTATATAAATGTGCATTGATAGGATAGTAAATTCTTATTAACTTTTAAAAGGGAGGAGAAAATGCTTCCCATATACTTTATCGTTGCATCACTGGTTGTGTGTGTCCAATCAAACTCTACTGTATTTTGGCACAAATTCATCTGTCACTGGTAGAAGCTAGCTAAACTATGTACAGTATATGCCAACATGGACAGTTTACGTGACATGCCCTATTCTTTTAAAACCATGAGCAAAACTATGAAATGTAAAAGAAAACATGACCCCCAGACTACATTAAATATGGGTTTATTTGTACCAAAAATAAAAATAGATTGTTCAAACCACAATGTGTTTTGTGCAGTTACTTATTTGCTGCAGTGATTACAATTGTTGAATTACTATTATTATGCAATATTATGTACATTTAAAAATTGTATGACATTTAAGACATTTTTGTTTACTTTGGTATTATAATTAATTTTAGTTCTGTTTGGGGTCACCACTTGGCAGTGTTGGGTAAGCTACAAATAACTAATTATTTATCTAGAATTGTAATCAGATTACTTTTCTAATTACTTCATTGAAAAAATATCACATTACTAATTACTTTACTTTTAAGTAACTTTATAAAACATGTTTCTGCTCAGCAAATTCAAAATAATGTTTATATTTCTTTTTTGTTCATTCTTAGTCATACACCTACTGTAGCACCTCACATTTCTCATTCACAATGACTCGTTACAGGGCCATATTTCATGTATTCTACATAAATAATATATCAGAAATAAGCATAACCCTATAATGTACTTAAAAGTAATTAAATTAATTGAAAGTCAGTAACTGTAATCTAATTACAAGAATTTAAAATGTAATGCATTGCACTACTTTTATTTACTTAAAATAAATTATATTATAGTCATTTATTACTTTGCAATTGTATTACACCCAACACTGCCACTTCATGCTGAGAAACACTGCACTTTAGTGGAAGTATTGCATGCCAAGTGTATTGTAAAAAAACATCCTTTATAGCATTTATTTTGAGAGTAAATGTACCTAAACATATTCATAAACAGAGACCATAAATAAACAAAAGGGAAAATGGCAATTATGTGGAAATTGTGCATCCACACCATCAAAAATCTATGGGGAGCTCTGGCTTTTGTTCATTACAGCTGGGCTTTCCAAAACCCTGAGGACACGAGGCCCGATTGGGATTCAGCAAACAGGTTGATTGCTGTCAAGGTCCACAGATAATGAAATACATGCTAACAAGGGTGTGTGTTGCCTGCCCGTCTCACAGTCTCACTCTCTGAACTAAGGAAAGTGTAAAGATCATATAAACATTACCTCCTGTGACAGGGTCTATCCTCTTGCTCAAGCTTCTTTCAATCAAGCCGAGATCAGGAGCTTCCAGCACTACTGTAAGGAAAGAATTAAAAAGCTGCTAGAGTTTGACACAATCTCTGGGGACTGGTAGCAATTCAGATATTTGGCCAGTCTTATTATAGAGTCCTGATTTCAAATCTCTTTTTTTTCCAGCTTGGAAAAGCAAAGTGTTTGGACAATGTGCCACTTACCAACATGATCAGGGGTGATGTCTGTTTCTTGTAGACATAATACCTCTGCTTGTGTCTTGGGAATGGCTTCCAAAATCCAGCCCTGTAGAAATGCATGATGCATGTTATGTACACACACCCCTAAGCTTCTCTTGAGAAGGAAGGAACAATCTACAATAAACAATATGCTAATAATCATACTCTAGTCTATGGTGACATTGAGTACAACACTGCTGGTAATATTAAGCGCTTTTCCACCATCAAGTGATAGTTTAAAAGTGATAGGCAGAGGTTGGACTGTTTAAAATTGTTTTCATATTAGCAAAACAATCTCCTTCCTGGAAAAATACTTTTAAAACAGTAATAGGCTTTGAATGAATAATTTTATATGAATAATTCATATAAAATTGCTGCCCTGTACAAGTCTAAATAATGAATGTATAAATTGTTGTATGAACGAGGACTAAAACTGGCCCATATGGGGTCTCATGCAGGGAGGCAAATGGAGGGTTAAATCCATAAAAACCTTGAAAATGTGCCTAATTCTCCAGCTCCTCTCCACACTTCTCACTTAGCAATAAACATAGCACAAGAAGAAAGTAAACCGCATGCATATCATTCATTAGCTACAAATCCATAAAAAAAATCCTTCTCTCTAATAGTCTCCTAAATCCCAAGGCTTGCTGTGCAATGGTGCGGTAAAATAAAGAACAGTCAAAGAAACCATCTCCCAAAAGTGCTTGTTAGGGGCCAACTTATTACTGCAGCGAATAATCTTAAAATAAATAAATATATGCAACTAACATTTATAGATCTAAGTATTATCAGAGGAGATGTGGGTTTTTGCTGCCGAGATTCGAGTGTCTGTTTGATATCAGCCTTTGTTTTTTCTGGCTTTGATCTTTAACGGCAAACCTATTCTTTGCTTCACCTGATCGCAGCGCGCAAGTTTCCTCCCACTTACTTTCCCATTAAGCACTTGATTGCCTCTGTGGCTGGGAAGCCCATGAGTGGGGCTTGATTCACAGACTGTCTGAAAGGCCTCTGGTCTACAGAATAATGAATATATACAGGCATGAATATAGGGAAAATTCACAGCTAATGCTTGAGCAAACTGTCAACCACTTCAAAGGTCACAAGGGTCAGAGAGTGTGGTGCCTGATTTACTGGGTTTTGTCTTTGCAATCACATCGCTACAGTTTGGTGATTCCACAATGTTATAGTTTCAGGTATATTTCAGGTGGGTTAATGTGTAGTAAACAGTGTAATGAGTCAAATGTTAGTTTACACAAAAGGGAAAATAATTTTACTTAAATGTATTTAAATTATTTTAGTCATAATTTACTTAACCATATGCTGTTCCAACCCCGTACTCACTTTCTCTGCTTTCAATGTAACTTTTGTTCCATTCAAGAAAAATAAATGGTAAGTGAGGCTGTTAACAACTCCTTTTGTGTTTTCATTACTCAGATTTAAATACATTTTACTAAAATATTTAACCTCCGCTAAACTGAATCATTTCACATTCCACTTTCAAAATAAGATCTAAGTAAGTTGTCTGTAATTAGTTGTGTACTGGCTCTGCACATTCATTTCTTTTTTTGTTGTTGTTGTTGCTGAATAGAATAGAATAGAACAGAATAGAATAGGAGTATAAATTAATATTTGGAAAATTATAAGGCTATCAATACAAAGTACAGAGTATAATTTAAGCAAGCTAAAATGCAGCATGTGTACTCATGATTGCAGAGGTTAAACATTTTAGAAAATTTTATGTAAATATCACATTTCACTTTCAATTAGATCTCAGTTAGTTGTCATCAAGAAAGTTATATGGGTCTAGAACAACAAGAGGTTGAGTAAATAATGACAGAATTTTGCTTTTTGAGTGAACTATCCCTTTATGTGTATTGGCATGCAGCATTTCTTAGAAAGCACGGTGATGTAAATAATATTTACAAGAAAACACACAGGGAAATCAGGTAAAGAGGAGATTATACACAAAACTCAGAGTTCACATGCATCTATAGAGAGCCAGATGTCTTAGATCAGCAGAGAAACTTAGGTAAGGTCCAAACCACCTTCAGTCAAACAGGTTTCAAAGTCTTTGACCCATTCCTCAATATTCCCAACACACACATACACTCTCCACAACTCTCTGCACACATTAACTCCCACACACACACACACACACACACATACACGTACACCAAAACACAGAGCCCCACTGCAAATTGCTTCATTCCGTTTCATCCTCACATCAAAAGGGGCTGTGGTGCTGTAGCAATGGGCTCAGACAGAGATCCCAGCATCGGAACATCTGCAGTAAGGCACAGCTATCACAGGAGGGACATGCATGAAGCAGATGTCACCAGCCAGCCCAACAGCAGGCAAGGCAGGGGAGCAGAAGCGACATCCCGACATGCCATCCACTGATCTCAATACACTGCTGCCACACACAATAAACCAGCAATATGGCAGCATTTGACTTTTATAATTAGATCTCAATTACTTGTCCACTTATCAGTTAACCACTGGCTTGGTGCTTTAATAATTTTTTTGCTCTAGTTTTCTGTTATAATCTAATCTAATTGTATCTAATATAATCTTATATAATATAATATAATACATTCATATTAGGTATATTTTGGAAAATTGTAAGTCTATTAATACCATGTACAAAGTATATTGCAAACTATGCCTGACATTTTTAACATCTGTTAAACTGAATCATATATATATATATATATATATATATATATATATATATATATATATATATATAAATTCTAGTGTTCCTTTTTTAAATAGAATAGGATAGAATAATTATAGAAATATAACATTATATGGATTTTAATACTATGTATAGGGTATACTGCAAGCACACTACAAATGGGAAATTGGGAAATTATAAGACAATTGAAACCATGTACAAAGTATACTTTAAGCACACTCAGGTTTACCAAGATTTGTCTGAAATCTTTAACATCTGCTAAACTGAATCATATCACATTTCACTTTTACAGTTGGATCTCAATTGGTTGACCACTAATCAATTAAGCACTGGCTCTGTGCTCTCATTTATCTTCCAATACTTTGGAATAGAATAGTATAGAAATTCACATTCCATATTTTTTTTTTACAGAGTATTATGTATTCACACTACAAATGTGTGCACACTCAGATTCAAAGAACATTTTTCTAAAATAACATTTCAGATCAAACAAACTCTGTGAACCATTATTTGCATTGTGAGCTCTCAAAAAGTTGCAACATTATTTAATTTGCAAACTTTCCTTCAGATTCTGTCTCCCTGAAAATAGAATTACAGACAATATGCAAATTCAAACAGCATAACTTTATTTGGAAGCCTCATTAGGGATCTGGATGACTGAGACATGCGCCCCATGATCTTTCTTTCTTTCCTTCCCTCCTTCTTTTTATCCATTTACTTTAAGGCCCATCTTTTTCCAGATCTGAAAAGCACTCATTAAATTTATATTTACTTTAAATCACTATTCATTACCTATGCACACTGTCTTCATTTTCCACAGGAGTACAAGTCCAAAGTTTTACAAACAGCAGGCTCATGAGAGAAAGAGAGAGTGAATGAGAGAGTGAGCGAGAACGAATTAAGACAGCTTGAGAAGCGTTGACAGGCAGAGATGAACTAGATGACCTAGATTAGGCATGATTAACATTCGATGTTGCTTAATTTGGAAAAACAGGTAGACAAGCACACACACGCAGACATCAGTGGCAAAGCAATTAAGCTTAGCTGTCTAGGCTCCAGTGGTGATGTGACATGTCAATCATTCTGCACTCTGGCCCATTTAAGCTTGTGCGAAGCAGGAGACCATGAGATGAAGGCTCTTCATGGTGAGCCAGAGATGCTTTGTCAGGTGTCTAAATCTACAGAGGAAAAATTCTACCTCAATTCTCTACTCATATGCAGATCAGTCGGGAAGGAAAATAATTAAATAACCTGATAAATACAATCAGACAGTTTGCCTGAAGGGATAAACATCCATTACTAGATTCAAAGGAGTCGCTAATCACAAACTACTGAGATTAAAAGGTGAAAGTTAAAGGATGCCAATGAAAAAAGTTTAGCAATGGGATTCTTGATTGAGTAAAGCCATTTGCGGAATTTAGCGAGGAATAAAAATGATAATATGTTTGGATTCGATTGCTTTACATATTCTTCTGTGCTGTTGCATAGGAGAAACTGACACTTCAGAGAAAGAGACGATCAGGGAGATTGTGACTGATTGTGTGATTTGATGGAAAGATGAAAGCAGGAATGAAAGAGTTTGAGATCTGAGAGGGTACATGAATGGACACCTCAGTGGTGAGGCTCTTAAGTGGCTTTAGTTCTGAGATCACATGTAACTGGCAGCCGGTGAGGGGCCTGCTGATGAAAGGTTTTTCTCAGAGAACTCTCACCAGCAGTCAGTGGAAGTCTTACATTCCCTGAGACCCATCCCAGCACTCCGCAAGAAAGGCAGAGACACACTCACGTCTAATAATTTATCACAGTATTAAGAATAATAATAATTTAAAAAACAATACATTATTGGTCCAACACATTTATACAAAAAAATACATTCAGATCACCATGTGTATGTCGAGTTTAAACTGGACATATGTGTCTCCCATTTAACTGCTTTATTGTTCACCACTTTAGAATTTAAGACAGGTCAAGTAAAATTTTGAAGAATGTTATTTGTTCTAAATAAATTACAAAAGAGATAATCTGTAAATAAATCTTTGTCCATCCAACAAAATCCATTTTTGACAGCCATTGCTGAATCAACTTTATCCAAAGCTCTTTGGGGATCTTCAATCAGACAATAAATAACAACAATCAATAATCTGAGAGATAACAAGCAAACAAGCAAATGTTTTAATCAAATCTTTAAAATATATATATATATATATAAAATTGTTCAATACAAGTTAAGCATGTTCAAAAGCATTTGTGGCAAACAAATTAATTTAGAATTTTCCATGTCATTTTCACTTCTATTGAAATGGCCTTACTGTGACCTCGATTTTTGCTTTTTTATTTAAAGAAAAGCAATGATTCGAAAACATTTTATGTGGTAACTGATAATCAACATTATGCTAATTGTATTGTATTGAACCCGTAATATTCAATTAAGGCTTATAATCATAGTAAAGGTATATTATCATAAAATCAAGGTATGAACAAAAATTAAAGGCATGAAAAATGAACAAATGAAATATAGAAATCTGACTCCTGTCATTTGTGTTCACTAACATTAGTTTAGCAACCCAATAACAAAACATACATCTCCTTTCACTAGTAAACAACAGTCCATAAAAACAATCCAATTACTGTTCAAAAGATACAGGCAAATATGCTGTTGAATCCCTACTTATTTCTGACATCCTCTGCTTCTTTCATCTCACACTCCTTTGTGAATTTAATAAAAATGATAAATGGAAACTTTTGGATCATTCTATTTTAAACTCAAGGCCAAGGCGAGTTTAAGTGAGAGGATAATTCGAATAATTAAACCATTGGGAGTCACTTTTTCTAAGCACATCTCTTTCTCTTTTCTACTTCTAATTCTATTCAACTCTCCTGATTTATGAACTAACTAGCCTGCATTACATATGCATGATCAGACTTCAGACAAAATAAGTTCTACAGTAGGCCTATGTCTTTACTATACCACAGAGACAACAATTACTGGTATCCACAGAATGTAGCAAATGCTGATATAAGATCAACTTTTCCACTTATATATCAAAAAAGAATATCATGACTTAGGCATGCCAGAATACAGATAGCAGACCTTAAAGAAGTAAATCTGTAATCATAGAGACAAGGGCAGAAATCAAAAAAAAAAAAAAAAAAAAAAAGAAGAAGAAGAAGAGAGAGACCTCATCTGATTTTTCTCTTGGTATTGATGTGCAGCTCTGGTCAGGTCAGTGTCATCCTTTAAGATAATGCTAAGAGTTATTTGAATAGCCAGAGTGCGCTAACACAACTTTTTAGCCTGTGGCAAGACAAAGAGGACAATTTGAAAAAGCATATAAAGTGTTGACAAACTGACAGAAATCAAAATGCTGTGCTACAGAACAGGTAGGCTAACTCTGTACAGATGACTAAAGATGTTTCGGGATCTCTGTGGCCTCACAATGTATCTCCTGTATTTTGAGTATATGATTTGATTTATGAAGGTATGAAACATGAAAGTAGTAGTTGAAATATGCTTTAAATCTGAGGAATGTTTGCTCAGAATCACAGATAAAGATAAACAAATATACACTGAATTATTTTACAATACACTGTAATGCATTGCATGGCACATAACTGTGGTAACTGCATTACTATGCTGAATATCACTTCGGAAGGTATACATAATAGAAATTAACCCTAGAATGGCTTAATCTTGTTTTAAAATAAAGTTAAAAGAGCAGATATATACTCAATAATTATGTAATGGAAATAATGCACTTACTATGATTCTTTTGCCGGACGCCGGTGGACCCATCAATATAATTCTTGACACCGGAATTATAAGCATTTCAAAATTCATTAGCAATTCATATTAATGACAATATTTTATAGCAAAATGATTACTGGCATTTGAACTGAAATGTTTGGTCAAATAAAGGAGTTGTTCACAATCTATCATTGATATAGATTTCAGTTATTGAAATCTACTAATATATTTCTAGTTTATATCAAGGCTGGAAGTGAATACAAGGTGATGATGGGAATATTATACCTGCCGTTTTATTCTTAAATGCCTGATATTTGCAGCTCGTTCAACTTTCCATAGTAAAGACTAATGTTAAAGACTGCCATCTTGTGGTTAGAAAAAACATTACTTTAATGAAGTATTCAAACATATTTATAACATGAGAATTATTGCAGAAATCTTACCATCGACGCTGTCCCTTTTCAGGAAATTAATCAGGTATTGAATGGGCTCCTCTGGTTTGTCCACCAACAAATTTATCACTAGAGCCTACAAAAGTATGTCATTTATTTGGACAAAATTGCCTTAGATTTTACAAAGATTTACTCTACATTATAGTGACATTTCTATACCTGGACCAAATATTTCATGTTTTTCTGCATAAACGGCCATCTCAGGAATAACTCTGAGGGGCCTTGCAGTTGCATCCATCTATGCAGTACACCACAAGACACTAATAGGTCACCAAACGCGTGGAAACCTGTACAATTAGGTTTTAAGACGAGTCTTTGAAGAAGAAAAAAGAAAGAAAAACTCTTAAAGGAATGTTCCGGGTTCAGTGCAAGTTCAGCTCAGTTGACAGCATCTGTGGCATAGGGGCCTAATGCTGATTACCAGAAAAATGTATTTTGACTCGTCCATCCTTTAAAAATAAAAATAATAATTACGTTACAGTGAGACGCTCACAATGGAAGTGAATGTAGCCAATTTTTGGCGGGCTTAAAGACAAAATTGGGAAGCTTATAATTTTATAAAAGCACTAACATTAATTCTACGGTTAAAACTTTTTTATTATTTGAGCTGTTACGTTGTTAAAATCTTCATTTTTACAGTCATTTTAGGGTTTGTTGACATTTGTTGATCATATCAAAGAAGTTGTAAAATTGGCAATAACTTTACACAGAAAAGGTTAGAAAATGATTTTATGACACACCTATGTATATCTTATGGCTTTAGATGTGAAACAGTGAGTATTTTAATGTTCAAAAATTGGCATGGTAAGGGTCTCATTGTAACCCATTTATTTATTTATTTTTAGAAAAAAAGGAGGTACAACAATAAATGTAGCAAACAACAATAAAAAAGCAAAAACAATATTGAAAAATGAATTTCAGATGGGCGACACGTCCATGGCGATTTTCGAAAGATCATTTTAAATAAAACAAGTAACGGAAACTCTTGTTTTTGACTAAATTCGTTTGGATAACATTATTATTATTATTATTATTATTATTATTATTTATAGCAGTCCGTATGTAATGGAGGTTTCGTCTTGCATGCTACTTCAAACTGCACATTTACATACAGCAGGATGCTGTTTTCTGCTGTAATTGTGAGTCAAAGTCAATACATCTATTTAATGTTACTTTGAAGTGTAATGTTGCTATTTGGTTGTGCGCACGCGCTCGTTGTTACTCGTTGCCAGTGGTTACCTGCTCAGCCAATCACCAATCATCGTTAGAGGCACACTTCTCTACTAGGTAGCCAACTCTTGCTGCTAAGCAACGCTTTTTTAATTCACCGAAACAAGTACACCTCTACAGCAAGCAGTACAGGTAATTAACAGTAGGCTACAGGTTGACAACAATATTATACCTTGTTTATCATGTATGAAACGGGCTGTTATGCAATTCTGGTTGCTCAGACTTCAACACCTAATATTTAATCCCACTTTAACTTGTTTATTCAGCTGTTCTCCAAAATTAGACGGTTTTTGGGTTAATATAATATAGCATTCATTCTTTAGTCTATTGTGTTTGCTCTTGTACTGTTTTTACACGGCGTTCTAACATTACTATATCCTCCATTATAAACAGGATGAGTACTCCAGTGGACATGACTGACGTAAAAGAGCAACTGCATTCAACTGAAGAAAAGTATAAGCGTTTAAAACAGCAGCAATTCATTTTCATAACAGCTCTTGAACGGTCAAGAGAGCATGCCAGGGATAAAACTGAGCCTGTCTCCACCGTGACACAGGTTATGAGTTGATTCATTCATTATCTTTGAGAACATTTGCAGTGTCATTTTATTTCCAGCTTGAAGGAATATTCCGGGTTCAATACAAGTTCAACTCAATCGACAGCATTTGTGGCATAATATTGATAACCATAAAAATATATTTTGACTCGTCCCTCCTTATCTTAAAAAAAGAAAAAGAAAAAAATCAATAAGTTCTAGTGAGGCACTTACGATTGAAGTGAATGAGGCCAATCTAACGTTAAAATAGTCACTGTTTCAAAAGTAGAGACACAAGATATAAACAATGTGTGTTAACATGATTTTAGTGTGATAAAATCGCTTTCTAACCTTTTCTGTGTAAAGTTATATTCAATTTTATAACGTCGTTGCCATGACGATGTAATGTCAACAAACTCTAAAACGCCTGAAAAAATGACAATTTAAACAACTTTCCAACCCAAAGAATACACGAGTTTTAACAGAAGAATTAATGCAAGTGCTTTTATAAAACAAGCTTCTCATTTCTGCCTTTAAGCCCTCCAAAAACCGGCCCCATTCACTTCTGTTGTAAGTGCCTCACTGTAACTTTTTTCATAAGAAAAGGAGGGACGTGTCGAAATAATTTTTGTGGAAATCAACATTAGGCCACAAATGCTGTCGACTGAGCTTATTTTGTATTGAACCTGGAAAATTCCTTTAAAAGTGTTACTCAGTTCATCCTAATGCAATTACACTGTAACATGAACTCTATAATGTTAAATGTGACCTTATAAGTGATCACGTACTTCTGCAGGTTCAAAGGTACATGAACCAACACTGCAGCAATGCCACTGACAGACGCATCTTCTCGCTCTTTTTGGAGATAATTTCTGATCTTGGCGTTGTTTTAAAACTTCTGCAGTCCTCATTGTCCAGCCAAAACCCTTTCTGCAAGACCCTTGAAACCTGCAAGGAGCTCCTCAGCCCCAGCAATAACATAAATGAGCTAAGGGCACAGTTAAGTGATAAGTTGCAGTGCATGTATTTAATTGAGAATTTGATTACATATAGATTGAAGTCTAAATTATTGTAGCTTCTAAGTTACCCAAAAGCTTGTATAATGATGCTATAATCTTGTCTTAATTGGTTGATATATTAAATAACATGCAACTCAAATACTCATAACTGCACCATTTTCCCTTACAGCTACCCACACAGTGAGATAAACCGCCTGAGTTGTGATGAAGCAAAGAATTTCTATGGTGGAATTGTGAGTGTGATTCCACTGGCTTTAGACCTCCTCACTGTCTATTTAAAAGGATGCGCTCAACCTGTCACTCCAACAGTTACAGAAACATCTACACAGCAAACAGAGGCAAAGAGCATTGGGATGTCTGCTGACCTCGATATGGCTACCAGTAACAACTCAAAATCTAAGAAAGTCACAGGAGGATGGCATGCTGGAAAACCAGCCTGGAAGCCACCAGGCCACACAAGGCATTAAAACACATCTTTACCTTCATGCTCAATATAAGATTAAATAAGTTTTATAATGATAAGATATACAATAACAATTTAAGAATTGATAAGACTATGACAAAAATATGCAAAACATATACATTTTATTTTTGTTGATCATAGCTTAACAAGTGGGAGAACACAGATCATTTTCTTGAATTCAAAAGAGTACTTCTGAACAGAGAGCCAGTCATTGTCCTATTGTACCAGGAAAAAAACTACTGACAAATGGCTTCAGGTGAGGGACAGGCTTCCTATTTTTCCAATAAGGCATTTTGTGACACAAAATGTTTTGAGAGGGCTTTTGGTATAAAAAGGGAAAGTAATGTTTGAGTGAAACAGAAATGTAAACAGAGGCATTTTCACAGCTGGCAGGCTGAAGCCAACATTTTTTTTTTTGCAACAGCGCTTCACATATTCAAACTTTATCTCACACCGAAAACAAACCCCAAGGGCATGGTTTTAGAAAGAGACAAGTCTAATGCTCGGCTAGAGATGAGTAATCTTATGAAGCCCTGATTTTTTTTTTTTTTAAAGTGCTTCTACTTCAGCCATCTGCAGCCCATTATAAAACCTTTTCTTTGCAGATGGGATCTGTCCTGTGTAAGACAGAAATAAAAGGAAAAAAAACAGAAGGGGAAAAAAGCCTTTTGAAGAACAGGCTTATAAGGAGCAGCTTCTTTTCCAAGTTTAGTGTCAAAGTATTGCAGTGGCTGTATTTTGTAGTCTATTAATTCATAAGCATTTGCCTTTCAAATACACCTCAAGACCACAAAGATTTCCCAATTTCTTCATTTAACAGGACAAATGCACTAAAATGCACTTACAGCAGCATAGCCTGTTTTCTGTAAGGCCCTGACGGCCCTAAAAAGTAGCAAAAATAGATATTTTTTCTCCCATCATCTCTTACCATTGAGCAGGCATAAAGTTTTACACTAAGAATTATTGCACTGGTGACTGGGCTCTCCAAATCACAGTAAAGAAAGTTAATGCATAAAAATAAAATCATTTACTAGAGCTACAACACAACACTTGCTTACTCATTTTCTGTCTAGGCAAAAAACACAAAGCATTGCTATGGCTAGCCTTAGCAATGAAATGTGATTTCTTATTAAATTATAATATCTAACATAATACCTATCCCTTACACAGCTCCTTTCACATTTATATCAGATTGATTGATTTCTCAAAAAGGCATGAACTATTTACAGTGCTCCAAGTGGGAACTGATGCAATGATCACACTTGGTTTTGTGCAATTTCTGAGACACGTCTCGCTGTATGACTCAAAGGGGCAGTTTTGCTTGGATCAATTCAGAAAGATGTAAAAACAAATGGAGCTATTACAAGAGCAAATACAATGATTAAGGCAATACATTTGCTGGAAAGTACAGTGAGGACTGAGTTACATCCAACCACCACATAATAGAATACCCACAGCTGCTTGCTGAATGGTGATAATAAAAATATACTGATATACAATTAATTAATAATTAACTTGATTATGACGAGATTTGTGAACCATTTTTGATGACAAGATGTTTCTCTTGCCACTGTGGTGACTACATTGCAACATCGGCTGCCCTGGCAATTTTTATTTTATTTTTTGGCTGTTCCAGAGATTTTAAAATAAACTAAAACTCTGCAAACCACTCTTTAAAAAAAAAAAAAGAAAAAGAAAAGTGTTATGCAGTCTAATACTGGGTCCAAAATATTCATTTCTAATTGTAGACAATCAGCAGTATATAATCAATGCTCATGGTGGGTTTCATTGTAGTCCATGATCCGCAGATCCTGCTGCCTCCTACACTGAATATTATATGCCCGGGGTCTATCCATGGGCTGCAGGTCAGCCTGGTCAGTGGCCCCTTCAAACTGCGTGTTCTCTGAGGGGTCTGTGCTGGGCTCAATCTTAAGATCTGGGGAGAAGCAGGTGATCGCTACTGGTTCCGCCTCATAGTGGCTCTCGCTTTTATTGCGGAACAACTCTCTGGCTCGCTTGCCCAAGAAGCTTCTGGTACTGGGGTAAGAGCCAACAGCCAGTGGGGAGACGTAGGGGAGGGAAAGATCTTCCTGACTGCCATTAACAAGTGTTTGAGGAGACCCTACAGAGACTTCGCCATTGACACACATGTATGTGCCTTCCTCTCTTTTCACTGGGTCAGCTGATAGAGATGGAGCAGATGGGCCAGTGCTGTTGCCATTTGGCCTGAAACACAAATGGAAATATATGTTCCAGTACAAATTCAGCAACCCATCACGTTCCTGTTGTCATGCATTATAACAAACACTTTTGGACCAATACATTTCTATGACTTTTCCATAACGTTTAAGAATTGACGGAATTGAAGTTAACAATAAGAATTTTGTAAGAAGATTTTCTAATGAATCATTCTGACCTCAACATGTCTGATCCAACAGATTTATTGAATCCAACATAACTAAGGCTTGCAAACAAGTTTTACTCTACACACAAGTAATACCTAGCCAAATAAATACTTTAGAGAAAAGCATAACCAGAAAAAATGCTTATTTTTTTTATAGCCGTTTCCATAACTTTTAACATTTAATTAAACTCCAAAACAATTCCCATGACTTTGGGAACCTTATAATATATTATATATCATTAGTACAAAAATCTGTGGAGGAGAAATACATATGGGCAGGACATATTGGTTTGGAACATACCTTTGGTTGGTGGGACTGCTGGCCTCAGAAGTGTGCTCTGGTGAACTGGTTTTCAATTTTTTTAACTCTATCTGGCTATAGAGTTCAAGCAGCTCTGACTGCAATGCCTGGGTGATGTGCTTCTGGGCCAAATACCGATTCTCTGAAGCCTGCAGCTGCTCCCTATAGAAAACCACGAATAAACTGAAAAAGCTCACACCAAGATGCATTTGAACCAAATTAGCAATATTCCACAGACCTATATCAAGATGGCACATTACAACAAACAACAACCATTAATATATACACTCACTGAACACTTTACTAGGAACATGGAGGGCATGGTCTTCTGCTGTTGTAGCCCATTCGCCTCAAGGTTCAATGTGTTGTGCATTCAGAGATGCTATTCTGCTCTCTACAACTGTACAATAAGAGTGGTTATCCAAGTTACTGTAGCCATTCTGTCAGCTCGAACCAGTTTGGCCATTCACCATTGACCTCTCTCATCAACAAGGCATTTCCATCCACAGAATTGCTGTTCAGTGGATGTTTCTTGTTTTTGGCACCATTCAGAGTAAACTCTAGAGACTCGAGGCTGATTAGATAATTTCTTGAATAAGTAGGTGTATAGGCGTTCCTAATAAAGGTCTCAGTGAGAGTATTTTGCAAACATGATATCATGCTTAACACATCATTAGTTCATACACAGCCAAATATGAATATATATATGAAAATAGATTCATAACATTAAAGGAACATCTATTGTATGACATTCTTGTGAGACACAAAACTAGATGTTTAGGAAGAATGTTAGAGAAGGTGTGAGATATAAGCTCATACACGGCTTGGCTTTTAACATTCTCCAGCAGTTTCTTCTGCTCTCGGATGACCTGCTCTTTCTTGGTGAGTTGTGTCTCCAGGTCTGTGATGCGCTGTTGGGCTGCCTCGAGTCTCTGACTCTGCTGGAGAGAGCTCTGCCTCAAGCGCTCCACCTCCCGCAGTGAAGACGCTTGCAACATCTTCAGCTCCTAACAGTCACAAAGGAGACCAAGGAGGAGTAAATCAGAGTAGACCAAGTAACATTCTTCAGGTTAAAAAGGAATAAAGCTGTCTACACTGGATATAAAGTAGGTGTCTTGAGATCAACAGTAGAATTGTTTACATTTGCCAATTCTTCCAATCTCTGCAATGTTATTTGATTGCAGAATTTTTTTAGCAAATGTTTACATGTATGTAGTTGCCCATGCCCCAACAACAAAGCAGTTTTTTAACTCCCACCTCATATTGACCTTATTCACAATGATGCCATATTTGATTTTTAAAGTGAATGAAAATGAAGCTGTGAGGGATTGACTTACAGTTACTTAAAATCAAATCACTTTGTCACTCAACCATATATACACAAGTGCAACAGTGGGTAAAAGTCTTGGGTGCAGTTCCGAGCAACATGTAAGTCATGACAGTGACGAGACATATACCAATTTACAATAAAAATCAGATTTACACAACACAATATACAAATGTACAGTATACAATACACACAATATAGAATAAAAAAAATAGTATATTTTATATACAGTAGGTTGTATTGTGCTGTATTGACATTCAGGCTGTCGGTTGATAGTCAGTTGACAGTGTGTTGTTAAGAGAGAATATAATTTATGACAGTCCAGTGTGAGATTAATAAAGTGCAGTGCTGATTGCTTGGGGGAAGAAGCTGTCATGAACTCGGCTGGTGCGGGTCCTGATGCTGCGATACTGCCTGCCTGAATGTAGCAGTGAGAGCAGCCCATGCTCGGGTGGCTGGAGTCTCTGATGATCCTCAAGAGCTTTTTTCAAACACAACATGGTATAGATATCCTGGAGGGAGGGAAGAGCTCAACTCCGATGATGTGACTGGCAGTTCACACTACCCTTTGTGGGGCTTTGCGGTTGAGGGCTGTGCTGTTGGTGTACCATCAGCGGAATGATCCAAAACACTTTAAACCTCTGGGGTAGACTGACACGCTGCCGTGTCCTGCTGGATTTTTCGTCATTACAGCAGAAACAACATAAAATACTCCGTCATTTTGGGGCATACAGATATGTGTAAGACATCATTAGAGACATCTACTACTTTTCATCATCTACTTTTATTTGTGTACACTCACAATAACAACAAAACCTTGTGCTTTTGTAAATTTTTATAAAGCTTAAAATGTCTACTTTTAAATAAAACAATTAAAAATGTAAACAAATATTCTCCTGCAATGTAATCTCTATGAAACAAAGCGGTGTACAGTTTCTCCTGGCTCATCCCTAATGTGATCACACCCACGGGCAGAGGGCGCTATTCATATGGTAATGTAATGAGGAGATCAATGCAAATGGTAAACGCCCCTGACTGTGCCTTAAAAACATTAAGTTCATTCACTTCTCTGCCACGATACACAGGTTAGGAAAAGTCCACATTTTCCTCAGACGAAGAGTGGGACGATGAACGTTTGCATTTTGAAGAGAGACTTGATCCAGCCGAGGATATAATTTCGTAATAAAAGTAATTTAGATTTACATTCATTAGTTGACATGCTATTTTATATAAATATGTACTTTTTTTGTGTACATGTTTTACTAGTGGGACTGTTTCCAGACTTGCCAGCCAGGATTCAAAGTATTGAAATATGTCCTAATAAGCAAGTTTTAGTTACATTTAAATGCTGTTTCAGCTAAAGCAGGCACTTAAATTGTATGCTGTATAATATGAATATGATATGTAATATGATATCACCATATTATAATGAGTTCTGAAGGATCATGTGACACTGAAGTCTGCAGTAATGATGCTGAAAATTCAGCTTTGATCACAAATTGAATTATATTCAGTAGAAAACTGTTCTTTTAAATTGTAAAGCGTTCACAATATCACCATTTTTAATGTATTTTGGATCAAATAAATGCAGTCTTGGTGAGCAGAAGAGACTTCTTTTAAACGGTAGTGTAGGTCTAAAATTAAGTAAAGTATTTATGTAAAGCAAATGTATAATCAGATTACTTCTTATAACTTAAAACTTGATTTTGAGCATTAAGTCTATCTGTCACATTCCTCATTGATAGGCCCAGGGGAGGGGTCTTTGTCTTCTCAGGTGTGAATCAAATCAATATTCATGATAGTTCACGCCTCCTTGCATATGACCTTTCTAACACTAAAAGTGTCTTACAAAAGTTAAATGACTAAATTGTTTTGTTTGAATGAGTAATCAGGATGGTTTTCACATCATTTTGTAGCATAAACTCTAGGCTACAAGGTCCAGTTCTTAAAAGTCATTTGGACAAATGTTTATTATGTGTTATATGGCCTTATTTCAATGACTTAGAATTTTTGTTTTTTTAAAAACCATGCATAAACGTTGTTTTTTAAAAAATACAAACATGTACACTCAACTAAATTTTATTTATAGAGCACTTTCAAAATCCACACAGGGTACCAAAGTGCTGTACATGGAGTTACAAAAAATAAATAAAATCACATACATACATACAGCTTAATGCAACAAGCATTTAAAACCAATAAAAACAGAATAAGATAAAATTGACCAAGTAAATTTATAATGCAATTAATTAAATGCTAGGTAAAATAAATAAATTTTTAAGGCCCCCTGGAAAGAGAATAGAGACAGAGATGATTTTATGATCAATGGAAGCTCATTCCAAAGTCTAGGGGCTGCCACCGCAAAAGCTCGATCACCTTGAGTTTGTAGGCGAGATCGAGGAACTGACAGACACGGCTGATCAACAGAGCGGAGAGACCTTGAAGGTTGATGCAAGATTATTAAAGCAGAGATGTACTCTGGTGCAAGACCATGAAGAGCCTTAAATACATACAGAAACAATTTGTACTTGATTCTGTATTGGATCGGTAACCAATGTAGTGAAATCAATACTGGGGTAATATGCTCCCTTTTCCTTGTTCCAGTTAAAAGCCTAACAGCTGAATTCTGGACCAGCTGCAGGCGAGAGAGAGAGGCCTGACTCACACCAGATACATAGCATTACAATAGTCCAATCAAGAAGACACAAAGGAATGCACAACCTTCTCCAAATCATCAAAAGAAAGGATGGACTTCAACTTTTTTAACAACAGCATTTATTTGTCGATCAAACTTTAGCTCAGAGTCAAAAATAACACCCAGGTTTTTTACATAAGGAAGTTTTTTCCCTGGGAGCAGTTACCAATTGCTATCTAAATTTACCTCACATCCCCTTTGACCAAAATAAATAAACTCTGACTTATCCTCATTTAATTGAAGAAAGTTGTTTCCCAGCCAACACTTCACATCGTCCATGCATTTAAGCAGAGACTCAAAAGAAGGGTGCTTCCCATGTTTAATAGGAAAGTAAAGGTGAGAGTCATCAGCATACAGATGGTAGTGTATGCCATGCTTATCAAAGATCTTTCCTAACAGAAGCATTTAGAGGGAGAATAAAATGGGTCCCAAAATGGAGCCCTGAGGGACCCCCACATGTTAAAGGAACAACTGATGAAGAACAGTTCTCTAAACAGACTGAAATTTTTCAACTCTTCAGACATGAAGAGACCCAATCCAAGGCTAACCCCTGAATACCAACCTGGTCTCTTAGACAATCGATAAGAATGCCATAAAAAAGCGGCACTAAGATCCAGCAGCAGAAGACCAACAGGACTACCAGAATCCACACCTAATAAAATATAATTTAAAACTCTCAACAGAGCTGACTCTGTATTATGACCAGCTCTGAAACCTGACTGAAATTTATTGAGCAAATTAATGATAGCTAAAAAAATCATTTTATCACATAATTGTGCAAGCACAGTCTTTGACATAAAGGATCATTTTGATATAGGTCGAAAGCCGTTCATATCAGATGAATCAAGGTTTGCTTTCTTAAGAAGAGGCTGAATAACAGCACAATTGAGGCAGCTGGGAACAATACCAGTGGTCAGGCTACTGTTGACAATCGATAACACGCTTGGACCAATTGAGTCCATCACCTCCTTAAACAAAATGGATGGAATAACATCACACGTAGAACCAGTAGGCTTCATATGTGCAATTATATGTTTGTGTTTAGACAGGGACACAGGTACAAAAAAGGTCAACAGATTTTGTGGAACTGTATAGGTAACAGGATCATTGCTATCAGGTAAGATCCGTGAGCGTATACAGCAATTTTAACAGTAAACATTTTTAAAAACTGCTCACATGTGTCTACTGAAGGGGAGATCAGAGTAAGGGCAACTGGATGAAGAAATGATGTAATGGTAGAAAAAAGAACTTTAGCATTATGACAGTTCTTTGAAATTATATTAGAAAAATATCTTGATCTGGCTAATTTAACTGCTCTTTGAAATTTAATGAAAGAGTCTCTCAAAATTTCATAGGACACTTGTAGTTTATCTTTAAGCCACTTTTAATCAGCCTTCCTGCACTCCTGCCTAAGAGCACAGGTATTACTATTCAATGAGGGCTGAGCCTTGACTTAACAGAGCCACAGTGTTTAAGATGCCAGAACATGACAAGTTGAACTTTGAGACAAACATACCCCATACCAGAAAATGGAGACTCAAGCAGTGATTTCAGTGGAGAAACATTAAAGCAGCTGAAAAACTACTAGCAGCAGGAGGAGTGACAAAATGAGAAGCGACAGCAACAAGGCCATCATTAGCTTGATCATTGCATGAAAAATTAGGGTTAAAAATAACAGTCTTGTGATCTGAGAACACAGTGTCAGCAATTTGCACATTGCTGATAGAAAAACCAAGAGATAAAACTAAATCAAGGGTATGACCACATATATATGTGTAGGGCCAGCAACACTCTGAAATAAACCAAAAGAATCTAATAAACTCTTTGACCAGTGGTCTCGAAGGACAACACACGTGAATATTAAAATCCCCTAAAATTAAAATGTTACCTGAGCAAGGAATAATAGCAGATAAAAAAAAAAAAATCTGAGAACTAATTTATAAAATCTTTGTGATATGACGGTGGTCTGTAGATGAGGGCACATAACACAGTTTTAAAGAGTTCAGCATAAATCAACTGAGCTTCAAACGTAAAAAACGCCTCAGTGAACAGAAGCCTGCATTTGAACTTGTTTTTAAAAATAACTGCAAGGCCCCCCACCCCTACCGACTGCCCAAGGTGAGCTAAAATAACTACAGTCGGGATGTAAAAGTTCTGAAAGAGGAGCCATGTCGCTGTTGCTGAGCCAAGTCTCCATAACAAATAAAAAAATAAAATTTCTGAGAGAGCAAAATATCGTTCAGTAAAAAGGAATTGTTAGAGAGAGATCTTGCATTGATCAAAGCCATTGTTACTGAGATAGAGTCAGACGAAAGATGAGAAGTACCATATGTATTTCCCGACCTACCACTACCCAGGGAACATAGATTGTTTAAGTTAGCACCACTGTCTTCATGTCGCCACCTCGAAACCATGGTCCGCAATGGATCAGGGTGGCGACCAGATGAAATTGGAAATACAGGCACCAAGTATGAACCCCTCAGAGTCGGCAGCACTTCAACACCATCCTGCACTGAGGCCACAGAGGAGAAGTAATCCTTCACGACTTCTTCGACCTCACTAATCGTCCAGCCCGCTTTCAACGCTTCCTTTGGCATTTCCTCCGCAAGCACAAACACCCAGGCAGGTGGCAGACTTGCGTCAGCGTGACCGGCGCAGCATGGGAAGGGAACCACCAGTTGACACTGGGATCGCGTATCAAACAGTCAGTTACCTCCGTTCGAATATTTGAAAGAGCCAAGCGATCATAAACTAGAACATAGCAAACCGTGCGAGAAATAAAGCCAATGATAAAGACAGAAACTAGAGTTAACATAAATAAGAAGGATAAGTCATGTTGGCCATGACTGCAAACCGGTAAACAACCTGGCGCCATCATGTCCTGTCCTGCTCCAACCTTGTCTAACACATGTTGCTCACATATTATTGTAGCTCAGTTTGTGCTGAATACAGTGTTATCAGACTTCATTAATATGTTTTTAAGCAACTGAAAAAAGCACAAATGTCAAGGCATGTCAAAACTTCTCCAGGGCCCAAAACACCCTCAGACCCCAGGGGGTTAAACAACAGTACAACAATTAGAGGCGGCTGTAAATCTGTCCTTCACAGACTTATTGCTATTCTTGTCAAAAATCAAAAGATGGCACTACTGTGAATAAGGTCCATAGGCCTACATGTAAATAGCATGCAATAATTGTCTCTTCCTTTAGAAGTTTGTGATGTTACAGCTTTGTGCACACATAGCATCAATACGTAACTTTTTTTGGCAACGTTACAACTTAAGCCAGTGAATTGCTAAAGCTTAATTTCACCATCGGTACTTGTTCACACACACCTCAAAACTGAAAAATACTGTAAAAGTCTAAACACACCTACTGTAATAGCATATTTATAAAAGACTTCATAGTTAAACTAGATTTCTGCTGGGTTTTAAGCAATGATGCAATAATGAATAGCAGTGATCAAAGTCATAAATATATTTTTTTGTGAAGAGCATCATGCCTACCTTGCTTGCCTCAGGTCCTAAGCGCTCGATTTCCTCCACACATATCTTGTTGGCTTCACCTAAAAGCAGTAGCTGTGTGTTCAAAAAAGCCATCTGCTGCTCCATAGTTTCACTATTGTTGAGCTGAATTTGAAGAAATCAAGCACACAAAAAAAAAAATTCAACTATATTAATAAATATGGGTAATACCAACTGTAGAATGTGCTTTCAAATGAAAAAGCTTGAAATATTTCCGCAGTGTGATGGAAAGTGTTGAAAACAGAGGATGGTTTTACCTTTATGGACATCTGGCTGAGCAGGTGTCCCATATTACACACTTTGTTATTGGCTCTCTGTAGCTCTGCCTCCATTTCTCCTACCTTCTTCCGATTCTCATTTAAATCAGTCTGTAAAAGGACAATACACAAAACATTAGCATTTAACATGGATATCACATATTCTCCTCTACAATCCAGCAACCAAACAGCATCTTAAAATATCTGGACCATTTTTGTTGGTGTATAATGTCGGAGTGCTGTGCAACAAGATTCATTCCCTATTCCTTATAGGCCAATGATCACCTGCAGCTCCTGCATCTTTGAGTAATAGTAATTCCGCTTCTGCTGCAGTTGTTGGATTTGAGTCTGCAGTTGGTTCACTAGAGCCTCTTGGTCTTCTTGTAGACACTTGAAGCGCCGCTGCTCCTCCTGCAGACTTACCTGCACAGTCCGCATCTCAATATCCTGAAGTTTCAGTTGGGTTTTCTGCCACACACGAACAAACACACATTTGGAGAATCACAGTTACCAAAAACTTCAAGTAAAACACACATATTAAGAACAAAATAAATTCTAGGCCATTATACTTTGTAAAGTTGTAAGCAACAACCTGAAAACTTAACAAGACTTGTACTTACAAGACTTGTTGAGCCTGACATGACTTATGAGATTCTAACAGTGCGATGTTGCCGGTTATGGCTATATCTACTTTACATGGAATCTAAAAGGTAAATTGGTAAAATTCCACAAAATGGGTTTAAATATGGTCAAACGTGTTAAATGGAGCTGAAAGCATATTCATACTAGCCATAACACTTAATTAAAACAAACACAAAAAGGATGAGGGATGTGTAAAACTGTCAATGACAGGCGTTGAAATTATTTGAAAATCTGTGGAGATGCCTGAGGACTTCTGTGTGTGTAGATTAGGTGCCAGCCTGATTACAGCTAAATGGATAATCCAGTTTTATTCATTACCATGGAGTTGTTCTGCTCTTCCAATGCAGTCACGTTGACAATACGGCCAAACAGACGGCGGTTACGAAGCGCATGTTGTTCTCTCTTATGTCTTTCATACAGCAGCTGGGTATGCAGCAACAGCAGCTGACTACGCAACATTCCCAGCTCATCAGATGCTGCAGACACAGAACCTGCAAAAATCCACTGCCTCAATACAAATGCAACATAATTCAGCCATATGGGGTCATTTGGGACCAGCCAGTCTAGTCCCAGAAATTGACTGATTACAGGATGAGGACCAACACAAAGCTAAATGCTTTTCTGAAACCGAGGACTTGGTGAACTACTAACAAAATAGTAAGATAATCAGAGAAAATAATCTATTTGTATTTAAAGGAAACATACAGGAAATGGAAACAAATACAGGAATTATAATTCTAAGATTATGATTTATTACATGATGAAGACAACTGCAATCCAGGGCCTTGTTTCCACCTGGTGTTATGATCCGATCATGCAGTCTGGGGAGACACATCGCTGTTTACACCTGGTCACTTAAATATGTCTCCTGTGACCACTTGTATTCGGATTTGGATGGGAGGGTCTCCGTTTCATGACATCATACACCATACTACGTCAGTGTGTTACTGCATGATAATAAAGCCCAACAATTTCAGAAAAAGAAAAGCTCGAAAAAAGGGTGCAATGTTCTTCCCAGACGCAGATTAAATTTTGTCTATGCACAAATGCAACATGTCAAGAAGAATTATCCGTTATTTCAGTGGATTACCTCTATTGAAGGAGCTTCAGTTGATCATGTTTATCATCTGTGTTGATATCAGACACAATAAAAAAGATCCATGAAGCTCTCATCATTGTGTATGGAGCTTTTTAAAATTTTCTGACCAGATGGTCATTTCCTTCAAAATGCCGCTTGTAAACAACAAAGTTTAAACTCTTGTTTTAGCGCAGTAGTCAATTGACAGTTGAGGGGTAGCGCCTCATTGCTGCTGGGATGCATACAGGATGGGATAACATTTACACTTCAAATGTGATATTGACATATGCATTTTTGACCACATTCGTATGTGGTTTCTGTGATCTGATCACAAAAGGTTTTAAACCCCGTTTAGACCTGTATTTAGGGTGGAACACATGTGATCAGATCACCCGAAACATCTTAATACCAGGTGGAAACGGTGTCAAAGCTGTAGTCATTTGAGAAACTGAGGATTTGACAATGTACTACCTAGAAGACAGTACACTGAAAACCAAAACAATGATTGAGTAAACTTGTTCCCTCAAGTGAATTGAGTAACGGTGTCTCCAAAACTTGTGTAATTGTGTTCACTAACTTGGTGTTCATATAGAATTAACTATTTAAGTTAATGTTACTAGATGCAAGTAGACTTAACTCAGATTTGCCATTTAATTATTGTCTTTTCTAAAATTTACATAATACAATAAAAGAGCTCAAATAAAGAAGATTAACTGATTTCTAAACAGAAACGCATATATGCGTGTACTTATATAGCACAGTACTTCAATAGAACTGAGACAGAATTAACAGGATTCAACTTGGCCAAAGGGGACAGAGATCACTTGAATAGTGACATCATATGAAACAATTTTAATAAAAAAAATTGTTTTCTTAAACAATAATAATAATACAAAAATACTACAAAAGTGCTTAAAACCTAAAATAATTCTTAAGTACTATTTAAATGCATCCATAAGTTCCCTTTGACCAAGGAAACATTATTAATTAACTCAAGCGCAAGCAATTATGGGTATTCTCCATAGCCTCAATTTTGTACTCAATCATTTATTCAGTTAATAACACTTAAAACTATGGATTTTTAAGAAAAATAAGTTCAAAAGAGTTATGAGCTCAAAATTAAACATTACTTAATGTCAAGTTAAGGCAACTTGAATTTTCCAGCAATAACAACATTAGGGTTTACAGTGTAAGAGAGTCTTGGAAAAATAAACTTCTATTTAGAGTAAAGAGACAGGAAAATGGAAACGAACACAAGACAAGTTTGAGGAGACAGGCTGGAGGACACAATCTTCTTGAGCATGGAGAGCCTATGAATTAATAAAAATCCTAAATACCTTTTCCTTTATTGCTATGCTGTTTACCTCCAGAGTGTGGATTGGCTAACTGGCTTTGAGAAGACAGAGTTCTGTAAGACAGCAAACACAAACCATTGTCACATTTCCTCACTAATTGCTCATTTACTTAAATCACAGTGTGTTCTTGAATTAAAAACCAAAACTAACCTCTTCAGCACTTTATCATGGGTTTCATGGCCCTGCTTAATAACACGGTCCAACACCTCCAGAGGGGAAGTAGCAGAAAGATCCTCCCCCTCCACCTCCTCTCCCTTCCTCCCTTCAGCCCTCCGCAAGGCCTCCATGGTCCTCCTCTCCAAAAACAGTGATGCCACCTTAGGTATGGTGAGGTCAAACAGCGGCTCGTAAAGCATGGATTCCTTTGTCAGATCAGACAGGGAACTCAGATTGCACTTTTCATTCTCTATGGGGGTGAAAGCAGGCCCGAGGCCCCATGGAGGTTGCTGCTCTATTCCTTTGGCAGAGCTTTTACTCCTATCTGGTGTGGAAACTAAATTTGTTTCATTGCTAAAGTGAGATGAGAGAAGGGTGTCTGAGGAGCTGGAAAAAGAGGAATCCAGGCTTGGCCTTGTTCCAAAGTCCAGTCTCCCATGGGTCAAGTTCAAAATCTCCTGCGTGATGGCATCTGGAAAGAATACGTTGGAGAGAATGGTGAGATCGGAGGTCACCGAAAACAAAGGCATGATTGAAAACAGTTTTCTATACTTGAAAGCTGAGGGACGCATTATTCTGCATGATATCTCCTCTCTCACCATCCTCTCTCTCCACGTCTGTCCTTCTGACAATGTCAGGGAGCTGCACCAATGACACTGGACTCTTGGCATTACCTGGACATCCTAAAGAGTAGCAAAAGCATAACACATTAATCAGTATGTCAGTTTCTCTGAGTAGCCGAGGTCAATCTCTCAATAGAATGATACTCAAAGATAGTAGGATATTCTCAGGGGATATTCTCACCATTGTTGTTAATACTTCTGGGCATGACTTTTTTCAGCTCTTTGCCCGGCTGATTCACCTGAGCAATTTTGGCCAAATTAAACAGAAGCGATTTCATGAACATATGCACATGCAACATTTCTCTGTATAGGTTAAATAAGTGACAACGCAAATGCTTTATATATTACGTACCTTAGCCTGAGTACTGCTGGTGTTTTGGGCAGGTTGCTCTAGTTCTTCTGAGTGTGATTGGAAAGGAGATGATCCTGAGGGGGTAGAGGAAGTCAATTTTCCTTCCACTGAAATTCACACATACAGAACAAAGTTTCCATAAAGATTTGCTCAAACCAATAAAACAGATATTTTTAAACCATAATTTAAGGCTTTCAAAAGATTAACAATTAATCGTAATCTAAGAATTTAGTTGTTAATGCCTTAAAACATTCAGTTAATGGAGTCACCATGCGAGGTTCGGACATGTGAAAACGGAGCTCTGCGCCCTTTGCTAATTATAATTATATAAACCGGTGAGATTCGATTCCACCTGGTACATAACTGTTCTAAGAAGGCAATATTTCAATTTGGCCAGAGAAGTGAAGGCGATTCGGCTTGAGTTGCTGAACGTGTCGGCGATGCTAACGGGGGTTGTTGCTGGACCTTGCTGCATTGCATCGATCGGTTACGGCCATGGAGAAGAGGTTCACTGGGATGGTTGCAGGATTGGGGGTTGTTGAAAGGCGGATCGATGGTCTGGAGTCATCGGAGAGGGAAATGGCTGCTAATCCGGTAGCGACCAAGGTTGCAAGACTTGGCAAATCGTAACTGGCAAAATAACATCCGAATTATTGGAATTCCTGAAGACAAAGGACGAGATATGGTGCAATACCTGGACAGGCTCTTTCTAAATCTGCTTGCCATATAACCATAGGCTGGAAGTCGAGCAAGCTCACGGGGTTCCGGCTCAGCGATTTGCTGGGGGAGATGGGCCCCAATCAATTCTGGCCAAATTTCTGGATCTCGTGTTGTGGGAGGCGA
The DNA here is from genome assembly GCA_032164185.1 of Moxostoma hubbsi. Lineage (NCBI taxonomy): Eukaryota > Metazoa > Chordata > Actinopteri > Cypriniformes > Catostomidae > Moxostoma > Moxostoma hubbsi. Next base: position 2,935,905 of record JAVLUX010000215.1, read on the forward strand.
TGAGTGGGGGAGGGCTTACTTGGAGGAGCCACAGAATTTCCTTGTTCCCAGACTTTGCGAGTTCGAGAGAGGGGCATGATAGATTTGGGGGAAGAGCAGGAAACTCTTGCATCAACGGATGGTCACTTTTGCTCTAGTGTTCCCAACCAGGTTGAGAGTGGATGCTGGGGATGGCTGTGGAGTATTTGCATGTCCCCAGCGAGCCATGTCCTTCATGGGGTCAATGGACTGAGAGAGTCCCAACAGAGTTTTGTGGTGCTCACTTTGCGGTCAAGTGGGCCTGACACACTCACAAATCACTTGCCCATTCGAGGAGGCTTGGCGCCTTTTTTGTTTATTTTTGTGCTGGTCACACCTAGCGGCTGGAGTTTGTTTTGTGTAGTGGTGCTCCTTCGGGATTATGTTGTGGATGGATCTGGATGATCTTTGTGTTTTGTGCCTCCTATTGGCTGGAGTTTGTTTTGTGGAGTGTTTCTTGCGTGACGTTGGAGTGATTGGGTCATTTGTGCACTCATGTGGCAGTCAAATGGGTCGGTTCACTGATGATCATGGTGGGGCAGAGGTGTGTAGGCCCCCTGGCACAACATTGACTCTTCACGGGATGTGTAGGTATCTTGGGCTTACAGATATTTGGAGACTTTTGAACCCATCTGGTAGGGACTATAATTTTTTTCATCAGTCCATATGATTTATTCTAGAATAGATTTTTTTTTTATATCCATGTCCCTCACTTCATCTGTTGTTAATTGCTTAATTGGAAACATCTTAGTCTCGGATCACTTCCTGGTGAGTTTAGAGGTGTTGCCACATATGGAGAAAAATAAATCATAAAGTTGGGGCTTTAATGCATCTCTATTGCAAAATCCTGAATTTCAACAAATGTTACAGGCTGAAATCAATGTTTGTATGGAGGCAAATTGGTTCTCTGTGTCCTCTATGGGTGTGGCTTGGGTGCACTTTAGGAGGTTCTTAGGGGCTGGATCATACAGTGTGTCTCATTCATCAAAAGATCCAAAGCATGAGAACTAATGGAGTTGGAGGGGAATGTTGGAGGTGCAGAGGCAGAGCCGAAGCGCTGGGTGTCATCTGATGGCCATAGAGAAATGATCAGATTGAGGTACAGATGTGATGCTATTCTGTCACGGAGGGTGGAGTTTTGGCTAATCAGGGAGGGACAGAGTCAGGGGACAAAGCAGGGAAACTTTTGGCTGGATGTGTGGAGCAGGGATAGCCTTTTTCTGCCATTCCCTATGTGAAATCTGCTGGTAGTAATGTGTTTACCTCAGCCATTGATACTGATAATGCTTTTAAAGAGTTCGATCTTGATTTCAAGATATTACAACCTTTGTGGAACCATTAGAACTTCCTAGGCTGACAACTGAGCAAAAATATACTCTTGATTCTGAGATAACCTTGGAGTAGCTTGGCAAGGTAATTAAGGCCATGCCTACAGGCAAGGCTCTGGGGCCAGTTGGATTTGCCACTGAATTTATTAGAACTTATGCTGCAGATCTGGCTCAACTTTTGTTAGAAGTTTATATGGAATAATTAAAGAATGGAAAGCTTTCGCCAACCATGACACCAGCCCGGATCAGTCTGATTCTTGAGGAGGACAAGGATCCAGGCGAGTGTAAGAGTTACAGTGTAACTCTGTAAAAATGTTTAATAATAAAGAATGCTGAAGGTTTGGTACTGTGGAGGTATAGTAAATAAATATTTTTTTTGGGGAAACACTGGTTCAGATCGGAAAGCATTTGGCTTACCTGGAGTGTTAAGGATCTGTCCTGAGAGGTGGGAGGCACTATGTGAGACTTCAGAAACAGTGGTGGGGGACATTCCTCTAGAGCTGGTAGGGGTGCTCATCCCACATACTGTGGAAGGACTCCACATCTCCTCCTTTATCCCTGAGTTCATCTCATCACTCTGCCAACAGACCACGTCAAACAGACATTTATTTATCAGCAGGTCAAGAAATTGTAATTTACAGTGCATCTGGAAAGTATTCACAGCGCTTCACTTTTTCCACAATTTGTTACGTTACAGCCTTATTCCAAAATGGATTAAATTCATTATTATCCTCAAAATTCTACAAACAATAGAATCAGAAAAATGCCAAGTACGTTTTTTACGCATACAAGGAATTTGTTTTGGTGTTGTAGGCGCGAGTCACTTTCTCTAAATATAAGAAACAAGTATTAATATATAAGCAATATAAATGTCCACACAGTATATATTAAAAGTAAGAATAAAAATAAAAGAGAGCAGTACAGCAGAGTAAGTACAGTGGCATGTAGAGCCAGAGGTGGAGTGTGTCAGGGTGGGTACCGGGCCTTGTTGATAAGGCAAGTGGCGGATGGGAAGAAGCTGTTCCTGTGGCTTGAGGTTTTTGTCCTGATGGACCTCAGCCTTCTGCCAGAGGGGAGTGTCTCAAAGAGATTGTGGCTGGGGTGGGAGAGATCAGCACGCTTCAGAGTCCTGGAGGTGTACAGGTCCTGGAGCGGCGGCAGATTGCAGCCAATCACCTTCTCTGCAGACCGTATGACATGCTGCAGACTGCCCTTATCCTTGGCAGTAGTAGCAGCATACCAGATAGTGATAGAGGTTGTGAGGATGGACTCGATGATAGCAAAAGGTTGTTTTGATTGCACCAGGTGGTCAACCTCCTACCTGTAGGCGGACTCGTCACCATCAGAGAGGAGTCTGATGAGGGAGGTGTTGTCCGCGAACTTCAGAAGCTTGACGGACTGGTGACTGGAGGTGTAGCTGTTAGTGTACAAGGAGAAGAACAGAGGAGCTTTTCTACCCCATAATGACAACATGAAAGAAGTTTGTTTGAAATCTTTGAAAATTTATTAAAAAAAAATATATCACATGTACATAAGTATTCACAGCCTTTGCTCAATAGTTTGTTGAAGTACCTTTGGCACCAATTACAGCCTGAAGTCTTTTTGTGTATGATGCTACAAGCTTGGCACACCTATTTTTGGGCAGTTTCTCCCATTCTTCTTTGCAGAACCTCTCAAGCTCCATCAGGTTGGATGGGGAGCGTCGGTGCACAGCCATTTTCAGATCTCTCCAGAGATGTTCAATCGGGTTCAAGTCTGGCCTCTTGCTGGGCCACTCAAGGACATTCACAGAGTTGTCCTGTAGTCACTCCTTTGTTATCTTGGCTGTGTGCTTAGGTTCATCTTCCAACAGGACAATGACCCTTCGCCCCAGTCTGAGGTCCAGAGCGCTCTGGAGCAGGTTTTCATCAAGGATATCTCTGTACATTGCTGCATTCATCTTTCCCTCGATCCTGACTTGTCTCCCTGTTCCTGCCACTGAAAAACATCCCCACAGCATGATGCTGCCACCACCATGCTTCACTGTAGGTATGGTATTGGCAAGGTGATGAGCGGTGACTTGTTTCCTCCAGACATGATGCTTGCCATTCATTTGGTCACCTCCCTGACTAAGGCCCTTCTCCCCCAATCACTCGGTTTGGCCGGGCGGCCAGCTCTAGGAAGAGTCCTGGGGGTTCCAAACTTCCATTTATGGATGATGGAGGCCACTGTGCTCATTGGGACCTTCAATGCTGCAGAAATGTTTCTATACCCTTCCCCAGATCTGTGCCTTGATACAATCCTCTCAGAAGTCTACAGACAATTCCTTGGACTTCATGGCTTGGTTTGTGCTCTCACATGCACTGTTAACTGTGGGACCTTATATAGACATGTGTGTGCTTTTCCAAATCATGTCCAATCAACTGAATTTACCACAGGTGGACTCCCAATCAAGTTGTAGAAACATCTCAAGGATGATCAGTGGAAACAGGATGCAACTGAGCTCAATTTTGAGTGTCATGGCAAAGGCTGTGAATACTTAAGCACATGTGATTTTTTTTCGTTCTTTTATTTTTAATAAATTTGCAAAGATTTCAAACAAAATTCTTTCACGTCATCATTATGGGGCATTGCTTGTAGAATTTTGAGGAAAATAATGAATTTAATCCATTTTGGAATATGGCTGTAACAAAGTGGAAAAAGTGAAGCGCTGTGAATACTTTTCGGATGTACTGCATCTACATTTAAAGGCAAACTTATAGGCTTGTTTTGAGCATTTTATGGTGGTCCTTGTGCATAGACTGCATTTCAGTCCAGAGCAGGAGACCTAAACAATTTGGAAAACTACGCACTCATTCAATTACACATTAAAAACAATTCTAGAAGGTTACAACTGGTGAGACCAAAATTATGCAAGAAAAAACAGTGTTCAACAGGGTTCCCACACTTTTTGAACAATGAAATTCCATTACTTCTACAATGACCTATCCAGTCATTTTAAAGAACCAAGCTAAGTGATAAAACATGCTAGAAACATGCTAGCTACACCTAACTACATTTTAAAACATGCCAGAAATACCCAGCAGCATGCCACCAATGCATAGCTAAGTACTAAATGATGCAAGCAAAATGCAAAAGCATGTTAACAATGACTAGCTGCATGCTATAACATGATAGTAATGACTAGCTGCATGCTATAACATGCTAGTAAATTATTGCTACATGTTAAAAATGCTAGTTACATGCTAGAAAATTACTAGCTGCATGTTAAAAATGTTAGTTAAATGCTCGAAAATTACTAGCTACATGCTAAAACATGCTATCAGTGCCCAGCTACATGCCAAAACATGCTAACAACATGCTAAACCATGCTAGCGATGCCAAGCAACATGCTAAACCATGCTAGCGATGCCAAGCAACATGCTAAACTTTTCAATCTGCACAAGAACAATACATACAATCAAATATTTTAGAGCAGAGCATATTAAGAAAATGTTTATTCAAAGTCTGGAAACACCATTTTAAAATGCCCTGATATTTCCAGGTGTTCTATGACCTTGGGAACCCTGATCTAATATGCATGATCACTTGAAGGATGTCTTACTTGATGGTTGGGGCTTTGTATGCTTGAACCTGAGTCCTGGCTTACAGTGAGATATGGTAGTGACAGAGAGAGAGACTGGCAAAGAGTGGCCATTGGTGTGACAGAGGTGATTTCTGTTAAAAGAAAAGCAGGTAAGATTCTCTGAAAAGAACAGCGGTAACATTTCATTTACAACAGAAAGCTATTGACGAAGGATCCAGAGAAGTATATTACATTCCTCACAATACATTGCAGGTCATTTTACCATGCATGCTAAGCTCTGAGCATGATCGGCTATGGTCTACAGGGCGCCGTGCCATGTGATCAGACAGAGAAGAGTAGCCCTCTTCACATGATGCCTCCTTAGGATCCAGAGAAATTTTGGCACATTCAATAACAATGTCATGGGGCTCAAATCGCTTCCATCTACATAAAATAAAAGCACATGAGGAATGAACAATCGTATAAACTCTTATCCAACAGAAAGCATACAATTTTATTTTACATACCTATTAGGATCAACCTCATAGTCTTTGGTTCCTGTGATAAGCTCAGGATGGATCCGGACATGTTCTAACATTGGCTAATATAAAAGCAGAAAGAGATTTTAGAGAATGTGTTAGAATAGACATACAATTTTGCCACTTAAAAATGCACTGTATTAACATGGAAGTGATTTCAAAAGACAGAACTATACACAGGAAATCACTTTAATCTTAAAGAGCTAGATCAGCCTAAAATCAGTCCAATCATTTACTCACCCTAATGTTGATCAAAACTCCTATGCCCCCCCCCCCCCTTAACTTGGATTGCATTTTTTGATATAATGAAAGTGAATGGTGACTGAGGCTAACATTCTGCCTAACATCTTTTGTGTCATACATGCTTGGAACAACATAAGGGTGAATAATGACAGAAATGTCTTCTTTTTTTTTAATTGTGTGGCATAAGAAATACACGCTCACCTTAACCACTTCCTGAAATGTGTCAACATTTTCCTTCATGCTGTAGTGGGCACGAAGGTAACAAAAGAAATTGCAGGGGTACATGCCATAGAGCCGGTGGAAAAGCGAGTATACACTGGCATGCAGGTGGACTGCATACACTCCTTGAGCATGACCTATAGGACACATGCAGCCAAAAAAAAAAAAAAAAGGATAATTCCTTAGTTTAAGCTAGATCTATATCTGCCTTGTCCATCAAGAAACAGAACTTCCAGGATCTAAAGTCTAACAAACACCTACATTTGCAAAACAAAGATATTAGACATGTAAATTCCAGAATACCTGGGTGCCGTTGGTTCCAAGCAGCAAGCCGTCCAAAGATGTCAAAAAATTCACACAGAAGCTGTTTATTGGTTTGAGGAATCATGGGTAGTAAAGTGATTAACACCAGAACACCAGTAATGAGAACTACTACATCGGAGTCAGTCTGAAAGAAGAAATGATAGAAGAAAAATGTGAAACGATCAATCAATATTCTTCTGCAGAAACACAAAAAATATATACTGATGACTTGTGTGCCATTTTCCATGACTTGTCAAGCCATATGATAGCTCAAAATGTGATAATGTGAAAGTGGAGATTTATAGTAAAAAGGACTTAAATATTCTTCTGTTTCTCACCCATGAGAATTTTAAATTTTTGGGTGAACTATTCCTTTAAACTGCGATATTTTAATTGAATAAGATTTCTAATATACAGCGAAGGGAAGATTTTCAGCAAATAATTGTTTTATTTTTTTTGTCTTTTCTTTCACATAGAGCTATTACATGGTTTCCAAGGATTGGAAAATAGCACACAGGTCATATGGACTATTTATGAAGTTTGGAACAACACAAGAGGAAGCAATTGTTGTTAATTTTGGGTGAACTATTCATTTAAATGTTCAACTATTTTTTTTTGGTTGTTATTCATGTTCAGCCAACTACAGACAGAACAACCCTCATTATGTAGAACATTATCCATGTTCAAAACTCCATCACACTTTTAGTTTGGTACCTTGAGGCATTTCAGCAGCGAGGAAAGCAGAGGGAAGCGTGCCATCTTGTGGATCCATGGCGGCTGCTTGCGGACAACATAGCCAAGGAGAGTGATGGTGGAAAGCCGGCAGCTCTGCTTGCCCATGCATTCATTCATCTTATCTAAAAGATACTAGAGAAATACATCCAGTCAAGGTTGCCATTCATCAATTCACAGAAAGTTAGATGTTCTGTAATAGTGTAGCTATACTGAAAATATTGTACATCTTGCTGGGAAACCGTTTGCCCTCACCTTATCATGGGGCTCTCTGACAGAAGACAGTATGTCCATAGCTTGAGATGAGTTTGTCTCCAGGTAATAGTCCACAAGGCTATTCAGCAACACGGTCCCTTTATCTAGCAGTTATAGATCAAAAGGCAAACTATTTACAATGTGATTTAAATGTATCCATTCTTTTTACAACAATTAGTTCCACTAAGCTGATTGGTTTTGACAAAAGCTGAAAATACAAGAGCTGACTGACCTTTGCTGAGGGTCTCCTGCAGCAGGTTTTTGACCTGCTCCAGCTCATGCAAGTCAGTGGACTCCAGAAGAGGGAGGAGGTCCAACACATTTGGCTGGTCCTTGGCCATAGCTGTGCAAGACAGACAACAGGACTGATGCCTTTGTCACAGCGTAAACCGATACCCTGTGATGTCAGCATGGGGTGCCTATGCAGGAACTGTTGGCAAAAGTGACAAAACACCACATCAACATTAAAATGTTAGGTCAATAATGCTATTAAAACACATTGGCTGTGTCATTAAACCTAGAGAGTTGCATACATTTACAACATTATGGGCAGCTCTGGCACAGCTAGAGCTGCAGCAGATTATTTGAGACACTATAGAGTACCATGTAAACACCATGAAACATGAATATGGTAATCATTTAGATCCATGGTATGGTCCCATGGAACCGCCACAGCATTTTGTAAGGGTGTGATTAGTAAAATGCTACACACGTATATGATACCCAAATATGATTACTAATTAGGCAGCTCGCTAGCTGCTGAAACACAGCAATTATGAAAATCAACTGTAGCCTGTTATGCTGAATTCAAAGTCTCATTCGAACAACGCTGAACTGCGAGTGCTCATTAAAACTGAAGGCACACCATATCGACTCTAAACTTCACGATACGTAAACTTGATATGCATCTAAATTGCTATGCATCTAAAGGTCTTTCACCGTTTCCTTCAATCTCACAGTAACTTAAACGTATACAACAAACCAAAACTCTTAGTATTTTTCTTAAGCCGCCCTGTATTTCATGACAACAGCACATTAATCACTGCACACAGAGCTGAGCAGTGACCGCTTTAAAAATGACCAACGATCATGACATCTTTTGATATTTATTTTACTAAAACCCGAGCTACTCTAAGACAAATGTGCAACACTAAAAATGCATAATTAGCATCTTAAACAGTTTATTTTATTACCGCACAGAGTGTGAACTTCAAATAGTCGCCATCTTGAACACCTCACGACCTTTCACACTGCTGAGCTGTTTGCGCAGATGGAAGAACTCAATATCCGTAATGATTCCGGTGCAAGTGCAATCCAGACATGAGGGGTAATAAGTTGATGTTTGATTACAGAGAGGATACTGACCGACTCTTCAGCCTCGCTATCACAGATCACGAAATGAGTGGCAAAAAGGTGTGAAGTTCAGCGCAATGAAAGCAAGCTAAGCATGTAGCAGCTTTATCGTTGCAAAAGCTCACAGCGCATGCGCGGTGTTTTAAAGGACAAATATGTTTACTTGCTGTGAGAGGGTGGACTGAGTACTGAAATACATATTACTCACAAGTTGTATTATCCAGTTAATAATATCTTATATTCTTGTAATTCTAAAACAAAATATGTATAGACGTCTTATTTAAACACACACACACACACATATATATATATATATATATATATATATATATATATATATATATACTGTACTGTAAATACTGTGTGTGTGTGTGTGTGTGTGTATACACTGGCAGCCAAAAGTTTTGAATAATGTACAGATTTTGCTCTTATGGAAAGAAATTGGTTCTACTGATTCAACTGATCACAATGTATAGTCAGGACATTCATAATGTGAAAAATAACTGTTCGAATTTGGAAAATAAATAAATAAATTTAAACTACTTCAATGATAAGTATAAGGTGTTGGAGTGATGGCTGCTGGAAATGGGGCCTGTCTAGATTTGTGTGTGTGTGTGTGCGCGTTGCATGTGTGTGTGTGTGTGTGTGTGCGCGTTGCATGTGTGTGTGTGTGTGTGTGTGTGTGTGTGTGTGTGTGTGTTTATTAATTTATTTAATTCCTTTTTTTCTTAAAGCTAAAAACAAAGTGTTTGTTTCAGGACACAGCTTTCTTAATTTAACATTAAACTGAGTTATACAGCTGTTTCCAACACCAAACACAAACACATATTGAGCTACACATAGCACATAACTTACACATCAGCATTTTCTTCAGGTACTTATTGAGTCATGCACAAAAAGCATTTTACATTCTTTTTCTGTTAAAATTACAGACATTTTTATAGAAATCCCCTACCCAGATTCAGTAATGCAAAATACTACCATACAATTGCTGTCCTAACACAAATGGCTTAAGTGAACTTACATTTTACAAATCTAAGAGTATTTCACACAGTGAAATTTCATTTCTGTAATTTTAAGTAAATTGAACAAGCAGTAAAATTCAATTATGTTGGGTTTACTAAACTGAAATACTTTGTAAACCTAAAGTTAAGTTAACCTAAATTACATTTGCAGCAAACACATTAACATATTATACATTATTTATTTTTGTGCTGTATATGATGATGCTATTGAGAGTTTAAAGATCCCCAATCTGCCATCATACTGATGTTCCCTCAGTACTTGTTTAATGAGAAAACCAATACACCCAGATTTTTAAGTAGTACCCAACCTCGACCCAAACATTAGCTCCACTCTTCTCCAGAACGGTAACCTCCAAACAAATTAAACATGACTAAATCCCAACTTAACAGAACATTAAACACTAACAAGTCTCCTACTTGTTTCATATTAAGTATACATTAAAATAACACTTAATTTTAAAATGTACTCCCCAAATCCATTTATGGATAGCATTCTGGGAAATGGAAATCCCATGCCCAGTTTCAGCAATTCATTGATGCAACAAATATTATTCACATACATAACTGGATTAAGTGAACATAGATGGATTGTATACAATGAAAATGATTTGAGACCAAATGTTAAAGATTTGTGTTGCAATAGCTCATTTTAAATAAGTTAACTGAGCAAGCAGTAAAAAAATAACATTGAGTGAACATGTGATCATATCACTTTGAATATCTCTTAATGTAATTATGTTCTCATCTCAAACATAAATATATTAAGTTGATTTCATGTGCACTGGTTTAATATTTTCATTAGAGCTGCTTTCCCTTTTTTCAGAGCATATAGAGTATAAAATGATAATATAATTAATAAGACAATATGCCATTTTACAGTAAATATTGAAAATAAATATATATTTTTAAGATTTAAAAAGTATAATTTAACCATATAATTAATGGTAAAACTGTATATTATGTTAAACAAAGAATGCATGTATATACTTAAATGATAAACTATTATATCAATTATGGAGAAAAACAATAATTGGGCATTTCCAGAAGTCCCTGCATTGCAAATCATATATCATTATATTTTATGGAAATAGTTATGATTCTTCTTCTTTTTTATATATACGTTATGTACATTGGGGTCTTCTATATTATATGTTTGTAGTTCTACATATGTATTGGTCATTGATCCCTGAAGAGACTGCTGATGTCAAGATTTATAGTTAAAAAGGACTATAAATTCTCTACCAAAACCAACTGTATTGCTTCAGAAGGCATTAGTTAAACCACTGGAGTCTTGTGGATTATGTATATGCTTATATATTATATTACAGTATATACTTTTTGGAGCTTCAAAGTTTTGGTCATCATTCACTTGCAATATATATAACTACAGAGCTGAGATATTTTTCTAAAATCTATGTGTTCTGAAGAAAAAAAGATTACACATTTGATATGGCATGAGGGTGAGTAAACGAGTGAGTTAATTTTCATATTTGGGTGAACTATTCCTTAAATATCAAAAAAGTTACACACTTTACACACATCCATGTCTTCTGGTCACTTTGGTTTTGATCACATCTCTTCAACACGCTCACTCACTTGATCACAGCAAGCTTTCCATGCTGACACTGTACAGTCTGGCAAGTCCTTCACCACACACCTTGCAACTTCCTCTGACAAGTATGACTATTACATTCAACTGTACTTGCTAGTGTGAATACTAGTAATGCCCTTGACAAAAAACTGTGGCTATGTTAACCAAACTTTTAGTATTTTTGAAGCATATAGTAGAAATAGTTAGAATAGTATCATAGTATGCTATTCTGAATTAAGCCAATCCTGTGTAGAGTGCGGTAGCAACATGTATGACCCTTATGTTCCATTTTTTTCAGTTTTTCCATTAAAATGAAAAGGTCAATAAAAATTGTGGATAAAACTGGAAAATGAACAGCTATTTTTTCCCAAGGTCTCATGCTGTCATTGAACTGGAAACTCAAACAGTAGCTGAATTTGCACCCCTGATACTTACGATAATATAACTTTACTAATTATTTTCAGATGACTGCTTTACAGCCTTAAAACAGATTGAGGGTATACTGTGAGGCCAATAGGTGGAGCCATTTTCCTGCCACCTAGCTTTCCAGTCTGATTGCTCTTCCATCTTCACAACACCACACTGTTTCTAATACCCCTAGCAGTAGCACAGTCCTAATCGAACAGCAGTGTGAGAGAAAAATATTGCATGATAAGAGTAAATAATCATTTCGTACTGAATCAGGAAAGTTTTTATCTATTTTATTTATTCCATCTTCACAGTAAATCCTTCTGCCACCATCTTGCCTCGGTTATCAGTACCATTTCTCCCCAAGAAGGGTTCCTGTTGCTTAACTAGTAAAGGATGTTGCAGGCAATAACAAGGTAATGGGTTCAATTGCAAGGGAACACATCAACTGATAAAATGTATATATTCAATGCACTATAAGTCACCTTGGATAAAAGAATCTGTCTAATGCATTAATGTAAATGGAATCTTGCATTACTTCTGAAAGCATTCTTCTGTATAAAATGAGAACCACACAACAATGTTGTTGCTTTATTCAGAATTAAAACAACCAAAAACAAACCATTATCTGTTGTGTTTGAAATGCATCTACCATGAGGCGCTCCCAAGTTCTGTGCAGAATAAACCTGTAATGCTTTAAATGTTGCATGCACATTAAGTCTTTCCCCATCCTCTTTTCACTTAAATTCCTTAAGAACCCTCTTTTAGAGTCGTAGAAATTGGTGCTTGTCAGAAGTGATAAAAACATTCAGCTGAATCCCATTCTCCTCTACACTAACAGCACCATTACAAGACTATGTCTGTTTTTTTTGTACTAGATATTAATGAGAAAAAGACTTAGGCACACTTAAGAATAATTAAACAGGCATTTAGGATAATTTTTTGCATGTGGCCAAATGGTTTCAATTATGTATGCAAAGGACCACAAAAATAGGTTCCAAAAAAAGTTGAAGCATACACCCAATTAGATATGGCTGTAAAATAACAGCTATATTAATTTAAGTCTCACTATTGCTATCTAAAAATCAATATATCAAATATGCTTTAAAATCAAAATATGTATAGCAAAGGTGCACAGTGGCAGTGCTTTGCATATATTCTGATTGGTCAAAAACAAGTTTGGCCAAGAGAGACTTGTCTAGGAGTGTGTACTGTACATATTTACTGAAACCACATAACAACCAGTGCAGAATTGTAGAGTGCATCACCACTGCATGATCCAAAGTGACATTTTAAGAGCTGAGACCCAGTTGAGACTAACTCTGCTGGTATCATTTATTGAGAGTCTGAATTTAAAGCATCTAAGTGGCTTTTCCGTTGCCATGTCCCCCTAATGTCTCATAAGGATTCATGCACACCACAATGCACTGTGTATTGCTGTCTAAAGATTCCAATTGTTTTAATGAGGGCACATAGCTTAATGTGAATGCATAGCTTCATTGTGTGTGGGAAACTAGTTTGAGGATAACAGGGTTCATAAAATGCAGTAAATATATACTGTACAATGCATTTCCTTTCCTCCTGTTGTTTGTGCCTGCACTCAACTGATGTCATGTTTTTATCTCCCTCTGCATTTGTTGTGGGTGTGTGACTAATATGCAAAGCATTGTGTATGTAAGCTAAATGACACAGCAGGCTTCATATTTATTTATTTTTTGTGCATTCAATCTATTCCTCATTTTAAATTATTTGATTAGATGTTTAAATGTTAGACTTAGTTAACAATCATAATGGCATGTCAATCAATTAATGTGAACTCATAAAGAAAAAACAGGCAATCAGAAAGGTGAATAGTAAATAGTGGTAAGTAATGCAGTCATTGTTTGTGGATCCATATCTCTGGGAGTGGTTGGGTTTGAGAGAGCATGAAGGTGCTTGCATATTTGCAAAAGTTGCCCTAAGCATAACTAAATGAAGGACAAGCTGACAAGACATTTAAAATCAAAATTCCGCCCATGCTTGACTTAAGTTGCAGAATGTAATCTGTAGCCATGAGATGTCCTCCCAGGCAGCAGTAATGATGTAATATAAATGCAACATCTTAATGAATTTTTATATATATACATTTTTCTTAAAGCGATGTGCAGATGTAAAAGTGCAGTTTATATTATTGAGCAGATCATCATATTTTACATTCATCTCCTAAGAATCACATGCCGTTTTCATAATTGTAAGTTACGGTGACTGGAAGAAAAGACTTGCACCTCGAGCCGGAGATGCTTGTTTCCTTGGTAACTGGGTCTCGTTGAATTTCTCCAATGCACTTGAACGCGCCTGTTCTGGAGCTATCTACGGGTGATAGATGTTGACAAGCTCCCTTTGATTATTTTTTATGAGAAAAACATCTTTGTCTGTTTTAAAGCAAAACAAGTCCATCGACAGTGCCGCATGTAAATGGTGATAATACATAAATTAAGAATGTTAAGGATTTATCAGCGTGTCAGAAATGTATTTTTATTTATTTTTTCAAAAGACACCACCAATGCTACATTAACTCGTGTCATACCAAATAACACACATAACATATGCTATACGAATCTGTGTATGGTGAAGAAAGAAAAAAAAACATAAATTATTTCATTTCACAATAAACCATTTTGTGTCGTGGTAGTCTAGCTGCTGATTGGCTCAGACAATTTTTACCAATTGCTAAAACGAAAACGAAATAGATGCATTTCGTAAAGCAATTATTCGCACAAAACTAACATTAATGATAACTAATATATAGCCTAACTGGTGTTTTAAAAACAACAACGATGTGTAAGAAATCCGTTCAGTCGGTTAAATCAGACGGTACTGTGTTGCCCTGAGATTTTCCTCGCATTATCGCAAATGTTTTGAAGTCTATTCGACCGTGACAGCTCTGTGGTATCAGGCGTAATCTACGGGTGAGCGCGCGCATCAGTGCGCGAGCACAGTTTTCAGCACCAAGGATAGCGTCTCTCACAGAGCAGCATCAGGTCACACAGGCGCGCGACGGTACGTGCAAAACCTTGACTACAATTCAGACACGACAAGAGCGAGAGAACTGACAAATATATATATTTTTTTTAAATGTAGATGACTTCAGAAATACTACAAAACTGATTTTTGCACGTTCTCCTGGGAAACACACAGAGAGAGAGAGAGTACATCTGTGAAACGACTATCAACAGGAGCGATAATCATTCCACAAAGGCGTGTTGACATGGATTTCTCGATAATGAACAGGTTTTATGACCAGTGCACAAAGAGTCAATAAATCAAGCACATCCCTCAGCGGAGTAGATTGAGTTGATCACATTCCATTGCTACTGGAGAGGACGCATTGACAGAGCATCTGTCTAACCAACGGACATCGACACGTATCCTCCACAGGGCACCCAGCTTGACTTTTCTACGATCCAGGGCAAAATGCGTCTGGTTCTGTTCGCCTTCCTCATCTATTGCTCCTGTGCAAGAGGTGGGTGCGAACCGAAGACTGTAAATATCGGGGCTGTCCTAAGCCAGAAGAGATATGAACAAGTGTTCAAAGACGCTGTCACCCAAGCCAACAATATATACGGCAAAGATAAGTTCAAGATGAACGCTATTTCTGTCACCCATAAACCCAACGCTATCCAGATGGCACTCTCCGTATGCGAGGACCTCATCTCCAACCAGGTAAAACTCGAAAACCAAACAGTCTGTTCACTTCACGATGATCCTCTGAAAGACGCAGTTTTAAAATATTTGCATTTTAAGTGCGAAATCCAAAAGTAGTAAAATAAATTATACAAAAAGCCTGTTTAGATCTATCTATCTATCTATCTATCTATCTATCTATCTATCTATCTATCTATCTATCTATCTATCTATCTATCTATCAAAATAATGACTATAGGCTATATATATATTATTAATATTATTATTTAAAACATTAAGCTACCGTTTCAGATGACTCCCTGCAGTACAATTAAATATTTAGCCCTGCATACCAGTCACTGAAGCCAAGCTTTAATTTTTTTATTAATTATTTTATTAATTGTTATATTTTTGATAGCCAGGCGACTATATAATTGTTTCTGATAAGCGCGCTTTTTTTAAAATTATTATTATTTAATAATTATTTATTTATTTAATTACCGTAACTTCATATGTTTGCAAAATTTTTGATAGCCAGGCGACTATATAATTGTTTCTGATAAGCGCGAATTTTTATTATTATTATTATTATTATTATTATTATTATTTTATTTATTTATTTAATCAACATAACTTCATATGTTTGCAAAATGTTGTTGCGCATCTTAGGAATAAAGCACTTGAACAAATGAAAACATTCAACAGGATCGAGGGTCCATTTTGACCTCACCGATGAGTAAGCATCCGCAGCATTCAATTGATGTTGTTAAGGCTGTAAGGCTGTTCTTAGAGGTTATGTATACTGAAATGAACCTGAAATAATTGACAGAATATATGTGGGACTGTCTGTGAGTCATGTGGCGTCATTTAAATACAAATTACAGCAGAAGTAAAATGTTTATTGCAACAATACTGACCCCTGCACTAGTCGCCATTGCACCGCCGCTGGCCCATTTAGAATATTTTAATGAAAAACGAGGCCAACATGGCGTCGGCCCCATTGATAACAGCTGCTTTGTTCTGGCAAGGAAAGCTCTAGCAGAATATTAAACATCAATGGAGGCAGAGATTAAACTCTTCAACGCTGCAATACGGATTACCATACAAGTTGTGTTTACCCGCCAAACACAGACTCGCACGCGCACAGACGTGTATGGATGAAGTTAACGAAAAAACAAACTTCAAATTACAGATACTGTTTCTACACTTTTGACATTTAACTTTTAGTTTTGCTTCTTCTGCCACGTTGAAGAATATTTTATAAATATTTTTAATAACAAATACAGATTAAAACATCGGGGTTACATGTAAATTATTTATGAACAGGCCCATCCTGAAGTTCAGGATATCTATGTGACAAAAACTAAGCAAAAGTGAGTGATGAAGTTTTCTCAGATTTCTTTCCTCATTAAGATCCCGATGTCCACAGGTCTATGCGATCTTGGTGAGCCACCCACCCCAGTCCAACGACCATCTGACCCCCACACCAGTGTCCTACACAGCTGGATTTTACCGGATACCTGTGGTGGGCCTCACCACACGTATGTCTATCTACTCAGATAAGGTGAGTGTTGATGGGCACTAGCAGCGGTATTCTGTAAAGGACTACACCTCACTAAGATTTAATCCTGCTTGTGTTATAATATACTAGTGTCTGACTGGGGATTGTGGTCCTCCGGACTCAACTAGATTCCCACAGAAAGACTATAACATAACATTCATATACAGTTTTTGCCTTATGGCATCTTGGCACACTAACAAGTGATGTTGGGATCTGTCTCTAATTTAAATACAGTTAAAGTGATTAAATTCTAATTAACTGAAATTGCTTCGTGCCTTTGTGTAGCCTCTCGAGATTCACCAGTTATTTTCCCCTACCCGTCCTTCTAGAGTATCCACCTTTCATTCCTGCGCACGGTGCCACCCTATTCCCACCAAGCCCAGGTGTGGTTTGACATGATGCGAGAGTTCCAGTGGAATCACATCATCCTGATTGTGAGCGATGACCATGAGGGCAGAGCAGCACAGAAAAGACTGGAAACCCTGCTGGAGGAGAGGGAGACGAAGGTGAGATGTGTGAGCTGCCAACTCACATGACCCAGCGTCTAAATGAGTGTCTGTGTAAGTCAGTGTGTGTTCCTGTAATCAGTACCTCAGATTTCCTCCGTATATGTTAAATGTTTTCTTTTTACTGTTATATAAACACATTTTTTTTTTACATTGGCTAACATTATTTATGCTAGAGACATCAGCAGCGTCTTAAGTGGTTTATCTACAAAACTTTGTACTTTTCTACTCATCTCATATTGCTTTTTACCATAGTCAGATTCTCCTACTTGTCTGTCCACAACAGGAGCAAAATGAGGGACTTAACCTGGGGCTATGCAAAAAAATCAATGGCAGGGGATTTGGCTGGTTTGAGGTTTTAAGGTGGAGATCTGTGAGAATTTCTTCCCAGCAACAGACTGTGGTTAAAATATTGAGTGTTCTCTCTGGTGGATAGGGTTCATTTTTGATCTGTTTGTAGCTCTTATATTTCACACTGCTCAAAATTTCACAATATCCCAGAGAATATATGAAAGTATTTCATAAAATATTCAAAGATAAGGGTAGTTACAAACTGTGTAAGCATTTAACTAGTTCTACTTTTCTCTGCACATGAAACAAAATTTCAAGAATTTGTAATGAGATAATTGTTAAGGATCTGAATCCATTTGGATGGCCCTGTATTTTGGGACGGCTGCACCACAATGTCATTGCAATGAAATTTCCAGTAATAGCAGCCCGAAGGCCAGCTGGTTTATTGGTACATTCTCCCATTCTGGGAACTAATCAGCAGAAGGACTCATGAAAATCTTTTGTTTGTGTCTGTAATTACTATAAAACCTTGGCTGCAAGTTGACTACAGGTCTTAGATTGCTGCATATAAAGGACATTGGTATTATGATAAATGGGAAAAACATCAGTACTTCTCATCCTGCTGTGAGTTAGGGCATAATCAGGCTTTTTAATTCTTCATTAACATCAATGAGTTTTCTGCTTGAATGACTCAGTCTTGGACTGTAGCTTTGGTTTGAGGGAAACAAGCTTTGAATAATGACTGCTTTTTCCATTTTGCTTTGGAAGTCCAAGTTCGCAGGCAGGTTGGCATTTACGCAACACAACTAGACTTCAACTTAATGAATCACCCTGAATTGTCTGAACTGCTGAAGTGTATTCTGTTTTACATTAAATACATTCTTTAATAAAAGTATGGATTCAGTACAAAAATAAAAATATCAAAGAATCCTTGTCCATCCATCCAGTCTAGCAGAAACATTCAGACAAAGGCAAATGAGAAAGAAAAGCATAGAAAGACGGTCTATGTGTTCTAAAGCAGGGCAGATGCAGTGGCTCTGAAGAAATTGCGTTATCTTAATAGAGCACTTTAAATATTCTCTTTATTTCTGGCCATATGTCTGGACAGGCATTTCTTGTGGCAGCAACAAGCTGTGCTTCATAGACTGTAATCAATGTTATTTCATGGTAGATTGACGAAATTTAAAATGATGGATGGGATGGCGTGAACTGGAATAAGTTGCCCTGGGATCTGCTGCACAATTAATAAAAATAAATGTTTTTTATTATTTTTTTACTTATGCATCTTAATGAGATGCATTTTGAAGACATTACCATTTTTTATTAATTGTGGAAAAGCAAAGAGCAACCTCAAGGGCAAGTTAAAGCTCATTCAAGTATTTTAAATTAAATGCTGGCAAAAAATTATGATGCAAATATTAAAAGAGGGAAAATCATCAAAATATCACCCAAGTTCAAACCATATGCAGGGATAGATAAGGTTGCCTGCTCCCTGTAGTCTTTGTTGATTTTTTGCAAGCCTCAGGATTAAAGTTTCCCAATTTGAAGCAGAAAAGTGGAGATTTGTTGGAATGCTTTACAGCGCACCATTTATAACTGTTTATAATATTCTGTGTCTGCATATTTTCTCTGTGCACATTATTCATCAGAGTAAAAACAGGAACTATGAAAACCTCGACCAACTGTCCTTTGACAACAAGCGAGGACCCAAGGTATATTTGCATGGTCAATGCACGCCGCCCAAAAGTTCTCTGAAAGTAGCCACTAGAAACCAGTCAAACAATCAACAACCGATTCCAGAGATCCTTATCCCGCCAGCACGTCTATTTATGTTTGGATTCTTTTTATGATTTCAAACGAGAATGGGTTATATTTTCTGTTAAAGCGTGTACAAAAAAATCGTTCCCCCACCTCTCACTTTTTTACTTTTGTGTAAAGGAATGCATGTATTGAAGCCAGCAAGATTGCAAGTCTATTGTTTTGACACAGTGCGTGGAGATCTGGTCGTGTGGGACAGGCACTATCCAGATATAACTCCCACCTTTCTGCAGCATTTCTACCTTTTGGTTGTTTTTTTTTTTTGTTTGGGGAAAAAAGCCACCACCACCATCTTCCTTTTCCTTCACCTGTTTTTTGCTTTCCAGTTGCATCAGTCTTCTTCTCCCTGTTGCTCTAACATGCACGTTCTTCCTTGGAATCTTGATTCTCTTCAGTTTGCATGTGAAAATGCAGAACTTTTTTCCTGCTCCAAGCTTACTTGCGTTTTTTTTTTTTATTTAAGCAGATTATCTCAGAAACTTTTTTTACATAATTTTTTCAACCTGGTTCATGGTTCATGGTGGGGATGAGCATGGTTCATGGTGGGGATGAATCATCTACTTGACTAATGTTGTGTCCTAATCCCAGGCAGAGAAAGTGCTCCTGTTCAGCCAAGACACAAATCTGACGGCTCTGCTCCAGGAAGCCAAAGAGCTGGAGGCCCGAGTGATCATCCTGTCTGCAAGGTGAGTTCATTTCTCTCTCCTTAACCCACCTGACTACCAAATTGATCATCAGCCATCAAACTGATGTAGCTCAATGGAAGCTAGGAATGGAACATTTTTCAAAGATTTTCATGCTCAATGTCAGAAATGAACTATTCCATTAAGGGGAAAATTTTTAGAGCGGATTCGTTTCTAACCATCTAAAAATACAGTGTGTCATCCTTTCATATCAAATTCCTCAATTTAATAAATTCCTTAACATAAAGTCAATTCTTATCTAAATAATTACATTTGAAAATAATTGAATTAATACATGAAATAAAATATATTTAAAGGGATAATTCACCCAAAAATACTTCCTCGTGCCATCTCAGATGTGTATGACTTTCTTCTGCAGAACACAAATTAAGATTTTTTTTAAGAAAATCTCAGCACTGTAGGTCCCTACAATTCAAGTCAATGGTGACCAGACATTTGAATCTCCAAAAATCACATAAAGGCCACATAAAAGTATTCCATAATACTTAATTGGTTACATCTTTATCTTCAGAAGTGATATGATAAGTGTGGGTGAGACACAGATCAACATTTCAGACATTTTTGACTATAAATCTCCAGTGAAAGTAAAAATAGAGATTTAAATAATGGTCTGTTTCTCACCCAAAGTGATAGGACAGCTTCAGAAGAAATACAGTATATTAAACCACTGGAGATTTATGGATTACTTATATGTGGCCTTTGTGTGATTTTTAGAGTTTCAAAGGTCTGTTCACCATTCATCTGCATTGTATGGGCCTAAAGATTCTGAGATTCTAAAGATCTTTGTTTGTGTTCTGTAGAATAAAGAAAGTCATTTATGATGAACCATGCCTTTAATCAAAATAAACTAATATATTATGAGATAATATTTATAACTTTTCCTATAACAGAATATGAAGAACTATATCAGATGTTACAAATAAAAACAGATAAATTAATGACATTTAATGACGGTGACATTTGTGAGTTATTTGTGTCACTTTTGGCCCATCCTTAATATTTGGCGCTGTTTGTGTATATTTCAGATGTTAACAATTTTAGTGAGTAAATCTGTAAAAGTATTAAACATAATAGCATACATTATATAATATAATATTAAACAGAGCTAAATAGAGATTTTTTTTTTAGTTGAGCAGTTGTACAGTCAGTGTATAAGGATTTTTTTGAATGTTGAATGTTCTATTTTGTTGACAAGCCATCAGTCAATTTCTCTGCCCTTCATAATTCATTCATAACATTCAAATCGGAGGTGTTTACTCTGTGAGATGCCGTTACTACAAGCAATCTTTGTCCAATCGCAGTGAAGACGAGGCCGCAGCCATTTATAAAGCGGCACGCCAGCTCAATATGACAGGCTCTGGTTACGTGTGGTTGGTTGGAGAAAGGGAGATGTCTGGTAAAGCACTGAGTGAAGCCCCAGATGGTACGTACTTTTCATCCTCCCCATTTTCATCCTCTCTCTCTCTCTCTCTCTCTCTCTCTCTCTCTCTCTCTCTCGCACTCTCACTTCCAGGCTGTTTAACAAACTGAACATGTTTGCCATAAGCTTTTTGTACGATTACAATTTGCAATCCCCACCGACAAATCAGTGTCTGTGCTGTACTTGCGTGTTTAAATGTTTAAACATCTCTATGTTTAAAGGTTTTAAAACACAGTGATTCTTTACTCATTGTAATGTGCTTTGTCTAATGTATAATTTGTTTCATTTTTGAGTGTTTGTACTTTCTTTCAGTAGACAACAAATGACGCAATAGAGAGTTGTGGTAATCCATATTGCTTTGAGTGTGCATTAATTTTTAAGGTTTGGCTCTCATGAGTTTATTTGTAAGTGGTGCTTTGCTACTTCCAATTGAGGTGTGGATTCGATGGTAAGCAACAACAGCATTTCTTTGCTCCTGGCTTCTTAATATACATCCGTGTTAAACTTCACATCATTCTGCTCAGTACTGACCCTGTCCTAACCCCTCATGACTTTCACAGTCCTTCTGTCTGTCTTGAGACAATTGGTCGTTCATATGCAATGCACGCTTGTTTCTTTCTTTGGTAATTCTTGGATTTCTTTGTTACGAGTATGTCTTGAGGTGCTCTTGATGTGAGAGTAGTGTTATGAGGCATTGGCCAACACCATGTAATGTTGTCAACTGGGCAGGCTTGCTCGGCCTTCAGCTAATCAATGGCAAGAACGAGTCTGCACATATCTACGATGCAGTGGCTGTGGTGGCCCAGTCCATCCAGGAGCTCTTTGAGAAGGAGAATATCACAGAGCCTCCACGAGGCTGTGTTGGCAATACAAACATCTGGAAGACTGGCCCACTCTTCAAACGGTGAGGCCAGGGGATGAGTGCTGGCTAGCATTTGCTTTCCAACAAACCATCCATTTGCTGTCATACATTATCATACATTACCACTGGCACTGACAAGAGTGGGAGCTTTCACACCACAAATATTGAAATTGTAAATGGTGTTAATAATGTAAAAAAATATGGCTTCAGTCTAGTCAAAAAAAAAAAAAAATGCCTTGACTCTTCAAAAAAGGCATGCAATCATATCCGATTGAGTATTGATTCAAATGCAAGGACATCTCAAGCCTGTTAAGTTGTTGAATTACATTGACTTTGTGAAATCTGTTGGCACCAATTTGTATCCCTTTAAAGACCCTTACAGGTGTCATATTTGTTCTCCTATGTCTGTGCCTGCACATAATCTGCACCCCCCCCCCACACACACACACACACAGAACACTGCTTATCCGTCCCCTAGATAGTCATCATTCCTTTCCTAGACATACCTGCATCTCCCATCTTCTGAATCTGGTAAACTGCCATTACTTCCAGTCATCATCAGTGTCTTCCTTTGTGTTTAAATGGGGATTTTGTACCATTTCTAAAATACCCCCTCTGATTTGTTAGAGTGCTGATGTCATCCAAGTATCCAGATGGCCTGACAGGCCGCGTGGAGTTTAATGATGATGGAGACAGGAGGTTCGCCCACTACAGTATTTTGAACTACCAGAAAACTAGACTGGTCCAAGTGGGCATCTACAATGGCTCACAAGTATGAAATCGGCTCTGTCTTTTTAATGAGCTGTTCTTCTGCTCAAGGAAAACATTTGCTGTGATATTTTAACAACGGACCCTTTTCACATTTCCGGGTTTGGAATACAAAAGTAAACCTCTATAGAGATAATTAGGAGACCACAGCAAATATTATTTTTGCATTCCCATTTGCTCCCACAAAAAATAAAAAGATCCACTATTACGTTTCCACGACTTTCCAAAAGAGATTATTTGAATTATTTGATTATGTGAAACCCCATCACAGCAGTGTTGACTAGTTGTTGTTTTTTTTCTATTAATACTGTAACACGATAATATAACACAAAGAATGCTGTTAAATATTTACACAAAATAAAATATTTTTTAAATGTTTGCCAGATTTAGACTGCTAAATAAGGTGGAAACACCTCATCACATGCTGTGAAAAGGGTCCTTTCGGATATTAACGCTCTGTAATTTTATAATAGTGTCCATTAATTCATTTGAAAATGTTATAGCATCTTTTAGCTTTTGTTTATCTCCAATGCATTACAGGTTATAATGAACACTCAGAGGAAGATTATTTGGCCCGGAGGAGAAACTGAAAAGCCGAAAGGCTATCAGATGTCAACAAGATTAAAGGTACCACTTGAAAGTGAAATCATTGTAGGGCTTTAATTGCATAGTTTAGTTATTAGTTTACTCTGATTAAAGCATTGTATTCACATTTACTTGTTCATTTGTACTTATGGTAGATTGTCACCATTCATCAAGAGCCATTTGTCTATGTGAAACCGACTCTACGTGATGGAACCTGCAAGGAAGAGCACACTGTAAATGGAGTCCTGATTAAAAAAGTGATCTGCACTGGCCCCAATGAGACCATTCCAGGTAACCATTCAGGAGCAAGACCAGACTGATCTCACAGTGAAATCAGAAACAGTAGGTTGAGTTTTATTTAGAAAAAATCGGTCTGTGAATACCAAAATTCTAAAAACTGCCCCCTAGGGTACTGAAACTCTCTGAAACAACATGCCGACTTCCCGTGTATTATGTTGGCAAGACTCAGAAGTTGGCTCAGGGTTGACTACATCTGATCCAGCGCAGATTGAACCAATTCAGGAATTTATTCCACCCTATGGCCATTAAGATCTTGCACACTATGATCAATACTTTAAGGGTCAAAGAAGTTGTGCGGTAAATGATAACTGGGGCCAAATTAATGTATAATAAAATGGGTTGTGTATATAGGGATTATTCAAGTCAAGTGTTTTTTATTGTCGTTTCAACCATATACAGTTAATACAGTACACAGCGAAACGAGACAGCGTTCCTCCAGGACCATGGTGCTACATAAAACAACGTAGGACCAACACAGAACCACATAAGACTACACAAACTAAATTAATTAGGATTAAGGGTTAGATGTACTGTGACTGATATAAATCCATGTTATCCTTATGATGTTTGTATTTGTATTGTATTTTGCAACACAAGTGTTTTTTGTACCCACAAAGAAGAACTATTTAAATTATATTCTATTCTATTTTCTATTCTATTCTGTAACTCTATAGGTCGCCCCATAGTGCCTCAGTGCTGCTATGGGTTCTGCATTGACCTCTTGATCAAACTTGCAATGACAATGAACTTTACCTATGAAGTACATCTAGTGGCTGATGGAAAATTTGGTACTCAGGAGCGTGTGAGTAATATGATTACTTTATTGATTTTTCTCCTGGAACACCTTGCTTGAAGATTTGCATGTTTTTTTTAAGGGCATGCAACTAGGCTGGGGAGAGTAGGCTGCCTGCCTTTTTGAGCATTTAGGATTTGTATAGACCCTATGAAATCACTTGACCAGTTCTCTGTCCTGTGTTGATGTATTTCCTATTGAAACAAGAATTTAGTGTGGGACATTCATTATCTAAGAGATAATACCCTTTTTGAAATAACCAATAGGATTTAGTTAAATCACAGCCATGGACCATGATTTGCTATTATGATTTGCTATTTTGCTACAAACATCTGTGTAGTGCAACATAAGTTATCAATAGTTTTGTTCTGTTTTCCCAGATGAGAAAGACTGTACATTTTGAATGTGTAATCTGCAGGAAGTTAATTTGGTCAACTTTAAGGAGTGCACCAGCATATACAGTAAATGGCTTCAAAAGCTAGTGAACACAAGACAAATTGCATAATGCATTCTTCCTGGTACCAGGTTAACAACAGCAACAAGAAGGAATGGAATGGCATGATGGGAGAGCTCCTAAGTGGCTTGGCGGACATGATCGTGGCTCCACTGACAATCAACAATGAACGAGCCCAGTATATAGAGTTCTCTAAACCATTCAAGTACCAGGGTCTCACAATACTTGTCAAAAAGGTAAAATTCAGATAACCCACTGATGATCATTTGAATGTGCAGACTTTAAACTTCTTTATTCAGTGTGGCCAAGTAGGAGACATGTTACATGAATCAAAAAATAAATGCAAGAGACAAGCATAGATTTGAGGGTCAATTTAATTTAAATCTTTTACTTCATTTAAAACAAAGTTACTGTAATGTAATTAATTTTCAGGGAAAAAAAATCCTCTTGAGAACATGATTTTCTGTGCTGGAAATAGCATAACAGTTTCTTTGCTTAATTGAATTCCCTGAAGTGGGCTTATCTCTATACTCAGTTAAAGCTGTGATAAATTAATTGACTCTGGAGTACATTGAAATCTATTATTACACCTCTGATCAGCCTAGATGTAGACTGCATTTCATTTTCCATATGGCAATGCATGCGGCAATGTGGTGTTTGTTGGATAAAGCTGTTGTTTTTCAGGAAATACCACGCAGTACACTGGACTCGTTCATGCAGCCCTTTCAGAGCACTCTGTGGTTACTGGTGGGTCTATCGGTCCATGTTGTGGCGGTGATGCTCTACCTATTAGACCGTTTCAGGTAAAGGAAGACATTTGCCACTTACTGTAACAGGGTTAAAAAGGGGCAAGGAAGAGGCAGGAACCGGTTGAAAAGTCAAAATAATGTTTAATGAAAACTTAAAAAGACACAAACATAAACACACACTGCAGCTGCGTGTGGCTCTCTCTGTCCCAAACTGCCATATCTGGCTCGGCCTTTTTCTTCTCCTCGGCTTATTAGCCCGATTGGGGGCCAGCCCGGCCCTCGGCCTCCTCCTCGTCACACTTTTGTACATACATTGTGTAATACAAGAAAGAAAATGAACCATCCTTATGAAAGCAACAAGGTGATGCAACAAACTCATCCTAGTCATTATATTCCTTTTTGATTACCATTTAAATTTTTAAGCAGCAACAACTTTTCTTATTATAACAACAAAAGTAATGAAATGGCGATAGAAAACTGTAAACTGCTCATGCTAGTTACATAACTAATAACGGATATAATGTATTAGTAATGTCTCATTAAACTTTGCGAGAAAATTATACTGTAGACACATCCATAATAATAATAATAATAATAATAATAATAATACAATCATTCCTCTTAATTAGAAAAAATATAAATACAAAAAAAAAATAGTTATTTGACAGAAATGTAACATTCTCATATTTCCATTTTATATTATGGCTTTAATATGCTGTACTTTATCCAAAAGAGTTTTTTTTATATTACATTATAGATTCTTTAAATCAGCCTTATGGTTTCTGCATTTCTTGCATTTGCACCTGTATTTTGAAGAGTTTATAAGAATATAATTTTATTATTACAAAGTTGCAGAAGATTGCAGAGGTTTGGCTGAAGATTGAAGCATGTGTCTCTGGCTGATATGTACTTTGCTTTGCAGCCCATTTGGAAGGTTTAAAGTGAATAGTGAAGAGGAAGAAGAAGATGCCCTCACCTTATCCTCTGCTATGTGGTTCTCCTGGGGAGTACTTCTGAACTCCGGTATTGGAGAAGGTAGTCATCGGCATAACAATTATTATTCAGTCTATTACCTCTATGAGGTAGAAAAATTGCTGACTCCATATATGACTGATTTTGCATCATGCACACATTTTTATCTCTCTCTCCTCCTGCTTATATTTGCAGGTGCTCCACGGAGCTTTTCAGCAAGGATTTTAGGTATGGTGTGGGCTGGTTTTGCTATGATTATAGTTGCATCCTATACTGCCAATTTGGCAGCCTTCCTAGTGCTGGATCGGCCTGAGGAGCGCATTACCGGCATCAATGACCCTAGGGTGAGCCCTAAATATGATGCAGCTTTGCATGTTATGAAACAGAATATCAAATGGCATTCTTAATTACTGTGCGTGCAAATTTTACATTTCACACACTATAGAAGCACAATGGGTAATTTAGCTTGTCGAGAACACATAATTACATGTCATTCGTCTCAAAGTTTATTGTTTGGATTTTTTCATCACGACAACCTATGTTGATCTGTCTCGTGAGCTAAATTAGTCAACAAAGAAAATTAGCAATGGAATAGTTCACCTAAACGTTAACATATGAATGAAAAAGTTACTGGCATTACGTTCAGTAAAATAAATGGTAATAATATAGTGGAAAACAACCATTTATATAAGTATATTCTGAATGGTATTTCATGATAACCTTGGAGACACATTCATAGATTAAAATTATGCTTGTTTTTCTGAGTGTACAGCAATCTGGCATCACATTTTTTGGTCATGCTTACCTTGGTATGCTTCTGTTCCCACAGTCATTTTTCTCTCAGAAATATTTTATGGAACTACTGAGACCAATTTTTTTTAAATTGCAGGCACAAAACACCAGTTTACTTTAATTATTTAGTGTGTTTGGAATAAACTGTCACTTAAATTATAGTCTCACTGTAACCTTTTATTCCAGCTGCGAAACCCATCAGACAAGTTCATCTACGCCACAGTGAAGCAGAGCTCTGTGGACATTTACTTCCGGCGTCAAGTTGAGCTAAGCACCATGTACCGCCACATGGAAAAGCACAACTATGAGAGCGCCGCTGAAGCCATCCAGGCTGTGCGAGACAAGTCAGTCAACCTGTTTACCATAACGATCCTTTTAAAATCATTAAAACCAAACTGTTTAGGTTTTCTTTGCCAAAACAGGTGTATTGACAGTAAATATTGTTTTAAACTTCATTTTATATCATTATTTTTGTTTTTATTGATTTTTATTAATACATAGATTAGAGAGATATACATTATTAAATAGGAAAAACAAAGAGAGAAGACATTTTTTTTCTGAAAATCTATTTTGCCACTCTGTTAGGTTTATTTAAACATTTAAAGTATATATTATTAATGTTTCTAAATAAAACAGAACAAGACAACAACAGCACAAAAGAAAACTACAACTACATTCCTCAACAGCAGGCCTTCCTAGTTTAATTGTGACAAGGCAGGCAGGCAATGAATAAGGATCTAAACACAGCTTTATTAAACTGAAAAACAAACAAGCAAAACACAGGGAACCTGGAACAGTGCATAGAAAAACATTCATACATGCAATAACTGACACAGGAAACAGGGAAACCAAGGGCTTGCATACACAAGGGAACAAACAAGGGAACAAGGAACAACTGGGGAAACAATCAGGGAGAACCAATCAAGGAATAAAACTACAAAGAACTACAAAAATAACAGGAAACAGGAACTAAACAAGAATTTAAACATAAAAGTACAAAAACAAAAGACAACAGAGAATATGACATTAATAGAAATATAGAAAATGACAAGTAAGGGAAGTCAGCATCAAATGAATGCATTTGAAAAAACTTAAATGCATGGAAATTTCACCAAACACTTAAATATTTAGGTCTTTAGAGACCCGGCACTTATTTCTATCACAAAAAATCAATCAACCAAATTTCCAGATGTGTCAAATTTTCTAAATATTTTCAAGTCAATTGTAAAAAATAGAATAAAATATATTTTGATATGTTTTGGTATTTTATTTTTCATATATCTAAGAGATCATGCAACAAATCAGGACAAATCTAGAACAGGATTCATTACTTTTACTTTTACACTGAAAACTCCTGAGATGGAACTGGCTGTCAAAAACATATTGAGCTACACATAATACAAGATACACGTAAGCTAATCTTAAGCTACACATAAGTTACACATTAGTATTTTCTCAGACACTTTTTTGAGTCTAAATAGATGCACAACTTACATAATTTCAGTTGTATACCCAAATGACAATAGTCATATCATACTGTTCCTGCATTGTACTTGCTATAGTTTAATTCCATGTTGTTCCTTCATCAAATAGCAATGTCAAAGCTAAACAAATTAAATCACAAAAACAACAGTGCCAGTTTAAGAAATAACATGTATAATATGTACGTGCACATGCATATGGGATACTGATAAATCGCCATTGTTTTTAATTCATTTTGCACAGAAAATCAATGTGAAACATTATTTATTTGTATGAATATAGTACTCATTCCTCGTTTAATAACCAAAACATATATATCCTGTGATAGTAAATTATATACAGTAGAACTGAAATATCCTTAAAAATTCAATTTATCAAGTGAAAAAGCTAACAAACAAACAAACAAAAACAGACACTCTTACACTCTAATGATTCTAAACAGTACTTAAACCATTATACCTTTTTTTACACTATTTATGAGAGATTGAGGAATAATAAACAGGTGTGGGTTACAACTCCAAAAAATGGACGAGGTACAGAAGAAGAAGAAGGAAGAAGGAAGAAGATGGAGACGAAGAATGAGCTTTATTGCCAAGTATGCTTACACATACAAGTATATATTTTGGGAGGTTTAATAATTGGAGGGCTAATAATTTTATGAAAGCTCTTACATTAGCTCTTCTGTTAAAAAATAAAATAAAAAAAAATATATACATATATATTTACATATGTACAAATACAAATCTGTTATATACAGTGCAAGGGAATGTAATGCAGAAGAGGTAGGTTATGTTAAATATATTTGACTAAGCTGCTTATTGCACGTAATTATTGCTCAATGCGGCAGTTTTAAATGTTCAAGAGATGGATAGGCTGAGGGAAAAACTGTTGTTTGAGGGTTAAAGGACCACAAAATAAGATGGTTATTAAATAAAATATGGACACCCAGAGAGAAAGGGGGAAAAATAAAACAGCTGTTGTTTTAAAATCCCAATATTGCAAGAATAAACTGGGTTCAGTACAAGTTAAGCTCAATCTACAGCATTCGTGGCATAATGATGATTACCACAAAACATGATTTCGATTTGACCCTCCTTTTCTCAAAAAAAAGGAAAAAAAAAAAAAAAGAGGAGGAGGAAAAACCTGTGGCATAACCCCAGTGCAAAGAAACTGTCGGGCCCACACCTTGAGGATTCTGGATCGTTTATTGTCACCTGTCAGGCCTAGAGTTTTGTTTTGTTTTGTATTGTTACTTAGCCAACCCTTGGCCCTATGGTGGCTGCCCATTCTGACCTCCCTGTAGTTACACCCATGGGAAAAATTACAGAGGTTACAGTGAGGCACTTATGGAAAGTGTATGGAGTCACTTTTTGGGAGGTTTAATAATTGGAGGGCTAATAATTTTATGAAAGCTCTTACATTAGTTCTTCTGTTAAAACTCATGTATTGTTTGAGCTCATAAAGTTGCTTTTTAAAGAAAAGGAGAGATAAGTCAAAATGAATTTTTTTGGTAATCAACATAATGCCACAAATGCTGTTGATTGAGCTTAAGTTGTATTGAACCCTGAATATTCCTTTGAAACACTATAGCCAAAGTGGCCTGTCATAGATATTAATGTAGCTCTCACCAGTAAGTGTGTAGCAGAAAGCATTACCAGTCAGTATATGATTGGTGAACACTTTCTTCTTTCTCCTAAGCAAGTTTCCGATGAGCAGAGTGAGGCTTAACTTCTGCATATCTTGATTCAGTTCAGTGTTGTTGTTGAATATGAAGCAGGGTAGGGAGTTATAAAAGATTTGATAAAAGAACCTTCACAAGACATTATGTTCTACAAGGCTAAGACGGGACCACTTGGCAGACTGCCAGTTGTGTAAAGTACATTTCCTTTGCTGATTTTTAAAATCCACGCTCTATCTGAATTATCGTAAATATGAGTTTCCCACTCGGAAGTTGCACCTGAACGACCCCTTAAGTCGTAATTGTGACTGGGGAACTCTGAGATCATTTTAATTTAAGAGTTCCCCAGTTGGAAGGAGATGGAAACTTTAAACATGGCGAAGGGGAGGACGCTTTCTGTAGATAATTTTTCTATATACAGTTAATTTTTAGAGCTTGCCGTTTCTGCCATATTCATTTATGTATATAAGCAACCATTTGATGATGCATGTTTTACATTTTTACACAGTGAAAATTGCTTGTATTTGACCACAATTCCATTATCGTCAGCAGGCTAACTGAGTAATATGTAATTTGGTGTCAAAATAAAATTTCCTCAAGAAATATGTATAAATGAACTTGGTGTAATCCATGTTTCCTGTTCTTTCAGAAAAAAAGAACTAGAATGTGATGTACTTACAATTACCACTTCAAAAGTGGGAAGTAGGATAATTCCGATAGCACATGAATGCAGCATAAATATGTACTCATCCTGCAGTGGAGTACTAAATTCAAAATCTTTTAGCCTGTAGTTTGACTTATCAACACTCATTGTGTGTTCCATATAATTTTTCTCTTCCTATAGCAAACTCCACGCTTTTATATGGGATTCAGCAGTGTTGGAGTTTGAGGCCTCGCAAAAATGTGACCTGGTCACCACGGGCGAGCTGTTCTTCCGCTCTGGATTCGGTATCGGCATGCGAAAAGACAGCCCATGGAAGCAAAATGTCTCACTGGCCATTCTCAGGTAACTACATCACTATACTTTACTTGCATTTTTTTTGTATCTTTTTTTTCTGTTCCCTTGAGATAATACCTAGGCTTAGTGCAATCTGTCAACTGTTCTATTTATGGAATAATGAATTGTTTGACTGATGTCTCTGGTCTCTGAATAAATAGTTCCCATGAGAATGGCTTCATGGAGGACTTGGATAAAACCTGGGTCCGATATCAGGAGTGTGACTCCAGAAGCAATGCACCAGCCACACTCACTTTCGAGAATATGGCAGGTATGGTCAACCTCTCACAGGGAGAAAATTCTGATTTATAGTTGTAGGGTGAGTGAACGAACATCAGAATTTTCATTTTTGCGTGAACTATGCCTTAAAATATAAAGAATTGCAATGCTTTTGTTTTATTTTGCAAATTGCATTCTATATCTGTTGCCCTTTTTGTCCTATTGAAGACTTTCTGGAGATTACCAAGTGTATTTTTCATTACACAGGCGTGTTTATGTTAGTGGCTGGTGGCATCGTTGCCGGGATCTTCCTCATCTTTATTGAAATTGCATACAAGCGACACAAGGATGCTCGTAGGAAGCAGATGCAGCTGGCTTTTGCCGCAGTTAACGTTTGGAGGAAGAACCTACAGGTACAGCCGCCTCCCCCCAACTCTTGCAGGAATCTATTGAGCCAATAAAAGGCCAGTCTCTGCTGTTACCCACTGGTTTCTGCCACAGTACGAAGATGTCTCATAGATTTCTTCTAGTCCCATGTCTGTCATCTGTCAATGGTGCGCCTTAAAGGTCATGATGAGGCGCATATACATCAAACAGAGCGCTCCAACAGTACACTCAGCTCAATAAGGCATGTCAAAACAGACAGGGTTCTCATAGTCATGGAAAGCCTGGAAATATAAGGCCTGCAAAATTCACGCAAATGAATAAAATCCTAAATAGTCATGGGAAATTCATGGAAAATTATATAGTGACTACTAGGTTGTCTAGTTATGCTCGGATCTAAAATATGTCATTGGCTAGAAATTGCCCTTTGTGAGTGCAATCACTGTACAATTATTAAAAAATAACTTATCTAGTAGGCATGACTAGAAATGTCATGTAAATTAATTTGTGAAAAGTGGGGTAACCCTGAGCAGAATAATAAATTATGAGGATAAATACAGTATTTGTCAATACATTAATGCATGCTAAACATTTCTGATGAATTTCTGATCAATATTGGTTATAATGGGGTTGAAAGATCACAATGAGCTTTACATAAGATGTAATCTTACATGTAGCACAAACTAAAAAAAAGCAAATATACCCTACCAAGTATGATCCACAGTTAAGTTCTGGCTATAATTCAGTGTGACTGTGATATTAATACCCACAGAATAAATATAACCCCACAGTAGTAAAATAATCCCTAGAGGTAAAAAGGATATAAGGCCTATGCATAAATTTGGACATTGGGCCATGTAATAACATACACGTATCCACTATAATTCCATTATAGTGTTTCTCCATCCAAAGGTGGATCTCTAACCATTAAAGCAGCTCCTGCAGCCTCATTACTGCCAGTGGCATTGCTTTTATTGAGCAGCTTCACACACACACACACACATACTAAAGAAGCCTGTGATTCTGCTGTGGAGTCAGGAAGATGCATGCTGAGCAGGCTGGCTGTATGTCTCTACGGGGCCCCAGCAGGGATCAGAGTGTCCTTATGCCCTGTACAGATCAGTGTCTGTCCACCGCTTGCCTCCAGCTGTACCCATACATGCTCGATCACAGGCCAACACAATGCCAGTATGTTGGTTAAAAGTAACAAGGGCAGCCCTCTTGAGAATGACCACGCTGGCTTGCAAATGACATATGAGCGGGCCCACTCAAAATCTGTTACAAGAACTTTGCAGAAATCCCAACTCTTACCAAGTTTTACACATGCATCACCCCTTAAATATTTGTTCATTAAATATTTTGGCTAATTTAATTTATGCTTGCAGCTTTTAATACAAATCTACTATTCTCAGCTCAGTTTTCTCCACAAAATCAGCACAGAAAATCTGAAAAACTTTCCGACTGGGTCTGCGGATAACAGAACTGCTGTGAAAGTTAGTGTGTTATAGAATCAGCCTAATGTATTGAAATTAAAAGTGAGATATTTTTCCTAATGGGATGCAAGTCATGAAGCATGGCCTTGTTACTTTGACTCATTATTGAGCAGACACATATTTCACCACAAGCAAAATAGATTGACTGTCTAATGGATCAAGTGTCTGTGAATTATCAAAGGTGACAGATATCTGATTGACTTTAAAATTGTCCTCCCACTGTTTAACTGAGTGAAAAAAAAAATGTTTATATAATTTAATTGCAAGTGAGCCCATTGTCCATTTAAGATTCGTCAGATTCCAGATTCCAAGAATGTGGAAATTATGGACATTAAACCAGTGATAATGGCAACCAAGTCTACAATGAATAATTATTTTCTGAAAACTAAAATAAATTATATTACATAAAAACTGACAAGCTTGTTCCAGGTGCACATGCAATGTATGCAAAAGCCTAAAAATCTCACGCTGTAGACACAACTGCTTCCTGAATGCATGAACAGTCAGATCTGTCCTGATGCATTTGCATTTCAAATAGAACAAGCCAGGAGCAGATCAGGAGCCCATGTGATGTGAGCTAGATGCCCATTTTAGAGGACCTCATCACAGGGCTTTGAAATGCAATAGATGAAAGCATTGACGGTTAAAAATGCTTGTATGGTCACCATGTCTATGCCACCCAGATGTTCTGAAGAACTAAAGAGAAAAGAAAGCATTATGTGCAAATATAATATATGAAAACCTTTTTATTGGCTTTTATTCTGTCTTGTTTATTTTGCAATGTTGTTTGAGAGAGCCAACAGGTGACTGATAATTTACAAATGCTGAAATAATACAAAGCAGTAAATTGTACTATACAGAAGCATTATGGTTGGTTATGTAGGTATTTAAGAGAGCAATGTTAAAGAGATAATTCACCTAAAAATTAAAATTGTGGCATCATTTACTCATCTTCATGTGGTTGCAAACCCAAATTTCTCTCTGACATTGAACAGAAAATAAGATGTTAGGCTGAATTACAGCCTCATTTTCATTGTATGGAAAGATGATGCAATAAAAGCAAATTGTGTCTGAGATTAACATACTGCCTAGCATTGGAAACCAAGTTCAAAAATACCAGGACTAAAAGATGTTTCATGACATTCTGTTCCATTTACAGTAGAGGCAACACAGTGCTAAAATATTCAGTACAGTGTTTCCTGCACTACTATTCAGTGGCACTCAAACACCGCTACTAAATCAGCAGTGTGAAACATACAGTGAGACCAGTGTTGTCAAATTCTGAATTCTTATGAGCTGATTCTTTTAAATCTACTTTATTTAATGAATTTACTTAATTGGCTAAGTTTTTCTCACAGACTAAAAAGTAATCTGAACTGATTGAAAGTAGTTATGAAAATGTCTCCGGTTACACATGTAACCTCGGTTCCCTGAGATGAAGGGAACGAGACATTGCTGTAAGCACTATAGGGAGTCCTTCTTAGACAACCTGGTTGAAATCTTATACAATCAAGCCAATCATCTGATTAGTAATTATGTGTTTGAGCCCTGCCCCTTTAGGTGCACAGTTGGCCTATATAAGTGGGTGCTCAGTCATCATTTCTTCATAATTTTCTGACTGAGTGGCAAGATTGAGTCACTCGTATTATGCAACTCTGAAGTAGTGCAGCAAGCTTTCGCAATGTCTCATTCCCTTCATCTCAGGGAACCGAGGTTACATGTGTAACTGGAGACTCTCCCTTTCGATTCAGTTCACTCAAAATTGCTGTAAGCACTATGGGGAACAATATCCCATTATGGCGCACTATGTGAAATCACACTCCCAGAGTTATAACACTAAATAAAGATAATCCATAAGGAGTCAGAGGCCACAGATCGATGACTTATAAGACATTTCTAAGTATATGATTAGTCCGACGTGGCAGATGACAGATGGAAATTAATGTAGTCTGGGAATCTATATGAAACATATAGATATATGCAGTATGTTTTATTAATCCTTTCACAACATGGTTGAAAAAATAGGTTTTATTTCTTTATGGGAATGCTTATGACTTTTAAAAGGGGCAGTTTAACAGCATATAAATAGGTGGATGTGTTGATTATAGTCGGTAGCCCACCCATAATAAAAAATATTTAAGCTCTCCTGCTGAACATATGTATAGATTGCTCTTCGTCTGAATTAAATGGTGGGGGAAAGAAGGCTTGCAAATGAACCACCTGAGCCCTGAAGGGCATTGATAAAACCTTAGGCATGTAGCCTTTTCTAGGTTTAATGGTGGCTTTTGACAGATCTGGACCAAACTCCAGACATGTCCTTATAGACGACAGCACCTGCATGTCACCCACCTGTTTAAATGAGGCCAAAGCCAAAAGGAGTGTGGTCTTTAAGGAAAGCACCCACAGCTCAGCAGTTTCCAATGGCTCGAACATTTGTGAGTGCCTTCAGCACCAGATTTAAGTCTAAATCAGCACCATAGCAGGACGAGAGGAGGGGATCAGAGTCCACCCTGGTGATTTATGTACGCCACTACTGTTGTGTTGTCTGAAGGAATCAGAACGTGGTGATTCACAATGTCGGAATTAAAAGCCCTCAAAGCTAGAAAGACAGCCAGTAGTTCTAGGCAGTTGATGTGCCACACCCGTTTTGCACCTGTTCAGGTGCCAAAAGTTGGGTGTCCATCACACACTGCTTCCCAACTTGTGTTGGATGCATCTGTGGTCACCACATTCCTGTGGACACCGAAGAATGGTCTGTACGCACTCATCCCTGAGATGCGCATGCATGCTCACAGAGTCAAGATGAACCCTAGAAAGGAGAATATCTGGCTGGGGAAAAGTGTTCTTTTCTCCCATTTGACATTCAGACCCAGGTTTGAGTCTCTGTCTTCGCTCAGTAGTGACTCTGATTGGACTTGGAATAGTCAATTGTCGAGGTAATTCAAGACACGCACACCATTCTTTTTCAATGGGGCGAGTGCTTTATCGATACATTTTGTGAATGTGCAGGTAGCCAGAGACAGACTGAAAGGAAGAATTTTTAATTGATACCCACTTCCCTCAGGTGGCACGGTGGTGCAGCGGATAGCACTGTCGCCTCACAGCAAGAAGGTCGTGGGTTCAAACCCCGGTTGCCCTGGCCTTTCTGTGTGGAGTTTGCATGTTCTCTCCGGGTGCTCCGGCTTCCTCCCACCATCCAAAGACATGCAGGCTAGGTTAATTGATGTCTCCAAAAATTGCTGTGAGTGTGAATGGTTGTTTGTCTATGTGTGGCCCTGCGATGGACTGGCGACCTGTCCAGGGTGTACCCCGCCTTTCGCCCAATGTTAGCTGGGATAGGCTCCAGCCCCCCCGTGACCCTGTACGATAAGCGGTTGTCGATGGATGGATGGACCCACTTCCCTCGAACGCAAATCTAAAAAAACGCTGGTGACGCAGCGCAACTGGTACGTCAAAGTACATGTCCTTTAAATCTATTGACGCAAACCAACCCTGAGGAGAGTTGATAATATCTGTTTCTGAGTCAACATTTTAAATGGGTGCTTCACAAGTGCACGATTCAAGTGCCTCAGATATTTTTTCTTGTTCCAAAGTCCGCTCTCTTTCTTCGGAACAAGAAAATAATGGCTGTAAACCCCTGTGGTAGCAGGGGCGTAGTCGAGTGCTGGCTTGTGAATGGAGAGTGAGATCGGGAAATGAGAATAGTAAGGAACATCACCTGTCAGCTATTGTCTCTAACAGCTGTTTGTCATTGCAGTGAGAGTGGAAACAGAGTTAAGAATGAGCCTGAATCCAGTGGAGTGATCCGTTGAGCCTGTGTGACATGAGAATGTTGCGAAGAGAGGGTTTTTTTGTTTGAGTAGAAAATAAATACCTATTGAGTTGAAGTTTACCATTCCCGATTCCTTCTTTCTCATCCCATGAACCTGTTACAGCCCTGCTGTGTGTGCCACAGTCTGGGACAGACTCTATCATGTTTTATACAAGGAGACTGTGAATCTCTGCAACACCAGCTTGTCCTGTGGTCGGACCACAGATCGCAAAAGCCACGCAATTAAGCTGCAATGAAGCACTCTGAAAAGCCTTCCATTGCATTGCCAAAGAGACTATCAGGCGCAGCTGTTGAAGAGGGTGGCTTTCTCTGCATAACGCATCTCTGTGAGAGCCAGCCAAATATGCTGGTCCAGAACCACCAGGTTGCTCATCACTTTGCCGATGGCCTGAGTGGTAGCTTTAGTTTTTGCAGCACAAAATCTGTAGTGGGGCAGAGCTCTTTGAATAGCTCTGGATCAGGGCCTTGATCATCCATTTGTTTGAGGAGCTTGGCTTGAAAAACCTGGAGCACCAACATGCTTTGGTGTGCTAACTAGCTTGGCCCACTGCTTTATAAGCTCTTCCAGTCAGTGTGGACATCTGTCGACATGGCTTGGATTGGTGGGCGTGGCAGAATTTCTGTCCCGTGGCTGTGCCCACCTATTCCACCAGGGGAAGATTTGAGTAGCCTTTTTCCTCAGTCTGGTCCACTTTAGTGAGGACGGCAGCTCCTCCGACCTGAGTGCACATAGGGCACATATCAGGTCTTTTTGAGATCCACGTGGACCTCAGGCAAGAATGGTTCGTTCCTCTGGACCACAGTCTGTTTATGGGGGCCGGTTTGCAAAAACCATTCTTCCAAACAAGACTTTTCTGGCTCTTTTGAGGGGTGCTGCGTTGATCAACGATGTGCATCTGAAGCATAGAACCCATTCAAGGCGATGTGGAGAACTCTTCAAGGAACACACAGGGGAGTGGTGAGTCTCTCTCTGCAGACCATGAGTACAGGTAACAAATCGTCCTGTTCACATCTTGCTGAGAAGTTCTGTCCACTGTAAATGTACCTCGACAGCGAAGCAGTGAGTGTTCCATGATGAATTTCACAGTCTTGAAGGAAGAAATATTGAATGAGCGGCTGCCTATATAGGTCAACTGTGCGCCTAAAGGGGCATGGCGGGGCTCCAACACCATTGCCAATTAAATGATCGGCATGATTGTATATGGGTTTCAATCATCTAAGAAGGACTCCCCATAATGCTTACACCACTGTCAAATGAACTGAATCAAAAGAGAACTTCAGTTTAGTTAGCTGAACTATTTGTTTTGCAATGCAAGGTGG
Source organism: Moxostoma hubbsi (assembly GCA_032164185.1). Classification (NCBI taxonomy): domain Eukaryota; kingdom Metazoa; phylum Chordata; class Actinopteri; order Cypriniformes; family Catostomidae; genus Moxostoma; species Moxostoma hubbsi. The sequence goes on from JAVLUX010000215.1 coordinate 2,975,106, forward strand.
TGCCTTCTTCAGAGGCATAAGTGACACGTATAATAGTTTGATTAGGAGGCACATAGATGTCAACACTGGAATTAATAAGATTCTTACGATTCCCATCCCTAATACTGCTATACATCTCATTGTGTGTTCCATGGAAGAGAGAAATGATGACAGATTTATAATTTTTGGGTGAACTTTCCCTTTAACTGACATGGTTCACTATCCTCTTTTTGGTACACTGTATTGTCACATTTTGGTTAACTGTTCATCAGAATGAGCATTCTCAACAATTCAACAATTTCAACAAGGATCAAACAATTTGTTGACAAAGCAGCCTAACAGGGACAAGAATCTAGGTCCAATTCTGCTAGTCAACGAGGGAGTGACGGTGCCAGCCAAGGTCAACTGTTATGTCATTCATTTTGCATTCCTTTTTTGGTTCCATGTATTGCATGTCTTCTGGTTGAATTCACTACCCCCTCCCAATGCTCTTGTTGCCTCTTATGAGCCTGCATACCCCTCCTTCCTAAGCCCATTATACTCTCACTGGGGTATAATGCCAAGGGACTGTGTTAAGTTTCAACTGCTTATTGATGAGTTGCTCATTTCCCCTTAAACACTAGAACATCTTATCCCATTCAAAAACGAAGACTCGTTTCCACATCCGATTACGTTCATTTAGCTTTTTTTCCTTTGCTAATGCTTTTGCTTTCCATTATGGAGCCCTAAAACCGTGGATGAGTGGTGTACGATCACACTGTCCTCATCAGTCCTCCTCCCCTCTATAGAGTGTCAGGACTATAAAAGAGTAAGACTTTCTGTACACATTCTCACCCAGTCTATGCCAGTCTCCTCTTTCCTTATAGAGTGCTGTGGGTGCACAAAAGAATCATTCTGACTCAAAACCAGGATGGAGAGTGGACAGGAGACGCCATGCTAATTAAGAAAAAAAGATATGAGCTTGACTAAATTGTAGAAATTAAGTACTAGTAACATTAGCAAAGTAGTGCACTATTAGTTTTAGTAATAGTAGTGGGTGGTGATGGTCGGAGACTTAAACCATACACACTCCTCCAGAGAATACAAATAATTGTTCTACATATACTGTATATTTATTTTAGGATAGGAAAAGTGGTAGAGCAGAGCCTGACCCCAAAAAGAATGCCTCTTTTAGGTCCATCAGTACCAACCTGGCCTCCAACATCAAGAGACGTAGGTCATCCAAAGATACGGTAAGGAGATTAAGAAATGACGCCCTTCCTGTACTTCTATCTTCTCGCTTTTCCCTATCTCTCCCTCTATCTCTATTTTTCCTCCTTTTCTTTCTCCTTGACCTGCCCTGTTTCTTTCACTCTCTTCTTTTCTCCTGTCACCTCATCTTTCCTTTCAAAACAACGTCTCATCTCAGACTATCTCCACCCTCACACATGGAGTTACAGTCATGGCCACATGTCTGTCAGTCAGCCATCTATACTCCATCCAGACATCTTTTGGGAAAGCCCAATCAGGGATGTAGCCGCTAGGAGCAGGGAAAGTGTGGAGAGGGAACAGAGGAAAGGTTGGGGGTCAGGGGCCTTATTTCGGGGTTGTGGGGTTGACCATGATAGCAAGATAGCTTCTCCTTTCAAGTGCCTGTGCTGGCCTTTCTCCTGCGCCTAACCTGGATGTGACTTTGCCTGTCTGCTATATACACCTTTTATTTTCTCCTTTCTTTATGTGTGTTTGTATCTCTCCTCTCACTGCTCGGTCCTGTACCAATTATTTCCATGTACCTCATCCTCTTTTTTTATTGTCCCATTTTATGTGGTTGGTCTCACAGTCACCCTGTATGCCTCCAAAAATGCACAGTACCTCTGCTAACAGCCAAATGCAACCAACACGTCTGCTAGAATAACCTGGGCTGTTTCCCCAGCAGGCTTGCTCAACTAAGATCCCAACGTTTATATTTAACCATCCAGTGTTTTCTTTTGCAGTGCTACTGTATGAACTAAAAATCATTTTCACTTTCATTTTCAGGAAATGGTCCTCAGATGGGTTTTGGGTCTGCGTTTACTATATATTGTATGCTCACTGTCTGTCCTTGGTTCTATAGGTTTAAGAAGAAGTAGCTCTCCAGTTACAAAGCTACTGGCTTTGAGAATTCAATACAAACAAACCTGCAAGCATCTATTTTTGATTTGAGACTTTTTCATTGCATTATTTTAAATATTTTAGATGGAATTCTAATTCAATTGCTTGATTGAAATTTTTTGGGTATGGCAAGATCGATCTGGTAATTTGTTGTGTATACCCTCAACCAAACAACTAATCACAGACCTACACAATTTTGCTGATTGGCAGCAAAATGTTTTCAAAGGTTAATATCTATCTACAGTCTGAATTTCTAAGAAACATCCCAAATCATTTGCATCCATGTAGAGATCATTTCCTAACTCAGCCCTGCTGAAAAGACCAGCTGCAATTCCCATGTTGGTCTAGGCTGGTTATGATGGTTAGTGCTGGTTTGGTGCTGGTCTAGCTGGTGGACTAGTATGGTCTTTGTAAAGAAGCCAGTTAAGCTAGTTAAAAAGCCTGGCAGAGACACCAGCACACCAGCATTCTTTGCTGGGGAACCAGCACCCAAAACATGACATAAACTGGTGATCAGCAATGCTGGCCTTTTCAGCAGGGAGTTGTAGTCAGTAGGGTTTTCTCTCAGTAATATGACTTACAACATTTACAGATGTGAGGGTGCTGGCAAAATGTGCAGTTTTTAAACAAATCAATTATGATTTTATAACATGATTTCTAAAGATTATGGTAGAATAGGAGGAGATTACAAAAAAACTGTCTCTTTGAACTGATGTTTACCCATCTCAGTCCTAATCATCCTTTTCTTTTCTATCAGTGTTTTTTTTTTATCTTATATATATATATATATATAAATGGATTTGAATGGTGTTTTAATGTCGGTGTCCACACCACATGCCACACTGCCTCCCTCTTTCTCTACCAGCATGATCCTTCTTGGTTGTTGTAGAATAGAACTCTGTCATGCTGTTTACCTGTTTGTAGTAAGGGGGCTCTGTTATGAGTGAGGTTATCGGGCCACCCACTGAAGGCACTTTTGGGTACTATATACCTTAAATATGAATTTTGAAGATGCCAGCAGAACATGTTGTAGAAACATAACCCTTCTGTTTGTGGAGAAAAAAAAATCCTGTTTGTGTAAAAAAAAAAGATGAACAAAAAACAAAGACTTTTAAAAGAATATCAGTAGCTGAATGGTGAATGGTGAATGGTGACCAGAATGCCAAAAGCTCCAAAAAGGAGATAAAGTCAGCATAAAAGTGATCCATTAGTTTCTTGTGATAAAAGACCAAAATGTAACTCGTTTTTCACTGTACATCTTGACAGCAGTCTGCTTGGCGATCATGATTTCAAGCTCGATTACACTTCCTATAAGCTTGAAATTATGATCCCCAAGGAGACTGCTGTCAAGATGTACAGTGAAAAAGGAGTTACATTTTGGTCTATTCTCACCCAAAACCAACTGGATTGCTTTTATGTTCCTTAAAAATGCAAGTGAATGGTGACCAGACCTGTGAAGCAGGGCCACATGAAAGTAATCCATAAGACTCCAGTGGTCTTCAGAAGTGATATTATAAGTGTGGGTGAGAAATAAATCAATATATTTAAGTCCTTTTTACTATAAATCTCCAATTTCACATTCTTTTACATTTTGAAAGTGAAAGTTGAGATTTATGGTAAAAAAAGGACTTCAAAATATACTGTTCTGGATTACTTTTATGTGGCCTTTATGTGATTTTTTCTGAGCTTCAAACGTGTAGTCACCATTCACTTGCATTGTATGGACCAGCAGAGCTCAGAAATTCTTCTAAAAATCTTTGCTTGTGTTCAGCAGAATAAGAAAGTCATACATATTTGTAATGGCATGAGGGTGAGTAAATGAGAGAATTTTAAATTTTTTGGTGAACTATCCATTTCAGTGATATTAAAACAGAAACCGTCTAGGTTACTGTTGTAAACTCCGTTCTCTGATGGAGGGAACGAGACATTGTGTCGAAGAAGCGACACTAGGGGTCTCTCTTGAGTACCTTTTGCATCTCTGATCTATGAGTAAAGGCCAATGAGAAATTGGCAGAGAGAATTTGCATGTCCTGCCCCCGGACATATGGGTATAAAGGGAGGGAAATGCATCTGTTTCATTCAGGATTTTTCTGAGGATCCGACAATGAGATTCGGCCGCAACAGTGGCTCGGTTCACAACATCTCGTTCCCTCCATCAGGGAATGGAGGTTACAACAGTAACCTAGACGTTCCCCATCTGTCACTCACTTCGACGTTGTGTCGATGAAGCGACACTAGGGGTCCAATTTAAACCACGCCATGTGCTGAACCGCGTATGTGGGCTGCTGACACAGTAGTGGGCAGATATTTTACATGCCAAAATGACCGGCTGTGTCAGACCCTTCCCCAACGCCCCATAAAATCCTTCTGGTTCTTTACCCCCGATAGGGGGGAACAAGGCGACGTGCCAAGCATGGTAGCAGGCTGCGCCTTTTCTCTCTCTATGTTTCTCGCATAGAGTTAAAGCGGCTGTGGCCATCTTACGCATCGGGAAAGGCGATCTTTCCCGGTTCCTATTCTTTCAGGGGGGGAAAGACCCTGCGGAGACCACACCTGCCCAGAGTGGGGAAGGTAATGAGTGGTGAGATACATCACATGGGCTTTTAGGTCACATGTGAAAAGTGGTGTGGTGGTAGATCCTGCCTCATTGCTACAGACACGGCGACCAGGGGGCAGTGGGAACTGCCCAAGGGAGAGGCGGGTCCGCTCGCAATGGGACCGTACTGCTCAATATACACACAGGGGGAAGTCCACGTAGGAGCCCTACCTGTGGAGCACCTATTCCAGTACAGGGTAGATTGAGTACCCACATTGATCTGATCGGATCAAGACGTGCTTGCCCTGAATTAGCGGGAGAAACCTCTGCAGGGCAAGAAGTACAGCCAACAACTCTAGGCAATGGATGTGCCAGTGCAGCGGGGCCCCTTTCCAGTGGCCTGCGGCTGCGTGCCCATTGCACACGGCACCCCTAGTGACCAGGACGCGTCGGGACACCTGCTGCAAAGGGACACCTATCCATAGAAAGCAGAGGTCTGTCCAGGGTTTGAATGTTTGGCGGCAGGCGGGGGTGAGTACCACACGTTGCGTGCCACAGCACCTTGCTCGTCTCGGGACTCGAGTCTGGAGCCAGTGCCTGAGCACCTGGTCCCTGTGGGCGCATAGTAACTCTCGGGAGTGGGCCAGGAGGAGCCAGTCATCGAGGTAGTTGAGTATGCGGATGCCTGCTTCCCGGAGCGGGGTAAGGGCTGCCTCTGCGACCTTCGTAAAGACGCGAGAGGACAGGGACATACCAAAGGGCAGGACCTTTCACTGATGCGCCTGGCCGTCGAAAGCGAAGCGCAGAAAGGGTCGATGTCGAGGCAATATTGAGATGTGGAAGTACGCATCCTTCAGGTCTACTGCTGCGAATCAATCTAGATGCCAGACGCAAGTTAGAATTTGTCTTTGCGAGAGCATTTTGAACGGGAGTTTGTGCAAGGCCCGGTTGAAAACTTGCAATTCCAAGATCGGTCGTAAGCCGCCGCCTTTCTTGGGTACAATGAAGTAAGGGCTGTAGAAACCCTTCTTCATTTCGGTTGGAGGGACAGGCTCTATTGCGTCTTTGAGTAAGAGAGTGATTTCCGCACGCTAGGATTTGGCATCTTCACCGTGTACTTCGGTAAAGCAGACGCCCCCGAAGGGTGGGGCCTGGCAAATTTAATTGGGTAACCGAGAATGGTCATGGCCAGCCAGCGTGACGGATTGGGAAGTGAAAGCCACGCATCCAAGCTCCGTGCTAGGGGCACTATGGGGACAATACTTTTTTACTTACCCAGCGCCCTCAGCAGGGCGGAGCAGGTAATGCGGCGTCGGGAGGCAAAAGCGCATCCCGAGGCTCTGGTGCTGAGAGAAGACTCGAAGCACTTACCTTGCTCTGCACACCCGGCAGGGGGCGGGTTAGTCACTGAAGAGGAGATCCCATGGAGGCGTCCTCTGGACTCATCAGAACCGGCCGGCCAGGCAACAGTCGTGGGGCTGGAGGCAAGAGGTCTGCGTCCAACATGCCGGGACTGTTGAGGTGTGGTGGAAGAGTGCCGTGAGAATGGCATTTGTGGGCCAGGTGACCCAGAGACAAAGGAAATAGCTCTTTTATTGAGAATGTGGGTACCGCAGCCCAAAGGGGGTGCAGCAAATGGAATAAATTCAACTGAGGATTCTCCTCCCGGCCCTCCACCGGGGGACGGTGTGGTCTTCTTACCAGCTCCGGAGTGAACATATTGATCTGGGTTGTCCGTCTCAGGACCACTTGGGAGCCTTCTGGGTCCTCGAAGGGGTTCGTGAGACGGGGGGCGTGCACTTCCTGTGGGACGCTTGACACTGGGGCTGAGTGCTGGGCCCGGGTTGAGGCGGAGCTGCACCTTTTTTGGAAGCCGCAGGAGGATGCCCTTAGCGAGCAGACGGAGAGTAGCCCGTGCTGGCAGCTTTGCGGCGGGGCATGATGTGAGATATGGCCTCTGTCTGCTTCTTCACCGCTGAGAACTGCTGGGCGAAGTCCTCGACGGTGTCACCGAAAAGGCTGAACTGGGAGACAGGTGTGTCAAGGAAGTGTGTTTTGTCCACTTCATGCATCTCGATGAAGTTTAGCCACAGATGACGTTCCTGGTCGCTGAGCGTAGTTCCTGCAGCACGTCGGGATCAGGACTACCCAAGTGCAGATCTTTAAGTGCCTTGGCCTGGTGGACTTGCAGGAGGGCCATGGCATGCAGGGCAGAAGCAGCCTGTCCGGTGGCGCTGTAGGCTTTGGAGGTCAGTGAAGACGTCATCCTACAGGCCTTGGAGGGGAGCACAGGGTGACCCCACCAGGCGTTCTCGGGACATAGGTGGATCGCAACCACCCTGTCCACCTGGGGGACCTCCGTGTACCCATGGGCCACTCCGCTGTCGAGGGTAGTGAGAGCGGATGAGCGAGAGGCACGGTGATGGGTGGAGAAGGGTGTCCTCCACAAACTCGTCAGCTCATCATGAACTTCCTGGAAGAAAATAAAAGGGGTGGGGGGGGGGGGGGGGGGGGGGGTTGAGCAGCGCGCAGACCCAAGGAACTAATCATCCAGCCGCGAAGGCTGTGGGGAGGACGGAGGGTTCCAGTCCAGCCCCATGCTGACGGCGGCCCGGGCAAGCATGTTGGGCATCTGGGTGTCAGCCTCAGACTGGGCTTGCTGGCCCGAAGGCCGGGTACCCGGCGAAACCAAGCCAACTGCCATCCCCAAATCGCTTCCATCGCCAGCCGGGTCGTCCTCAATCCCGTGGGAAGAAGGAGCGATGCGGGAGGGCGGCTGGAGTGCCGTTCCTTTTGAGGAAGGAAAGCTGCGACCGCAACGTTGCCATGGTCATATTCTCGCAGTGAGAACATGAGCCATCCACAAACGCTGCCTCGGTGTGATCGCTGCCCAGACACACGAGGCAGCACCTGTGGCCGTCAGGAGTGGAGAGCACTCTACCACATCCAGGAACTACACAGGGCCGGAAAGGCATCTTTATAAAGACGTGTCCTGAAGAGGGCGAAACAACGCCGCTGTGTATTTGCTCTTTTAGAGAAATAACTCTTTTAACTGCGCTGTCGAAGCGCCCAGGGGCAAGCTGCACTGCCGTGCAGAGAAGGAGAAAGCCGCTGATATGCACTGTAGATCCAATAGCAATCGCTCAGAGATGGGAGGAAGCAGACTGTGACTCGCAACTCGCTGCATACACAACCGATCGGCTTCGAAGAAAATGTATGAATGAAGCAAATGTATTTCCCTCCCTATATACCCATATGTCCGGGGGTGGGACATGCAAATTCTGTCTGCCAATTTCTCATTGGCATTTTCTTGTAGATCAGAGATGCGAAAGGCGCTCAAGAGAGAGCCCTAGTGTCGCTTCTTCGACACAACGTTGAAGTGAGCGACAGACGGGGGACTGTGCTGAACTAGAATGCAATGCACCTTATGCTGCATATCAGCACTGACCCTTGTAGTTCACAGGACAGTTACTATAGTGACAATACTTCTAGGTCAGGTAAATTATTAGCCATGAGCAGGGTTGGGAGGGTTACTTTTGTATTCCAAAAATGTATTCCACTACAGATTACAGAATACATTCTGTAAAATATAATTTGTAACGTATTCCGTTAGATTACACTAGGTCAGTAATGTATTCTAAATACTTTGGATTACTACTTCAGCACTGGTAGATATTTTTCACTTGTTTTGACTACAAAAACTCTGCCAGAACATTAAGACAAAATATACATTAAAAATACATTCTCTGAAAAACCTAAATATCTTATGCAGTGCTGTTTCTTAAACAAGATACATCTATTGATCTTGTTTTTAGATATTTTTACAGGAAATTGATACAAAAAATTATTATCAAGAATATGATATTTACCATCTGAAAGGACTAAATATTAAATTCAATGAATGACAATAAAATGCAAAGTAATCTCTTTAATAATCAAAATGTTTTTGAATGTAACTTTATTCTAATTACCTGTCATTTAAACTGTAACTGTTGTGGAAAACGGTGACTTATTTTTGTATTTTAAATTTTTTATCCCGTATTTGTTTTCCGTTACTCCTCAACCCCGGCTGTGGGCCAGGAGACAGAGTGCTCTCGTTTGTGTCACTACAGGTTTATGGTGCTCATTTAAGGAAGCATATTCAATTTTAGACTCTTAAGTGTGAGCAGTGATCCTGTAAGGATAAAGCCTTGTGAAGCATTTGTATAGTAATGAATCTGTGACCTCGTTCACTCAATTTATCTCACAACAAAGTCCGAGGAGGCCTCAGCTTTGTGTATGCTTGTTTTTGAAATGCAGCCAAATTATTCTGGATGACAGGTAAACACAGCCTGCAGTGGGTGGAGGGATTACCTCCATTATAACAATGTGAACTAAATACTGGTCAAATATAGCCTCGGACAAAGATATATAAGATTGTGTAAATATATATGTTCTTACTATTTAAAAATAATGGACATTATTATTTTATTTTTTCCTCATCTATAGCCATATCCCACGGATATTACCGGCCAGCTCAACCTGTCAGACCCCTCTGTGAGCACAGTCGTGTGAAAGTGAAAGAGAATTTGACAGGCAGAAAGAGAAAGAGACTTTGCAGAGTGGAAGAACAGGAGGTGGTTGGGGCTGGTTGGCTCTGAAACAGACCTGCTGTTCCCAAGCTGCTGCTGCTTCACCCACCTGAGCCAACAACACCATAATTTGCGCAAACATACCCAACCAGGACATACTGTATGCACACTGGATTTGAAACTCTTATGGACACACTGTGCCAAAATCAACCACAATGAAGCAAACCCACACTGCCACATAGTTGACACTCACCCTAAATCAACACACAACACCTATACTGTACAAAGTACTTCACTTTTTAAAATTATTTTGCACATATCAAAACAAATTTTTGTGATACATGTAAATATATAGTCAGAGTTCTGTTTCTCCACCCACATTAGATCACTATTTAGTGTTATCAGAAGAAAAGTTTAAAACTATAGAACAATGTAATAGTTTTTCACTTTTATGATACAGACACAACTATGCTTCATACATACTGTATGCTTCATACAAATGTCTGTCTACCTCCACCTAAGATACAGTATATGTAGCTTATCTCAACACTGAATTTTGGTAGTGTTATGATGTTTTCCCACTGAAAAGTGGTTTGTTAGAGCAAACACAGAACATATCTTTAATTGACTTAATTTAATTTAATTTACTATTTTGATTAGACGATTGAAAAAGTAAGTTATGTTAGAAAATGCAGTACCATAAATAATACTGTAGGAGAATTCAATGTTGGTTGGCCAAAAGTGGCACATTTAGTTGCACTTTGTTGTAGACTGCATCTGTTAATATCAGATTCTCTCTCTTCACTGCCATTTTCAAAACACAATCATCTGAAGTAGTTCAGGTTGCTTTGGACAAAAAATACTGTGGATTTTTGAATAACAATCTTTTTTCTCTATTTATTCATTTATGTTTTTATCTTTTTTAAAACAAACAGTTCATGCTTGGATGTGAATTATCTGAATATCAACAGATAATATGGGGTCTAATCAGCCAGGGGCTAAATGTAGCAGATCCGACCTTGAACATTTTTTATGACAAATGAAAGGAACCCAGTTACAATTAAGAGTGGCGTAGATGTAATGAAGCAGATATTATTACAGGCTTTTTTGAGCTTTATTTCTGTTTGATATGTCCAGCTTGAAATTCCCTGTAATAATTTTTGTATCATTGTGTGAAACTGGTGGCATTTGTCCTTCAGCTACCACAAAGGGACCTTTCTTCTATTTCATCATGCCATTCTAATATATGAGCAGTATTTTATTTTGTATGTGTGTAATAATAACACTAGATGCTATTTTTATTGTTTGTTGTCCCATCAGCTTTTGCTCTGTGGGTTAGTTAAATAGTTACTTGCAAAAGTGATCATTTATAATATGTGTCAGTCGTCTTTTTCTGTGGACTTTTAAAAGTATACTGACCAATAATAGGCCAATAAAACGTATTAGGAAACTGTATAGGTTGTTTGTTTTAAACAATCCAAGGGCTTTGCTAACTGTTGTGAAAAGTTTAGAGTGTGAACTATGCGTACTGTAATTGTAACAGTAAATTATGGAACTATTTTATAAGATGATGACATTAAAATGAGGAAAATATATGTTTTAGAAGAAAATGGGGATTTTTTTTTATGGAAAACTCTAGTTAAATCTTGCAAGGTCTGGTGGTCTTTGCAATATTATTCACTTTGTTAGGTAGCGTTCAACAAAAAGTCAAGTTTTACTGTGAAAATGACTGTGAACTGCTTCATGTCAAAGTGAGAGTTGTTGTGAAATACGTAATGCATTAAGCACATACATAAATTATCTGTAGATTCCTGAATATCAAATATGACCTATATAAAAATATATGCTGTTGTATGCACTCCAGTGTCAATCATGCAAATATTTAATCACATAATTGGAATATTAAGACAGATGCATTTTTACGAAGTGTGGTGAAAACCAACAATAGTGACAGTAATTAATTTTACTTGAGAAAAAAATGCAAAGAAATGGAATGCAGGTCTTGGCTAAAAAGGAGCACATCTTTGAAAAACAAAGCAATGTAGCCTGTCTGGTTCACTGTTGTATACAAACATATTATATTGTATGACTATTTTAATCTGCTTTCACCATATTTTCTATCACCAAATGTGCTTTTGATGATTATTTCAAAACTGTTTGTGAAAAAAAAAAAAAAAACTCAAGCAAAGATATATGTTTAAAAATGTATAATTGCTGTTCTCCAGTGTGCCAATAAAATATATATCAAATGAATAAAAAAAGACATGATTTGATTGGATAACTTTTTAGTCATATGCTCACCGTTCTGTCTCCCTTTCTACTTTTTAAAGAAAGACTGTATCAGCAAATCAATATAATCTTTATTTAATAAAGGAGTGCTAGAAGTGGGTGGCAAGATGGTCAGAGATCTCAGGAACTTCAAAAACCTGATATTCACTACAAGACTAAGGGCAAAGGTCAACTGGCTCTCTTCTATAATGAAGGCTGCTCTTTTACATCTTGAACATTCACATTGAATGCATTGTAGATTTCTCTGTGTGTAGGCATTCCAATGCATACACTGGATTTTTTTTATACATATAGCCTGGTTTTGAGTTGACTGCTTACATATTCCATAAGTATTTAATGGGTTCACCACGAGGCACAACAGCAACATTATAGCAGTATGCCCACATGCATTATTCAAAAAGATATGAAATATGCCATGATAATGTATATCATCTGTATCTTGACACTACTTTGCTCTCATGGGGATATTGCAAAGTGAGACAGCACACATAGCCATTTGTTTCAGTGTCATGAAACAAAACGGATCTGATCAAAGCAGAAAACAACTGACTAAATCTATTTTGATCCTTCAAAGCTGTCTAAAATATGTGGAAGGGATTAAACATAAATTTTCTCACAAATGAAAAATTTTACTAGTCAGCTGTATAGAGAATATTATATACTGTATATCTTTGTTTGAATGTACAACCATTGATTTGAGGGTCTGATTCATGGATTTGTAGTCATCATTTTTAACTGAAGATGTATTAGTTAGGGTGAATATGGGAAATTTTAAAAGTGGGACAGTTAGCTTGATCCTCATTATATCCATATGCATTTCCTTAAATGGTTAAAAATCATTACTAAACTAATCTTTTGGATGTAAACAACTAGCTTTATTAGGTTCTAAATGTATAGTTTACCCCCAAATAAAAATGACAATAATTTAAATTATTTTAAATAATTTCCTCACCCTCATGCCATTCCAGATGTGTATGATTTTTTTGCTTCTGCAGAATGCAAAAGAGGAATTTTAGAAGAATATCTTAGCTCTGTATGTCCATAAAATGCAAGTGAATGGTGACCAAAACTTTGAATCTCCCAAAAGCACATAAAGGCAGTATAAAAGTAATCCAAACAACTCCAGTGGTTTAATCCATGTCTTCTGAAAATCGATCAAATCGATTTTGGGTGAGAACAGACCAAAATATACCTCCTTTTTCTCTGTACATCTTGCCATTGCAGTCCCTAGGCACGATCATGATTTCAAGCTCCATTACACCTTCTAGCATTTGATGCATGCGCAGAGCACTAGATGGCCCTGGCAAGGAGACTGTTGATGTAAAGATTTAAAGTTTAAAATGAGTGGTATTTTGGTCTGTTCTCACCCAGAGTCCATTGAATTGCTTCAAAAGACATGGATTTAAACACTGGAGTCTTATGATTACTTTTATGCTGCTCTGTGTGCTTTTTGGAACATCAAAGGACTGGTCACCATTCACTTGCATTGTGTTGACCTACAGAGCTGAGATACTCTATAAACAATTTTCATTTGTTTTCTGTAGAAGTCACACATATTTGGGATGTAAATGATGAGACTAAAACATTTTTTGGTGAGCATTCCTTTAAGTTGATAATGGTATATTGCAATGCGTGGCAAAGCTCATCTCATGATGACTGTTGGAAAACGCTATGGTAAAGAAAATTACATGAAATTTCCTTTAAATTGTTCAAATGTTAAGATACAAAAATTACTTAATGTTTGTAAATGTTACATCCAGCATTTCAGTGCATTTAAAGATAAGTTATGAGTTTATTATTAACAAACAGTAGTAACGATTAAATGACAGTTTAGTGCATACTGTAGTTTAACGTGTCTTTACATGTGTGTGTCATATGGAGAGACTATGGTCTATTTTATGTTATGTGTGTTTTTGTGTGTGTATTTGGCACTGTTTGTTTTCTTTTTTTTCTTTTGATTTGGTGTTCTTTTGTTTTTATGCACGTTTTATTTTTGTGACACTTGATCATGATCTAGAGTGTGGGGTAACGCCTCTGTAATTTTCGGAAGCCCGGATCACAGCTGATTAGTAGATGGACAGCTGTTGGTAATTGCCATGTCAAATCACAGACGGTTCAAAAAGGCGAAGGAACTGATAACAGGTGTGTGACCCAGGAACTCTGTTGTGCAGCTCTGTTCTCCACATTTTATTGCCGGATGGTAGTTGCGATTGTTTTTTCTATTTTATTTCATTGCCTCGACTGTTGCATGGACCATTGTCTGCCGCGTTGAAGCTGAAGTGTAGAAGCTGCGCTGGATTGTTGCCGCCTCTGCTGCGTTACGGATCGCTGCTGTTTTCTGCTGTGCTGGAATTGCTGCCGTTCTCTGCTGCGCTGGATTGTTGCCGCCTCTGCTGCGTTACGGATCGCTGCTGTGCTGGGATTGCTGCTGTTCTCTGCTGCGCTGGATTGTTGCCGCCTCTGCTGCGTTACGGATCGCTGCTGTTCTTTGCTGTGTTGCCCAGAGCCCTGCTTCGTCTGTCCTGGTGTGGTGGAGCATTGTCCAACAAGACTGGGAGTAAGATTCGTCTGCTCCCAGTTTATTGGTGAGTGACGCCCTGTTAAATTGTGTGCCTTGTCCGGAATTAAGATCCTCGTTTTACCTAAATTGGAGAGTTCCAGCCTGTCTACTGTCACCATTATTTATATGCATATTCACGAACTGCAGTGATTTAATTGAGTGTTGCACGATTAAGAGTTATTCCATCGTGGTGTTGTTTGTTGTGTTTATGCTGTGTTTATCTACTGTGGAGATACTGGCGGCTCTTCCTCTGTTTGTGTGAGTGTTGGTTGATGTGCATGAGTGAGTGACAGGTGGGCTGCTGTGTAGACGCCGCTGTTTGGTGCGAGACGGACTTGGTTTGAGGAACCGCTTACAGACTGTGGGTGCCTAACTATGGACTTTCAGTGAATTTGCTAATGTATTCTTCTGCTGTCCAGTTTTTTAAAGTTTGATTGAGAGTGCATGGCGTGCCCTTTTCCTTTTTATCCTTGAAATTAGAAATTGTAATGACTTTTCTTTATATATTTAAACTGTTGTTTGGGTAATTCTGTTGTGTTGCTCCCACCAAACTAAAAGAACTTGCAAGCTAAATCATTAAATTTAATAGAGTCCCAGCTCTTCAATTGGGTGGCGTAGTTGGGCTACATTATTGTATTTGGCGCAGTCGGCAGGACTTGGTTTGGAGCTTCACATACAGGTTATCTGAATTGCATAGTTGTTTATAATTTTTAGATATATAAATTTTTTTTTTGTTTGTTTCGAATATGATGATGATGCCGATTTATGCGGGTGCACCTTGGATCCCTAAATTTAAAGGGGTGGTGGGGTGGGGGGGGAATTTAAAATTTGGTGAGCGGAAAGAACAAATTCAGAGTTTGTTGCAGGCACGGGAGTTTAATGAACAGCAAAAAGTTAGTATAGTGTTGGGGGCATTAACAGATGAAGCTAAGCGGGAGGTTTGTGTTTTGGGGGATCCAGACCGTGATACTGTAGCAAAAATTGAGGTATTTAGACACTCTGTATGGAGATCAGGTCCCTGTGGCAAATTTGAGATTACAAATTTTTTAGCTGCACACAAATTGCCAGTGAAAGTTTAAGAGCTTCTGTTCTCAGGCTGCAGGAATTGTTTTGTAGACTAAGGAAGCGAGATCCAGATGGCCCTCTTGATGAAAGTCATCTGCTGGATCAGCTCTTGATGGGACTCCGTAACGTAGAACTGAGGAGCACCATCAGAACCTATGCACGCCATAATCCAGATGCCACTTAACACTGTATTGGAGGAGATCTTGTTGCTGGAATTTGAACAGCGGCCTGGGGCTGGGCATGAAACCGTAGCGCAAGCTGTAGGTGAGTCCTCTGTTCTTAAATCAGTAACAGGGAAGGATGACTGGGCTGAGACGTTTCGGCGGGAGATTCTCCAGGAGGTGAGGAGGCAGATGAATGTCTTAAGACAAGAAATGATCTGGCAGTTACAACCTGCTGCAGGTGAGCCTATACGATCCTCACAATTCCCTAATCAGCCGCTACTCAGGAGGAGGTTCCAGTCTTACACACCTAATACCTGGGCTGCAGACGGTAAGCCTATCTGCTGCCAGTGTGGCCGCACTGGACATATTGCCAGGTTCTGTAGATCCCCATCCGAGTCTAATGTTGATTTAAACTAGTTTGTCCTGCTACTGAGGTCCAATTAGCAGGGAATTTGGGGGAAGTAGGACAAAGGGCCGTATTTGTAGGTGACTGCCCTAAGGTTGAGGTTAAAGTAAATGGTGTGCCCCTCATTGGACTAATTGACACCGGTTCACAAGTGACATTGATGCGACAGTGTATTCGACCAACACTATCCAGCAGATGCCCTATCACATGGTGCGGCCCCCAACAAATGGACACTTAGAGCGGCTAATGGGTTATCCATCCCTTATCAAGGCTATGTGGTGATGGATTTTGAGATAGGAGGTGTTAATATTTCAGGGAGGTGGGGTTGTTATTGTAGCCGATCATTGTCTAACTGCTCCATTACTGATTGGCATGAATGTTATTACCACCTGTTGGCATGACCTGCTTACTCGACCAGAGGGTCTGAAGACCGTTTCCCAGGATCAAGGGACAAGGAAAGCCTGGACGGGTGCGTGTGCTGTGTGCCAGCGAACAGCTGTAGTTGGGGGAGAAGATGGCTACATGGGGTTTGTGCGTCCAGCAAGTCGCAGGGGCCTAACCGTTCCAGCCAGAAGCGAGGTGGTGGTGGTGGTGGTGGTGGTGGTTTGGGGCCATGCGCGGATGGGTCCGAAGGGACAGGACTACTGTGGCCTGATTGAAGCACTGCCTGAGCTGGGGGCTTTCTCTGTGGCGAAGACTGTTGCGTTTGTCAAACATGGCCAACTCCCTATTCGTGTCAAAAATATGACCTCTTGTCCTGTCTTTATAGGCCGCTACCAGAAGCTGGCGAAGGTGTTTCGTGTTGACCGTGCTGATGTCCATGGCCAGACCGATCTAAGCCTGACTGTGCAGGACGATGGAACCGTCACAGTAGATATTGTGGAGGCTGGAAAGGGAGAACAGGTGGAATCACCCGTCGAGATGAGAGATTTACAAGGCAGAGATGACTTGATGGAACGACAGAAGCAAGATTTTAAAGCTCTCCTACAAAGGTGGGTCAGGGTGTTTGCCCTCCATGAGGAGGATTTCGGGTATACTGATGTGGTGCAACACCAAATCCACACTAATGATGCACCCCCGGTAAGAGAAAAATACCGCCCCCTACCACCTATGATGTACCAAGAAATGCGCACCCTACTAGCCGATATGTTGGAAAAGAAGGTTATTCAGCCAAGTTCCAGCCCTTGGGCTGCACCTATTGTGATGGTTCGCAAGAAAGATGGCAGTTGGCGCTTTTGCGTTGACTATCGCAAGTTGAACTCCCTGACTTATAAAGATGCCTTTCCGCTCCCCCGTATAGAGGAGACCCTGACCTCCCTGACCCAAGCTTCCTGGTTTACCACGCTTGATTTAGCCAGTGGTTATTGGCAGGTTGGAGTCTACCCTCGCGACCGACCCAAGACCGCCTTCACCACCCCACTAGGCTTATACGAGTTTCAGAGGATGCCATTTGGCCTCTGCAATGCACCAGCGACGTTCCAGCGGCTTATGCAGCAGTGCTTGAGTGGCCAAATTGTTGATTCTGTACTCGTTTATTTGGATGATATTGTCTATTCTCCAGACTTTTCCTCCCATTTGTGCCACTTGGAGGCTGTCTTTGAGCAACTGCAACACCATGGACTCAAGCTGAGTGTGGATAAGTGCCAGCTGCTACAGAGGGAAGTAAGGTTCCTGGGCCATGTGGTCACTGGAGAGGGAGTGAAACCAGACCCTACGAAGGTCACTGCTGTGACTGAATGGCCGGCTCCAACCACAATTAAGGAGGTACGTGCTTTCCTGGGCTTAGCAGGTTACTATCGTCGTTTTATTGTCAGTTTTGCTAAGATAGCACGCCCCTTAAATGCCCTCTTAAGTGGAGCCCCTGTAGATAAAAGAACAGGATCTCGGCAGATCTCTTGGTCTGACGAGTGTCAACGAGCTTTTGATCACCTGAAAACTGCTTTGACCGAGGCCCCTATCTTAGCCTATGCCAATTATGCAGAACCTTTTGTGTTATACAGATGCGAGCCATGCTGGTTTGGGAGTTGTCTTAGCCCAGCTACAGGATGGGCGTGAGCGTGTTGTGGCCTATGCTAGTAGGAGCCTGCATCCTAGTGAGAAAAATGACGCCAACTATAGCTCCTTCAAATTGGAATTGCTAGCATTAAAGTGGGCCATCGTAGAAAAATTTAAAGACTATCTGATGGGGGGCTAAAGTGATTGTTTATACTGACAATAATCCTGTAGTTCACTTGCAGACCGCTCGCCTGGGGGCCACGGAACAAAGGTGGGTAGCCCAATTGACTGCCTTTGACTATCAGGTGAAATATCGTTCGGGTAAGGAAAATGCTAATGCGGATGCCCTTTCCAGAGTACCTGTTGAAACCCCTTTAGGCACTGATGTGATTAACGTGGTGGCTGTGGCGGACGCACAATCGACAGAAGGCCAGTCGATGGACGGCTGGCGAGCCAAGCAGCTTGAGGACAAGGACTTGGACCAAGTGCGGAGGTATGTGGGAAGTTTCCAGTGGGACAAGAGTGGCGCGCTGTTTTGCTCGGGGTGAAACAGCTGTTGCAACAGAGGACAAGGCTGGTGATGTGGGATGGGGTTCTGTGTCGTCAGATTACTGACTATAATACTCATGAAGTTTGTCTCCAGATTGTTTGCCCTATTCAACAGCGCAAAGAGGTGTGGGAGAAACATGATGCTGTTGGACACTTGGGAGTGGAGAGAACCATCAGTTGTCTACGTCGACACTTCTTCTGGCTGGGTATGCAGACTCAGGTCCAACAATATCATTCTCTGTGTCCCCGTTGTCAGATGAAAAAAATTGATGCTGTGTCTAAAGCACCCTTGAAGCCCTTTACTGTGTCCTTCCCCCTTGAGGTCATCAAGCTAGATTTCCTTTCTTTAGGAAGGCTCCAGGACCCATATCAAAACATTCTAGTGATGACGGATATGTTTAGCCGCTATGCCTGGGCTATCCCCACGAGATCAGACAGCGAGGACTACCGCTAGGGTCCTGTGGCAGTCGGTTATACAGACCTTTGGGTGTCCGATGAGGATTCATTCGGACCAAGGCCCAAATTTCGAATCCCAGCTGGTGGCTGAATTATGTAGCCTTTATGGGATCTCGAAGAGTAGAACAACTCCGTACCACCCTCAGGGAAACGGCATGTGTGAACGCCTTAACCAGACCCTCCTGAGTATGCTGCGGACTTTAGAGGATGAAAAGCAAAGTCGCTGGCCTGAACATCTCCCTGCCCTTGTTCAAGCTTACAATGCTACCTTAATAGCTCAACAGGGTATGCACCTTCATATTTGATGTTTGGGCGCCATGTCAGATTGCCGGTGGATATAGCCCTGGGTGTAGAGAACCAGAATGCTCGATATAGTTGGGTGGGTGAACACCACCAACATCTGTTATATGCCTACTCACTAGCATCTAAGTCTATGGGTCAGGCTGCAGAACAGTATAAGAAGCAATATGATCGTAAGTCACTTCCTTTAGCTCCTGGGGAACGTGTGTGGCGGAGGAATAGGCGAGATGGGGGAAGGGGTAAGCTTTGCGGTAAATGGGATTCAGAGCCTTATGTAGTAGTGGAACAGTTGAATGAAGAGGGTTTGACCTATCGTATTAAATCTGAGCGTACAGGGAAAGAGAGGGTTCTGCATAGAAATTCTCTTAAACCTTGCATCAATCCGCCCCAAGGTGCCCTCGCATTGCATCCTGAGTTGCCAGTGCCTCCTGCTTGTGCATCGCAACCTCTGATGTATTTACCATGGGTGGACCCTTTTGGTCTAGATGACCCAGGTAATGAGGTGGCCCCTAGGAGGTCTGTCCGTTCCAATATGGGACAGCTCCCTGTGAGATATAGAGACACTTAGATATGTGGATACCTATGGTTGTCAGGGACTGCCAACGTTAAAGAGTGGGGGGGATGTCATATGGAGAGACTATGGTCTATTTTGTTGTGTTTTTGTGTATTTGGCACTTTTTTTTTTTTTTTCATTTGGTGTTTTGTTTTTATGCACGTTTTATTTGTGACACTTGATCATGATCTAGAGTGTGGGGTAACGCCTCTGTAATTTTCGGAAGCCCAGATCACAGCTGATTAGTAGATGGACAGCTGTTGGTAATTGCCATGTCAAATCACAGACGGTTCAAAAAGGCGAAGGAACTGATAACAGGTGTGTGTGACCCAGGAACTCTGTTGTGCAGCTCTGTTCTCCATATTGCCGGATGGTAGTTGCGATTGTTTTGTTTTTTTCTATTTTATTTCATTGCCTCGATTGTTGCATGGACCATTGTCTGCCGCGTTGAAGCTGAAGTGTAGAAGCGACGGTCTTGCTGTTAATCCGGTGGTTGTTGGTATTTTCGTCTGTTCTCCGCTGTGCTGGAATTGCTGCTGTTCTCTGCTGCGCTGGATTGTTGCCGCCTCTGCTGCGTTACGGATCGCTGCTGTTCTTTGCTGTGTTGCCCGGAGCCCTGCTTCGTCTGTCCTGGTGTGGTGGAGCATTGTCCAACAAGACTGGGAGCTAGATTCGTCTGCTCCCAGTTTATTGGTGAGTGCACGGCGTGCCCTTTTCCTTTTTATCCTTGAAATTAGAAATTGTAATAACTTTTTTCTTTATATATTTAAACTGTTGTTTGGGTAATTCTGTTGTGTTGCTCCCACCAAACTAAAAGAACTTGCAAGCTAAATCATTAAATTTAATAGAGTCCCAGCTCTTCAATTGGGTGGCGTAGTTGGGCTACATTATTGTATTACAAGTGCAGTGTAGTGCACAGAGCAGTGTATTTACATGTAATGACAATTTGATCACATTCTAATATTTATGAAGCTTGAATATGAAATACAAATGAATTTTAGCCTATTTTTTTTCCCTTTTTGATGATGATTTAGTAAAACACCTGAACCATCGTGTTGAGGATGTGCATGCTCTGAAGTTTTATATTAATCTTTGAGCCTGTACACTGTTGCATGCAAAATGATACTGTATTTAAATACTGAACTGTTTGTTTTTCCAGAGGAAACTTTTCTCTTTTTTTTCCCTGTTTACAAAATTTTACACTAACAAAATTTAAACCCTAATAACATCAAATAATTTTAAAAACATGCAAATGGTAATCTTAATCAATATTTTAATTTACGTTGATTTAACAAGTGAACATATCAATCTCTATATAAGCCTATGTTGCAAACTAAATTAATAACTGAATTAAATAATATATTCAAGTACAGGCCTTTTATCACTGACATGACATTACAAGTGACCCACTTTACCAGTATTGGCTGAAAAAAAAGGTAGGAGACATAAGCTTTCTATAAATGTATAATGTTTGGTCATGTCATTTTGATTATTCCAAGAAAAGCCAGGAAAAGTAAAATTGTCAAAAGTGTCCCACTTTACCCATATTCACCCAATCACAATCCGCCTCTTCCGTTAAACAGACATGGTCACAATCTGGTTAAGAGAAGGTGTTGTGCCAAGAGAAGAGAGGAGCTGCTCTGAATCTGTTTGTTTTGATATTTTGAGCAGAAGTAATCCAAACATGAGCACAGGTCAGTGAATGGACATACCCTGGGGTATCTTAAAGCCTACTGCTTGTTTGTCTTTGTAAGCAAGAAGTCCTATAGCTTCTACATCAACTGGAAAGCTAGGCAGAGAGTTAAGTGAGAGGAAAGTATTTGTTACTGCTATTGCTTTCAAGCTTTATTTGATTTAAATAACTGTAAAATGATAAGATTATATTGTATTTGAGTTCTATATTGCTGTTAAACTTTGTACAGGTGGGCAGCATTTGCACTGACCTTTCGCTATTACACCTGCTGTTCCAAACCCCTATAACTTCACATATAATCCATCTTCCAAAGAACACAACAGATGTTAGGTTTAGAATGTTAGCCTCAGTCACCATTCACTTTTGTTGTATGGAAAAGAAATGCAAGTGAATAGTGACTAAAACTTAAATACTGCCTAACATCTTATTTTGGGTTACATGGAAGAAAGTCATATGGGTTTGGAACAACATGAGGGTGAGTAAATGAAGACAGAATTTTCATGAACGGTTCTGAGCTGTACTTCGCTGCATGAGCCGTTGAAAAAAGCCAATAGCTGTGCAACAAAAAAAGATCTGTACATGCTAATTTTAAAAAATCAGTCTTGTAAAATTGTATGCATGTTCTCTTTTGTCTAAGTTTTAATGTTATTTCTATACAATAAGATGCATGAATCTTTGTTTTCATATTTATGATATACAGCATAAATACTCTAGCCAGAGGTGAGCAACCTGGACTGCAATATTCATCTCACATTTATTGCCCTACCACTTGTTTTCCTCTCAGCCAGCAGCTTGTATGAATATCTGTGTATTTTCTATACAATGATAACGGCAGATCCCAGCTCAACCACAAGATTTTCCTGTCCCTTTGTATCCACATCGATGCTCGGGGTCTCTTCAGCAGATCTCTCTGGAGGTACACCCATCTCACTGACGAGAACTCTCAAAGGATCCTCCCTGGACAAAGTGCACCTCCTGCTGTTCAGCCTGGTACCCCTGGCCCTGTGTGGCATGGTACTGCTGTTTATATGGAACTAGCAGTGTTTCATTGTCAACAGTGTGCGCCAGCACCTGGAGCAGAGTTCTGAGTATGTGCTTTTTGACATGGATGAGCAGCGGCTTTCTTCATATGGCCCAGCCTGAAGCAAATATGTGACAGCTGCTTACAAAGACTGCCGTTCCAATGTCAAGGACAGGCAGAAAGAGACTGAGGGGGAGAGGAAATAAATACATAAATCCAGAGATAGACATGTCAGGCATACAACTCTTAATACAATTGTGAGCTGTTGTGTTTATCTTCGCCCTTTTATATAAGATGTGGGAAATGCTCAGGGGGAAAAAAATGGAAGGATAACTAATATTGATAAGCAAGGGGGCAACTGAGGTTTTTCCTCTGCCATGCATTTGAATATTCTCTTCTAAGATGGATGTAGGACTTGTGGAAATGTAAATAGTTGTTAATTAGAATAGTTCTGTCTGATGTTGTTTACTGTTAAAAGTAGTTTGTGGTTTTCATTTGTGTTTGTATAAGCTAATGCAGGTTTTGTTTATTGTCAAAAAAGTCTTCTGTTGTTTTGTGTGCACATGTGTGACGAGCATCAATTATTTCTGAATGTAGTTTTGCCATGCAAGCACAATCACTTGCACTGTAACTGGTTGGAGAAGGTGTGAATAAACAAGCATCTAATCATCTTAGCGTTTAAGACACCCTCGCAAGACGCACCACAGTAAAAATACAACGAGCTCAATATAAATCACAAAGTTATGTTATATAGACTTAAGCTAAACATTAACTACACAAGATTCTCATCATTGTAACATTCTCACCCCATGTAGGTCCACACAATGAAAGTGTATGTTGGCCAGAATTTGAAGGTCAAAAAGCACATAAAGGCAGCTTAAAAGCAATCCAATTGAGTGCAGTGGTTAAATCAATATCTTTAGAAGTGAAATGATAGGTGTGGTTGAGAAACAGATAAATATTGAAGTCTTTATTTTAATTAATTCTCCACTTTCACATTCATCTTTTGTTTTTGGCGATTCACATTTTTGTGCATATCACCGCCTACTGGGCAGGTAGCAGAATTTATATTAAAAAAATAAATAAATATTGATTTGTTTATTAACCACACCATTCACATCACTTTTGAAGATATGGTTTTAAATCACCGAAGTTTTGTGGATTACTTTTAAGCTACTTTTATGCGCTTTTTTTGAGCTTCAAAGTTCTGGCCACCATTTACTTGAATTATATGGACCAGAGCAGAGATATTCTTCTAATAATCTTCGTTTGTGCTCAGCAGAATATAGAAAGACAAACACATCTGTGATGGCATAATGGTGAGCGAACAATGAGAGCATTGTCATTTTTGGGTGAACTAACCCTTTAACTGATACAGTATTAAAGCAGAAATTTGTGGTGGACTAGAATACAGTGCACTTTATGCTGCATATAAGCTCTGGCCCTTGAATGATAGTTACTATGGTGACATCATAAACATGGTAACCCCCTTTTCTTTCAGCATTCTGCAAAAGCTCAAAAACATGACATATTTTTCCTGTGAGATTCTACACAACCTACAAAGTTAATGGTTTACCTTTTCACACATATAGGCTGCTGAACATCAGCATATATCGATGAGCCAAAACATTATGACCACCTGCCTAATATGCTGTTGGTCCTCTACATGCCGCCAAAACAGCATGGACTCTACAAGACCCCTGAAAATGTCCTGTCATATTTGGCACAAAGACGTTAGCCGCAGATACTTCAAGTCCTGGAATTTGCAGGGTGGAGCGCCATGGATCTGACTTGTTGGTCCAGCACAACCCACAGATGCTCAATCAGATTAAGATCTGGGGAATTTGGAGGCCAGGGCAACACCTTGAACATTTCATCATGTTCCTCAAACCATTCCCGAACAATGTGTGCAGTGTGACAGGGCACATTATCCTGCTGAAAGAGGCCACTGCCATCAGGGAATACCATTGCCATGAAGGGGTATACCTGATCTGCAATAATGTTTAGGTAGGTAGCATGTGTCAAATAGAGTATATTGGTTTTAAGGTGAAAGAAAACCAAAAGAAGACAGAAAACCACAATGCCTGTTGCTATGTTTTTTTTCTCCATATTGTTTTTAAATAATTAAAATAAATGCATATATCAAGTGAAATATTTGTGCCTCCACCACCACAAAAAAAAAAAAAAAGTACATTCTGTCATCATTAACAAAAGAAAGCTGCTTACTGACCGAGCCACATGCAGATGAGAGTGAGGAGTACAATGTTCATACAGAGCATGTAAATGGGAATGATACTTTCAGGCAATACACCACTTTCTCAAAATAAGCCGCATTCTGAGGTCCATGTAAACATTGTCAATGATCCGTCTGCAGTGGTTCTGGGGTTAAGAGCTCAATGTAGGGGAAGATTATCAGTCAATAACAACTTACTTTTTGGTCTTTTATCACACAAAGTTATCACATGCCTTCTAAAGAATTTGAATAAACCAATCAGCCACAACACTAAAACCACCTGCCTAATATTGTGTAGGTCCCGCTCGTGCCACCAAAACACTTCTCACCACAATTGTACAGAGTGGTTATCTGAGTTACTGTAGACTTTGTCAGTTCGAAACAGTCTGGCCATTCTCCTCTTTCATCAGCAAAGCATTTCCATCCACAGATCTGCCACTCACTGGATGTTTTTTGTTTTTGGCACCATTAAGAGTACATTTTATAGTCTGTTGTGAGTGAATATCCCAGGAGATCAGCAGTTACAGAAATACTCAAACCAGCCCATCTGGCACCAAAAATCATGCCCCGGTCCAAATCACCGAGATCACATTTTTTCCACATTCTGATGGTTGATGTGAACATTAACTGAAGCTCCTGACCCGTATCTGCGCGACTTTATGCTCTGCACTGCTGCCACACGATTGGCTGATTAGATAATTGCATGGATGATTGTTGATGCCAGATGGGCTGATTTGAGTATTTCTGTAACTGCTGATCTCCTGGGATTTTCTCGCACTACATTCTTTAGGTTTTACACAGAATGGAGCCATAAAAACATTCCAGTGAGTGGCAGTTCTGTTGACGGAAATGCCTTGTTTATGAGAGAGGTCAATAGAGAATGGCCAGTCTGGTTTGAACTGACAAAGTCTATGGTAACTCAGATAACTGCTCTGTACAATTGTGGTGAGAAGAATAGCATCTGTTTGGTTGGTGCTGTTTTGGTGGACCTACACAATTTTAAGTAGGTGGTTTTAATGTTGTGGCTGATCGGTGTATATTGCATAAGTTGTTTTGGCTACTTCCGTGATACTTATATAGTGCTTTGGCCCCCATTCTTTTTAATTGCACAAAAAAGAAAAGAGCAACCAGTACATTGTGTTCCACAGAAGAAAAAAAGCGAAGAACAACATGAGCTGCTTACATAATCCCTCGGACGCCTGCAGTGCAGGTTACTTTCCACATTCTGTGGAACACAATGTACAGGTTGCTCTTGGTTATAGCCTTTAGCATCCTATTTAGAATGCCTGCCTCCAATGCTGGAGATGCTGGTTCGAATCCCATTCAGATCAGGTCGAGCAGGACGTGCAAAAAATATACGCGAACATGAGGAAGGATATTTAACATTGGTTTGTATAAATGGGTATAATATATGTGGTAAATGTACTTTTTCCAATGTACTCCAAAATATTTTGAATTCATTCCACTTTGTTGGGCTCCATCCTATGAATTTTTATTAGCCTGTTTATTAACCTGTCTGTTCTTGCACATGCACACTCTTCAAATACTTGTAAGAGTGCTGCTTATGTATTTACATGACCACATAAGTTGCATTTTCCAGGAGAAACCTGGGTGTATTAAGCCGATTTCTCTTAATCCCTTAAACTGCATAAGGAAATCATTGTTCTCATTTACATGTTGTTTCAGGACATTACTTACTGCAAAAACCCTGGAATAAACCCTTTTCTTAAGTGTAAATATGGTCACTGAGTTTGTGAGTTTATGGGTTTGGAACGACATGAGGGTGAGTAAATAATGACATTTGTTCACTTAACTGTTCACTTAACGTGTGGGTGAAGAGGTGTTTGGAATGGAGCAAATATATTCTTGTATCCAGCCACAGTTTTTTAGCCTTTCTTTATGAGTTCTTTCATTCTGTTCTGTTTGTTTTCAGTATGGAATAGTCCTGGATGCTGGATCCTCCCATATTGCCACGTACATCCACAAATGGCCGGCAGACAAGCAGAATGGTACCTGCATTGTCAGTCAACACAGTGAGTGTGATGTGAAGGGTGAGTAGATAAGGTTTAAAGGAACATTTTTAAATCTAACTAATGTTAGATTGCTTAATCAATCTGTGAATGTTTAACGCCATATACTCAGAGTTTTAATTTAAATGTGTTGTTGTTGTTGTTGTTTTAGAAATAAATTACCCATGTCTTGTTTCAATATGTATCACACTTCTCAAAAGTCACCTACAGAACAGACATTACAAAATGCAAACTTCAAAGTCAGAAGTTTTAATTAATTTATATGAAAGACTTCATATTGTAATTAATTGTTATTAGTTTTTATTTCAAAGTCTTTTAGTGCAGACAATTTAAACAGAGGTATGACAAAATGATGAGTACTGAATGTATTGAAATAGGAATTGATAGTTCAAATGAACTCATACTTTTTAAGATATTAAGTGGAATTTGGTTATTCAATTCAGTTATCTGATTACTTTCACTCTCTATTCCTCTATCACTTGTTATTTCTTGTTATCTAAGAGAGGGAATCTCCAGTTATGCTGGTAACAGAGGAGGAGCGGCTGTAGCCTTGAGGAATGTATGGAAAAGCTATGAAGGACATCAAGTCAAGATACAAACTCACCCCTTTGTATATTGGGGAGGCATGAGTGATGATGAGGCAAACTCTACTTTTTAACATACTTCACAATATTCTATTCTCTATACTCTACTCTATATTAATATATACAAGCTTAATATTCATTCACATAGGCATGGAAAAATTGTGCATATTCTAAATATACAAATATGGCATATATACAGCATTTCCAAACCCAAAGAGATTTTGAAAGAATTCAAATTGAAGACATACACATTCCACTTCAAAGGGACCACTATCTTATGTGGAGAAGAGGAGGAGGCATATGGATGGGTCACAGTCAATTATCTGCTAAAGAACTACATCAAAGTAAGGGCTTGAGTTTTTTATTAATCTACAAATAAAAAAAGAACATTTAACCTCCTGAGGCCCGGGCATGACTGCTGTGTCCATTTTGCATTTCTCTTATTAATTTGTAATTAGCAGAATCTGATAAGCAAAACAAAATTAAAATAAATACATTATATATATATATATATATATATATATATATATATATATATATATATATATATATATATTCCTAAAAATGTATCTCCACATTGGTGGACAACGGGACTAAATTGTGACATTTTAAATAATACCATGCTATAAAAAAATTGTTGGTTATTCATGTTTTTGAGATGTCACAGACATTACATAATACATTTGCATAATTAATTTTGTTTGAAGTAATGAACAGCACCATCCAATCACTGCCAACCATGTTAAAATAAAATTATACATTATAAATTCTGAATCTGTATGCAATTTTTTGTCGAGTGCATTTTAGGAGTGAATTAGCTTCAAAGAGAGATATAGGATGCTCCCTTGCTCCCAATTATTGAATGACTAAACCTCCACTGTGCTGTCTGTCTGCACTGGTCTCAGAACAGTTAAAAATGCATCTTATTTTCATCCTTATTTCATATCAAGCCTCTGAAAGCAAACATTTTCAGCTTTTGAATAAACCCATTGATTCTCAGTGTGAAAATGCACAGTGAATAAAGGAATGCATTTACTAATGTGAATGAATAGAACCATATTGTACAGTGATAACAAAATAAAATATAATACATTAAGATTAAAATGCAGTGAAATGACCCACAGATGTGTTGATTGTTTTTTAACTTTTGAGGGAATAATGTCCCAAAATCCACATATATGTGGACATCATATTTATCAGCACGCTGACATAAAAAAATTTATACATTTTTTAAATCAGAATTTCAAACAAAAAAAGAGACGCTACTCTTTACACACAAACAGGTTTCAATGAAAAAACCTCACGGAAATTTACGTTTTATTGTTGTGTCACGTGACTTTGTGTGCCAGAAGTTTACCCCTTAAATGACAGTCTAGAGTGTTGTGAACAGTATTCAGTAGGTTTAAATTCATTTAAATTATGTGTTGTGTATAGCAAAGCCAAAATACAACGTCCACGTATTTGGACGTGGGGTTGCACGAGGATAAGAAAAGAGAATTTAAAAATATTTAAGCCAATACAATTTGATCTTAATACGCTACAATGAGCTTATTTTTGAATGTCATTTAATGCTCCATGCATTAAAAGACAAACACCCTATAACTCTGATGACATCCTGCAAATAAAAGGCACTGGAAACTACAATCAATGTCTGGGAAACATTTCTCATCTCTTCTCTTTTAATAACTATTCTCATTCCAAATGCTCTTTTGATGGAGCCTTCCAGCCCAACATTACAGGAAATTTAATGGTAGGAGGTCCATATTGCATTACTGCACATGAAACAGTTACACAATTCCAAGTCATTTGAATTACTTATATAATATATAGTGTGGCATAATGTGATGTTTGTTATTTCATCTCTTGTTTCTAAGGATAGGTTAATGTCTTGTACTGGTGGGGGTTGGATGAGGTGATATGTAGTCAGTTATTAGTGTGACAGCTCAAATCTTGCATGTGTCATGATTATGCAATCTCTTTTTTTTACTCCCTTCACTCTCTGTACAGGCATTTTCTGCATAATTCTACACATTCCTTTCTTCAGAAAGCTTCAGGTATCACCATCTCTTCCCCAGCACTGTTAGAGGACATTGTGCACAATGTCTGCAACATGAGCTTTCAGGAGGTACCACCCTGCTGATCTAATTTTGAGCCTTACTATAAGTATATAGTATATAATATATATAGTTCTATGTAACCCTGGTCACATGGTATTAAGGTGTGATTTCAATAATGTAAATGAGCAGAAAATAATTAATTTTTAGGAGCAGTGAAACAGCAAATGAAAATACGTTGTACTTGGTAGAACTGACCAATGATATTTGAGAATGGGGTGGAGCGCATTTTTTAATTTCCTTAAGAAGCACGCGATTGAGTTTTTCTTCCTTTTTACTCAGCGGAACAGAAGAGAGCAGACCTATTTTATGGCGCTCTGAAGAGATCAGACATTATATCGGACAAATAGCGATATTTGTTTAATATTGAAGTGATAGTAATCTACACACGATTTAATATGTGAAATGGAAGATTTAGTGTGAAGAGGGAACTTTATTTGCTTAGATTTACGTAATTGCTGAGCCGAAGCCTCGTTAACGCATAGTGTTGCTAACGCTTTAAACAGTGGTTTTATGATGAATTAAAAGAGTTGAAATGAGAGTAACTTATGAAGTGCTGGAGCGAAAGACCGATTGAAATCAGTTTCTTCGGAGTTAAAATGGATTAAAAGATTCAAGTTCATCAGTGGTTTTGGTGAGTTAAAAACGGTTATTTCATGTATTAATTTTTTGTATGCATGTTCATATAACTGAAATGTAAAATGAAAAAGTTGCATTTAATTGATGATGAATGTACGTTATGAGGCCACAGGTGATGAACGCATGTTTCACTGTATGTAAAATACAATGGCCATTTCGTGATATCGTTGCGAACTGCAGTAATAGATGTATGTGTATATAAAAGAAAAAACATTACTAATGATAGCTTTGTGACCTTGTATTCAAGGTCAGGTTTTTTTTTTTTTTTTTTGGTTCTTTCTGTTTATTGATTTTTGGATTCGTCGTCTCCTGTCTGATGAATGCTGTGTGCTGAGGAGCCAATGTTGCATTGAAGTGATGTTCACCGAAGTGAAGCTCTTGGGAGTTCTAGAATTGTCCAAATTCCTGTGTTGTGAAGGGAGTTGGGACTGGCGAGCCATAAAGAGGTAGAATCCAGCCGTAATCGAGTGACATTGTCATTGTCGAGTTGGACGGTAGGAAATTGAACCAACATCACCTACACCTGTATTTCTCTGGTTCTTTTGGAGGATAAAATAATCAGAGGAAAGACTGAAATACAAATCAGTTGTTCAGTGGGTTCGGAATTATTCACAGAGTTGTGAATAAAGAATTAAAAGACTGATTCACAGAACTTGTTTTGAAATTGGGATCTAAGTTCATGGGAAAAAGAATCATGTGAACTTATTTAGGTTTAAGTTGTATTTCTTTTTTATTTGTATTGCTGCTAGTGTCATTTTATTTCTACAAATTGAAACAAGGGGATTTATTTCATACATGAAAAGAAATACCAAACAAGTAAATCTACCTTCTAAAGTATTTTTTCTAAATTGATTATTCAAAAGTTAAACTCAGGAGTATCATTGGAGTGAGTTCATATTTATTTCTATAAGTAATCTGGATCGAATAAGAGAATAATCCCTAGAAGGAATAACTTGGATGGTAATTTGACTAAAATTTATTTTAAGTATTTTGTTTATTCATTTTTGTTTCTATACCAATTTGTGACATTTTTGTTCATTTTCTTTTGCTATTTCTATGTCATGCCTTCCAGTAATGTGGTACCAATAAGGTAAAGAAAATATATTTATTCAGTGAATCCAATACAGTGTCTGAGTGAGTCATTATTGTTGTGAGCTCCTTATTCTCAGTAGGCGGATCTGATCTTCTGATAGAGTCTGGTCCATATTCATACCGTTTGTGTATGCCTTAAATTGTGCGAGGGTTACAAAAGTTGGCGAGAGCCAGCCAGGAGAATTTTGGAGTGTTATACAACAATAGTGACTTCTCAGTGTGTGAAAGCAGTGAATATAGTGCAGTTATTGAGAACTATGGACATTGTGAGACAAGAGAAAATAAGTGTCCCTGATGCCGTTCTAGTGAGCGGTAGAACGCTAACTGAATCTGATCTAGATCTTGAGTCATGGCTGATGCGATATGGTAGCATAAAGCGAAACTTACTCATTGATAGCCCAGAATCTGAATTTCATCTGCAAGTTATCATAGAGTTCCAATATAGCTCAGCTATGGATGACCTGCGACCCTTGTTACCATTACGAATTGTTGGCACTTCCAAAGCAGACAACATCTTTAATGTCTGTGCGTTGAGCAGTGTTTACTCACAGACGACAGGGGGTGATGTTACTAGAGATTATTTAGAGGAACTACAAGAAATTGCTAGGGTTAGCAGAAAACCCTTTCAAGTCGTAATTCAAGAGGAGCTAAAGAAGCTTAATGCTGCTAACTCTCTCATTGAGCTGTCACCCACGTCGAGGGATGGGAATGATAGTCCTATTGTGACCGATTCTCAAGACTGTCAGTTTTCAGGAGTTGAAGAAACAACTGCACCTCCGTAATTGGGTAGGGTATCCTTGCCAAGTGTCAAACTAAGTAATGATCAAAACCTGACTAAGACCGATGAGGCAGATGCTGTGCCCACGAGTACTGCTCTGCCCATGGATGTAATAAGCCCCCCAAGCGTACAACGAGTGGTAGTCGAACATATAGTGTGGGCTACTGATGCGCCTGAGGTCGTTTTTCAGGGAAAGTTCCCCGACCAGCTAACGAATCCGACTTTGACACCTGGAGGGCGAGCGTTGATTTTTTTATTTATTTATTTTTTTTGCTTGATGACCCATCCATTTCTGACTTGTCCCGCACCAGAAAAATACTGGACAGCCTTTTGCCACCAGCGGCTGATGTTGTAAAGCATATTGGACCTCAAGCATCTTCAGGGGTGTATTTAGAGCTTTTACAGTCTGTTTATGGGTCAGTTGAAGATGTCGATGAGTTATTGGCAAGATATATGACCCTACTGCAAAACCAGGGGGAGAAACCCTCTAGCTACCAGCATCGGTTGCAAGTCATGCTGAGTGTAACGGTGAGGAGGGGAGGCATTTCAGAAACCGAACGTGATCGCAGCTTATTAAAACAGATTTGTAGAGGATGTTGGGATAACTGTTTGCTTGCAAATTTGCGTCTCGAAGAAAGAAAGACCAACCCCCCTTCATTTGCGGAGTTAGTAGTGTCCGTTAGGGCTGAGGAGGACAAGCAATCTTCCAAAGAGGAGCGCATGCAAAGTCATTTGGGAGTAAACAAACTCTGTTCACATCCTTTCAAGTCAAAAACTACCGCAAATCAGATGCTCACACTTGTAAATGAGATAGAAGGTGAAACGACTGCCGAAATGGATCCGCAAAGAAAAACTATGTCGGGCATTCATATGCAGTCGGCTCCTCTGAGGATGTCAGTTGCTAAGAAGGGGCAGGTTTCTTGCCAGGAAACTGTAGGGTTCTCGACATTAAAAGCAGAAGTAAAGGAGTTGAGAGCACAAGTCCAGGCTATGGAGTCAGCCGTGCCTAAAACACTGTACGCTGAGTCGAGTGTTTCAGAACTTGCGGAGCTAAGGAAGCAATTAGCTGAGTTAAAGGCTCAGATGGTTACAATGGAAGCACAGAATAGTCAAACACAAAATTCATTTCGTTCCAATGGAAATTCTGAAAAGTTGCGGCCTAGACAGATCGAGCCAAATGAGTGCAAGCAGTCTCCGATGAGTGGGACAGGCTTGCCTCGACCTCATCCTGGATACCGTTTTCGCTGTGGCGAAGATGGGCACATTGTTACCCACTGTGAAAATGACCCAAACCCTTCCAAAGTGGCCAGAAAATGCTGTTGGTTGAGGGAGAAACGAGCCCAATGGGACTTGCAGAACCAAGTAAATCTACAGGCCGTCTCTGCAGTAGGGCATGCAGAGAACGGGACTGAGATTCAATGCCCTGAACAGAATGTGAAAACCTTAGACACTTGTTCCAGAGGCAGAAGGTTACCAAGGGGTTTAATTGGGACAAAGTGTACTGCCCAGTTGTGCATTGATGGAATACAGGTGAATTGTTTATTGGACACTGGGTCCCAAGTGACCACAATTCCATCATCATTCCACAAGGCGTATTTAGCAGATCATCCAGTGAAGCCAGTAGATGCCTTGTTGGAGGTGGAGGGGGCGAACGGACAGTCTGTTCCCTATTTAGGGTACATAGAAGTAAATTTAACCTTCCCTAAGAATTCTTGGGATTAGAGGCAGAAATTGATACTCTAGCCTTAGTGGTGCCTGACTTGGTAGGAGTCCAACAGACATTAGTTGGAACAAACTCCTTGGATGCCTTGTATGATACTCATGCTCAAGGAGAAGACGTTGAACTCCAAACCAGCTTTCAATGGGTATCGAGCTGTACTTAAGATTTTGAGTGCTAGGCATAAGCAGAGAGGTGCGGAAACCTTGGGGTGTGTAATTTTGGGAGGGGACATAGCCGAAACAGTGCCTGCAGGTGGTATTTCAGTGTTTGATGGTGCTGTGTATCTAAACAGCTGCATTCCAGAGAACTTGGCCGTCATTGGGCCTTCCAAATTGTCTAACTTACCAGGCGGGTTAGTCATCGCCAGTGGGTTGCACACCCTGCCCAGTAAACGTTCCTTTTGTTTGCCTCTGTTGGTTAAGAATGAAACTTATACTGACATTGTGATTTCTCCTAAAACTGTGCTAGCTGAAATGTATTCCATTCATCAGGTGATGGGGGTTCCTCAAAGAAGTGACTCCTCACAAGCCCGAGGGGAATCAACAGAAACACAAATAGACATTGATTTTGGTGATTCACGTTTGCCGACCGAATGGAAGAGTCGGATATGCGATGCCTGAAGTTTTCGCCTTGCATGATATGGACTATGGTCATACCGACAAGGTGAAACATCGCATTAAGCTCAGCGATGAGACTCCTTTTAAACATAGACCCAGACCGATACATCCTCAAGATGTTAGTGCATTCAGGAAGCATTTGCAGGAGTTGTTAGACGCCGGAGTAATCAGGGAGTCTGAATCTCCTTTCGCTTCTCCCATTGTTGTGGTGAGGAAGAAAGATAACTCTGTGCGGCTTTGTATCGATTTCAGGAAGCTGAACGTGCAGACTATTAAGGATGCCTATGCTCTTCCAAACCTTGAGGCGGCGTTTTCGGTGCTTACGGGGTCCAAATGGTTCTCCGTTCTCGACCTGAAATCAGGATACTATCAAATCGAAATAGACAAACGGGATAAGGCAAAGACGGCTTTTGTGTGTCCCTTGGGTTTTTGGGAGTTTAATCGGATGCCGCAAGGGATAACAATTGCTCCCAGTACTTTTCAGCGGCTAATGGAGCGTTGTATGGGGAGCCTGAACCGGAGTGAGGTTCTGGTCATCATCGATGATCTGATAGTATTTTCAGAAACCCTTGAGGAGCATGAACACCGTCTACTACAAGACCTTAACCGGTTGAAAGATTATGGCTTAAAACTGTCTCCTGAGAAATGTAAATTTTTTTCAGACGTCCGTACGGTATCTGGGCCATGTGGTGTCCCAACATGGCGAGAGTACTGATCCAAGTAAAACAGAAGCTGTAAAAACCTGGCCGAAACCCCAGAATCTAAAAGAGTTGAAGTCATTTTTAGGATTTGTTGGATATTATCGAAGGTTCGTACAGGATTTTTGAAAATTGTTAGACCCCTAAATTACCTCACAGCTGGGTATCCCCCAGTTAGGAGAACCAAGTGTAAGGAAGTAAATCGGCCCTACTTCAACCCAAAAGAGCCAATAGGGGATAGGTGGACCGCTGAATGCCAACAAGCGTTTGAAACTGTAGTGGACAAACTGACAACTGCTCAAATTTTAGGCTATGCTGATCCCAAGCTACCTTACCTTTTGCATGCTGATGCCAGCACCATCGGGCTCGGTGCTGCATTGTATCAGGAGCAGGAAGGGCGGTTGAGAGCCATTGCATATGCAAGTCGTGGTTTGACTAGAAGTGAAGCGAAGTATCCAGCTCATAAGCTGGAGTTTTTGGCGCTGAAGTGGGCAGTCACCGTTGAGTTTAGTGACTATCTGTATGAGCGAGCGAGTTCACTGTGGTGACCGATAGTAACCCCCTAACGTATGTCCTGACTTCAGCCAAGCTTGACGCCACTAGCTACAGGTGGTTGTCTAGTCTGTCCACCTTTCAATTTCAAAATTCAGTATCGAGCAGGTGCTCAGAATCAGGATGCAGATGGATTGTCTCGACGTCCAAATGGTCAGCCTATGGATGATTTAGAGTCCCAGAAGGAACAGGAACGCATAAAGCAATTCACGTTAAATTATCAGGGTGAGGCTGAACCGGCACAGCAAGTCATGCTTTCTGAGGTGGTGAAGGCCATCTGTGAGAGGCATCAGATTTACCAACCTTCCCTGTAGCCTTGGTTGAGTCTTTAGCCATGACTACGGATGCGTTACCTCAAGCGTTTATGGATGAGTGTGTCCATGGCTTGCCTATGATTCCTAGATTGTCTGAAGATGATTTAGTGCGTAGACAGAGGGAGGACCCTGAAATAAGGGAGGTCATTGATTACCTACACTGTAAAAAAATAAGTTTTTTTCACAGAAATATACTGTATTATTTTACAGATATTTTCTGTTTTTTTTAACATTACGTGTAAATGTCATTAAAATACAGAAAAAAAACTTTTATTAAAAACATTAACCATAAAATAAAAGTAATAATCTGTAAATTCATATGAGAAATTATAGTTTTTTTACAGGATTATTTTTTTCTAATTGGCTTGAATGTTAAATTACATAAAATTTTAGGTAAATGCATGTAAAAAAATCAATCGTAAAAAACGGTAAAAAGTCTGGCAGCAAAGTTGCCAAACACTTACTGTCAAATTACAGTAAAAAACCTTAACTTCTTCTACGGAATAATTCTGTTTTTTAAATAGTTATTTACTGTAAACATTTTCTGTATTTTTACAGTTCCACTGCTGTAGAATAAAAAGAAAATCTCATTAAAAAAATGTCTGTAGAAAGTTAAAAAAATGAATAAATCTGCATATAAACTGGAAATTATTGCAGAAATACCTTTGAAATTATACAATTAAATTAAGTCTTCTGTTTTTACACAGTATTCTTTGGTAAATTCATAACATTATCAATTACATCCACAAGAACTCCCCGTCAAAGTACAGATTTTTAGATGTAAAACAAAAAAATTAAATAACATTACTTAAAATACCGTATTTTAAAAGCTTTAGGCTTTTATTTTATGGGATTATCAAATCTATTAATATTAAATTCCTGTTAAATTTTGTTTTTGAACTGTAGAAAAAATAAGATCACATTATAATAGCTTGCAAAGCCATTTTTTTTTGTAGTCATTACTTTATATAAACAATATTTGACAGTAATTACAATCATTTATCCAATATATCTACATACTTTTCCCATTAATGTATAGGGTTTACTTTGAATAAACGTACTTTTATAGTAATTAAACGCAACTATCCAATATATCTACATTCTTCTCCCATTAATGTATAGGGTTACTTTATATAAACATTGTTTTATATTACTTAAAAGCAACTATCCAATATATCTATATACTGTTTCCATTAATTCATGGAGTTCACTTTATATAAAAATGTTTATAGTAATTAAAAGCAATTATCCAATACATTTACATACCTTTCCCATTAATTCATGGAGTTCACTTATATAAACTTTGTTTTATAATACTTAAAAGCAACTATCCAATATATCTACATTTCCCAATAATTCATAGTTCACTTTATATAAACTTTGTTTTACAGTAAGTTAAAGCAGCTATCCGATATATCTACATACTTTTCCTATTAATGTATGGAGTTTACATACATTGTTTTATAGTAAATAAAAGAAACTATCCAATATATCTATAGACTTCTCCCATTAATGTATGAGGTATACTTTCCAAAAACATTTTTGACAGTAATTAAAATTAACAATCCAAGATATACATGTCAGACACTCTTCAGAGGAATATATTTGTTCTGCAGTGTATACATAGGTTCATTTCAGCTTATTCAATTTGGTCTCATATGTGCTGTGTGTTGGTGTTGTAATTGCTGTCAAACTATGCAAATTCTAGAACTAAGTCTTGTATTTAGCTTGTAATTTGCAGTTATTTGAAGAGGGCTTAACAAAAGGCACTGAGACAGGTAAAACCAGTTATACTTGTTGAAGCACTGTATGAGGCTAAACCACTCCACAGCTCAACCACAAGCGTTTTCCTGTTCAGTTGGCCCAATATGATTCTAATAGAAACTGCAATATGTAAGTTTATTGTAACAACAACATTCCCATTGCGTGAATGCATAAATATGTCATGCAAACAAAGAAAAAGATTCTGAATTTTTACAGAATTTATTTTAATAGGCACAGCAAACATTTTCTCATAAAAGTGCCTTTCACATGAAGAATAATAACAAATACCCTGCTCTTCTGAACTACAACAACTGAGTGGACTCATTTCGTTTTAAAACATTTTTCCCCAAAACAGAGGTTCTGTGAGAGTCCTGGATACTTTTAACCCAAACCTCAAAAATTTGCCTACTACTTGATACCGAAGTTCCAATCATTATTAAGGCTTTAAAAAAACAATAGTAAAGAAATATAGTAAAGAGTTAAAACTTGTTAGCACACAGCTTAAAAACCTCAAAAGCGAACCGAATGTGTGCAATTATTAACATTTTACATATTAACATATTAACAAATTATTTACATTGGTAATCATGAAACTGACATTGACCACACTTTCTTCTTGTTTTCACAAATCCTCCAGTCCTGCTCTATCTGGATTCTCTATAATATACAAAAACAGAAAGATAAGGGACACAGTAACTTCGAAAAAAATATCAATAAATGACAAATTGAGCAATGGCTTGTTACCTTGACAACTAAAGTCATCATCATAAACAGAGCTACTGTTAAGTGTAAGTGCGATTAGGTGCGTAAAACGTAAAGCTTAGCTAGTGTTATGAAAAAAAAAAGCATAACAGCATTTGCTAATCTAATGAAGTTCACAAAATGCTCACACTGATATATAGATATTACAGAAAATTTGAATATCGTGGTCACACATATATTGCATTGCACTTGGTAATGTAAGGCTTGGATGCAGCTGCTCGGCCATGGAAACCCATAGCATGAAGCTCTCTATGCACTTTTTTTCAGCAAATCCGAAGGCCACACGACATTTGGAGTTCTGTAGCTATACTGCAGAAAGTTGGTGACTTCTGCGCACTGTGCGCCTCAACATGCTCTGACCCCGTTCTGTGATTTTATGTTCATTTTACGAATGGCCTTGTTGCACAGGTGGCAACCTATCCACGGTAGGGGTGGGCGACAAGGCAAAAATATCATATCACGATTTCTTTCAGGCAGGATCACGATTCACGTCCTTATCACAATTCATCACGACTATTTTGCAAGTGATTGGATTAATAAAGTAGGGTTAACTTTCTCTTTTAAACCAATGTAGCCTAATGATTCATTTAAACAAAGAACTTGATTAATTTTCCCATGAAAGAATGTGCTGTTTGCTTCTGCATATTTAAAAACACAAAGACAGGGAGGGACGTGTTGCAAATATTAATAGTCGTTTACAGTAGCCAATAGCGCTGATGTACGTTAGGGAGTTGAGGCAGAGCAGCCGGGGGACGCGGGGAACTTTAATGTCAATTTTATGATGCCCAACAGTTGCAGTGTGTCCTTTGTAGACAGCGGAGAGCGCAGGTGAGGCAGCTGACTTGCGATGTTGACAGAGCAGTTGTCAACTGCGTGTATGAGCCACAGAACTAAAACTGATAGATTGTGCACTAGCACGATAGTAACTATCTCTCTGAAAAGGCAGATTGTCATTTTAATCGTTCACGATCAAATATCGTAATATCGCCCACTCCTATATCACGGTACCACTCTTGAATTCCATGAGCTCCTGAGAGCTACCCATTCTGTCACAAATGTTTGTAGAAGCAGTCTGCATGCCTAGCTGCTTGATTTTATACACATGTGGCCATGGAAGTGATTGGAACACCTGAATTAAATGATTCAGAGGGGTGTCCTAAAACTTTTGCTGTGTGTGTGTGTGTATATACATACACACACACATATATTTATAAATATATGTATAAATGGCAAATGCCAGGTAAAAAGGTCTTCATCCAGCTCCTTATTGAATTTGTGATTAGGGGACGTGAAATAAATAAATAAATCAGTGAATTAACATGAAAATTAATGAACAACTTACCATTCACTCCATCCAGTCATGCTCTGAAATCTTTGAGATGAGTGACAGGACCTTGGGATTGACTGCAAGACACTTCTTCTTGGGTTGTTTCTGTACTTTTGTAAATATTTAACACTCCCAGCGGCCTCCTGTTCATTGATGCTGAAAAAGCCTTTGATCGGCTGGAATGGAGCCATCTATAGTATACATTGAAGAAGTTCAATTTCGGTGACCATTTTATTAGAATGATTCAAACTCTATACACTAATCCCATGGCCAGGGTTTCTACTGGTGGTCTCTTTTCGGATACTTTTAATATTTGCAGAGGCACAAGACAGGGGTGTCCGCTTTTCTCCCCTTATGTTCAACTTATCGTTAGAACCCTTGGCACAATATGTTAGACAATGTAAACTTATTACCCCGATTCAGTTAGGCTCATCAACCCATTCTATCTCTTTGTATGCCGACGATACTCTGTTCTTATCTGATCTACAACGCTCACTCCCTAACACCCTTCAAATTATAGACGAATTTGACACATTATTGGCACATTATTTGACACATTATCATCATAAAACTATTTTAATGCCTCTCAATTCAGATGGGCTTAATTTATCTATTCCAAATAATATTCAGATTTCAACAAGTTAAATACTTAGGGATTCAGTTGAGACCTACTTTACCCCTCATTTCCAAAGTTAACTATGTCAATTTATGGGGAAGTTGAGTCGGATATTCAAAGATAGATGTGTCTGCCTTCATCGCCATCCGCCCGAATATCAACAATAAAAATGAATATTTTGCCCCGCATTCATTTTATTAGCTATATGCTTCCTCTCCCCCCACCAGTGAATTACTGGAAAAAGTTGGACTCTTTACTGATAAAATTTATTTGGAATGGAAAGCGTCCCCGCATTAAATGGTCTACACTTCAAAAAAGTAAAATAAAAGGTGGAATGGGCTGCCCTAATTTTAAATGGTACCACTGGTCTTTTATCCTGCTCTCAGTTTTGAAATGGTTTGATTCGAGCTCACAGTCTTCATGGAAACAAGTAGAAAAAGAACGCATTTTACCAATTCGTTTGCAAGATTTTTTATTTTCAGGCCTTTCCCACAAGAA
This sequence comes from Moxostoma hubbsi, assembly GCA_032164185.1. Classification (NCBI taxonomy): domain Eukaryota; kingdom Metazoa; phylum Chordata; class Actinopteri; order Cypriniformes; family Catostomidae; genus Moxostoma; species Moxostoma hubbsi. Next base: position 3,015,711 of record JAVLUX010000215.1, read on the forward strand.
ATGCTCATTATATTATGGTCCTATTATTTCCTACACTTTTCAAATATTCAAAAAGATTGAAGCCTGTTTTGCAACTAAAACTTTATGGCACACTCATACTCCGATTTTGCACAATCGGAACTTACTTTCTGGCGGTCAACCTTTTGTACAACCCTCCTGGTCTACAAAAGGTATTCTAACGTTAAATGACATAAAAGGGGAAAATTCAATTCTGGATTTTCGTGACTTAATAGAAAGATTTAATATTTCGCATAACACTTTATTTTTATCTTTATTTTTTATAATAATTTTTCAAATTATGTGCCTTGTTAAAGACCCATAAGGTCCCTTGGGGTATAAATCTTCGTACTCACCCGGTGGTGAATTGGATTTCAAACGCACCAAACACAGGAATCGTTTCATACTTTTATCTCTGCTTTCAAAATCTTAATACAGATAATTTTTCTAAAGCTAGAGCTTGGATATTAGATCTGAACGTTTCTAACAGGACAATTGAATGGAATACAGTGTGGGATAATACATTACATACATCCACGAACCCAAACCACCAATTCATTCATTTTAAAGTTATTCACAGGGCATATCTAACCACACGCATACGACATGTAATGGGTCTATCACCCCACCCGTATTGTCATTTCTGTGGACCGGGATGTGTGGACACTTTGGTACATATGCTGTGGGACTGTCCAGATGTTCAAAAATTCTGGGATATGGTGCTGGATGTTTTGTACAAGGCTTTGAAGATTTGTATCCCTAAAGATCCTGTTATTTTATTGTTGAATGACAACTCTCAATTTCCTCTATGTGAGAAGGTACGGAAATTCTGGTTGGCTGTCATGACTGCAGCAAAGAGGTTACTTGTTCAACGATGGAAACCTCCACATGACCTCTCTATTACACATTGGCTTCACTCTTTATTGGAGATATTATATCTAGAGCTGTCATCTGCCCGGACCAATCACGCTAACCCTAGGACTTTTTCGATGTGGAAGAACTGGATATCTACAGTCAAGAAACTTTTGGCTACTTAATCTGCAGTTACTTATGGATGTTATTATTTTATTTGTCTCTCTCTGTATGAACTTTATTTTATCCCTTGTTATTTGGATACTGCTCAATGTCCCGAAGTGCAATGGGAAGGGGGGAGGGGTTAGAGGGCAATTAGTAGTCATATGTTTTCTTTCTTATATTGCAAAATATTTTGTAAACTTGTTCAAAATAAATAAAAACATTAAATTAAAAAAACATTCTGCACCGGTTTATGGTGAAATTTTTTTTTTTTATGTGAAGAGATGCACAAATTTCAGGTGGCAGATGACGATTCAAAATCTATAGCCTAACAATAACAGAATATAATTCAGCTCTCAGTCATTCTGTGCTGCTTTCAGATCTGTTTCCCCTGTAGATGAACTTTTCTCATGCAATATCATCACTGCGGAGTCTTGATAGCTTCCCTCCTCTTTGTGTCTTAGTTTGAGGAACTAACTTCTATAGAGGTGATTTTCACCTCAATGATAAATTCTTTATTCATTATAATTCAGTTAGAAACTCCAGGGGTCTCATTTATAAACAAGTGTATACGTACAAAACAGGGCTGGAAACGTGCGTAAGCCACTTCCCAAGCAAAGGTTGTGATCTACAATACATTATTCATTTAGCTGACGCTTTTATCCAAAGCGACTTACAATTGCTATATATGTCAGAGGTCACATGCCTCTGGAGCAACTAGGGGTTAAGTGTCTTGCTCATGGACACATTGGTGTCTCACAGTGGATTCGAACCCAGATCTCTCACACCAAAGGCATGTGTCTTATCCACTGCACCATCAACACCGCATTAAGAGGCTATCTATTCATAACTTTGCACTCTTTTAAACAACGTTGTGCTCTAGTAAACATTTTGATCATAAACTCATTGCATAGCTATAAATGGAGCTGAAACGGCAACAAAATTCAACAAATGTAGCTTATTTAATGTTTTTCCAGCAACCCTAAATCAAAGAATAGAAAATAGAACAAGTAATTTTCCTAACATTTTATTGTTGTTTTTGTTTACTTCTGTGAATATGATATCATCCAATTAATCTTATTTCCATACTGTATAGACAGCTTATTTTGAAAACCTGAGGTTGTCATGTGTTATCCTCCTCGCGCTAAATTCATCAAGTCCGATGCAATTTGATAAATAATGTTGTATGTGGATCTCGTATCACGTAACATGAAGACTTCACAGCTTCTCTTCAGGTAGGACTCTCATACTGCAACACTTGTCTTTGCCAAAGTGTGTGAGCATGCGAGCTTACAGCAGCGTGGAGCAGCGCCCACAAAACGCAACGTTGGAGGTCTGAAATGTTGTTATGAGATGTGTAAAAATATTTTCGGTTAATTTTGAGACTATGGCGGAGCAAATTAGACTATGACGGGCCGCCATGGTCTCCTTAATTAATGGGAAACACTGGTGGACCTACCAACAAGGCTACCTGTAACATAGCAACCATTGTCTTTTATATGGCAATGGAAGAGTGATCAATACAATCAACAAAAACATAAAATGTTTCTTGATACTGGATCAGTGTTGTACCTTTTCTTCCGGTGCACAAATCATTTCTTAAAATTTTCTTTAAAGTGTTAGAGGCAGCCACACTGGAAGAAACACAAATGTTCTGTAGAAGGCCTGTATTGTTTGGTTGAAGGCTGAGATGGAGCTGCAGTAGGTGACTCGCTCTGCGTTATGAGGATGTGCAAACCTTGACTTGCATACCTTGAATTACATAATTTTCAGCAAAATGAAATCGAATCTGGAATTCCAAAATAGCATTCCTAGAAAATATTCCAAAAAAACTTGCAATGACATTTACTTTTACTTACCACACACCACTATGCATGGGGCTGTGGGGAGATTTTGAGTGTTCACTTCTGTCGAAATACAAGTATCCTCGACACTGAAAAACATCTTGTCCTGATCTTCCTTGAAGTGGGCTAACAGCATTAACACAGCCCCACAGGAATCTTGAGCTGTGGCCTCTATTAGAGGAAGTAGTTTGGCAGCAAGACTTCCTCTTTCTGGGCGCAGACTCTTGAAATATCCCAGGACCTTTCTGAACTTTTTATTCATGGCGTCTTCAAATTTTTCATCTATGTGGACACCGGTTAGTTGCCAGAAATGAGCCTTTAACCCAATAGTGAGGAAATGGTAGGGCCATTCTTCTTTCAAGGTATGTGTCTCTTTTTCATTTAGAACATCTCTTCTCTGGGAGGCAAATGTGTTGATCATCAATGTTTCTATTTTCTTCTCGTCTTTCTCATTTTCATGAAACATTTTGTGTAGTTCCTCTTTCATCTTCCTTTGCTCTTCAAGATTCCCAGGCAGTTGCGGATCTGCGTTAACACATCCATATGCATCCTTCCTTTGTCTCTTCTTTCTGTTGTCATCACTGCTGGGCTGAGTCATCTTGGGTGGCTCCAACCTTTTGTAGTTGTCCACTCTGCTTTGTAGCTGTTTTGTGATAGAATCGTAGCCGCTACCTACTACTTGATCTTCAATCACATCTTTCAAGGAGTTTGGATAGGCCAACACCATCTTGCGGGCAATTTCACTTTCACAATTTCAGGTGCTTCTTTCCAGGATTTTTGCAGACAGTCAGGATTTCTGCACTAATCAACCTGATGATCTCTCTTCTATCCCTCGAAGTTGGCCGTTCTTTCTTCTCCAGAGTGTTCTTTATATGTGAAGGCATTATATTCCACGGTATGTTGAAGTTGAAGTGCCAGTTATTGTCCAGAACTGGTGCTCCCATCCCACTGACACTGGAGCTTTGCAGGTTGGAGGCCATTAAATTTGAATCGTGCAGACCTGTAATACAGTAAGCCATAATTATTAGCAAAGACATGTGAAATTGGTTGGTTTGCCTCTTAACCAATCAAATTTGTATTTAAAATGATACTTCACTTCATGTGTTGTCTTGGAACATACAGTGAACTATTTATAATAGTGCGATTCAATATGTCAAGTCTCCCAATTTCAAGTCAGTCTAATTATTGGGACAATATGACCACTCTGCTCAGCTGTTACAACACTATAATTAACATATTATATTTATAATATATTTTAAATGTTTCTGACATGGATTTATTTTATAAAGTTTTATAAAAAGTTTTATAAAAGTTTTGGCAATATGCAATGTTTGGCTGCTAACACTGTGTAGAGTGAAACTGAGATGTGGTACAGTTAACAGTAAGAGCAGTTTTGAGCGTCTTTGTGCTCGCAACAGCACTTTGCACCTTAATTCACTAATTTAGCGAAACCTTGAACATCCCCTACAGTTAAAAGTGTACATAGCAAATGTACGCACGTTCATTTGTGTCATGGCAACATCTTGGAGTGGACTGGGGTGTAAAGGAGCTTGCAGATGAGCCTTGGCAAGAGTCGACTAATTGTACATCACTTGAAGCATCTCTCTCTGAACTGCTGCTTTGGCCTGTAGAGGTTCCTAAATGGCAGTTAAAACATACATTTTTGCATACAGTCATAACAAGCACAGAGAAGTATCTATTATTGGGTTCTTGCACTGACCACCACCTCTGGAAGTACACTACTGTCTGAGCATCGTTGGATGTTAAATTAACACAGAAGAAAGTAACAATAAGTGCACTATCTGAAATTATAATGAAATCTAAATCATAAAGATTAAATTAATGAATTTAACAAGGCCACACTATATATAAAACACTAGTGTAATTTCCCATCCATCAAACAGGCATGTGATTGGCAAAGGGCAAAAAAGCAGGGAAATATACAGAGAGCCCCTCACACCCCAATAAAACTGGTGGCGGCTCTATTATAACATGGATGGAAAATAATGACGATAAGTTATTAGGTGGATGTGTTGCCGTGGGAGTCAAAGACAAGTGTCTAATCCACTGCACCATCGCAACCTCTCTATAATAATAATTATTTTCTATTAATTTTTTAACCAAACTTCAACAGTTAAATGCGCAACATGAAATAATTGAGTCTATAACTAAATAACTACTAACGTTCAAATTAGTTCAGTAGAAGTTAAGAGACGGCAGCAAAGGTTGTTGCCTGTTTAAGACCTGGTGACCTAACTGTTATATTATTCAGGAAACTCAGATCAAACAGCTGATCAGTCTCTGTCTATTGATAAACCGTAGGAAAAAGTTTCAACATTTCAACTGTGGCGGCGGGCGTGTGCGTGAGACGAGAACGACCGCAACATTTTCATGATTACGCTTGTCTGCAGATGAGGAGCGCAGATCGACCCTGCGGATCCAAGCCAATAAGAAATTAATTTATAACTTACCAAAACCTTTAACATAAGGACGACTTAAAAAGCAACCATTCATACAGCAAAGTGTAGCCTATATAGACTATATGATTAATCAATTGACAACAAAGTCAAAATAAACATTAGACAAGCAATAATCAAAACCGTTTTGGGCAAGTTACTCAGAAATAATATAGCTATTACCTAATAGTTACTTAGCATATAGGCTACTGCTTAAAAAAGTAATATTAGCTACTCTACGTATTACTAGGTGATATAACGGCACTCTCTCCTGACGAGTCCAAGCATCACTGGCAGTAGCTAACTTAGCAGCCAGAGTTTCTTTCTGAGTTTGACGTTGCTGTGTTGCTTTAGCTGATGCTTCAATTAGTCTAAATGTAGAATTGTTCGCAGTTGAACTTTTTGCTGGTCGCACAAAGATTACAACGGACGACAATGTTCTTTGCATCTTAGACTGTAGCACAATAATGGCAATAACGTTACTTACAGCTGTCGAAAATACTTTTTGGCTAACAGCTGACTTGAACAACATAAGTTGCCGCTGACCTGTAGCGCAGTTGCGCATTCACTTCAGGGATGTTCCGTTCAGTAGTGCAGCGTTACTTGGATTAGTAGCTAACTGTAATAATATAACTGTTTTGGAAATAGTAATCCATTACATTACTCTTTACTGGGAAAAGTAATATTACAGTATTATTGCCCAACAAGTTACGTACCACTGATGCGCGAGAACGACTGTGGTACACACTGTGGAGGTGTCGAATGGGCAGCTGAACAGAAACTAACATCCTGGTTGATATTTGGAAAGGAAGAAATCTTTACACACATCAGCCTGTAGATGTCCTCAAATCCTTTCCATTTCACTCAGCCAGCTACTGTACCCCCCTCCCTTTTTTTTTTATTACAGATCTGTGTGATTCATGTGGGTCAGCTTTTCAGGTCGGAAAATCCTGAATAATCCGGAAAAATCACATCCCTGATCAAAATGTTATGTATTTCCTAACAAAAATAAATTACAAATGTCTGGGGTAAATGTTACTAGGGCTGGCCTGAATGTAATTTTTTGAGCTTTGACGCTTCGATAGTAATAGCGAATAATCTAAGCTGATTGAGCAGGTGAAGAAATTGATTCACATAACGTACGTCGATGTGTCGCTCAATCTGGTGTAAGTACTGATTCTCACTAACAACATGTTGCAGCTATAAGACCAAGCCTCTGACTGTCTAAAATTTGGGAGTATTTTAGACTGAAACTCAACTGTGTGAGCTCTGTGAACTGGAAATAGCTTCAGTGCAGCACAACTGCTGTGCACGGATACGTAAAGCAGCATGAACAAGCAAAGCAAAAACATCCCGGAGCACTTGTGAAGACGACAATGGCAGCACTGCAAATTCTGTTTACTTTTAATCACCACACAAGCATGTTATATTGTGATAATATGCACAAGGAACATGTTTCTGTTACTTGTAGTCCATTAAAATTGATTTTCTAAATGTATCATCGGCTCCATGTTAAAAGTTATTTCTGCACCTCTGCTGTCAACATAATGTTACACCGTGTGTCATCTAATGTTTGGCCATTTCATATTTTCTGTTTATTTAATGGCCACGTATGAGCGAGAAAAGGGCTGCAACTAACTTATAATAGTCTGTGACTGCTGTTACAGTCTATAAATTGTTTGTTATTTTCTTTGCCCCACACTGATGCAGAAATGCATTTACAAATACAAGAGACCTGTTTGATATTTATTTTGAATAAATTGTTATATTAATCAAGTAATAAAATGTTTCTTCTTTAGAATACACAATTTGCAATGCAAGTAAAAGTAATAAGTAATTAGCAGTAAGTAACTAGTCATTGTGCAGTAAAATGTTGGCTGTCAGTGTTTTATAATGTTTTTGGATTAATATTATTGCTGCATTAATGTGTTGCATTTCACTGCTGTAGATGTTTACGGTTGAGCTAATTTTAATTTCTTAATTTACACTTTTCAGTAGTTTAACATACAGCCATGCATCATATTCTGCAAAATCATCATGTTTGCCCTAATTGAGAAGGTACTGTATGTTATATTGAGATATAATCGTTTAGTGTGGAATATACCATTATTTATTAAATTGTATTTATTGCCCAGCCCTATTTGACAGTAAATGAGAGCTCATTAGGAAGGTAGTTTAATGTTAAAGTTTTTATTGGGTGAACTTGGGTGGCAGTGGCTCATGAAGTAAAGCTGTCTTCTGGTAATCTGAAGGATCTTGTTGTGATCTGGCTCCTCCTGGCAGCGTGTAGGCAGCGGCAGTGTTTTTGCGTAAAACACTGAACACCTAACTTATCTTGTTGAGGTTGGCGCCTTGCATGGTTGCCTCTGCAGTCAGTGTGTGTTTGGGGGAATGTGAGGCATGAGATGTAAAGCAGTTTGGATTTAATAGCTATATATGCCTACTGAAAATGCAGTCAATTTACCATCAACCTTGAGAAAGCTAGAAAAGATATCATATGTGATGTCTAATGACCATTTACTGGCAAACAGTGTCAACTAATAAGGGCGGCCACATATTTCAAAAGATTGATTCATATTTTTTCAGGTTTTTTAGTCATGTAATAAATGTTGGTTTCAAAGTCCTCCTGACCAAAGAACTATAAACCATTCAGATTGCTAAATCTCACAGATGGCTCTATGTCGCCAGGCCTGTTTCTGCCTAAGTTAGACAGACCTATTTGGCAAGTACAGTGTGTAGTCAAAGCGGTTGCAGGGCCGCAAGCTGGCAGAGTAGAGGAGGAAAAGTAGCTAAGATAAAGTCAACCTGCCCCATCTTCAATGACGGACATGCGTTGGAATTTTAAATCCCCTGGGGAGGAAGATGCTGTAATACGTGAGGACTCTCATTGTACGCTATACCCAGAGACAAATAAACTTTAACAAGTAGCAAACAACCAATGCACCCCCAAGCCAACCCTGAATGTGTCTTGTTTTTTATTATCAGTTCACAAATACAGTTGTTTCCACATACCTTGCTATTTATGGATTACATATTTTTCTTTGACACTTATTAAACTGTCTACCTTTTAAATTGGATGTAGGTCAAAATAGCATTTTAGAATCAAATCTGTGTTTAGAATACACTTGACCCCAAGAATCCAAGTTGAATCCCATTGTGAGATATCCAAAGATTCCCTCACCTAACTATTAAGCTATCCCAGTCTAAGTAGCTTAAGTCAGTTAGTTACTGATCGAGAACACTGTGTTTAAGTGAGATGACTTTCATTCCACGCAGAGAATATGCAGCTAGTGGATAAAAGTCCAAACACTGCTCAGCATTAATGCAAACCATTTGTCTAGCTGCTTGTCCAACATTATAGAGCCCATACTCTGCCAGATAGAGGATGAGGTGTGTGGTGTCACCAGGAAGTACACATACTTGTTTTTCTTCATCAGAATGAGCTCAATTTGTCCAAATTCTATTGAGTCATCATTCCTAATGCATAGAAAGGAGCCCTTCCTATACAGGGTACCCCTCCACTGCACTTCTGTGGACACCAACTCAGGACATGGGAGCGAGCTTGCCTCAACTGCATTACGCACTTTGTCGCTGTACAACTCAGTGTGGTAAGGAGATGAGTTTTTGACTTGCAAAGTTGCAGCAAAGAAAAAGCTGGAGTTCAGATATGAGTGAAGCAGCTGATGGTTGTTTGCAAGTGTCTGACAAACATTTTTGAAGTTTTGTGTCCTCCTTATTCATCATTTGAAGTACGAGTGTTTGCTCTCGAACCTCATTGTTCACAACCGTATGAGTGGACCAAGTGTTATGATCAAAGAGGGATAGTGGACAAGGTAGTGATGTTTTGGTTTGAGTTTCTCTGTGGGAAAAAGTTCTTTCCTGGTTTCAAGATAATCTTGAATCAGAACGTTGAGGAAACTAACTTGGGGGACCGATATCTTGGGAGCACAGAGTAACTCAACAAGCTCTTTCAGCAAGATCAGTAGCTGCCACACCGGATCCTTAGTATCTGAGATTTTATCACCAACGATCACTGGTACAAGTCTCAAAAGACACCAGTTTTCAGCTGCCTGTCCACCAATCTTAGTACCACTTCCACTTAATTCAGAAGGAGCAGAACCAGCATCAGAACCCTCATACCTGAATTGTGTGATTCGTCTGTTCAGCTGTGTGTATGTGAACCATTTTTTTACCTTTACAAAGTATCTTATGTAAAGGGTACAGTCGTAGGCAACCACACCTTCAAATAGGTCATGACCTATGCATGGTGGAAACCCTGGCTGGCATACATGGAAATAATCAAGGGAGTTGAAAACGGAGTCAAACTTGAGGTTTCAACTGTTCGTACAGGAAACCGGTCTGTCACATTGTCCATTTCATTTGTAGGCACAATGCAGTACCTGCAGCAGTGACTGGCAGTACTGAAATTTTCAGTAAAGTCACCAATGTAGTGGGAGCCCAAATTGTCCCCAGCAATACATAGGACTGTTGCCCGCACCACCTGGCCAGTTGAAGTGATTAGTCCATTTCTCACAAGTTCTCTTATATCTGACATCATCCTGGCAAACACCTTGTCATGTGCAAAGTACTTAAAGTCTCTCTCAGGGCGCAAAAGCTGCAAGTTCTCCACACAAGAACGATAGAACGGCTCAAAGTTCGCAAGTGTAAAGTAAACACCTACTATTTTGTGCTTTCTCTTTGATGATCCAAGAGGGTTTACTACCTCAAATGCATCCTGGTACAAGATCAGCTTTAAGCTTATACCTTGCTCCATAAATAAGTCATTGGACTTAAATACTGATCCGTCACAAACATCAGTGAACACATTAGTAGAGGTAGCATTATTTTGTGACTTTGCACACTCTTGCCACACAACAGGGTCTTTTAACATGGCTTTTAAAGTATCTTGAAGGGGGATATACTGTGCGTAGCAGTCCCTCCTATTCTCATTTTTCCCCAGATAAATAGCCTGTGGGTGCACATACGAAAAGTGATTTTTGAAGTAGTGTTTTCTTTTGTACTCAGTGGAAAGATAAGAGCTGCACGAAGAATGCAAATCTGCTCCTCCCAAACAACTCAAAACACTTTCAATATCAGTGTCAGACAGGTTTATTTTAGCTGACAGTACCTGCTTGAATTCCTTCTTAGTGTACTGATGACAAATGTCATTCAAACTGTTTATTTCATCAACAATAACCTGTATAGTTGAAGATGGAATAAGGTACTTAGCCTGCAGTTGCATGTAAAACATGCATAGATTTTTTTAGATACAGGGCTGTCATTTCACTGTCATCTGGCATATTGTCAAATCCACTTTCGCCATGACCTACATCTATATCACTTTCAACCTCAGCAGATTCCTCAATAGACTGACTGTACAGAATATGTAGGTGTTGCATACAATTCTGTTTCACGCTTATGAACTCTTGACATATGGGCAGTGAATGATGATCTCACTTTAAAAGTTTTCCCACAGTTTGCAAATGGACATTTTATAGTCTCATTTTTTAACAGGTGTGATCTCAGATGTGCAAGGAGATCATTGAGATTGGTACATTGTTTCTGACAACTTGAGGTCTCACATTTGAATGAACCTCCCATGTCATTTCTCTGTGAGCCAGAGGTTGTCCTGTGGTTACGGTAAATATGTGCTTTAAAATCACTGAACTTTAGAAACTGACATTTGCACCCAGCAAAACAACAAGGGTACTGATTATTTGCTTCATGTCTGTTTAGTAATTGATGATCAACATTACCTTTGATAGTTTTCAAAGAGAGGCCACAGGATCAACATACGAAAGGACCGGCCATATTGCAGAATGGTAGTTTTCAATGTGACGCATCTAAACTGCATTAGAGGTACATTACATTACTTTGTGTGGAAATCCAATATTTAGTCTCATCTAGAGAGCTATGTGTCTTGTCACACCCCTAATTTGAATATTTAAAAAAGGCTATAGGTTTTGGAAGTGTATTTCAACAAACCTGTTCTAAATCTGCAGGTAAATGTTGCAACCAGTGAAGATGAATCACAATCCACACAACTGTTGAGAAAAAAGAAAAATAAGTTGAAAGCAGGGCAACAACACATACCGTAAAACTTCAAATAAAAGCCTGGGCTTTTATTTTCCCAAATCGCCGAACTGCACCGGCTTGTATTTGAGACAGGCGTCTATATGAGACAGGCCTTTAATTTAGTGATGAGATCATAGGCGTCAGTTTGGTTTGAAATGTGCTGGGGACAGAGACGCAATCGGAAGTGCATTTTCAGAAGTGCTGGGTACAAGGACGCAATATAGGTAAATATACAGTTAGTGAAAAATATACTAATATCATAGAACGGATGTACCTAATACAAATAAATAAAACATCTCCAGTTAACTAGCAGAGCATTCATTTAGTTCACTATTAAATAAGAGATCTAGCACTTAAATCTGTTGTTTTTTAAATCAAGCTGAGCGCTTGTTGCAGCTGCTATCAGTGTCATGGATACAGGTGTTCTCTTGTGGCTCGCGCAGTCTTCACTCGGACGCGCTCTTCGATCTATCGCCGTTGCGGAGATTGCGTTGAGATGTTGTTCATTGAGTGCCGGCCTAGAGATAACGATCCAAATAGCATAGGCTGATAGATGAAAGCATGACAGTAGGAGGTTGCCACATTATATTACATTTTATTTATAATTCGAATGTGTTTAACAGTTCAGTTAATGTAAGAATTAGCCTACTATATTACCGTGTCTTAGATTATTGTCAGCATACTGGTAATACAAACAAGCAGCCGTCATGACGATAAAATATGTGTCTATACGCCCAAATTTGAAACAAAATGGGATTAATTAAACAATGGCAATCTGCACCATATAACTGGCTTAAACAGACGATCTAACAGGATTTAAAAGATTAAATACAACCCGAAACTAAAAAACAGACCAGGCCTCTATTTGAGACCGGCCTTTTTTATCCAAACCTGTCGCCACACCAGGCGTGTAAGAGACAGGCGTCTATTTGGGACTCCGCGATTATTTTAAGTTTTACGGTATACAGCAGGCATGAGCTAACTTGCATGATTTGTCCTCAATATCCAACTTTCATTTCGTTGTTTGCAACCAGCAAAACAATGAAGGTAACTTACTGACTATTTGCTTCATGTGTTTAACCCTAACGTTAATGTAGTACCAGTTTCTGTACTGACGCATTTGGCAGTAACTTAAGTTAGTTGCAGTCTCTCTGAAACTTTTAGTCAATGTTAACTTCAACAGTTAATGTTACATTGTATTACTTGTATTACTGTAACGTTGAGTAAGCACAATGTACAGTACAGAGTCAAAGTCCTCCTATGTTTAACATTACACATACCTGGCAAATAAAGCTGATTCTGACCTACGTTGGCTGTTAACTATACCTCAATTAACTAGCTAGCAAAAGTTAGCTTGAGGAGCAAACGATGTAGCTAGCTAATTTTAGACACGGTGTTTCATTACTCACATTTTAAATAGCTCTTGGTAAGCTGCACACAATTTGTCATACGCTAACATTTGTTAATATCATATTCTCACCACTTTTAACGGGACACGGGTAACGATGTGGCGCTTTGCTCCATGCTGCTGAAATACCACATCAGCTTAAGATTCAACGAGTGCAGATACAAGAGTGAGATACAAAATATATATATATACATAAAATAAAAATAATAAAAAACAGCTACAGTGAGGAAAATAAGTATTTGAACACCCTGCTATTTTGCAAGTTCTCCCACTTAGAAATCATGGAGGGGTCTGAAATTGTCATTGTAGGTGCATGTCCACTGTGAGAGACATAATCTAAAAAAAAAAAATCCAGAAATCACAATGTATGATTTTTTTAACTATTTATTTGTATGATACAGCTGCAAATAAGTATTTGAACACCTGAGAAAATCAATGTTAATATTTGGTACAGTAGCCTTTGTTTGCAATTACAGAGGTCAAACGTTTCCTGTAGTTTTTCACCAGGTTTGCACACACTGCAGGAGGGATTTTGGCCCACTCCTCCACACAGATCTTCTCTAGATCAGTCAGGTTTCTGGGCTGTCGCTGAGAAACACGGAGTTTGAGCTCCCTCCAAAGATTCTCTATTGGGTTTAGGTCTGGAGACTGGCTAGGCCACGCCAGAACCTTGATATGCTTCTTACAGAGCCACTCCTTGGTTATCCTGGCTGTGTTCTTCGGGTCATTGTCATGTTGGAAGACCCAGCCTCGACCCATCTTCAATGCTCTAACTGAGGGAAGGAGGTTGTTCCCCAAAATCTCGCAATACATGGCCCCGGTCATCCTCTCCTTAATACAGTGCAGTCGCCCTGTCCCATGTGCAGAAAAACACCCCCAAAGCATGATGTTACCACCCCATGCTTCACAGTAGGGATGGTGTTCTTGGGATGGTACTCATCATTCTTCTTCCTCCAAACATGGTTAGTGGAATTATGACCAAAAAGTTCTATTTTGGTCTCATCTGACCACATAACTTTCTCCCATGACTCCTCTGGATCATCCAAATGGTCATTGGCAAACTTAAGACGGGCCTTGACATGTGCTGGTTTAAGCAGGGGAACCTTCCGTGCCATGCATGATTTCAAACCATGACGTCTTAGTGTATTACCAACAGTAACCTTGGAAACGGTGGTACCAGCTCTTTTCAGGTCATTGACCAGCTACTCCCGTGTAGTTCTGGGCTGATTTCTCACATTTCTTAGGATCATTGAGACCCCACGAGGTGAGATCTTGCATGGAGCCCCAGTCCGAGGGAGATTGACAGTCATGTTTAGCTTCTTCCATTTTCTAATGATTGCTCCAACAGTGGACCTTTTTTCACCAATCTGCTTGGCAATTTCCCCGTAGCCCTTTCCAGCCTTGTGGAGATGTACAATTTTGTCTCTAGTGTCTTTGGACAGCTCTTTGGTCTTGGCCATGTTAGTAGTTGGATTCTTACTGATTGTATGGGGTGGACAGGTGTCTTTATGCAGCTAACGACCTCAAACAGGTGCATCTAATTTAGGATAATAAATGGAGTGGAGGTGGACATTTTAAAGGCAGACTAACAGGTCTTTGAGGGTCAGAATTCTAGCTGATAGACAGGTGTTCAAATACTTATTTGCAGCTGTATCATACAAATAAATAGTTAAAAAATCATACATTGTGATTTCTGGATTTTTTTTTTTAGATTATGTCTCTCACAGTGGACATACACCTACGATGACAATTTCAGACCCATCCATGATTTCTAAGTGGGAGAACTTGCAAAATAGCAGGGTGTTCAAATACTTATTTTCCTCACTGTATGTAGGCTACCTTTCATGCAGATATGCTGTAAATAAAAATTGAACATAATAATTACTGTGTGTTATACTACAGAAACTGATCTAAAAATATTACCTTGAAAGATGGTTGAATACAGCAGGAGGTATTGTTGCACAGTGTAACTAAATATACAGTTATTGTACAGGAAATAATTGCACAGCTTAAGTTTAATATAAAATTCTTAAATTATGAATAGTCAGTGATTGTTTATGCATCATATATCCAGTGTTTCTACTTTCAGGTACCACTGACTCTGAAGTGTTCTGTAACAATTTCATAAGTGGCAGAGAAAAAATTGAGTGGCAACATTTTCAGACCCCACCCCGTGGACTGTTTCAGCTGCTGCTGTCTGGCAAGTGGTGCTGCAGCCTCAAGTCTCTGATCATCATGCTTTGGGACAGTTTTTCCGCAAGACAACCAGGCTCAAGAATGCTGGACACTAACCTCCTAATGCCTGTCTGCCTGTTGGTGTGAAAGGACTCTTGAATCTTGTGAGCTGATATGTCCTCTTTTGGCTTGGCTTTTAAGGGTGACATTGTCCTTTTTGTCTGTTTGAAATGCTGCCCTGACAGTGTTTTTCTGTTATCGTATATATTGACCATAGACTATATTGACACATGTATCTCATATGCTTATTTGAGAAAAAATATGTGATTCAATTTAAAAGTAAAGGCTGTAAATCCACTTTAAAAACATTGAAGCATTAAGACACAAAGTCAATCTATATTCAACAAAATTCAAGGCCCTCACTGCAGTGAAATCATTAGGACACCACAATTTTCTCGGTTGATGGGAACAAACAGCCACACTGTAACGATCCACACCGTCTTTGGTTTGTGTACCTTTTTATTTAAGTTTTTGGCACCTTTTATGTTCCACATTGCCTTTTGTTTTTATGAACTCTTATTTTGAAGTCTTGTCAAGTCCTGTTTTCCCTCCTTGTCCATGTGTCTGGTTTTCATTGGTTTATTGTTTGATTTATGTTGTTATCAGTTCTAGTCTTGTCATTGGTTTTAGTTAATTACCTTTTTACCTTGTTATGAGTTCTGTTTGTCCATTGGTCTATGTTTCCCCTTGTTTTGTATTTAAGCCCTCATGTTCACCTTGTCCTTTGTTGGTCGTTGTTCTATGTTTGAAGCTTTGTTCCCGAATCCTGCCTTGGTCCGTGTTCCTGCCTGAGCCCTCCTTGCTAGACCCACCGTGTCGTTTTTCTTGTGTTCATTTCTTTATTTTCCCCTCGTGGAGGTTTCATTTGTTCCTGCGTTTGTACTTGCCTTTACTTTTGAAATTCTAATAAAGCTGCATCTGGATCCTTACTCCCTCGTCTGCCCTCTTCATCACAGAACGACCAACCAAAATGGATCCAGCTGCCTTCACTGCCCAACAGGCCAATCTCCTGCTTCTCGGCCTCAAACAGGAGGATCGCCCAATTGAGGCCCACGTCCGTGAGTTTCTCGAGCTGGCCAATTTGTCTGACTTCCCGGAGATTCTCTTGGTCGGCTTCTTCAGGGCAAATCTAGACTCTTTGTTAAAGGAGGTGCTACCACCAGCGACCCCTGGCTGGACGCTCATCGATTACCTTGATGAGACCCTGAAGATCTGTGGATCACCTTTCACTGTGGGTGTGGCAGAGGAGGACGCTACCTTTCCTCCCACAATGGTCACCCCCCAGCCTTCCTTAACTCGTTCCTCCACGCCTGCCACGACCAACGCACCCCCAGTCTCATCTGTCCCGGGGCCAGAGTTGACAACCCCGTCCGCCAGGAGAAGGAGAAGAAGAGGAAAGGCTTCTGCTCTCCAGTCCACGCCTGCCACGGCCAACGAGCCAACGCCCACGCCTGCCACGGCCAACGAGCCAACGCCCACGCCTGCCACGGCTAATGTGTTGCCAGCCTCGTCCGTCCCAGCGCCAGCGTTGCCAGCCTCTTCCGCCAGGAGGAGGAGGAGAAGAGGAGGAGCTTCCACTCACCAGTCTCCGCCCTCCACGGCCCCGTCGCCAGAGCCAGCGCCCGTAGCCTCGACCGTCCAAGAGCCAGAGCCAGCGCCTGTAGCCTCGACCGTCCAAGAGCCAGAGCCTGCGCCCGTAGCCTCGACTGTCCAAGAACCAGCCCCCCTTGAGCCTTCCACGGCTCCGCCTCCCGAGCTTCCCAGAGCTCCGCCTCCCGAGCTTCCCAGAGCTCTGCCTCCCGAGCTTCCAAGAGCTCCAGAGCTTCCCAGAGCTCTGCCTCCCGAGCTTCCAAGAGCTCCAGAGCTTCCCAGAGCTCTGCCTCCCGAGCTTCCAAGAGCTCCAGAGCCACCCAGCGCTCCGCCTCTCGAGCCACCCAGCGCTCCGCCTCTCGAGCCACCCAGCGCTCCGCCTCTCGAGCCTTCGAGACCACAGTCATCAAAGCCTCCCTCGCCTCAGCCACCCGAGCCTTCCACGCCTCTGTTGCCAGAGCCTCCCAGGTCTCCGCCTCTGAAGACTGCCTCGGCTCTGCCTGCACCTACTCCACCACCAGACCCTTCCTCGGCTCCGCCTCCGAACCCTTCCTCAGTTCTGCCTTCCACGGCTCTGCCTGCTCCGCCTCCCACGGCTCTGCCTGCGCCTGCTCCACCCCCTGACCCTTCCAGAGCTCCGCCCTCTACGGCTCTGCCCCAGAGGGCCTTCATGGTTCCGCCTTCCACTGCTTTGCCTGTTCCACCTTCTATGGCTCTGCCCCTGAGGGCGCTTATGGTTCCACCCTCCACGGTTCTGCCTGCGCCAGCCCAGCCTACTAAACCCCCAGAACCTTCCAAGCCTCCTTGGTCACCGCCTACCATGGCACCGTCCCTGGAGTCCTCCTCGACTCCTCCCTGGCCTTCTGACCCTGTCTTGTGGCCTCCTCCCTGGCCTTCTGACCCTGTCTTGTGGCCACCTCCCTGGCCTTCTGACCCTGTCTTGTGGCCTCCTCCCTGGCCCTCTGACCCTGTCTTGTGGCCTCCTCCCTGGCCTTCTGACCCTGTCCCGAGGTCTCCTCTCAGGCCTTCTGACCCTGTCCCGTGGCCTTCTCCTTGGCCTTCTGACCCTAACCCTTTCAGCAGTAGATCAACGTTATGGCCCGCAGACCTGTGGGCAACAGCACCTACTGTCAGAGCTGAGGTCACCGATAGTCTACAGGATGAACCTCTTGACAATCTGCAAAGTAACAAGAATCTGTTAAGAAACACAGCTGGGTGCAAAACTGTATTGGAAATTTGGTCAACAAACGTGTAACTAACTTATAGGGGTGGGAATCTCTGGGCACCTGACGATTCGATTACGATTCAGAGGGCTGCGATTCGATTATAAAACGATTATCAATGCATCTAGATGCATAATTTTTTCTATACAGGATCCCTGGATAATTACGAAGCATTTAATTTGTGCTTTAAAATCCATCATTTCTTTAACATCCAGACTCCCCTGAAGACTGAAATATAAAGTTTATTATCAGGATATAGCCTCCAGTATGTATACAGGACAGCTGTACACCAGTTTAGTCTAAGCTTGTGCCTGATGTTGTCAACACTTGACTAGTAGGTTAGTTAGTAATGACATACAGCTGATAATTAATATTACTTTGTTACTAACTAGCTAACATTACATGAATAAATAAATATTTTTAGGGCCTTTCACAGGACCCAAGGACGCTTTACACATAGTTACAGTGACAGAACAACAAAAATTCATTCAGGATTGAATTGGATTTTTTGTAGGGCTGGACGATTTATTGAAAAGTAATCGAAACTGAAATTCCGAGCCTGAAGCCGACGTAATTTTCCCATGTTGTTTATTTCGGTTATTTAATCCTGTTAATATTGTGTGTGTGTGTGTGTGTGTGTGTGTGTGTGTGTATGTATGTACTTTCCCCTTAAAACATCCTACCGCGTGTGTAGTCACGTGACTCCGCCCCGTCCAGTCCTGCTCAGCCTTCAGACCGGAGTCTGAGGCACAGGGAGATGTTAGCTAGTGCTAACCGCCTTCACTTTCCAGCAGTTGTGGATACAACAGACAGACTTTTAATAACGGACACACTGTGACCTGCATTGTACATTTACTGCCAGACTGACAACTTATCACTCGCTTGCTTTCAGCGTCACTTTCTGCCGCTGGCTCTCTCACATTCTCTCGTTCACTCACTCGCTGCGCAAACACACTGCAGTTAAAGGCCTAACTCTGCTGCTCTTATAACAGCACCTGTCAGGTTGATGTCATTTGATGAATGAGGAGAGGAAGCTAGCAAAGCGTGATTTACCGTGCTCACACGGTGTGCGGGGGAAAATAATTTTTTCCGCATTGATATTAATAATTGAGTGAAATTTTAGTAACAGCTCATAATTCAGCAGTGGCAATGCGCCGACTCTCTGTAATGTGCACGTCAATATTACCTTATTAATTAATATATAGATAGCCTAATGGATTTGTGAAATCTGTGAATAAATAAACCCAAGCTTTAATAGTTGAGCATATTTACCTTGTCACTGAAATATGAGGGCAAAAAAACAACATTCAAAAACCAAATAATCGTTCAGTAATTGTTGTGGCAAAAATTCATATTAAACATCATCACTTCGTATCATCACATTCCGTCTTCACCAGGGTGACTCTTTGCGAGACGTTGCAATGGTTTCCCTCATTGGCAAGGGAGGCTGTTACTAGCACGAGCCCTTGATCCCTCACTTTGTGCTCTATCAGATGGTTGAGGCCTGTCGTGTAGTCTAAGCTGAGAGGCTTGGACCCAGGTGTCACACTCTCCAACCATTTTCTGATAATTACCAGATTTTCTCCTTAGATCACGACCACACCCCCATGGGAATGAACCATTTCCTGTCTGCTGTGACCTGTGAATGGAGACCCTAAGTACTTTGTTAGTGACCGCTTGTCTAGCCGGTCGTACCTTTTGCTGTGACCTGTGGAATTTTCACCATTTATTTACCTTGCTGGTGATATGCATAATGAATTTCAAATTTATTCTCAACATTTGGCCAATTCAGAAACCTGAAACATATCATCACCAGATCATTTCTTGTTCACCTAATAGCACTCAGAGTCCTTTTCCCCCTGGGAAAAAAAAAAAAAAACACTCAACCCACTTTGCTCATGTTAACAAGACAATATTTATACATTTGGAACAAAATCAGTTCTGTTTGATGCAGTCCATCCTGATATTCTGCAGAGGGAAAAGTTATGCACTGCATAGATGTGGCACTGTTCCTTTCTGCCACAATAATAACCCAGGCCAGGATAGTTAGTCAAATTCATCCATAGCCATTATTTTATCGGGCACATTCTACCCTGTATCAAAAGTCTGCATGATCTGTATAGAAAAACAAATGTCGAGGTTGTCAGATAGTAAAGTACACTTAGTTTCTTTTGTCTGCTGTGCTGCCACGGCCTTCGCTGACACATCTGCCCTGGCGTTTCCTGTTGAAACAATTGTTATTAGTGTGTGCGGCACACTTACAGACAGCAATGTTAGGGAGAAGAATGGCTTCTTGCAGGGATTTTACCCAATCAAGCCCAGCATTCTCCCAACATTTATTGTCCCACCTGTGTGGGTAAACCACATTTGGAAATGGTTACCATCCCCCTTTTGATGCTTGTGCATCAGTTTAATGATAAAGTTGCCATCAACACTAACCCAAACAGCGTCCTTCAGCCAAATTTTCTCCAGACATCTTTCTCTCCCTCTGAAAGCAAAGATATTACTTGTTTTTCAGGCCTTTTGTTTGGTCTCTTAAGTCAGTCATCTACAAACATTTTCAAAGTTATCAATTCTTTCTATCAGGTCCGGTCATGGTGTATAGACTTGGTCAATGTCAGTCAAACAGCATTCTCCTCCTTTGTTCACAATAATCATAAATGTGAGGGGCTCTCTGGATAATTTCATATTTACTTAACCAATATGTCACTTTGTTGTTGCCGTCAAATCGATAACATTTTCATTTATCTCAACCCATGATGGATGGCGATCTACAACTCCACAATTCCAATTTACATCAATACTTAAACTGATCCAGAAAGTATTCAAATCCACATCATAAATGACAAAAGTAATTACCAACAGACAGAGCTTGATGACCAATCTACTTAAAGCTCGTCCCATGATCTCTGTCTTTTCATCAGATTGACTCAGAATTATCGCCTTCTTTAAAGTTTGTCATTTCACTTAACCCATCTGTAATGATAAAACACTCATTCCAGAGGTTAATGACACAATATCCACAAAATCAGAAAATAATAGTACAAACAAACTAGCACATACAAGACATAAAGTGCAGTCACATCACATACACTCAAAGTTTTCTTTATAGAAGTTAGCTCTAAAAATATTTACTTCACATTTTCTTTAAAGGTTTTACCTAATTTACATAGTCTCTTAACCCGTTTCAAAGCATATCTGTTCACTATTTGTTTGATTTTAGAAAAGTCAGCTGGGTTGTTTTGGTTCCTTATCATTATTTTGTTTAAGCTTGCTTTAGCAGGCCGATAATAGACAGACAGACAGAGCACCATCCCTTCCTCCACTCAAGCAGTCTCTCTCACTCCACAGGGTAACTGCTGTGTTGGCGACTGGGCCTATTCTTGCAAGAATAAATACTTCTTTCTTTTATTAATTTGACTCTGAGTGTCTCTTACGCAGTGATGATGTTTAATGTGAATTTTTGCCACAACATAATCGAGGTGAAATGTTCAACCCCTACTAACTTAGGACTGGCCCAAAAGTGATTCTTAGATGCATCACGATATGGACGGTTCTGAATCGATTTACAAATGTCAAACTCGATTTTCTCAGAAGTGCTGTGCCCAGAAAGTCTGACGTGCACATAACAGAGACCAGTGTTCCCCCTATATTCGGCGCACTGCCGCTGTTGAATTATGAGTGCCGCTACTAAACTTTCACACGATCATTAAGTTAGCTTTGTGGTAAAACAGGCGGTTTGGAAAATTATGGCATGAAAGCAGCTCTTGGTGATGGTGTGTGATGTGTGCATTTGTAGTGTTCCTGAAGTACTTGACTTTTATTTTGTTATTGGAGGGATGAACTATTTTGATAATAGTAATTCCTCATGTAAAACATTTGTTGGTTCCAGCTTAATACATGTGAAAATTATTTACCTTTTCTACTTTTTATTTTACTTTATAAACTCGGCAATAATAACAAACTATTCCATTTGACAATGAATGAAAATTTGAAAATCATGACCCATCTCTAAATTCAATAATTGTACTGTGAGTCAGAATAATTAAACTCAGTCTCTTGCCAAAGCTTTGTGCCAAAATCACACTTGATAACAGTCAGTTTTACAAGTGGTTTTAAGATTTTGTTGATCACATTTATAGAGCAGCTTGAACCCTTTTAAGACATTTTAACCCCTTAATGTTCCTGCATTAGAAGCATTAATAGAGGCAAAGTTTGTTCATGCTTAATTTTCATTCAAGCTCCAAACTGCAATTATTGTTAAGCGGCAACCTAATGGCTCTGCTCTGGCGATGCTGTGAGGGTAGGAGGCAAAGTTGCCATTGTGTGTAAATTGAAAACAATACAATGTGGCCACCGTTGATGTGTAGGAATTTTTACAAGCATGATACATCTTATCTATTTTCAGGACAAGGCCTGGTGAGAGCACTACAGAGGATCATAGCCATCGTTGGAATTCTGAAAGGACGTGGGTGAATATCAATCTGCCAAATGAATTTTTTTAGCATGCACATTCACATCTGTATAATAATACTGATTATATATGAACTTGTTTGTTTGTTACTGGAAAGAACTTAGCTTCTATTGTTTTTGACTGAAGGACTTGACCTTGTTTTAAGCCTATGTGCATTTTCTAGATGTTGAGCATGAACAGTACTTTAAACAGTGATTTACTGGGTGACTTTTATGGCGTTTTTCCATTACCAGTACCAGCTCTGGCCGTGCTCCATTTTCCATTGCAGATCATACCCAGAGATAGTACCCCTCAATGCAGCTGGTCATCATAGCAAGGCCACACACAACTGCCGCGACGTAATGTTCAATGCGACACACACACCAGCGACCCACATACAGCTTTGATTTAATTTAAAACGTTTCAGCATTACTCAGAATGTAAAGACAGATACTTAATTATATTACATAATTTAACTAAAACGAATATCAAAAACATGTCTAATTAATACTTCATCAACACGTCATAAAAAGTGGAAAAGACCCACATAAAGCACATATTTTAAAATTGAGTAATATCCACATCACTGCTGTATTTTTCAGATGTCAGATCAGAAAAATACCGTATTTCATTTCAAAAGGATTGCTGTGACACAAATTAATTTAAACTGTATGTAAACTAGGGCTGAAAGTAGCCTAGGCTATAATAAAAGTTAAAAGTGAATTTAGCATAATAGTCCTAATGTGTTAGATTTAATTCTGCTACCGGAAACACCGCTCATCCCGTCTGCTCTCCGCCTGGACCCCCGCCCGGCTAAACTATTCCCGGATTCTGCTCTGGACCTACTCGGATCAGACTCTCTCACTCTGGACTCTCAGCTACTGTTCCCTCTGCTCTGTACAGCAGCCACCAACCCGGTTCGGCACGCATCTATTTTCACTCTGCCTCGCTCTTCACCTGCTCAATAAACAATCCTTTTAACCTTGTAATAAATAGCCTATTCCTCTTTAATTGAACTTCTCCCTTTCTTAGACCTGCACTTGGGTCTGCTAGCCTTGCCATAACAAAGTTAAAAACAAAGTTTTTGTTATAATCACTTCACACTACACGATTTTAAGCCTGATTTGATGGTCTGCGAGCGTCAGGCTGTGATCAGGGGTAAATCAGCGATCGATCGGCGGCCGCCAGCCGTTATGTGTGAACTACTCAACGACACATCAAAACAGCTCCCCGACACATTTCTGACACATCGCAGACGCCAGCCAGATATCTAGCATGCCAAATATCTGAGGAGTCGTCCGACTCGACATCCAATCAATGAGAACAGGCAGCTGAGAGAACAGGCAGCTACTTTTTCACTGCAAAAAACTTTTTACTCACCTCCAGCTCTTTCTGTAGCTCAGACAATCCCTGCTACCTGCGTGTGCTAATCCATTATTTTTCTGCACAAGCCTTTAGTTAGCCTAGCTATGAGAATAAATAAACGGAGCGCTCTCTCTATTTTTCTCTCTCTCACACGCACACACAGACAGACGGACCCGTGCTGCCGCTATCTCTCCCACATCAGATCCTCCCTCACTTAGCAGAACTTCTTGGGCATTTATCCTTATTCTGTTGTGAACATGAGCTACTCTCTCCCAAAGCCACAAACTAGAGAAGACTCAAACTGTGATGTTATCAGGTGTAAAATCTGGAGCCGCTTGTTAATAGACAATGAATGTGAAACTAATTTTGTAGAAAAAGACAAACCCCACAAAGTTTATTTTATAGTGTCTATAAAATCTTTCTTAATTTATTGTTTTTGGAAAAGCTCCAAACATTATATCAGATGACATCATAATTTGTGTATGGTTTGTTCTTTGATTATTTTGTTTCAAAACTGAATCAGATAAACAGAAAACAAAAAAACAGACATCGTTTTTTGTTTTCCTGTTTCAAAACTAAAATGAAAAAATTTTGGTTGATTTCGATATTTAATGTGTCCTTGCGTGCTCACACATTTTGGCATCCGACTCAAGACGACCACTTTTCTTTTGAGGTAATTAAGCTAACGTTAAAGGGATACTTCACCTCTGGGAAGATGAATGTGTATTTAAAATTGGTCATTTATATAGTATAAATGTGAAATTATTTTTGAATTTGAAGCATTCTAGACTGAGAAAAGGCAGAAAATGTATTTTTTACACAAGTGGCTGAAAGACAACAACACCCAGAATGCACTTGCTTTGCTGCCCTTACGAGGCCACTCCCAAACCACGCCTACCGGTTACAGGCGACAGTATCTGAAAATTTGATACAACTAGGCTTGCTTCGACTCTATAAATCGTGAGTTAGTTGATAAATTGACTGACTACGCGGGAAGAACATTATGATAATTCCGGGTGTCCAAACTCTGTAAATGACGTCTTAGTAACAAAAAGAAAAACAAACAAAATACTCACTTTACACTAATCCGTCTGTTTGACCCTGCGGGCTTTGGCTGGCGTTTCCAATTTATCTTCGGGATCCTAAAATAAGTTTCCAGGACTCCCCTGTCCATGTGTGGTACAAAACTTGGGTGCTCAGTTATACATGCTCAAGTTAGCGATGCAGTTTCATCAGCGGATTCAGCGATCTCGTCCAGAAGAAAATGGCATCGCTGAAATTTGCGACAGCAATAGGACTCTCTATCTGTTTCCATAGGCGCACAGCGAGAGCACTGACACCACCAGTCCACCCCAACTCGAGTCTGGCCGGGCTCTTCCTCCTGCCTGCCAAGCAGGTTTTGCTCCCCTGCTACAGCAGCTGCTCCGGCTGCCTCTTGTTCCTCCATCTCCCGCAACTGTTCATCGCTGTATTGCGGCTCGTACAGGTAGCCGCGAGCATCAGATTCTCGCAACAGATCTTCAAAATCCCCTTCTGCCATTTCAACTTCAAAACTACTTACCGTCATCGTGATTAGCCTACTTGTATACAAACTTTCTACACAGAGCAAGAGCCTGTTATCTTAGTGTCATCCATCTTTCTGTAGAAGCTATCTTCACATTCTGTGAGTGAGATCCCGCCCCATATGGGCGTGGTGAAAACATGCGGAATACTGGCTGTAGTTTTAAGCCTCTGGTCCAAAAATCCTCCGATGCAAAATGACGATTTTTGCGTCATCGGAGGATTTTTTCCAGACTAAAAATACATAAATCTCTCGTCTCAGGGGGATATGAGGGGGGGGGAGCTCGGTAATTCGAAAATACTACTGGTTTTCTACTGATACAAAGCTTAATGCTAAATCCTGAAGTAACCCTTTAACTAAGCAAAAAGCCAACGTTAAGCCAAGCAAAAGTACTTCTTAAACGACGCATCGATGAATCGTTGAAATAATCTATAGAAGCATCGATTACTAAAATCATCGTTAGCTGCAGCCCTAGTTTCCACTGACACTCGTTTGTGAGAACACGATCAAGCTAGCCGCTAAATGTGGAGTCCACACGTATTAGAGTCTTATGAAGGTAATATGATGCCTAAAAGAATCGCATGCGCAGGGTAAGATTTGTGAAAGTGTACATAAGATTGCGAGTGTAAATTAAATTTGCGAGTGCAAGAGAAGATTTGTAAGGGTGTAAATCGCATATCAAGCGTAAGAAAAAAATATTTGCAGCATTTCACTGTTATTAGTAAGTGTAATGCATGTATTGTGAAACTGCAACTTCATGCTAACGCAAAATAAATAGGATCTGTATTCTTCTGACTTCCATTTTTCCGCGCTTACACTTTTGCCACATTTTTTTCGCACAAATGCGGCCAAAGGCATTGAAAGCATGTGAACAGCAATTTGCAACCGAATACAATAGAGTCAGGGACTGCAAAACAGATTGATCGTGTAAAATCAAACTTTGTGTAAATAAATAAACTGTTGCAAATGTCTAAATGACTTATTGTGTAGGCTACATGCGGCAAAAAAGTTCACGAAATAACCCGTTTTGTACAGTTACGTCTTTCTTTTACCCGCGCTTTCAGTTTTGGCACGATTCTCTCACTGAATGAGTTTTGCAAACGCGAAGAGGAGGGCGGGTCCACCTTCATCATGTAGCCAATCAAATGAGCGTCTCGCTGACTGTCGATTTACTCTTTATCTGATTGGTTCAATAACACACCAGTCTCCAGAACCTATGTCCAGAACACATAGGCTATTTATCTTCGTTTGGCTCAGCATCGTTCTCGTTGCTGAAATTGTACTTTTAATGCAAACATACATGTTAAATAAATACATAAATCATGATTGCTTAATAAGCTGTGCACCATTACGCTGATTATATGAGTTAATATATTACGGTAAGAAAATATTTACGGTAAATATACGTTTTCGAAAAAATAATTTAAGGTTTTTTTACTGTAATTTGACGTTAAGTGGTTGGCAACTTTGCTGCCAGACTTTTTACCGTTATTTTAAATTTTTTTTTAAATTCAAAGAATGAAAAAATAAAATAATATAGGCCTTAATGCTCAATCACACACATATTTGTTCTGACTGTCTGCTCAGACTAACAGCCTGCTGGCTTCTATTGCTCTGACGGTCCCAGTCAGTAGTGTAAACTGTGAAATGGACTTCTCAACCATGAACAGGGTAATACAAACTTTTCACAATAGGATTTGCTGCTTTTAGCTATATGTTAAGCTATCACATTTAACAGTTAATGCATTTGCAGGTCAAGACAAACATCCACAATAGGCTGCAAGGAGACCATCTTGCAGCAATCATGCGGCTCTCAATAAATGGGCCAGACGTTTCTGACATCCCATATCAAGAGGCTCTGGAAATGTTCTTCCAGAAGCCCAGAAAGATACACTGCAGTGACAAAAGCTGCACACTTTGTGGATAAATTACATAAAAATAAATGTTCCAATGTTTAGTTTAATGTACAGTTCAAATAATTGTTCAGTTAATATATTCACTGCTGCCATTAAAAGAAATAAATGAACACCATTACTCCTTTAAGTGTTTGTGTCTGTGTCAATTCTGGACATTGGACATTATATTGGACAAATAGCGATATTTGATCAATATTGAAGTGATGGTCATCTACACACGATTTAATATGTGAAATGGAAGATTTAGTGTGAAGAGGGAACTTTAGTTGCTTAGATTTACGCAGGGACGTCATTAGGATTGGAAGACGGGGGGGGGGGGGGGGGCTTAGCCCCCAGGGTATTTGTAACTTGCGTTTGCAAAATCTTTGCACTCACATCTAGAGCTACACTTCTAGAGCTACACTTATGTCAACAACCAGTCAAGAAACCAAGATGTTAACAAGTAAAACGTGACAGACATATCCTCTTCTTCCATTTCTACTCTGTTAAAGAAAAGTTACTGTAATGTTAGCTTTTAGACACATCAAAGCTGCATGGGGGAATTTACTTAGGCCAGATTTTGCTCCTGATGAGTTATTCTATAAGCAATGACTTAAATGCTATCTGTCTGCTCATGTAAATGTATGATAAAGTAATTACATTTAGGTAAACATCTACGTATTTATTTAATTTATCACAGCCAATGAATGCAGAAAGTTAAATTGGTATAGCTAGCATATATAATAAATATAATGAAATAATTTAGTTTAGGTTATGCATATTGCCAAGACCTGCCAACAAATGCTTATTGTTAGAAGAAAACAAAACAATCCTATAGACCATTACTGACCTCAATCACATCGGCTCCCTCAGAATCAACTGGCCTGCCAATCTCCTGCGGCTGCTTCTCTTTCTCTCTGCTAAAATATCTTCGAATATCCATCTTATCTGCTCAATGAATTGAAGGATACAACGGTAATAGCATTAACAGGGACCCTATGCCATTTAGTTTTCAGTGACAACAACATACTATGGGGATTGATATTGTTTTATAAGCCTATTATAGAGATAGGTTATATTATTTGCAAAGAATAAAGAGTTGTGATTAGCTTGCTAAGTTCACCATTTCTTGTATTCTGCTTTTTCACTCTAGCTAGACTACAGTTTTCCATAGCAACCCAAAATATCCCCTTTCCTTCACCTCAAGAAAACGTAGCTAAAGGTAAGCAGGTAATTAAAAACAACTTAAAATTTCACTCTGTATAACGACACTTACCAATCTTCCTTTCACCATTAGCGTGTGTATCGGTGTGTATGGGCAGGAGGGTGCATAGTGAGTTCAACTTCAGATCAAACTAGAGTAAAGACGAGACGAGATGAATCCTCCAGTTACTTGCAGCGCTCCGGTCTGCAACGCTCTGAAAGCTGCCACAGTTCACACCAATGCAACGAGACGCTGCGGTGCATCATCTTGATAGCACAACGACTCTTTGTACTTCTGTCCAACTTCCGACTTTTCGGCTATTTTTTTGTAGCTGGATATATATCATTTGTTGCGTCTAATTCTAAATATGAATGAGGATACGGTTATTGATAAATCGAATTGTTATTGTTGTTCTTATTATCATTTAGGGGGGCTTAGGAACATTTTGGGGTAGCTTCAGCCCCCCCCTAAAATAGGCCTAACGACGTCCCTGCATTTACGTGATTGCTGAGCCGAAGCCTTGTTAACGCATAGCGTGTTGCTAACGCATTAAACGCGGTCTTATGACGAATTAAAGAGTTGAAATGAGAGTGTAACTTTTATGAAGTGCTGGAGCGAAAGACCGATTGAAATCAGTTTCTTCCGGAGTTAAAATGGATTAAAAGATTCAAGTTCGTCAGTGTTTGGTGAGTTAAAAACTGTTATTTCATGTATTAATTTTTTGTATGCATGTTCATATAACTGAAGTGTAAAATGAAAAAGTTGCATTTAATTGATGATGAATGTACGTTATGAGGCCACAGGTGATGAACGCATGTTTCACTGTATGTAAAATACAATGGCCATTTCGATAAAAACATTACTAATGATAGCTTTGTGACCTTGTATTCAAGGTCAGGTTTTTTTGTTTGTTTTTTGGTTCTTTCTGTTTATTGATTTTTGGATTCGTCGTCTCCTGTCTGATGAATGCTGTGTGCTGAGGAGCCAATGTTGCATTGAAGTGATGTTCACCGAAGTGAAGCTCTTGGGAGTTCTAGAATTGTCCAAATTCCTGTGTTGTGAAGGGAGTTGGGACTGGCGAGCCATAAAGAGTTAGAATCCAGCCGTAATCGAGTGACATTGTCATTGTCGAGTTGGACGGTAGGAAATTGAACCAACGTCACCTACACCTGTATTTCTCTGGTTCTTTTGGAGGATAAAATAATCAGAGGAAAGACTGAAATACAAATCAGTTGTTCAGTGGGTTCGGAATTATTCACAGAGTTGTGAATAAAGAATTAAAAGACTGATTCACAGAACTTGTTTTGAAATTGGGATCTAAGTTCATGGGAAAAAGAATCATGTGAACTTATTTAGGTTTAAGTTGTATTTCTTTTTTATTTGTATTGCTGCTAGTGTCATTTTATTTCTACAAATTGAAACAAGGGGATTTATTTCATACATGAAAAGAAATACCAAACAAGTAAATCTACCTTCTAAAGTATTTTTTCTAAATTGATTATTCAAAAGTTAAACTCAGGAGTATCATTGGAGTGAGTTCATATTTATTTCTATAAGTAATCTGGATCGAATAAGAGAATAATCCCTAGAAGGAATAAAACTTGGATGGTAATTCAATTGGCATTTTACTAAAATTTATTTTAAGTATTTTGTTTATTCATTTTTGTTTCTATACCAATTTGTGACATTTTTGTTCATTTTCTTTTGCTATTTCTATGTCATGCCTTCCAGTAATGTGGTACCAATAAGGTAAAGAATATATATATATATATATATATATATATATATATATATATATATATACATATATATATGTGTATATATATATGTGTATATATATATATATATATATATATATGTGTATATTCAGTGAATCCAATACAGTGTCTGAGTGAGTCATTATTGTTGTGAGCTCCTTATTCTCAGTAGGCGGATCTGAACTTCTGATAGAGTTTGGTCCATATTCATACCGATTGTGTATGCCTTAAATTGTGCGAGGGTTACAAATATATAAGACTTTCCCTATATTTCAGCAATCGAACACAGGACCCATGATTGAGAGTTGCAGGTTCTGGAGATTAAGAGAACTTGCTTTGAATCATCTATAAATAATATATGTAATACATAGACTCTGCATTGTTTTATTGAATAATTAGCTAATTTTTTTTATAATTTTTTTTTATTTTTATTTATTTCGAGCAACATAATATCACAAAACTATGCAATAAGACAACTTATTTGTTTAAACAAAACAACATATTTTTTATGCAATAAGACAATTTAAATACACCAAACTTAAACAACATAAATCCATCTATTGCTTGAAACGGAGTGGGCAGAATTCAAACTTATTTAAACCCACCCCGGTTATAATTAATTAATATTTAATCAACAGATCTGTTTTCATCTTTTTATTTAGCCAGATATGTCAGATAAAGTGTTTCAGATATTCACCCAGGAAAATGAATAAAATAAATTGTGTGTATGAATATTATTTTATCAGAAACTAACAGCCTCTGCTACCATTCACTTTCAGTGTATGGAATGGGGATTGAGGCTGTCAGTCCCTAACATTCTGCCTGACATCTCCATATAAGGGTTGCAACCTCTTCCACTCAGCTTTCTCTTTTACTCTCGCTTTCCTATAAGTATCTGGATCAGGGGAACTGTTTGAAGGACTACAGTGCGGTCTTGGTCTTCATGCAGGTGCTCCTGAGTAATGGATATGGCTTCAATGATTTCTCCTTCTCACAGATCTCCTTTCAGAAGAAAGTAAGCACCGAGTATGACAGCCTTTTATGCATCAAGTCAATATGAAAACAAATTTGACCCTATTTTCTTTAGTAATGCACATTCTTGTTTTAAATGATTGAAAAATATTTGTCTTTGTAATCTTTCATCAAACTTTTATAACTTAACACTTTCACCTCTGAAATGTCTTTAAAGGGACAGTCCACAAAAAAATATAAATGTTCTCATCATTTACTCATGCCATCCCAGATGTTTATGACTTTTTCTTCTGCTGAACACAAAGATTATAGAAGAATATTTCAACTGTTGGTCCTCACAATGCAAATGAATGGCAACCACAATTTTGATTCAAAAAGCACATAAATGAGGCGTAAAGGTAATCCATAAATGTACTCGCCCTCATGCCATCCCAGATGTGTACGACTAAATGATGAGAGAATTTTAATTTTTGGGTGAACTATCCCTTAAACAACACCAAGCCCACTAATTATTTTTTTTAACCCTTCCCCTACAACTAACTATCATATAGAAACCACTTGCCATGATCCAATCAATAGAGCTATTTAGTTTGTAATATTAAAACTCAGAGAAGTAGTTTTGTAGAGAAGTAGTAGAAGATTTTTTGAACAATGGGTTCCCTCTTGAATTTTAAAGTGGTTTTCGGTATAAATTCAAATAAAGTCTAAAATGGCATTACTTGAACATTACATTGAACATTACTAACATTACTTGAATAAACTTGCTCGACAACAAAATTACACATAGTCATACGGTACCTAAAATGTGAATTTGAAATTTTCAAAACACACATTTGAGGTATGATTGTGTGTATATTTATGCTGTTAAACAAAATGTGAAACTCTTTATTCTCGATGGATAAAATCAAGTTGTTTTGCTGTGTATATATCCTCAAAAATGTCACATTATGGAAGAACAATGGAAACATTGTTTCATGTTGAATTAAAGGGAGAGTTCACCCAAAAATGAAAATGTTCTCATCATTTACTCACCCTCATGCCATCCCAGATGTTTATGACTGTTTTCTTCTGCTGAACACAAAGATTTATGGAAGAATATTTCAGCTATGTAGGTCCTTGCAATGCAAGTGAATGGTGACCACAAATTTGAAGTTCCAAAAAGCACAAAAATGCAGCGTAAAAGTAATCCATAAGACTCCAGTGTTTAAATCTATATCGTAAGAAGCAATATGATTGGTGTTGTTGAGAAATAGTCCTTTTAAGTCCTTTTTTATGATAAATCCCCACCTTCACTTTTACATTCTTCTTTTGTTTTTGGAGATTCACGTTCTTCATGCATATCACCACCTACTGGGCATGCAGAAGTGTTTATTTAAAAAAAAAACAAATTGATCTGTTTCTCACCCATACTTGTCATATCACTTCTGAAGACATGGATTTAAACACTGGAGTATTATGGATTACTTTTATGCTGTCTTTATATGCTTTTTGGAGCTTCAAATTTCTGGCAACTATTCACTTGCATTGTGAGGACCAACAGTGCTTAAATATCCTTCTAGAAATCCTTGTTTATGTTTAGTAGAAGAGAAACATACAAATCTGGGATGGCATGAGGGAGAGTTAATAATTAATGTTAAGAGTTAAGAATTAAAATTTGGGGGTGAACTATCCTTTTAAGTGTGAATAAATGAAACTCTCCAAGTCTTGTCAAGACAATTTTAGTACGTTACTTTGGTTGGCAGGCGGAAGACTCATCTGTGGGCTGGTCCCTTGGATTCATGCTAACTTTAATCAACCTGCTGCCTGCTGAAGAAATGCTCATGAGAAAAGCACATCGTCCAAAGGCCCGGAGTGCTGCTTTCTTCCTCTTTTGCTTCCTTCTTATTACGGCAGTATTTTGTATGCTGCGAGCCAACTGCATGGAAGAAAATTATAGTGTAATTTAATAACAAGCACAAGACACAGACTAAGTTATACTGCTTCCCTTCTACATCATTATGCACTGAATACTTTTTCTGTCCTTTGCAAGTATAGTTGGCCGACCTCTTCGGTTAACAATACACTGAAAACAGTATGAAGAGATCTACAAGAAGTACCACGGAAAATGTAATGATTTTTTGCTTTACCTTTCATCGACATTTCAATATTTTTATATAAATTAGAATTTTATAAGAGAATGTGTTCCAAAATTGCTCAGAACAGAAAATATCTTTCCATGATTTTATTAGGGCTAATTTTGTCAGTTTCCTCAAGGGCACTCAAATGCCTTTGATATTGTAGAATGTACTTCTGTTCGGTAAGATAGCTTGTGTTTGTGCTCTGTGTTAACAGCATGTATTAGAAATTTTTTTTTTTTAAATCCTGTTTTGCTGGATTTATTTGTGTGGTATACTTTGTGTTGTAAAAGGAAGTTGTACTGTATGTGAATACATACATTTTGCAATTTTATTTTTTGCTTCTGTTTATTTCATGTCATTAAACAAGTTAACATGTTTACTATCTTCTCTGTGTGACATATTATATTATCTATATAAACGGAGCACTGGATGTAAAAACCAGTGGCATAGAAGAAATCATTTACTTATAGCCATTTTCTGTCTAAAAGTGCTTTCTGGGAAATAATGAATACCCATTCTTTAATATGTTCCTCTGTTTCACTAGATTTATTGTCTGCAATGCAATAGAAACCTATAATATTACACACAATCCACCACGTTCAGCAGCTGGCAACACACCTTGCAAGATGAAGGCTTCCATTGAAAATGCTTCTTTAGAAAGCCCATTTACCTGTACTTACTGGGAATGAGTAATAGACAACTCATCAAATCATTCCTACAATTGCATGGCACATTTTAGCATTATTTTCTCAATTGTAGTCTGCTAAAAAATTACTCTATTGTTGAGATACGTATTTAGATACGTTTTCTTCCACCATACAGATTGCTTCTAGTTCAGAAATATCCATAGCTTCTCTTGCACACTCTGTATGTTTGAGATATCCTCCTAGGGACTTTTCAAAACCTTAAAAGGATAGATCACCTATAAACAAAAAATGTTGTCAGCATTAAGTCATGTTGTTCCAAACCCTTATTAATTTATTTTCTCTCTTTTAACACAAAATATGTTTTGTTTTTTTTGTTTGTTTTTTTTAAAGAAAGATGAAAATAAACTACCATTTTAATGTTTTGATGGATGGATTATTTTAAGGTTCAAACATCATGTCAGCTTCAGTTTCCATTAGAAACAAATGACAGTCAGTCTAATATCATACTGACTACTTCAAGAGGGCTTTATGAAGAGTATGCAAGGAACGTATTCCTTCTGTAGTTCGCTATGTAGATGAGTGTCCGAATTTTGTTGCATGCTTCCAATTCTTTGTGAACATTCCCACTCTGATTTGTAGTGTGCAATTGATGTTCATTTAAACAAT
The DNA here is from genome assembly GCA_032164185.1 of Moxostoma hubbsi. Taxonomy (NCBI): domain Eukaryota; kingdom Metazoa; phylum Chordata; class Actinopteri; order Cypriniformes; family Catostomidae; genus Moxostoma; species Moxostoma hubbsi. The sequence goes on from JAVLUX010000215.1 coordinate 3,050,190, forward strand.
ATTTATGCACCAGAAACCTTCAGATTTTTAACCCCAATGAGCAAGTCACATGCAAAATGGCAATGAAAAACTTCCTAAGATTGTCTTTATATTTGATATAATAATTATCACTTATTGTAAGATAGGAATCCATCATACTCAGGGAATTGGGATGTAGGCAGTGCTGAGGATACATCCTTCATGATTCACATATAATTCATGGCTGTTGAAATTAAGTGGGCGGTTGTTGGCAGTAATTGTTGTCCATATTCTTTCCATTTAGTTACAAAAATAAATGGAAAAAATCCAAATGTAAGTCCTTGATCAAACATTTGGAGTTAGAAGTTTTATTACAGCATCCCCTTTTGGGACAGCATAGAAATTGCACTTTACACAATTGAAATTGCCAGCTGATAAATTTGACTGGCGGTTGGAAGCCAATTTTGGGTCATTCTAAAAAGACTTTTGCAAAATAGTTAATATTTTCAATTAATTTCAGTTTTCACCCATAAAATCTTGACATTGTTTTAAAAAAGGACAAAAAAGAACCAAACTAGTTTGATCATTTTATTTTTGGTAAAGTTCAAAATAATTCCTAAAAATAATTCACTTGTTATAGTGCCATATATTGTCAGATGGATATACTGTATGTTTGCATGCATGGAGTAGTGGTGGCATTTGCGACCACCAAGTTTGGTTGTGAAGGGGTGGATTTTCTAAAACCGTTTATTTTTTACAAATTATACTTTTATCATCCTCACTTATTGTTATAATATTAATCAATTCTCTTTAATTTATGAATGTTTTATGTTACTATAAGGTGCAAGTAACATGTATGTAATCTGAGAAGTGACTGAGGGTCTGAATTACTCATTTAGCCCAGCTTTTGGAGAATATGCATTTACTGTATCTTGTGTTTATTCACAAACATATGTATCTGTTATAATTATTATATAATTAATCAACTATTCTATAACCATTTAATTGTATTTTATTCAATCATAATTAATTGTTTTAGAGAGATTTTAGTTTCTTGAATGTGATAATATACTATGTTTCATTTGGCCTTGTGTATGTTTTCTGTGTTTTCTCTCTGTGCTCTCTCCTAATATTCCACGGATGATGAGGCCTGACTTTCCAGCAAAATTTAGGAGAAGGCCTCTATTCCAGAGGAGAAGATACCACCATTGAATGTCTAGATAACTTATGTCTCTGAATTAATTATGGTTATTGTGCTCTCTCAAACGTGACTTCGTCATAGTCGAAAACAACTTCTAAGGATTTTAATTGCTCTCATTGATATCCGTTTGATGTAAAGAAATAAGGAGTAGCCATAACTGATAACTAGCCTCTGATATCTGATAAGAAGTTTATCTCAACCAAGGATGGGACCTATTGTTATTGTTTACACGAAGACGGAAACAATCCATATTTGTTACATTTTAAAATGTTTGAAGTAGCTGACCTAGCAGAATGTTAGAAAATGTGGTACAATGACACCCTTAATGTAATCTGCATATGACCGTAATTGCTTTGGACAGTTTGTAAATCTTCACTTCGACTTCCTGTCTTTCTAACTGTTGAATCTCATCGGCTAATGATGCCTATTAAACCTGCAGAGAACAATCAGAGTAAACTCTCTCATTTGATTATTACAAAACCTGACTCAGTGATTTGTTCTTCAATGCACATATTGAAGACCCTGCTGTTACCCCCAACAGTGTCATTATATAAATAAAATGTCTCTGACAAACAGGCAATGTCAGGCCATAAAAAGTAATAATAACAAGAAGACAATTAAAACAAAAACAACAAGTGTTACTTGAACCTTGAATACAGAAATTATAATAGCATATTTGTTAGGCTATATTGTTTTTAATTCTTTGGTTGAAGGCCAAATTTACCTGACATCTCTTTAGTCATCCCTTACAGCATTCTGAAAACATGTAGTTTTCCTGCTCTACACTATACAACCAGGTGGACTATAAATTGATCAGCCTTGATCTGATCTGAAGTTTTCATAGGGTGCGTAAAAATCAGTTTCTCACCCACACCTATTATATCTCATATATAGAACATATATACTGCCTTTATGGCCTTTTGGAGCTTCACATTTTTGGTCACTATTCACTTGCATTGTATGGACCTACAGAGCTGAGATATTCCTCCCTTGTTTGTGTTCAGCAGAAGAAAGAAAGTCATACACATCAGAGATTGCATTATTAGGGTGAGTAAAAATTAGAGAATTTTCATTTTTGAATGAACTAACATCAGCACACAGAAAAAAAAAAAAAGAAAGAAAAATCATTGCCAAAATAGAAATTCACAGTATAACACTGTCAGGCAGTGCATAGTCTTCATTTAGTTCTTGATTCAGATTGTTTGCATGCCTGAGCAGGTCTGGCAGGTTGGTTTACTTTAGTGTAAAAGCGTCAAATGTCAGTAGATTTTTAGAAACACAAGAGTCGAAAGGCACAGTCAAAAGGCGTCATTCCAACTGTGTTACCTTCACTATATTATCTGGCTTGCCAATGCATGAAGTCGCTGTTTTTGGCTTACAACAAATTACAATGCAATGGGTAACCAACTGCAATGCCAATTATTTATAGTTACAGCAATTCTGTTTCTTTCATTTATAGGCATTCTTCTGCTCGCCATCAACACTGAAGATTTCAAAGAACCAGCACAATTCATGGTAAGAACATTTTGGAAGTTATTAAAGGTTCATAAAGGTTAAATAGGCTAAACATAGAGACCAAAAAGAGTGTCCAGCAACAGAATGTTTCAGTTATCCTTTGATTCATCCAGCAAGATTGAGAGGGAGGTGAAAATCTAGCTGGAAAGGGTAGGCCAAACCGCTCAAACGACCTGCTGCTTTTGAATCTTGCTCCTGCAACAATGGCAACCATCAATTCTTGAACATTAGTAAATCTTGTAAAGAATCTAATTTCAAGCAAAATTATGTTTATATATATATATATATATATTAGGACTGTCAAACGATTACAATATTTAATCGCGATTAATCACATAGTTTTTTGTAGTTAATCACGATTAATCACACTATCTTTATAAACATGAGTGGACAAAATATGCTTCCATATCCTGATGTATTTTTCAGTCATCCACACAAAACCTACCACACCAACAAAGTTAAACAACAGAAAATGAACACAACACAATGCAATTAAAATTATGTACAAAATATGGTAGTTGTATGTGTATTATGACAGGATTTCTTTTAGGATTTCTTTTTATGGAGTTATGACAGACATAATCTTTCCAGGAGCATAGTGGAATGTATAGCTCTGGTCATGTGACTATTGGCACCACTCATGCAGTGAGACTTCACTGTCATTTACAATTGAAAACTGAATTGACAATAAATAAATAAATAGATCAAAAACTCCTTTTAGACCCCAGTCACAATTCTAACTGTTGGGATTAAATTGGCTAATGACAGTATAGATTACCTGCAGGGTTCCAGAAATGTCTCCAACTTCTGCATTGGCTAGTGCACTATCAAACAGAGACTGTGACAGAACCTTGTAGACAGCAGCAGGGTTTCCATTTGGAAATCAGTCACGCCGCTCCCTACACACATATTATGCAGTCTGCGTATGGCACCAACTCCCAGAAACTCCACTGGCTGCTTTTTCTGGCACGTTATACGTTGATCAAGGACCCGGTAGCAGTTGCGGAACACAGGCATATATATATATATATATATATATATATATATATATATATATATATATATATGTATGTGTATGTGTATATGTATATGTACATATATATGAAGCTGTCAGCTGAGGACATGTGAGGCGTCTATTTCTCAAACTAGAGACTCTGATGTACTTATCCTTTTGTTTAGTTGTACATCTGGCCTTTCACATCTCTTTCTGTCTTTGTTAGAGCCAGTTGAAAACTGTAGTGTATGAAATCTTCCATTTTTTTGTCAATTTCAAGCATTGTATAGCCTTCAGTCCTCAAAACAATGATTGACTGATTAGTTTCAGGAGAAATCTTTTTTTTGTGCAATTTTTGATGTAATATTGCCCTTAAGACATGCCAATCTATTGCATACTGTGGCAACTCAAAAACAAACACAAAGACAATGTTAAGCTTCATTTAACGAACCAAATAACAACTGTGTTTGATATAATGGCAAGTGATTTTCTAGTACCAAATTAGCAATTTATCATGATTACTCAAGTATATGGTGTTGGAGTGATGGCTGCTAGAAATGAGGCCTGTCAAGATTTTATAAATAAACTTTTTTTTTTTCAAATAGTGATGGTCCTGTTTTTTACATCATAATGTCCTGACTATACTTTGTGGTCAGTGGAATGCCACTTTGGTGAATTAAAGTAACAATTTCTTTCCGAAACAGCTAAATCTTTACATTATTCCAAAATTAGTAGTAGTAGTTTACTTAAAGAAAACAGTGTGTTGAACCCTTAAACAGGCAAGAGTGGAAAATGATTAGCAAAAAATTATTTCATGTCACTTTTTATATCATTTGGACTTTAGTAAAACATATCCAAAGGAATTTTTTATATATTTGACATATTTTGGATTTTATGAGTTGTATCGCCCAGGAAACGTTTCCCCATTAAGGTACAAAAAATTCATACATTTTTCATGTAATTTTTTTTAATGCAATAAAAATGACACGTTTCTTACTCCCCCTCTAATTTTAAAACATATCATAGGTATGTGTGTGTGTATAACAAAACTGAGAAAAGTTTAGCTAAGGTTGCATGTATGACAAGTGTAAGTGATATAACTGTGTATGTGTAATATTGTGGATTAACCCCTTTTCTTCCCTCAATCATGTGTATCTCAGGGTGCTAAATAAAAGCATGAATATCATATGTCTTAATTTTCTTCCGCATCTTAAGAAAATGTTTTATTGTTTGTTTGTTTTTTACTGAAGAAATGTAAAATTCATATATAATTCATTATCACATAGTCAGAATGTCCGGATGTGGGCGGCCATGTTGGTTTTAGGTCAGGCTGACTTAACAATCCATAAGAAAGTTTGAACCAAGTCATGTGATTCACATACTCAAAACAGACCCAACTATGATAAATGATTAGAAGATCTCATACCCCCCTATAACAAACTAACAGTATATATCTTGTGGTACATGTTGCCTGTTAATAACTGCATACAGCTAATAAAATATGGGTGCCAATAGTTGTCTGGTATGCATATAATTTTATTGTAGCCAGCCTCAATTTTGCTTCTTCCTTTATGAGTCTCCATTGTATTTGATTACAGTATGGAATAGTCTTAGACGCTGGATCCTCCCATACTGCCATGTACATCTACAAATGGCCAGCGGACAAGCACAATGGAACTGGCATTGTCAGTCAACATAGCGAGTGCCATGTGCAGGGTAAGTAGGTCAGGGAGACAGAGGGGAAAAGAAAAATAGTAGACAAAAAGTGTGAGATATTACTAATATACTGTATGTGTGCATTATTCTGGGTTTACTTTGAATTTAAATTATTTTGTATGACCCCTGACATTGTATCACATTCCTCAAAAGTCACCTATTTGTGTCCTGGTCCCATTCTCCTTCTCTTTCCACTGATTTCCTATCACCTCTCCATTATCTTGGTATATTTCGATATCTCTTGCTATCCAGGAGAAGGAATCTCCAGTTATGCAGGTAACAGAGGAGGAGCGGCCAGTAGCCTTGAGGAATGTATGGAACAGGCCATACTGGACATTCCAAAGTCTAGACAAGAACTCACCCCTTTGTATCTTGGGGCTACAGCAGGCATGAGACTACTCAGGTGAGTCAAAAGGCTCTATTCCCATAAACACTGAATGAGCTAATTATTCATGAAAAATATGTCCTATCCTCATTTGACAATGGTCGCTCCACGACTTTTTAACATTGAGTTGTCTGTTTCATGTCAAATGTTGATACATGGACTTGGAGAAAACAAATCTACACTTGTATCATATCACAGTATTTCTAGACCCAAAGAGTCAGATGAGATTTTGAAAGAAGTGGGAGACAAATTGAAGACTTATCCATTCAGCTTCAAAGGGGCCACTATCTTAAGTGGACAAGAGGAGGGGGCATATGGATGGGTCACAGTCAACTATCTGCTGGAGAACTATATCAAGGTTAGGGCTAGAGTGTTTTTTTTTTTTTTTTTTTTTTTAATGCTTTGATAGCAAATTTAGAGACTTATTTAAAGATAATACATGGTAGTTATGTAAACTTTTTTTCAGTCACTTTACATTTTATTAGGCAATATGGTTGTAGATTTAATTCAGAATGTCTGAATTCCCTTTAAAGGTGCACTCAGTAATTGTTTTAAGTATGCCAAAGTGTCTTACATTGGTTTACACTGACACCTAGTGGCCTGGATGCTGCTTCATTCAAACAAAGCAGTTTTCAGTTACCAATGCCATTGTAGAAATTCACTATACACAGTAAGCCAGAATTAATTAAATCCATGAATGAAAGTGTGTGTTGCTAATGTGATGCTAACATGGCTGCCCCCATGAAACACCCCTGTCCCATGTAGAATAAAAGCGATTTTATAAGGTTACTAATATGACTGAACTCTTCATGTAATAGATATGTTTCAAAATGACTTCTCATTTCTTTAGAAGTCAAACTTTTTAAATGAGGAAAAAAATTACTGAGTGAACTTTTATTAATTATCTGTTACTTGCCACCACCCCATTTTTACTTTCCCTTTTTCATCCTTTATTTCTATAGTATGATTTTGTGGGTCAGTGGCTGTCCCCTGGTAAAAATATGATTGGTGCCCTAGACTTAGGTGGAGCTTCAACTCAGATCACCTTTGTGACTAAACAAACTGTGGAGAACAAGGACAACCTAATGACACTTCGGTTATATGGGCAAGACTATCAGATTTACACTCAGAGCTTTCTGTGCTATGGAAGAGACCAGGTCTTACTCAGACTACTGGCACATCTGATTACAGTTAAGTGTGCTACCTGTATATCAGACCTTTAGACTGAATAAATACATTTCTGAAAACAAATGATTTGCCTGATGTATCTGTAAGTGCTAGGGTTACAATTGACATAGAAGCTGTAAGTTCTCTATTTATATATAAGTAGTATTAAGAATATACTATCATACGTGTAGCTGATGTTTTGGCTTTCTTTGTGTTTTATAGACTCAGGGATCAGACAGCTCTATAGTACACTCCTGCTATCCTGCAGGTTACAATGACTCCATAAAACTAGGCATTGTGTTTAATACTCCATGCATTAAAAGACAAACACCCTATAACTCTGATGACATCCTGCAAATAAAAGGCACTGGAAACTACAATCAATGTCTGGGAAACATTTCTCATCTCTTCACTTTTAATAATTGTTCTTATTCCAAATGCTCTTTTGATGGAGCCTTCCAGCCCAACATTACAGGAAATTTTATGGTATGGAGTTTCTAATTTGCTTTACATAGAACAGTTATTTTGTTTTTATGTTTCCTAGCAGTGCTGGGAGGTAACTAATTACATTTAATATGGATTACATAACCATAATACAAAACACAAGTACTAATTATCTGATCACATTATATTTTATAATATTCATAATCAGATTATGGTTACTTTTGTATGAATAAAATTAATACTTATTAATCAGGCAACGGCGATAAACTGTTCATATTTAGATTTTTAAAATGTTTTATATTCTAAAAAGCCTACCTCTGATATACGTTTGGTAAATCTTTGAGCGTTTTCAGAAGAGAGGGGAGGGTTGTGGAATTGCACACACAGACCTGAATACATGGCATTTCAGATTCACAATCAAATCCACATATAAATACTAAACTGACTGCAGTAGCATGGTAAAGTTTTAGTTTCGCAAGCTTTTGCACTTGGCTTCAAAAATGTACATGAATGTGAATTTGCGATAACTTTTGAGACATTGTGACATTGATTGACAAATATAACTGGTCTGATCTGTTACCTCACATGGATGGTGCCTGTAGTGCTTAAATTGCTGGAGAAAAACCAAATTTGTTAAACAAGCCCTGGATAACCAGTCCATAATCCTAGAAACTCTCTCAGAAAATTTATGTAAATCTTCTTCTAAATAGATATGGTGATGGTATGAATTATTCTCATCATTTTCATAACAGACAAATAGTGAGTAAAACACTAAAAATCATATCAACTGTCATATTTTGATTCATTCATTAAGTTTTCTTTAATGCATTTAAGCAACATTATTTTAAAATGGGACAAGATTATCTCAAATGTATGGAACATCAAAATGTTAGGTCAGAAATAATCCAAAAGTAATCTGAAAGTAATCAGAGTATATTACACACAAACAGTAATATAAGGTATTTCATAATTGATAACAATTTTTGTCATGTAATTTGTTATCAGTACTGGATTACAATTCTGAAGTAATCTACCCAGCACTGTTCCTTACGAACATTAAAGTAAGAGATGCCACAGATGTGACAGACTGTCATTAAACTGAAAATAACATTTCTTTAATGTCTTCATTGTGGGGGGCACTTTGCATATGCCATAATTCTGATTATGTAATCTCTCTCTGTACAGGCATTTTCTGCATTCTTCCACACTTATTCCTTCATTCAGAAAGCTTCCGGCATCACCATCTCTTCCCCAGCACAGTTAGAGTATGCTGTGCAGAATGTCTGCAACATGAGCTTTCAGGAGGTACCACCCTGCTTAACTAAATTTGAGCCTTGCAAATCTAAATTGAATTAACTTGTATCTCAGACCACAGGACATAAGATTCTCAGGTCTTGAATAAAGAGAACTTGCATTTATCCTATATGAAGAAGATCATTAATATGCACACTTTGCATTTACAACTTATGCAATATTTAAGATGTTATAGTTGTTAAAATTTAATCCAACACTTTAAAGTTTGTATTTCCCCAGACTTGAACGATGAGATAATTTGTAAAAATAGTTTTTAATTAAACCTACATGTGATTACATTTGAGATATTCCTCCCAGGAAAGAGAATTAATGAGATAAATTATTGCAACTTTCATCAAAGTAGCTCTCTATCTCTGTTTCTCTTTCTCTCTCACTCCCCCTCTCAAGATGCACAATAAGTTTCCAGATGAGGGGAACCATTTGAAGGACTACTGTGCAGGCTCTGTCTTTATGCAGATACTCCTGATCAGTGGATATGGCTTCAATGAGCTTTCCTTCCCACAGATCTCCTTTCAGGAAAAGGTAAGCCATAAGCAGGAAAGGTATATTCAGTTCTTAGCTTAGTGGATAAATTAACTTCAAATTATTATATTTTGTCAAGACAATGTCCAACCCAGTCTCATAATATTTTTTTTTAAATATTTTACAAGTTGGCTATTTCGTATGATTTTGTACGAGTCATTTTACTCTGGTTTGCAGGCTGAAGACACCTCTGTGGGATGGTCACTTGGCTACATGCTAAGTCATAGCAACTTGCTGCCTGCCGAAAAAGTGTCACTCAGAAAAGCACTGCGCCCAGAAGCCTGGCATGCTGCGATCTTCCTCTTTTGCGTGTTTCTCATTGCGGCTATTTTTTTTCTGCTGCAAACCTACCACAAGAATAGCACTAAATTAAATTGTTCCCCTTTATCATTATGCTAAATAAATTTTCTGTTTTTGCAAGAATGTTTGGGCTACCTCTTCAGAAATCATGGGAATGCACCAGTAGTGTAAAAATGTACACTTTTGTATTGTCTTTCAAAATCATTTTTGTATTGTACCATCTACTGTTTATGTATTGCTTAGAACATGCCATGATTTTATTAGGCCTGCAAATGTTACTTTTTTAAGTTCCTTCATAAATGTTTAATCATGTTAGAGATCATTTGTGTGCTTTGAAAACTCTCAAGGTTAATGCATTAAATGCTTATTTGTAATTTTCAGTTTTATTCAATGTGATTAAATAAAAGTTTTTTAATAACTGTCCAATAAGTGAAAGGATAGTAGTTGGGGTAAAATAGATTTGTTATGAAGAATATTTAAATTGATCTCACACTGATTGGTCCAATCCCAATGGGGATTTGTATATAGAATACTTTATTTTCAATTTGTGATTTAAATGAACATGTAATGGAAAACCATTTTCTGAAGTAATTTAAAATAAGCTTCATATTATTTTTAAATTTACAAAATTTGCCCTATAACATTTGTTCCTTACAATATATCACTTTAACCCCCCTGGGGCCTTTTACCCTGAGTGTCGCAAAGGCTCCCTGGCCACCTTCTTTTTTTTTTTTTTTTAAAGACTTTTATTCTAAATAATCTTCTGTTATTATTTTGCTTCACACAAATTATGTTGCTCTATCAATATTAATAAAAAATAAATAAATCTTACTACACTTTGTAAGCAGCAGTTTGTGTTCCTTTAGCCGCGTTGTACCCTATTTATTTATTTATTTATTTATTTATTTATCGTTGGAAAGGCATGCGTACACGTACAAGCCACCAACAGTTAGGAACATTTCTGAAGCGGAACCTTTCACTATGTATCAGAAACAAGAGTCTGTTAACGATGTTGCACTGTTATGACGTGAGCAAATACAGATAACAACGGACAATGTAAATATAGCAAACATTAATCACATTCCACAATCAATGCATTTAAGTTACTTTTAAAAGTCCTTTGCGAGTAGAGAAGCGTCTTAAAATGTTCGCAGGGTTACCAGAGCTTGGAATATCCAATGGAGAAGATCTGAAAGAAACTCTCACTAACTGTACAGAGCCTCTGAAAGCTATCGACCAGTTTCAGGTAAAAAAAAAATATATATATATAATTTTTTTTCAAACACAATAGTACAAATGTCATGTATCAGATGTAATGGGCTACGTATAGACAGGAATATACTATAGCTAGTGATTATGTGATGTGTTGACCAATGACCGCGATCGATTTGTCACGGTTATATGTAAAGCGTCCATAGACCTACCTCGTCGTGCGTTCATTCATTATAACTGTGGCTTACAGATGGAAAATGGCATATTGTTGCCAACCCTACAGTCTGCATTGCCTTTCCTGGATCTTCACGGCACTCCGCGACTGGAGTTTCATCAGTCTGTGTTTGATGAGCTTCGAGAGAAACTGATGGAGCGCGTTGCCACCATTGCAGATGGCAAAGATGAAGACAGGTGACAGAAAAGTTACATTTGTAGTCATTTACTTTGCTTGGCGGATCATGCAACATGCTAATGTTTCCCCTAATTTAACACAGATATGTTAAGCTGGAAGAACTTCTGGAGAAAAGCTTTCCATTGGTGAAGATGCCATCCATACAGCCTGTTGTCATGCAAGTGCTGAAACATTTGCCAAAGGTATTGTGGCAACATGTTCAACATGCACTCGCAGTATTAATCAGGTGAAAATTATTCATTTATTTTTGGATTCTCATGCAGGTGCCTGAGAAGAAGCTGAAGCAGGTGATGGCTGATAAAGAGCTCTATAAAGTCTGTGCGGTGGAGGTGAAACGGCAGATTTGGCAGGACAATCAGGCTCTGTTTGGAGATGAAGTGTCCCCTTTGTTGAAGCAGTATATTGTGGAGAAGGAAGCAGCTCTGTTCAGCAGTGATCTGTCCATCCTACACAACTTTTTTAGTCCTTCTCCCAAAACACGCCGGCAGGGTGAGGTGAGTACATAACTCTCTTTAAAACATACAGTTGTTCACTTGTCTATCAGTATCTAACTGTAGGACCACTAGCACTAAATACAATATGGGATGGGGTGGGGTGGGGTGGGGTGGGATGGGGTGGGGGTGCTACAGAATGGCAAGCAACTCCTCTATCCTCCTATTGCATCTATATGTTTACCATGAAACTGTCATTTTTCAACAGGTAGTGCTGAAGCTGACTCAGATGATTGGGAAGAACGTGAAGCTCTATGATATGGTACTTCAGTTTCTGCGGACTCTGTTCCTTCGGACACGGAACGTGCATTACTGCACCCTGCGTGCTGAGCTGCTCATGTCCCTTCATGACCTGGACATCAGCGAGATCTGTTCAGTGGACCCCTGCCACAAGGTGTGGAATCAGTTTCCCAGCTTTACCAATACAAAGTGTGTATAATAGCTCCCTCTGAGGAGCTCTCCTGACATTTTGCAAGCTAGAAGTGAGACCTCGAAACAATCCTTTTATTCTGTGAACAGGCTTCATAAAACAGGCGTGAAATGACTTTGTATAAACTACACAAAATAACACGGGGCTCAACAATAAGATTTTTTTTCTGTAAGCCCAGTCGGGCCTGTAGTTTAGATTCTTGCCCTGCCAACATTTTTACTGGCCTGCACTGACCACAATATATATATATATATATATATATATATATATATATATATATATATTTAGCAAGAGTGCAATATGGCCCTACATCAACACTGCTGTGATTTTGGCCGCAGGCCGAGTGTCGTAGATAATTACGGCAGTGCTGATTTAGGGCTATATAGCATGATTGTGAGTGTGATATTGCTTATATTCAATAGTTCAATTAACAAGTACATTTTAAAAATTTGGAAAAACTGAGTACGGTCATAAAAATGCATTTGTGCCTGGAACTAATTTATTACGCATATCTGCCGTTGCTGGTTCAAACCAAATGATGTATCCAAGACTTCCTTCCTCAAAATATCACTTCAGAAATAGTATAACGGCTTGTGCTGTTTCTAACAAGTTATTGGATAAACAAGGATGTATGTATAGTTTGTGCGTGTGTGTGTGTGTGTGTGTGTGTGTGTGTGTGTGTGTGTGTGTGTGTGTGTGTGTGTGTGTGAATGAGAGCGAGAGAGAGACGGAGCGTGTGCAATCACACCCAAACAGAGATGCTCTCATCTATCTAAAGATCGGCTTTCTCAGTGGAAAAATGGTGTCTAAGCATGGTATTTCTCCCTATTTCGCGGTATCCAGTGTACAAAAGTCGATCACTATAGAAACCGCAATGTCCTCCATCATTTTAAACGGCACCCATTGTGTAATTAATCAGTCTGTTGCGTCTCTCAGCTGTGATGAGCCGTAATGCTTAAGTTGTTTATTTAAAGCTATTTCCTAGCTTTAATAGTAGTAATACAAGGGATCACGAAGAGCTGTTTTATGTAAACACTAGCTGATGTGGATTCATTTCACGTCTCCAAACTGGCTCATATTACACACAAAAAGGATATTTTGCCACCACCTACTGGCTAACATATGTAATGAAAAATAAAAGACAAACAGAAGCTCTTAACACCTATGCACTGCTCTTACACTTCTGTTTAGAACAGTACAAACACAAGCGGAGTGATACACACACACACACACACACACAGTGAAGCGTGGTGTCAGACCATCAGTGCTCATAAAATATCTCTCATACAGTCACACAAACACACACACACTGGCGGCCAAAAGTTTGGAAAATTTATAGATTTTTCTCTTAAGGAAATAAATTGTTACTTTTATTCACCAAAGTGGCATTCAACTGATCACAAAGTATTGTCAGGACATTACTGATTTAAAAAAAAACAGCACCATCACTATTTGAAAAGTCATTTTTGATCAAATCTAGGCCCCATTTCCAGCAGCCATCACTCCAACACCTTTTCCTTGAGTATATCACAGTATGCAATAGACTGGCATGTCTTAAGGTCAATATTAGGTCAAAAATGGCAAAAAAGAAATGGCTTTCTCTAGAATCTTGTCAGTCATTCATTGTTTTGAGGAATGAAGGCTATACAATGCATGAAATGGACAAAAAACGGAAGATTTCATACAAAAGTGTACACTACAGTCTTCAAAGACAAAGGCAACTGACTCTAACAAGGACAGAAAGAGATGTGGCCAGATGTACAACTAAACAAGAGGATAAGTACAACAGTCTCTAGTTTGAGAAATAAATGCCTCACGTGTCCTCAGCTGACAGCTTCATTGAATTCTACCTGCTCAACACCAGTTTCATGTTCAACAGTAAAGAGAAGACTCAGGAATGTAGGTCTTATGGGAAGAATTGCAAAGAAAAAGCCACTTTTGAAATAGAAAAACAAAAATAAATGTTTATAGTGTGGGCAAAGAAAGACAGACATTGGACAACAGATAGTTGGAAAAGAGTGTAATGGATCTTAACCCCATTGAGCTTTTGTGGGATCAGCTAGACTGTAAGGTGTGTGACAAGTACCTGACAAGTCAGCCACATCTATGTCACATGCTACAGGAAGTTTGGGGTGAAATGTCACCTGAGTATCTGGACAAACTGACAACTAGAATTCCAAGGATATGCAAAGCTATCATTGCTGCACATGGAGGATATTTTTCTGAGAACTTTTTGAAGTAGTTTAAGAAGTTCCGAGTCAAATTCCTCATATGTGTACACATACCTGGCAATAAATCTGATTTTGATTCAAAACAGCACCAATTCTCCTACGTACACCTGGACACCGTTTTTCTTGGTTGTTGGCAGATAGGATTTTCTAAGCTTCTTGGAGAATTTGCCACAGTTCTTCTATATATTTAGGCTTTGTCAATTGCTTCTGTCTCTTCATGTAATCCCAGACTGACTCAATGTTGAGTGGGGGCTCTGTGGGGGTCAAACCATCTGTTGCTGGGCTCCCTGTTCTATTTGATTCTATTTGCAAAAGGAATGTTTAGGAGTCTATAATTTATATTTCCTAGTGACACCAAATCTGAAGCTATAAATAACCATCTTAAAACAAATGTTTTTTTGAAACATCTTATGTGAACAGCACTGTATATATGTATTTATTTATTATATTTTCATTTTCTGTGGAACACATAAGAAGAATTTTGAAGAATCTTCAGATAGAATTTTGGCCACATCCAAACTAAAACATTTTCAAAAACACACTCCGTAGCATCATACTTAATGACAATGATGAAATTTGAAGATATAAATAACCATCTTAAGACAAAAGATGGTTATATTTGTGAAACTTCTTATGTTCCTAAGACTTTTGTACAGTACTGTTTGTATAATTAATATACTCCGGTGAAAATATGTTATTGCAAAATTCACTTTGATTCACTTATGATTCTTTTTGAAGCATTTTATGTATAAACATCTAGATTTTAAAGTTTCCTTTCTTTAAATTTTTTTTTAATTGTGATGAAGCTGAAATGTTTTCCACACTGTGTATGTACTATAAAATTTTTTAATTACATTTATTTTGATCTTTTACATTGTAGTTTTCTTGGTGTTTGGATGCCTGCATCAGGGAGAAGTTTGTGGATGCTAAACGGGCTCGAGAGTTACAAGGCTTCCTAGATGGGGTGAGGAAAGGACAGGAACAAGTGTTGGGGTATGATATTATATCTCTGTGAAAATAGTCTATATAGGTAAAATAGGTATACAATAATCCCATTATAACTGTAAAACTGCTACAGTAACACACTCCATCCTTGTTTTTTCGCAGTGACTTGTCAATGATTCTCTGCGACCCATTTGCCTGTAACACATTAGTGTTGAGCACAGTGAGGAACCTTCAGGAACTGTTGAGCCAGGATGCCCTGCCCAGAGTAATAACTCCAGCTCTGTAGTGTTATACTATTTAGTGTACTAGCCATGCTGTGATGTGATGTGTCACTGTGTGATGTGTATATGTGCAGGACAGCCCAGATCTTCTCCTCCTGTTGCGGATGCTTTCTCTTGGGCAGGGGGCGTGGGACATGATTGACAGCCAGGTTTTCAAAGAGCCCCGTATGGTAAGTCCCAACATTTTGTATTAAATAGTACTCCAATGCAAATATTGCTGTTTGTGTTGTGCAAGAAATTGACGTGTACATTTCACAAGGCAACTGATCTTTATCAACATTAGGATTTAGAGGTGGTAACACGCTTCCTACCTGCCATGATGTCAATAGTGGTAGATGACTACACGTTCACTGTGGAGCAGAAACTTCCCAGTGAGGAGAAGACCTCTCTCACGTACCCCACCACCCTGCCTGAAACTTTCTCCAGGTGCATCATCTGACCCGGTTCTCAATGTAAACTTTTCCAAGAATTCACTTATTTCTGAAATTTCTTTCTCTCTTGTATAGGTATTTGCAGGACAACAGGGTGGCTTGTGAGATTGGTCTTTATTATGTGCTTCATATTGCCAAGCAGAGGAATAAGAATGCACTACAGAGGCTTCTGCCTGCACTGGGTGAGACACTTCACATTCTACCATTTATACTGTATATAATGAAATTGGCTTAAAGGACACTGGATGCGGAGCTGCCGAGAGACTGATCATCTCTTGTCCTTTATGTGTGTCACAATCAAAGTGGATACCTATAATGACATGGCATTTGGAGACATCTTTCTTCATCTTCTCACTGGTCATCTGACTCTACTCTCTGATGAATTCGGATCAGAAGAGTTTTGTACTGCTGTCTTTGATAATTTCCTCCTCTCTTCCTTTTCAAGGTGTGTATCATCACATGTAACATTATGTAGCTTTAATGGAATATTAGCCATATATTAGTTACATTATTAAATTACTACTTTGCTGATTGAAAAAACATTAATCGATTGACTTTTTCATCTGCAAAACAGAAACGTAGGTTTTTTTGAAGGATATATAATGTAATGGTGTTTGTCCATACAGTACAAGTCAATGGGCTCTGGAAAGGACATAAAGGCAATCCATACTCAAGTGGTTTAATCCATGTCTTCTGAAGTGATACAATCACTTTTGGGTGTGAACAGACCAAAATGTAGCAATTTTTTCTCTATAAACCTTGAAATCTGCTGTCTCCTTGGTGCGCTAGTGAAAGAAGCTTTATTACACTTCCTTGCGCTTGACCATGAACATTACCTTTATGCAGCCATCATGTTATTTTTGGAGCTTGTAATTTTGAACTTTTTTGACCTGCACTGGATGGGCAAACAAACATAATACATCCTTAAAAAAGGTGAATTATTCTTTTAATGCTAAATCTCTGTTCACGACAGTTCCATTATGTTCTCATTTGCAGTAAGGAGAACGTTCACCGACACTGTCTTCGCTTACTCAACCATCTACATCAGAAGATGCTGCCATCCTTCTTGGAAACACTGATGAAAACATTTGAACCACCAAAACAGGTATTTTAAAGGAAATAAATCATCACTGCTTAGTAAAAGTTTGTCCTTCTTGAATACTAAACTGAGGATTGCATGATCTTATATATTACATACAGGAGTCATGTAAAGGTAGGATCTGTAGGTGTGAGTAATATTCTGACTTGAAATGTGAAGATCGTAGCTTATCCACTTATGTTCTGTAATGACAAGCTTCCTCTGTTTCTTTCTTGACTGATTCTGTTGTGCTGACATTTTATGCTAACCAAAGAGACATTATGATAACCAAATGTTAATACACATGATTACAGAGCAGTGAGCCAGTGAAGGAGCTGTACACCCTTTTGAAGGAAAAACTTGAGGCCTCTAAGAAAAGCCCTCCAGAACCAGAGGAGCCCCCCTCTCTGGATTTAGGCCTTCACCCTGTTACTGTCCCACCCACTCCCTCCACACCCACAACCCCACACTGAGAGAGATTACCACTAGAGAGCAGCAATTTAGTCTAAAGACCAGGAGGATATAGACTACATGTCTAATTGTATAATGGTTGACTTGAACACAGTGCTTATTTTAACTGTGACAAATGGACTTTTTGTTTATTTTGATTTTTCTTTTATATATATATATATATATATATATATATATATATATATATATATATATATATATATATATATATATATATATATATATAGGTCATTTTAAAGCTTTTTGTGGGCTAAAGTACTTTTCAATTTATATACTTGTTTTAAGAATGTAGTCTTGTTTAATTGGTGAATAAATAAAATATACTGTCTTATGTACAGAGTCATCATGGTCAAATATGTTTTGTAAATAAAAAGATGAGTTGGAAAATGTTTTACAGTATGAGTTTTTGCTTTTGGAGTGCTTTCATTGGGGCACTTAAAAGGATAGTTCATTGAAAATTCTCTCAATTACTCTCATGCCATCCCAGATGTATATGACTTTATTTTTTCTGAAGAACACAAAGATTTTTAGGAGAACATCTCAGCACCGTTGCTCCATACAATATTAGTGATGGTGACCAGAACTCCAAAACCTCTAATAAGGAGATGATAGTGAGCATAAACAATCCATCCAGTGGTTTGATCAATGTGTCCTGAAGCGATCCAATTGGTTTTGGGTGAGAACAGACAAAAATGGAACTCCTTTTTCATTATACATCTTGCCATTGCAGTCTCAAGGCATGAGTTCATGATTTCCAGCTCGAATATACTTCGTAGTGCTTGACTCATGTGCAGATCACTTGATGGTGCTATAAGAAGTGTAATTGAGCTTGAAATCATTATTGTCAAGGAGACAGCTGTCAAGACATGTAATGAAAAAGGAGTTATATTTTGGTCTGTTATCACACAATACAATCTGGATCACTTCAGAAGACATTGATTAAACCACTGG
The DNA here is from genome assembly GCA_032164185.1 of Moxostoma hubbsi. NCBI lineage: Eukaryota > Metazoa > Chordata > Actinopteri > Cypriniformes > Catostomidae > Moxostoma > Moxostoma hubbsi. Next base: position 3,068,639 of record JAVLUX010000215.1, read on the forward strand.
AGTCTTATGGATTAATTGTATGCTGACTTTATCTCTTTCACAAAGAGCTTTTGGAGTTCTGGTCACCATTCACTTGCGTTGTACGGATTTACAGAGCTGAGATATTCTTTGTGTTCTGCAGATGAAAGAAAGTCATTCACATCTGGGATGGGATGAGAGTGAATAGATAATGAGAGAACTGAACTAACCCATTAACTGATTAAGATAATTATTAACTGATGTGATGTGAAGCCTTCAAGCCATGGGAAGCGACTAAATCAAATCAAATCACTTTATTGTCACACTACGGTGTACACGAGTGCAACAGTAGGTGAAAGTCTTGTGTGCAGTTCTGAGCAACATTGCAGTCATGACAGTGACGAGACATAAACCACTTTACAATAAACAACATATTTACGCAACACAATTTCCATAACAAATGTACACATACACAACAATTTACATATCAAATGTACACAATGTAGAATACACACACTAGATAAGGGTATATAAAATTATATATACACTAGTTGAATTGGGGAGAATATATTTGACAGAATGAAGACTAAGGAGAAATCCTGCGCTGCTGTCTCCATCTAGTGTCTTGGCCTATGTCTTGAAATGGATTGGTTGCTGTTTGGGTGTGTGCTGTACAGTAGCTCTGAGCAGTCAGAGGAATTTAAAAGGTAAATAAAAGGAAGGCATGCCAGTATTAGAAACTGAGAAGAGAGCTAACACCCACAAAGATTGCAAATTGTTCCTTTTTTGCTTGAGTTAGAAAAGACACGCTCTGTATTATTGTCATAGCTTTATGCATTATTATCAACTATAACCAGCTGATTTATTTAACAGAAGCTGTTACAGTAAGGGTATTACTATCTTATGCCATTGTAGAGGCATCATAAACTCTTCAGGAGAAACAGCAATTAACTTAACCAGTACCATTTGGACAGGCAGATTTTAAACATATTTAGATTTATAGTTTTTTCCCATTTTTTTAGATAGAGACTTTTTTCTGCTTTTGTCTCTGTCTGATAGTAATTGAACTCTGCTTTCGGCTGGTTCACACCCTCTTGCTCTTGACCCCAGTTAGATCTACACAACTGTTGTTTCTTCAGAGCAGCATTCCAAAAAGTGTTAATAAGTCTTTTTTTATTTATTCATTTATTTTCATATACAGGGGTCCAAAAGACTGAGACCACTATTGAAAATGCTATTTTTCAAGCAGTGAAATTTCTATTTTAATACAGATTATTAATTTTGTTGTTAGTTTGACTTGGTAATATAAACCATAACAATTTAAATTAAAAGTTTAATTGAAACATAAACATTTAGAATTCTTAGTATTTGGTATGTCCCCCTTTTGCTTTTATGACAGCATGTGCTCAGGCTGGCATGGAATCCATAAGTTTGTGCAAAACCTGATAATCCATGTTGAGCGTGTTTTTAGAATGTTCCAAATAGCATGTCATGTGCTTCAATGGAAACAAGGAAATCTGATCATTAATACAATAAAGGCTAATGTTAACACATTTGCTTACATTTGATTAGTTACCTACAAATAATGCAGAATCTCACATTTGTCTTATTCATTTTGCATCATCATTTTTCTAAATCTTAAATCTTTATTAATATCCAGGTTTAAATAATAAAAGATCTCATATTTTTTGACACCACTGTACACTCATTGGATCACTTTATTAGGTAAACCTGTACATCTACATGTACTTATTCATGAGATTATCTAATCAGCCAATTGTGTGGCAGCAGTGTAATGTATAACATCATGTATTAATGTTCACTATAATCATCTGACTGGGGAAAAAATGTGATCTTAGTGATTATACCGTGGCATGTTTGTTGGTGCCAGATGGGCTGGTTTGAGTATTTCTGTAACTGCTGATCTCCTGGGATTTTCAAACACTACAGTCTGTAGAGTGTAAAGAGAATGGTGCAAAAACCATCCAGTGAGCGGCAGTTCTTCCAGCACAGTGTGGATATGTACAATGTATTTTAGGGGCTTCTGAAACATCATTACCAAAGACCTGTGTGACAACCCTGAATCTTCTTGTGATTCTGTTGAAACAGAGCGTGAGAGTTTTTGATTGGTTCTCCCCATGCAAATTATCAATTAGTAAAAGTATAAGAATGTTGTAGGCTCACTGGGATAGTTTGTTTCTTAGGAGTGGCTGGTCCCAGTATGTAAGACCTCATTGACACTTTTCTTGTTTTGCTTATCTTATATCGTGGAGCATAAAGATTTTGTTAGTTATATTGTTTGTTAACTCTTTGTGTTTTCCGTCATTATCCCTAGACTCATGTTTATTATTTATTGGTTGTGGTAATTGTTTAATTAAAATAAAAGCGTTTTGAATTGATTAGACTTTGATGTCTGATCATTCTTTTATGTTACGGCTTAAAATGTGCTGGTCGTGACACCCGCCCACGAAGTTAAGTTACCTTCAATACTACACCAGAACAATTGATGGAAATACGATTATCATAAAAGATAATTAAAATATGATTATTTGCATTTAAACATAAATGCAGTTGCATTTTAGAACAGAGTTACCAAGAATTATGTCAACATTTAAGCCAGAAATGTTGCCACTGTGTACATGTTTGAAGCAGATGTTTATTTCCCGTGTTTCCACAGTAGCAGACCTTTAGAAATGCGTCTGAGCTGAACATGCAGAACACTGTCAGCCTCACATTTCATGTAACATGATTTGAGCAGCTGTAACATTTGATGAATAATAAAATGAGGCAGCAATGTTGCTGTGAGGCAAGCATGATGTTGTCTGAACTGACAAAACGGACATGTGGCAACTGTACCACATGATGCTTTTTCTGCAAACTATACAAGCTAACATTGTATCTGTTTGTAGTTGCTAATATGTTATTTCATTTTAAGCTTACATTTACAGTATATACACTCACCGGCCACTGCAGTGGGTACATGTGTACGTCTACTTATTCATGTGATTTATCCAATTAGCCAATTGTGTGGCAGATCATTCGGATATGGGTCAGGAGCTTCAGTTAATGTTCACATCAACCATCATAATGGGGAAAAAAATGTGTTCTCAGTGATTTGGATCGTGGCATGATTGTTAGTGTCAGACGGCTGGTTTGCGTATTTCTGTAACTGCTGATCTCCTGGGATTTTCACACACAATAGTCTCTAGAGTGTAAAGAGAATGGTGCGAAAAACAAAAAACAACCAGTGAGCGGCAGTTCTGTGGACAGAAATGCCTTGTCAATGGAGAATGGCCAGACTGGTTCAAGCTAACAGAAAGGCTACGTTTACTCAGATAACCACTCTGTATAATTGTAGTGAGCAGAATTGCATCTCAGAATGTACAACATGTCGAAACTTGAGGCGGATGGGCTTCAACAGCAGAAGACCATGTTAGGTTCTACTTCTGTCAGCCCAGAACAGAAAATTGAGTCTGTAGTGGGCTTAACATTTGTGTACCTCAGCAGAAATCCAGATTTGTCAGATCAGGCAATGTTTTTCCAATCATGTCTGGTATGCCAGATTACCAGTCAAGCCCTGACACACAGACATATATTTAATTGTTAACTTCATTGTCTTCATTCCTGGATTCCTTCTTGCATTGTGCTTCTGGGTTCTGCTACAGTCATCTAATACGCTCCAAAAAAAAAAGTCCTGTCTCAAAAACTTGCACACAAAATGGTGGCTGTCTGTTTGATTTTGTTTGGTGCTTGTTTCAAACCAATGAAAGTGGTGCACAGTGTGGCTTTGTTGTTTAAAAATTCTTCCCTCACAGATACAGACTTCTTTTAGAAGTAGATACTGCATTCTTATGAGTCAATGATTCTGGGTGGCACCAACTGTGGTCTTGATTCGATAATCTATTGTTTCAGCTCTCAGAAATTCACAAAGACTTTCCACATCTCTCTTACTGAAATGGGTGTGAAGCTTGAAATGGGTCATGATGAAACTTTACAAGAATTACCTCATGTTAACAAGATCCTCATTCCCTCAGTAAACAAGGCAAGTGTCCAAAAAGTTATTTGTTATATTAATATAAAATATAGATGATTTTATATGTATGATGTGTAATTTGCAGGAACAAAACAAACAGTGTTGTTGTTTTATAAGTATTTTTAAAATTGCAGTGAAATTTCATACACATGTAATGTAATTGAATAGAAACCATTTATCTTTAAAAAAAATGAACGATTATGTCTGATATAAGCTAAAAGCTAAAAGTTATTAATGTCATAGCCATAAATTAAAAGGCTTGATAGGTGGAGTTGTTACTGCTGACTAACAAAAGGAAATCCTGTCCTAGTTCCTCTGAAATATTTCATATAAATATTTACCTATGACACAATTTGCACAATTTCCATATTCCAAAGGTGTTTTGAGGAGAGTATTGCATGACTTGGTAAGTGTTCTGTGTGGCTTAAGATTCATTAAGAATTATTTTACTTTTGGTAATTTACCTATGGATTTCAGTTTCTTTACTTTTTTTCTATGTATGTATGTATCTTCTAGGTTTACTTTGCACCACTACACAAATTTAATTTTCCTCTTAAGGGGCAATGTTTGTCCCCTGGATTCGATTTTCAGGTGCATAAATTACCTTTTATGAGGGACTACATTTATATAAACATATAAATACTGTATATACTGTTTGTCATCTTTTTATGTTGAAAATTTAAATGTAATTAATTCATTAACATATATTTTAAATCTGAAACTCATAAATTAGGCCTAAAATGGAATATTAAGTAATATATCGAATGTTGGAAATAATATATTGAGGAAGTACATTTGGGGGTATTTTGATCCCAACATTTTGAATTTGGTGTCATATTTGTCCAAAGACCTGGTTGATTTCTGACACTGGTACAAATAAGTATTTCATTTTCAGTTTGGGGTAAACAATTTTGAAATGCATACTTTTAAAATATGCATTATATTTCTATGAACATTCAAGGTTGAGTGATGGCACAATTCTGACACTAACAAGCTGCATGGGACCAGGGTTATTATAGTTCAATTAAAAAGAAATGGAAACTGAAACAAAATTCCAAAAAATAACCTAGAAAAACTAAATTTAAAATTAAAAAACTAAAACTAAAATTAAACGATCATGCATCGCTTCAAAACTTACTAAAACGAAATTGATCTGATCATAAAATATTTTTCGTTTTCGTTTTTAATACTTTGACTTGTGCATGTTACAAAATCATTTTTTGTTTATTTTAACGTCTCAATCTGCATCGCAAGCATGTCATCTTCTGGTCATGAGTTTCATGTGCATATGCCCACATTAAGTTATGTGCTCAATGTTTCAAGATAAATGGATTAGTTTCCACTTTTTTTAGATTGAGGTATAAAATGGCATTTAGCATTGTAGTGCAAATTACATGGAACAGATCTAAATAGTTAATTGCAAGACAGAAGGTGCATACAATTAAAGTATTACAGGTAGTGTGCAAACATTAGTAATATTGTACAGTACAGTTTTTTTGTTTGTTTTTTGGTTGAGGGGCTCAGCACATTTTAGCACCAGAATTCAGTAGGCTGACCGCTGAAGGGAAGAAACTGTTTCTGTGTCTGCTGGTGCAACAACAAAGACTCCTGTAATGTCTCCCAGATGGGGGAAGAGTAAACAGTCCATGTTGGGGTGTGATGTGTCTTTGATGATATTTCTCAACCTTTGTATGCAGTGTTTGTTTTAGATGTCTTTGAGTGTAACTGGGTACCAGTGATATATTGGGCAGTTTTCACCACCTGCTGGAGTGCTTTCTGATTTGAAGAAGTGCAGTGACCATACCACACAATGATGCATTTAGTTAAGATGCTTTCAATAGTGCACATTTTGGTTCCCATTCACTTGCATTGTGAGGATGTAGAGAGCTGAAACATTCTATTAAAATCTTTGTTTGTGTTCAGCAGTAGAAAGTAAGTCATAAGCATCTGGGATTGCATGAGAGTGAGTAAAGGATGGGAGAATTTAATTTTTTGGTGAACTATCCCTTTAAGAACAAATCTAAAAATCCACCTGCTATCCAGCTTGTAACTAAGCTTTTGGTCATAGCATGGACTAGGTTTAGGGTTAAGATTTAGAATTGCATGTTGGTCAGTTTGGTTCATGTTGCTTGAAATTACTTACTGACGGGGTAATGCAAATGCTGTCGACATGGCAATGCAAATAAACTTTTTATAGAGAAAAAAGTGTTCACATTTTATTGCACCTACTTTGTTCCAACTATCTATAACATACGTGTTTTTCCTTCACAGTGACATTCTTCTAAGATGTTTTGGAACAGCAGCAATACAACATGTTCTCCTGTACCTCAGCACATATCACTTGTTGTGATCCTCTCTCTGGTCTATCTGTTGGGCCTCCTACTCAACAGCTTCAGTCTGTGGGTCTTCACATGTCGCATTCGCAAATGGAACTCTGGAACTGTTTTGCAGTTTAACCTGGCTCTGTCTGATGCTATAATTTCTCCGCTCACCCCACTGATGGCAGTATACTTAGCCAAGGATGGCAACTGGATTTTCGGAACATTCATCTGCCAGCTGAAGATTGCCGTGCTCAGTATCCACTTCAATGGCAGCATCCTGTTCCTTACACTCATTAGTGTTCATCGCTATATTTGTGTGGTGCACTTCAACCGCTCCTCACTGATGAAAAGAAAGACTTTCATGATGAAACTATGTGCTGGGATTTGGTGTTTTCTGATAGTAATTGGCATTATCTATGGATGGGTCCTTCATGTGACCAATGAGGAACAACATTTGCAGTGTCTTACTATCCATCAGAAAACGTTCACGGAAGCATACTTTATTATCAACTTTGTGATTTTCATCTTTTCATGTATTTTACCCTTAATCGTGTCTGTGTTTTGCTATAGTCGCCTGGCCAGCTCATTAACCCATATTAACATAAATTCTGCTCAGGGCAAGTCAGTCAAGGCCAAGTCGATGAGGATGATAGGCATATGTCTAGTCATATTTGGACTATGCTTTCTTCCTCTCAATGTTGTTCGGACCATAGGAGTAGTTGTGGTAAAGCGTTACCCTGACCAATGCAGGCTCATGTTGCGGTTGCAAACAGCATATTATGCATGTTATATATTAGCAGGAATCAACTGCTGCTTGGACCCCCTAATCTACTTTTTTGGCTCAAGTAATTTTAGGAAAGCATTCCAGAAATCTCTCAGAGCAATAGGTGTCAGGCGGAATGTCGACCACAAAAGTGAATCAGGAACATTAGGTCAATGTGCAAACATAAATGTAATATATACAGTCTCTTAGTGAATTAAAATTTTGATTTGGTTGTGTTTGTTAAACATATATATTTAAGTACTGCTTTTAAGTTTACAGTAACAATGTATTTGTGTACTTTTTTAATCAAGTTACTTTTGGCAGTATAAATACTGTGTATTACTGTAGTAACTGTTTAACTTTAACTGTAGTAACCTTTGCTGTTGAGCTCAAGCAATTATTTTATAGCACAACAGACCTTATTCACAGCAGCGCTATCTTTGATTTTTGGATTGAAATTATAATGAGGCTGTTAGGGGTACATCAGTGGGTTACTGCAGTTAAAAGAGTTTTTGGATCATTACACGAACAAAACGTTTAAAAAGCATATTTCAAGAACATTTAGAAGACAAAAACCTCCAGACAGATGTGATCAGTGAGCGTTTACAGCTTTATACGGTTCGTGCTTTTTAAGAGATCACAGCCTCGTCATTCCCATAGAAATCAAAGATGGCGCTACAGTGAATAAGATATATGGTGTATTTTTTTTTTTAATGTTGTCTTTTTTATTAAAATGTATATTCGTTTGTAAAGTAACCACTTTGTAAATGTGAGCATTAAAATAAACAGCAATTTAGCCAGCAACCCTTCACTTCAGTTGGATCTTCATAATAGAGTTCGATACAATAGTCAGAGATAGCACTCTGTCTAAATAATACAATACATGTGTTTGTCTTAAGGTCCTATGGATCATGTAAAATATGAGATGGCTTGTTATTGTTTGGCACACTGGCTAAACTAACTCGGAATTCGCATGAAATGATTTGTGCTTTCCACGGTGAATACTACTGACTCCTTGTGTGACGTCACGATGTAAATTGAATGACGTTGGCCACAGGTAGATCGTTTCCTGATTCCTTGTAGCACAGTTTCGTTCACCCACCTGTTCACGGTGGATAGAAAACAAAATGGGAAAGCTTCAGGAATTCGAAATAACCTTTAATAACAACAAAACTGTGTACAGCCCCGGTGAATCGATCTCTGGAACACTGAAGATCACAATTGCACAGCCCATACACTGTAAAGGTAGGTCATTAATAATAATAATAATAACAACAATAAACCCATTACAAATGATCGGACACCGCAGACTTTCATTTTGTTTCTACATGATTATTTCTGATTTAAAAGTGGTATGTTTAAAAGTTTCATTTTTGCAATGTTGCTAGTTGTTTTAGACGTAATATGGCGCGCGTAATATTTTATTTTGCTTGCGCATCGAGGACTGATTGTGGTGGTGTAGAGCCAAGGTTGTTGCAGATCCTTTATTGACACGCCAATGAGGAATAGTGCATAAAAGTATTTTTTTTATTAGCTCTCAGAAATTTCCGCGAGTATACACCCTTTTATGTCGAGTGTTTTTAAGGTCATTGACAACACATCTTTAAAACATGTATAGTAGCATATATTATGTAGCATATATCACCTAGCGTGCCTCGATACCGTTCCAGGTAAACAAATCACAGTTTCGGTTATCAGTGACTTAGAAAATACAATCCAAAGACTTTAATGTATTTAAGCAAAAGTCAGACACCACTAAATCAGTCTTGAAGAAAACATCGGGATTTAACGCACGAGCAGCTTCTCAGCTGTGTTTATTGTTTTTCCGAAATTCTCATTTGCATATTTTTAAGCCTGCTCAAACAGTGTGTTTGAAATAAATAATTCAGACTGTACATTTAAACATCTTTTAACCGGTCCATCTACAGTTAGGTGAATTTCAAGTCTGGTCTTAATCTGTTACAATACTAGTAAGACAGCTTACTGTAACCATTTTTCGTAATTTTAACGATAAAAGACAGTAAAAAAAAAAAGAAAAATAAAAGTAAAACAAAAACGTTAATTGGACGTATATATATATATATATAGGCCCTATATATATTTTTTCTTTTTTCTGTATAATTAAAATATTAAAAAATATTTTATGTTTTACAGTAACTTATTTTTAAAATTACGGTAAAAACAATAATCGTGTGTTCCCTGCGTGACCCATTACATTTTATGAGAATAAAAATAAGAAATTATTCTTATTTTTAATATCAGTCATGTACATTGGGGTGTTCTGTTTTATATTTAATGTCGTTTATTTAATGTTTACTGCATTATTTCAATTTCACATGTGTTACCCTGATGGTGTTTAGTGTTTGTGTGAGTGACACTGAGCGCTTTCTTTACATATTTATTGGTCATTGCTCCAGGAAGGGCCTCTATTAATGAACTTTGGCATCATGTGCTCTTCTGTAATTTTTATGGTAATTAACAATACATTTTTTAAGTGAAAAGAAGATTTTTACAGTTTCAGACGATTAATATATCAAGCTTATTTTTTTACCATTTAATCGATGGTAATGGACTGTGAAAAATACAGGCATCAAAATTACATCCTGTAAAGCCTGAAACGTGGTTACTGTATTTTCTACTGTGAATTTCTGGCAACCACAGCAGCCAGATTTTTACTGTAAAATTAACAGGATATTTTTTTGCAGTGCATTATACTGCTACTCACCAGCACTTGTTAATAACAGTAATTTCATACAGTCTCAATGCTTTATAGTACATGTGGTCATATTATGGTCAGGTCTCTTGACACCAGCTGAACCAAATCATTATTATAGTCGATATTTCTTAGCCTAACCACTAAAATATTATATTAAGACATATACTGTATCTTCTCTTTAATTATCATTGAGAGAATCTACTAATCGGATATCCGGTTTGTTGACTGTGGTCAGTGTGAGGTCGATTCCTTTATTTAGCTATCGGCACCAAACAATGTGTGACATAATCACATGACTAATATAAAAAAAAAGTTTTCATCACTTACTGCCAAGTTAAAAAATATAGTGGATGTAGCCTATATCAAATATATTTATTGTACTATGGTCATTTACTGATACACCTGTAACATGAAAATAGCCAACAAAATCAGTTTCCAGAACAGACAATTTTTCAACTTGTTGTTTGGGCTTTGCCTTGGTCGTGCGATCAAGAAGAAATGCCTTCAGTTTATTGTATAAAAATAGGCTGACATCCTTTCTGTCAACCTCCATGGCTCAGTGTAAACAAGGAAGTACAATTAAAAGCGGGTTGCTTTGGCCTGCTTGTAGGAACGGCTTTGAGCTAGGAAAATGTGATAAGACTTAGTCTTAGATAAGACTAAGAAAAATGAGTCCTACTACAGTCAGATTGACTCTATAAATAGGTTGTAAGAAAATTAAAAAGTCACAGAAGTGATTAATATGATTACAATGATATAAGAGAGAGAGAGAGGGAGAGAGGGAGAGAGAACGAGAAAGAAAGTCATGTGGTTATGTCAGGGACTGATGTGTTGTTTGAGCTAAGACCTGTGGTAAGGGCGTTGATGATGAGTACTCACCAGACTGGTTTGTTAGCATTCCGAATACATTATTAACAATCACTCACAGTCATCATTACAACTAGACTTAGGCCTAATGGGGAAATGATGTCAGTCAACAGTGTTTGTTTTCTTTAGAGTTTACAGTTCAGCTGTACCCTACCTTGATGTTTTTTTAATTTTATTTAACATATTTATATATAAACTGAAACGATAACAATTCAATTTGAGTCTTTAAATTATTAACACTCTGTTGACTTATTGTTATATATTCAGGTTGTTGCTTCACCTGTTGGTTCTGCTTTACACTTTTATACTGTTATAACACTGTACGTACATTTAAAGTCACTGCATGTAATGTAATTACATTTGTAATTTATGGTGTCTGGTACTGTGAAAATTCTTGTAAGATTCAAATACAATATTCATATACTGTTTACTGTAATTTGTAAACAAATAATAATAATAATAATAATATATTACAATAGTAATATATAGTAATATATCGGAATCGTACACCTTTTGTCACAGATCCACCAGTCTCTCTCTCTCTTTCTTCCTCACTGCCCTCACAGTGCTCATTCTCCCTTGAGTTCTGATTACATGCACCTGCATATCGTTAGTGTCTAATCAAGGACTGCATATATACCCTGCTTTCACACACACTCTTTGTCTGTTCTCATCGATAGTATCTCTGAAATACCACATAGTTCTACTATGTCAAACATACCTGTGTCTTCATTATTGCCTGCAAGTATCATAAGACTGTTGCGAGTTATCTGTTCATCGTGTACATAACCTGTCTGGATATTACTCACCTGCTGTTTGCCACTCTGCTCAAATGGATTTACTCACAATGTTTACATCACTGTTTCAGTCATCTGTTCAATAAACCCTGCTACTCACGCTTTTATTTTGACGTTCTAAACTCTCCAGGAAGTCCTATATGTGACTGTTTGCAAGTTCACAGTAGTTTAATTCGCTTCTTATTCAAATTCTGGTAAAATGCACCTCTCGTGCCATTCTAAATGCATATCATTGTTGATATGTTTTCAAGCAGTTTTGCCAAACTGGACTGCGCAACCTTAAAGCCCAGAAATACAGAATATTGTCTGATTTATTTGCCTTGGTGATATATGGGTTAACAACTAACCCCTACCCATGACTGCTAACCCTTACATTTGCAGCTGCAAATCTCCTGGTAGTTTTGCAGATTATGTTGTACACAATAAGTACATTGTGGTTGATGCTTTAAATTGTAATATAATTTAAGGAAATCCAATATAAAGTGTGACCCCAACCATTCATTTGCCCTCAGTTCAGGTGTTCATCAGTGGCAGATGCTTTGCTAACTAGAAAAATAGAGAGTAAAAAAAACATAAGACATCATTGTTACAGTAGGTCATTGTTAACTTCGAGCGATAAAGTCAATCAAACGAATTGAGTGATATTCTGTTCAATACGTCAGAGGTGTGATAGGTCAGGAAATCTAGAGATTCCATATGCTGTTTTTGTTGTTCGCTGGATTTCTTGATGAAATCTCTTCTGACATATTTCCCTTGGTTGCTTATGTATCTTGGGTAACATATCTGCTTACTAGCACTCATGTGTCAGGGGGTAGATAGATAGAGAGAGAGAGAGAGAGAGAGAGAGAATGAGAGGAAGAGGTGGAATTAAAGAACCGAACCAGAAAGACAGAGCTTTTAAACACAGAATTGACAAAAGGAGACTAATGTACACATACATACTGTCCATGTTCTTAGAGAGAACATACTGCAAAAGCACTTGTAAGTTTGTATTGCACCCAGGGGTGGATTACCTCACCTGGACAAAATCTCAGAGGCATTAAAGGAATATTACTTGTTCAAAACAAGTTAAATTCATCCGACAACATTTGTGACATGATGTTGATAACCACAAAAAGAAATTTTTCTTTAAAAAAAAGCAAAAATCTGGTTTAAAGTGAGGCACTTAAAATGGAAGTGAATGGGGGCCAATCCATAAATTTTAAAATTAGAGGTCGACCGATAGTGGATTTTACCAATAACGATAACTAGGTTGGGCCGTACTTGCCGATAACCGATTAATCAACCGATAGTTAAATAAAAATAAACATTAAAATATGATATGTCAAATGTGTTTTTCTTTAGCTATAACACTTTGCAAGTCCAATTTGTTAACAAGGATTTATTAGCTAGCTTACATGAACTATGTGCATTATGCAATATACATTTTTACAGCATGTATTAATATTTGAGCAATACAATCATTCATGTTAGTTCATAGTGTATTACTATTAACAAATAAAAACCTTAATTTAAAAATGTATTAGTACATGTTAATAACAAACAAACAATGAACAGCAGTTATTAACCTTAGTTAATGTTACATATGGAATTTTATTGTACGTGTCATCATTTCATATAAATCCAACAGTCATGCTTAAAAATGGCCAACTTTAAATATCTACAATGCCAGAGCATTGAAAGGAAATAAATATTAGGCCTACATGTATAGTCTCACACTTTTGCTTCTATTTTATAACACTTGATGATTATCTAATCAAAATATGTATTAAACTGATGATGAAAAAAGAACCGAAATCGAATGCTTTTCTGATTTTGTTTATATGTTTCTGTCGGCTGTATGAACATATCAGTTTGCTATCTTACGTCTCTAGCTTTAAATATGTAACTTCGCTGCATAATGAATGCATAAATGTGACCAGCTGGATATAAACTAATGCAAATATATGGTAACAACTGTGACATTAAACATTCGGGTCGGACTTAGGTTTATTTTTGTCAGTGTTTTAACCACTTGAAGTAACGTTACTACTAATGTTAGCGTCCTCTCAGCCTCGAAGGCAAACAAACATACTGTTGTGCTGTTCTTTCTCTACTAATGCAACATCCAGTCAACAAATTAATCAATTTATAATGATATGACATCATTATATGTACTGTATACATACCTTTTCGCTGTCTGTGCTTTAAACGCGCATCTGATGTCAGCGCTCTCCACCGTGTGCTCTCAGTGCAGAGCGCGGCATCACGTGTCGAAATAAACAACACGAGGCATCAGTGATAGTTTTACACCTCTAGAGGCCACTCTTGTACTGCATGATGCCAGCAGACCCTTCTCAACTCTCTCCTACTGTGTAATGAATGACAGCGCGCACTTCTCAGCCACTCCAGCAACGGACACAAACAGGAAAAACTATCGGTATGGATTTTTGCCGATAACGATAGTTCCACCAATCAACTATCAGTGTCGATTAATCGTCAAAACCGATGAATCGGTCGACCTCTAGTTAAAATACTCACTGTTTCAAAAATATAGCCATGAAATGTACACAATAGGTCTGCTAACATGATTAGAGTGTGATAAAATCACCTACTAACCTTTTCTGTGTAAAGTTATTGCCAATTTTACAACTTTGTTGCCATGACAATGTAATGTCAACAAACACTAAGACACTAAAATGACTGAAAAAATTACAACTTAATCAACTTTATAGCTCAAATAATACATGAGTTTTAACAGAAGAATTAATGTGTGCTTTTATAAAAATAATAAGCTTCACATTTCTGCCTTCAAAAATTGGCCACATACACGTCAATTGTAAGTACATCACTGTAACCACAACCACAAATAATGTCAATTGAGCTAAACTTGTATTAAACCTGAAATATTTTTTTAACAACTCATTTACGATAACATTTTCATAATGTGAAGTTTTTTTCTTCTGCTCAAACCCGACCTTGCACGCAACAAAAATATGTTAAACTTTGCATTTCTGTTACTGTACTATGCTGTACTTACCTTTCATATGATCCTAGATTGTGCATTGCTCTGTTACAGTTATGCTGTTGTTTCATGTTGATCTTTTCAGATTGGGTGTAATTTCTAATATTGATTTTGTTCTTTTTATAATTTTTGACTTTTTGCCTTTATTACAGATAAGACTGTACAGATGAAACAATAGGAAGAGGCAGTGGGAGGGTGGGATCAGGAAATGACCTCTAGCCATACTCAAACTCTATTCACTGCAAAAAGTGCCACCATGCAACATGTCTGAGCACATGCATCTCCGATCAAAATTGATAATTATCTAAAGAAACTAGTCAGAACATCTTGTCAAATGTTCATAATTCATAGTGTAATACCATTAAAAGCTTTAAATATCAAATCAGTTATAATCTGTATTTAGAAAACCAGCTGTATTGATCACTGGTTGATTGATATAAATTTTTGCTATGGCCAACTTGCACGCAACAAAAATATGTTAAACTTTGCATTTCTGTTACTGTACTATGCTGTACTTACCTTTCATATGATCCTAGATTGTGCATTGCTCTGTTACAGTTATGCTGTTGTTTCATGTTGATCTTTTCAGATTGGGTGTAATTTCTAATATTGATTTTGTTCTTTTTATAATTTTTGACTTTTTGCCTTTATTACAGATAAGACTGTACAGATGAAACAATAGGAAGAGGCAGTGGGAGGGTGGGATCAGGAAATGACCTCTAGCCATACTCAAACTCTATTCACTGCAAAAAGTGCCACCATGCAACATGTCTGAGCACATGCATCTCCGATCAAAATTGATAATTATCTAAAGAAACTAGTCAGAACATCTTGTCAAATGTTCATAATTCATAGTGTAATACCATTAAAAGCTTTAAATATCAAATCAGTTATAATCTGTATTTAGAAAACCAGCTGTATTGATCACTGGTTGATTGATATAAATTTTTGCTATGGCCAATGGCAATATTGATAACTAGAGCGAAATTGCCAATGACCAATTTAGTGCTCCTTCTATATAATTGAAACATACAATACAAAACGATTTAGTTATTGCTACTGAGATGTACACATGACATATACAATAAAATTAAACAATTTGATGTAAAGAATACACTATATTTGCACAATTGACTACAAATATCTGAAAATATAAACTGTACATTATCTAATGGCATTGACTGTTGGTTGATTTTGGAACTTAGGGAGAGCTAATGCTTCTGTTAATCGGACAAGCAGTCACAGTTATTGGCAAATACAGATAATTTTAAAATGGCCAAAGTATTGGCCGATTTATCAGCCTGGCCATTACAGTCTGTGACTAGTATTGATGTATTTCTGTTTAAGTAGTCCTTGTAGTAAATTACATTTCTGCTGTGGCTTTTTGCTAAATTTGCCATGTGGCAAGATCTATTTCCTCTCTCCTCGTGAAATATTTTGAGAAACGAGAAGTGAATTAGTTCTATGTGCTGTGAATCGTTCACAAGAACTGATAATCTAGACCACCTCTGTTGACTCCATATTGTCTCCATGGTTACCTGAAAACATTATTGCAACATCCTGCTGTAAAAGCTGAAGGACAGAGTCAGGTTATAATAAGTGCAGTTCACAATAAAGGAAGCAATTTCTTCCAGGGAATGGTTTGCCCAAAAATGAAAATTCTGTCATCATTTACAGTATTCGGTTTCATTACGTTTTAAACTCATATGCTGTTATTTTTTCCATGGAAAAAACTGAGAATTTTCACATAGATCTTTTCTATTGAAATCATATGGTGCTACTTTTGGTGTTTTTTTGTTTTTGTTTTGTTTTTTCCATTTTTGGAGCTTGATAACTATGAACTGTCATTGTGTCCACACTAATCCATTTAAGTTTGAAAACCTCCATTTTCAAGTTCCAAATTTCATCATTGTCATTAAGTATGATGCTACGGAGTGTGTTTTTGAAAATGTTTTAGTTTGGATGAGGCCAAAATTCTATCTGAAGATTCTTCAAAATTCTTCCTATGTGTTCCACAGAAAATAAAAATATCATAAATAAATACATATATACAGTGCTGTTCACATAAGATGTTTCAAAAAAACATTTGTTTTAAGATGGTTATTTATAGCTTCAGCTTTGGTGTGTCAATAGGAAATATAAATTATAGACTCCCAAACATTCTTTTAGCAAACAGAATAGAATAGAAGAACAGGGAGCCCAGCAACAGATGGTTTGACCCCCACAGAAACCCCCACTCAACACTGAGTCAGTCTGGGATTACATGAAGAGACAGAAGCAATTGAGACAGCATAAATGGATTGAAGAACTGTGGCAAATTCTCCAAGATGCTTGGAACATCCAATCTGCCAACAACCACGAAAAACGGTGTCCAGGTGTACATAGGAGAATTGGTACTGTCTTGAAGGCAAAGGTGGTCACACCGAATATTTATTTAGCTTTTTTTATATTTACTGGACTTTGTATGAACTATTTATGCCATTATTTTTTGAAGATACAATTTTTCACAAGTGCTTAAACTTTTGCACAGTCCTGCATATAAAAAGTAACATAGAAATAAATAGCAGCATTTTGAATAGAACGACGAGTAAATAATGACGAGTAAATAATAATTTCATATTTTGAGAAAACTGTTCTTTAAAAAAATGTTACCAAGAATTTAACATAACCTAATGCACTTGCGCATGTCTTGTTAAGTTATTAAATTTCAATTGATTATGCTTTGCATCTTTGTAGGAAAATGTCTTCTATGACTGATGATATGTCTTTAATTATTTTAACAAACAGCACTCAAAGTGAACTGCCAGGGCATCTGTGGAGTGACCAGCAAAGCAAATGACTTGGACTGGACTGAGGAGGAGCAGTACTACAGCAGCTCAGTCTCAATTGCAGATAAAGGTACTCGGGTGACTCTCAAATATAATGAAAGCCACAATATGCAAGTTTAAGTCCCTTACAATTTCTCTCCATCTGTTTCTTAGGCACTCTGAAAGAGGGCGAGCACAGCTTTCCCTTCAAGTTTCTTTTACCAGGTGAGATTGCACTTTTCTGTCACTGAAAACACCTGCTGTCCTGCATTCCTCTAAGATACGTCAGAGTTACCCACTGTTTACATTTATCCATGGCAACGGAGCAGCACATACTCTGTGTCTGAATATTAAACAGAATAATGGTGTTCTTATTTTTACTGGTGTTTGGTCTCTAAAACCTCAATTTGTGATGCATTTCAAAATTATGCAGACCTTTACTTATTGTTCCATTTCAACTCCTTAGGTTTCATTTTATAACAATATTTACCACTAAAAAGACCTAATAAATATGAGTCAAAAATAATTATTTTCAGAGTGTTGCCCTTGGTAGATGAACTTATCTTTGTAAACAAGCTATAAATAGTATTAGACCTTTGGATGTAATCAGTTGAACAGGAAGATACTTGATTCCACTATAAAGGTTGATGTTTTATAAAAATGTATTCCATTGAATCTATATTTCCCCCCCTTATCTTACAAAGAACATAATTCAATTTAAGACAGAGTATTGATGCTTTTTGTGATTGTGTAAATGATGAAAACCAAAACTTGTTTTCACACAGCTACAGTATAGGTTGAATTGGATTCCTTCATTATGTGCATTTTCTGTGTGATATAAATGTATCGTCTTAATCTGTTATGCCAAGACACACGCTAACCCAACTAGTCGTCTGTAACTGCTCTTATTGTTCAGAGCTGCACAGCTGCAACTTGATACCTCCATCTGCTTTTCCTCTTGTATCTAAAATATTTGAGCTTAAAACTGCACTCAGTTATTTACTCATTAAAGATTTACAGTTTAATAAAGTAATGAATAGCACAAATAGAACAAATGAATACCTTGTCCCTATTTTACAATAATGTTACTATTTTTTAACCCTGCAGTGGAGATCCACAAACATTTAATTTTCTCTTTTTTAGCCACTGCACCAACATCATTTGAAGGGCCTTATGGACAGATTTTTTACAGAGTTAGGGCTTTCATAGACACTCCTCGATTCGCAAAAGACTACAAAATAGAGAAGCCTTTCTGCATACAGAACAACTTCAACCTCAATGAAGCACCTGACATACTCGTAAGTGTGCTACACCTATGATGCAAACAAACTCCACCGACCTGGCTTACATGCATGAAAATGTCGACAAACCATATTAATTTGTGCTTTGTTGTTTATGTTTGCTTTGTGCAGGAACCTAGCTCATCATCCATTACCAAAACGTTCTCATACATGCTCGTGAAAAATGGGACAGTGGTGCTCAAAGGCAAGAGCGACATGCGGGGATATGTAGCTGGACAGATCATCGAAGTATCAGCTGAGATTGAAAATAAATCAGACAAGTCTACAGGCCATGTGGTTGCCAGTCTAATGCAGGTAAGACTGGACACTAACTACTTAATAAATATGCTGCTTGCGTTTAGACAATTACCTGGGAAAGCTAAAACATGATCTCTTAAATTATCTGGATTATGACTTTGGCCACATCCACTCTAATCAGTTTTCATTTGAGAACTACGTTCTACGGTTTCCCAAGTCATCGATTTTCAATATCAATGTGTTTTCAAATGAAGAAAATATAAGCTCAAGTTATTTATACTGTGCAATAAATTCTATTTTTAATTGTGAACCATAACACTCACTTTATATTATCTTTGTAGAGTTCAAATACTTTGAACCTAGTCTTGTAGAATTAACGTTACTACAGCTACATTACACTACAGAGCCACCTACATTTACTGTTTATTTAATCATGTATTCCAGCATTATTAGTGTCCACTCTAGCTCACCTGAAAGAGTGTTAAACTTTGGACTCGAAGGCCGAGCCTCGAGCCCAGCCAAGGACACTCAGAGTGAAAGTGACAGGAAAGTGCAATAGAAGCAACATGAAATTACGTGGTTAGATTTAGGTGTTGGTTAAGGATGTCTGTTTTGTTCACCTCTCATGTATCTTTTAAGACACTATTGGTTAGGTTAAGGCAACAGTTTTAGGTTAGGGAGGAACGTTTTGCTCATTAAAGCCTCCATTTAATATTTTAATATTTACATATTTCACACAGGATTGCAAGGGGCCTTATGAGTATCACTTTGGTAAATGCCTAGCAACCAGATGGGGTTACCCTAGCAACCAAGTAACAAACCACATCTGATTCCTTTCCAGCATCATTTTACTCACTTTTGGCTCAAAAAAGTTTAAATCCTGAAGACATGAATTGTAATTTGGCAACATGTAGGGAATCATGAATGCTCACATTAAAATTAAGACTTCAGTCATATCAGTAAGTGTATAAACGCTTATGTTCTACATGGAGAGGGTCCGCACATGGGGGCTGCCATGTTAGAATCACATGACCAGCCAAATACTACTCACTCAATCTCAGTAACCATCCTGTTATTTGACACTTTCACTCTATGATTAAAGTAATCATGGCTGACTGTGAATAATACATTTCTACAATGTATTATTCTGAAACTGAAAACTATTGATTTTAAATGATGCCGCTAAGTGTTAATGCAAGTCCAATATGACACAAAGACAAACGTTACTGAGTGCAACTTTAAGTTTCATAAAATGTTAATATGTCTGTAAATGTTACAATCTGAAATCTAATTTCAGAAAGTCACATATAACACTAAGAAGCCGACACTTGACCTGCGGGCTGTTGCAGAGGTAGAGGGCCCTGGTGTTAAGGGTGGACAAAAAGCTGATTGGAAGGAGAAGATAATTGTACCTACTCTTCCTCACTCCTCTCTGACTGGTGATATCCTCATCCAAATCAGCTACTACATTCAGGTACATTTCTAGATCAAGCTTTCTAGGTAATACTTTATTATAGAGTCCATGTTACACAAAGTACATGGTAATATAATAAATTACAGTAGAAATACTGGGCTGGTGGCCTCGCCCTCAGTGAAAACGTATTGGTCTAAAATCCTGATGCATTTAATATCAAATATTATCTGGTTGGCTGTGATTATAACACATTGTGCAGCAGTTGCTCAATTCGGTGTGGACAGATGAATTAACCATTTTCACAGACTTTGAAATGTGAATGTTAAGTCTGTGAAATGTGTTTCTGCCTTATTTAGCAGCATAAAACTAGGTATATCCTGCTAACTTTTTATATTTTCATTTTTGTATTATTTAGTATGCATTTATAATGTTATTATTATTTTAAAATATTTGTGTTATGTTATTCTGTCATTAATCATATAAAAAAATCAACACTACTGCGATGAGGATTTTTATACAGCTGCTGATGGACTGACAGCAAATTTGGGATCCTTCTCTGTTCTGACTGCTGTTTTCACCATTCTCTAACCAAATGAGAATGTAAAAATAATATTTGCTGTGGTCTCTCATTCACAGCTGTAGACATTAACCCCACTATACTTACTTCTGTGATCCAAACCCTGAAATGTGAAAAGGGTTCATTGCTTGCCACTGGAAACTTGTAGCATTATGCCTGATTAGGACATGGTATAACTCTGTAATGTAAAGCTTGAATGTTTTCTTTCGCATGAGTATTCTCTTCCATTGTGGTCCGAGTATTTGAGTTTGGTATTAGTTTGAGTTTATTCAATTAATCAGAAGTTCATGCAAATTGTGTTTGGTATATCCTGCTTCCTTCTTCTCATTGAATCTCATCTGTATGTTTCTGCATGCTTTTCCAGGTCTCTTTGAAATACCCAGAGGTGTCATTAACTTTGCCCATTTACATTGGAGGCATCGCAGTGGATCCCACTCGGCCTTCCCCATCAAGGCCTGTCCCTCCCACGCCAGCCCCACGCTCTAACTCTGCCTCTGCCCCTTCTCCTTCTGCTGCTCCCTCTGGCTCTACCCCTCTCAGCATGCCTTCTCGCCCAAACCCTAAAACTGCACCCAAACCCAGGCCTCGAAGCACCTATGCATCCCCCAGTGCACCACCAGCAGATCTGTACCCTGAGCTCCCAGGTGCAGCTAACTGCAATGGGGAAATGACAAAGAGTCCACTGCAGGTGTCAGATTCTCAGGCTGTGACCCCTAATGGATTCAGCTACGCTCCTGGACTCAGCTTCAGACAGAGCCATAACTCCAACCATGCATCAGCACCTCCCTTCATTTCAGCCACCAACCCTCAAGACAGATCCTCGTTGGCCTCCTCTCCAATGAGCATGCCTCCAAACTATAGGAGTTCAGCATTTCCACATGGTATGCCATGCTGTAGTGTCATCTTATATGAAGTGATAGGACCTATCCTCTTATACAAATAATCCTGCATTGTTGAAACAAGAAATACGTTTTGGGAGTTCATCATGAATATGAAGATTGTTATTAAGCAAATAATTAATAAGATGAATATTACCTAATTAGTAATTGGATTTTCTTTGTTTCTCTACTCAGAGTCTCCACCTTCCTATGAAGATATCTGCAACACATAAGATTTTACCCAACCACAGGAAGACTATAAATCATTTGAGGAAAACGTTGTTTTCAAAACACTCCTGTGACTTATTAATAAATGCAGATCTCAAGCACTTTTTGTACTAAATGTGTAAATCAACAAATTAGAATCTGATATTAAACATAAGAGGTTAATTTATACACTTCTTCAGATATGATTTGGCATCTATGATGCCAAGCATTTAAAAATTAGTAATTTAAATGTTTTAATTAAATTATCTGCTAGTCTAATTTTATTTATGAACCTCGTGCAAAAATTACTGCTTATATTAAGGATTATCCTTAATAATTAAGAAGAGTATTAATTATTAAGGATGTCCCTCATTTTATACATTTGTACAAAATGTTCTTGAAGTCACACAAACAGCCAGGTTATTTTGCTTTGTCCCTTTTATTAGCAAGTTTATGTTTTGTTTCCCATTTTATTGATAAGATAAAAAAAATCCAGATTGGTTTATATGTTTTCATATATGTCTATATATTTGGTTGCACAAATCATCCACAAGTCTTTATATGACACTACAGAGTATATATAGCCTTATAAATAAATAAATAGTATAGATTATGTGATATTGAATGACCAATTGTTAGTATTGTTTTTTCCCCCAAGACAAATTGCACACTACTTTCATATTTTCTAAGAAACAGTAATTTGTAGTTAATCGTAGTGTACATATTAATAAAAATCTTTTGAAAATCAATGGCTTTTTTTGTAAAAGTGCAAAATAAAAATAACTAACTAAAAAACCATACAGGATGTCCTTCTGCATTTTTTTGTGCTTTTTATTTCTCTCATCATTAACTTACCCTCATGCCATCCCAGATGTGCATGACTTTTTTTTCTGCTGATTTTTAAAAGAATGTTTAATCTCTGCAGGTCCTAACAATGCAAGTGAAAGTGAATGGTGACCAGGACTTTTAAACTCCAAAATGCACATAAACACACCATATAAATAACCCATAAGACTCCATAAATTCTCCTCCCTGCCCAGTAAGTGGTGGTATGCACGAATAATGCAAATCACCAAAAACAAAATAAGAATGTGAAAGTGGAGATTTATAGTAAAAAAGGACATACATATTGATCTGTTTCTTTCCCACACCTAGCATATTGCTTCTGAAGATATGGATTTAACCTCTGAAGTCGTATGCATAACTTTTATGCTGCCTTTATGTGCTTTTGGAACTTCAAAGTCCTGGTCACCATTCACTTTCATTGTGAGGACCCACAGAGCTAAAATATTATTCTAAAAATCTTTGTGTTCAGCAGAAGAAAGTCATACACATATGGGATGGCTTGAGGGTGAGTAAATGATGGGAGAATTTTCATTTTTGGGTGAAATATCCATTTCACTTGATGCATAAATGGATGTCAAATATCTGTCCAGGTAGAGAAAATGATCACCTTAACAGTATGTTAGTCGTCGCTATAAGCGACAATACCAGCCAGTCATAACATCATTAACTCATAAACGGCCATGTCTACAGCACAAACAGCAATGAGTGTGTTGAATTAGTACAGAAACGTTGATACAGTTCAGCATCACTAGTTAACATTCCAGTGCATGCGTGGAGGATCCATTTATGAAAACAAACCCTTCAAACATATACCTCCCATTACCAGTAGAGGGCGCAGTGTGGTCACAAGACAGTCGCAAAGCGCATGTGCTTATATGAAGCAAGAGCAGCGGGTAAGTGAAGTGAGCAAGAAAAACACTTTCGAAACCTCCGAACTTGGAGGTCTTCTTGATTGGTCCAGGTTCCCACTGTCATGGCCAAGTCCAGGAAAGGTTCATTGTAATCATTTACTATTACTACTAAATGCTTCTAATTATTAGTGGTGCTTGCCAAAGGCAAAGCATCACTATTGTTCTCTTGCATATATTATTCCACACACAAAGTTTGGCGCGCTACTCCTCCCGCAGCTTTTGTCACAGACCCTTGAGTGAGGCGTCAAATCGTGCGGCTCATTGAAGAGAGGTTTGCTATATCTTTTCTAAGCAATCGGGTGTACGATGTTCGCACAGCGGACGAAAAAGCGGCCAAAAAAGACTTTACATTGCGGAATGTTCAGAAATTTAAATCCCAACTGACATTTTCACACACACAGACAAAAAAGGGCCTGTCAGCCCTGCGTCTCTCCCTCTCTCAGAGGATTTATTTTATCTAGCAGCCAATAAGTAATGAACTAAAATCTTCATAGCCACAGTATAGTAGCTTCCAGGTTGACTTTATTCACTCAGTATGTAAAGGAGGCTTGATAAGTATCACCCTGGTAACTGCTTAGCAACCAGACAGGGTTACCCTAGCAACCAAATAACAAATCATATATCTGCACCAGAAAATCATACAGACTTCCTATTTCACTTATTTCACTCAGGATAGAAAGTAGCCTTGATATGTATCACTCTGGTAACTGCCTAGCAACCAGATGTGGTTACCCTAGCAACCAAGTAACAAATCACATATCTTTGAACCAGAACATCGTAGAGACTTAGGGGTTGACATATTTCACACAGGATTGCAAGGGGCCTTATGAGTATCACTTTGGTAAATGCCTAGCAACCAGATGGGGTTACCCTAGCAACCAAGTAACAAATCACATATATTTGCACCAGAAAATCGTAGAGACATCCTGTTTCACTTATTTCACTCAGGATGGAAAGTAGCCTTGATATGTATCACTCTGGTAACTGCCTAGCAACCAGATGTGGTTACCCTAGCAACCAAGTAACAAATCACATATCTTTGAACCAGAACATCGTAGAGACTTAGGGGTTGACATATTTCACACAGGATTGCAAGGGGCCTTATGAGTATCACTTTGGTAACTGCCTAGCAACCAGATGGGGTTACCCTAGCAACCAAGTAACAAATCACATATATTTGCACCAGAAAATCGTAGAGACTAAAACATGCTAAAAACGTACTAGAATCGCATAGTGAAGTACTAAAACATGCTAAAAAATGTGCTAGCATCATGCTAACACATGTTGGCATCGCCTAGCGAAGTGCTAAAACACGCTAAAAACGTGCTAACAACATGTTAACACATGCTAGTATTGCCTAGCGAAGTGCTAAAAAATGCTAAAACCGTGCTAGCATCATGTTAACACATGTTGGTATTGCCTAGTGAAGTGTTAAAACATGCTAAAAATGTGCTAGCATCATGCTAACACATGTTGGCATCACCTAGAGAAGTGCTAAAACATGCTAAAAACGTGCTAGCAACATGCTAACACATGCTAGTATTGCCTAGCGAAGTGCTAAAAAATGCTAAAAACGTGCTAGCATCATGCTAACACATGTTGGCATCGCCTAGCGAAGTGCTAAAACATGCTATAAACGTGTTAGCATCATGCTAACACATGCTGGCATCGCCTAGCGAAGTGCTAAAACATGCTAAAAACATGCTAGCAACATGCTAACACATACTAGTATTGCCTAGCGAAGTGATAAAACATGCTAAAAATGTGCTAGCATCATGCTAACACATGCAGGCATCGCCTAGCGAAGTGCTAAAACATGCTAAAAATGTGCTAGCATCATGCTAACACATGCTGGCATCGCCTAGCGAATTGCTAAAACATGCTAAAAACATGCTAACATCATGATAACACATGCTGGCATCAACTAGCGAAGTGTTAAAACATGTTAAAACGTGCTAACATTATGTTAACACATGTTGGCATTGCCTAGCGAAGTACTAAAACATGCTAAACACGTGCTAACAACATGCTAAAACATGCTAGTATCGCCTAGCAAAGTACTAAAAAAAGCTAAAAACGTGTTAGCATCATGCCAACACATGTTGGCATCGCCTAGCAAAGTGCTAAAACATGCTAAAAACATGCTAGCAACATGCTAAAACATAATAGCATCGCCTACCAAAGCGCTAAAACATGCTAAAAACATGCTAGCATTCTTCTAACACATACTGGCATTGCTTAGCGAAGTGCTAAAACATGCTAAAAACGTGTTAGCAACATTCTATGACCTTTATTTTAGTGCTTAGAAACAAGTTAGAAAATGCTATTTGATGAGTTTTGCCACGGCAAGCACCACTCACATTTTCTTCAGGAAATGTACATTCTAGTTATTATTATTATTATTATTATTATTATTATTATTAACTAAACGTTATTAAATATTTTGGCTATTTATTTGATAAATACTATACAAATATTATATAACAGCAGTGTCTGGCGTTCTTTGTAAAGTCAACATGAAATCAAAATGCATCTGTTAACTTTCTTAACCATTCTATTATGTTCCGCCAATTTTTGACACGTGAGAGGTAAATAATAGTTTTTAGTATGGGAACCAAACTTTGTGACTTTGACAAGACCATCAAATACACATAATATATATATATATATTTTTGTATATATATATATATATATATATATATATATATAATGTATACACACACAAACACACACACACACTAGCAGCCAAAACTTTGGAATAACGCATATATTTTTGCTCTTATGGATAGAAATTGGTACTTTTATTCACCAAATGACATTCAACTGATCACAATGTATAGTCAGGACATTAATAATGTGATAAATGACTATTACAATTTGAAAAAAAACTTAAACTACTTCAAAGATTTCTCATAAAAAAATCCTCAACATGCAGCAATGACAGCTTTGCAGATCCTTGGCATTCTAGCTGTCAGTTTGTCCAGATACTCAGGTGACATTTCACCCCACATTTCCTGCAACACTTGCCATATACACTGTGTTGTTGGGCACTTCTCACAAACTTTACAGTCTAGCAAAATAGTGATGGTGCTGTTTTTTACAGCGGTAATGTAACGACTACACTTTGTGATCAGTTGAATGACACTTCAATTCAATTTGGTGAATTAAAGTACTAATTTCCTTCTGAAACAGCAAAATCTGTACATTATTCCAAACTTTTGGACGCCAGTGTATATGAGATTTCTTTTTTAAACAATTACATTTTGCCTCTCATATTCTTTCACACACGTTTTTGTCATCCAATTAGACTGTATAAAAATAAACACACACAAACACACTCACACACAGTCTTACATAAAACAGACATTACAGATTTAACAGATGTAATAAACTATATCAGAGGGACTACTGCCTAAAGGGGGTGTATCAAGAGCTAAAGTTCAAGCAGTCTAAATAGGGATTGAAAGAGAAATAGTTCACCTTTTACTCTGCAGCCATCTGATTATGAACCAGCTTGCAGCATACTTGCACGTTAAATTCGGCAGTTCATGCAAGTAGACAGAATAGACTTAAAATAGATAAAAGTTTATAAAAGTATAGAAGGATTGATTTTGTATTCTTGAGCTGTACAGTTGTTTTGATGTTGTTTAGTTAGAAGACGAATATGTTGGATTCATACATTTTGACTGCCAAGTTGTTTTAAACTGTTTGAGTTAAAAGGAAATGTATTTATATACTCACATTAGATGTTCATATAAATGCTAAATAATGTTACGTTAAAATGATATTTCATATAAATATGAATAATATCTTTTTACATGTATGAACAGCTAAGGAGTTATTAATGACTTACAATATGGTTTTAAATGAAAACCATTGGGTAATGTTTATTTTATAAGCTTAAATTCCACTGGGTCAAAAATATCCCACTAATGCAAGAGTATGTTTCCTCATGAAGTGGTTGTAGGTATGGACAACACTGCTGACCCTCCAAGGAAAGGAAGGAAGTCCAAATCTCTTGGTGCTGCTCAAAAAGCTGGTAAACAGCAGACAGGCAGCAGGAAAACCACAGGACCTGGCTTTCACTTACTCTCTGGGCAGACATCCCTCAAGTCCACAGCTGGAAATGGCATCTCAGGAAACCGTGGCTCTATCCAGCAAGATGAACAAATTATGCAGTGTTCTGACACTGGTAATGCCACCTTATCGTCACCTACAGTCATACAATTAGGGGAATTAGGGGATCTGACCCATTTGCCCAGAGAAGCTCACAGCAAGATGCAGGGCAATTGATATCTGTGCATCCTGCTCCCACATGTTTAGCATGGAAACCATGGTTAGAACAGCACATGCTCCAACTGCTCTGAAGGTAACCTGCCGGTTTATTATTTTATTTTTTTGTTCTCCCTATTTTTTCCTGTCACATTACCCCATTAAAGTAATAAACATAATAAAATAAATGTGGAGGGGGACATGTCCCGACAGTTAGAATACTTGCTACACCCCTGATAGCAATAAAAACATAATATATCCACACATTCTTATTCTTGTTCAGAATTTGTTGTGTCTCCAAGGTATTTACTGTAATGTTTAGGATCTTTCCCAATACAAATATAGTTTGACTGCTGTTACTTCCCTGCACTCAGCTTATTTCTCTATATTATTTGTTAGTTTACTACTGATTTTTTTTCTGTTATTGGGACAATATAGATAATGAACAGAATGAAGAGTGCATATAAGAAAAACATGGCGTCCTCACCCACACTGCAGCTCAGGTTCCCTCAGGAACTCAAAGACTCACCACAATCAAGTGATCGTGTTTAATTAAAAAGCGAAGCTAATTTAGATTGTTTTTGTTTAGAGTATGAGTAAATCTAATGGTGTGCTACTTCCCTTGTTTATAGGCTCCAAGATGAAGAAATTAAAGATGGGGTTATATAACTTTGTCTCCAGAAAGTAATCAAAAGTGTCCAAGAAACACAATGTCCTGTTGTTCTCCTCAAATGCACAGGTCAAATACCTTGCACATTGATTTCTTTTAGGTGTGTGAAATAGTCATCTGTTTGAAAGGGTTGAGATCTTTGTTTCCTATACTTGCAGGAGGCCACATATACAGCTGGATAGAAAGGTGGGCAGATGTCCATAGAGGAGACATTCAAAAAGAGTCGATCCTGAGAGACCAGAGAAACAGACTTCAGGGGTAGAGAGAGGAAATGCAGCAGAACCACTCAAGAACAAAGAAATGGAGAATGTTCAAGATGGCCAAGCTGAAGAATACACTGAACTTCCTCTACTCAATGCTCTGGCTCATGATAACATGTTCACAGAAATTCCCACAGGTAGATAATATGTGCACCTGAAGTTTCTGCAGAACAGAAGTGAGTTCCACTGCTTTTTGTATACCACAACTTATGAAGTGTCACGAAATGTCACTTTTTTTATTTGATAGGTTGATCTCAAAGCAAGCAGGGGCAGATTTCAAACCTTTATTGTTTTAATTTGACATGCAGCATGGAGATGATACAACCATTCTCACTTTTTAAGGGAGTAAGATCATACAGCTACATTCAGACCCTCAAGTAACAATAAGCATCTGACTTTGTGAAACCACCAATATTCTTGAGTAATGGATTCATGTAGCATATTCGGATTTACTGCATCTAATATCAATTTATGAGGAAATATAGTAACTGGACAGGGATAACAGCTGAGTGTAGTTGAATAGAACATAGGACACACGTTCCTAAAACAGTTGTATAGAAACTTTAATAAGAGATTCACTTGAATAAGAAGTTAACCCAGTTATTCTTGCTCACAATGAACAATGCAGATGGTTTTTGTTCTTATCAGGTTTGCCAGAGGATAAAGAGAACATGGATGCTGATGACATGTTGGAGCCTCCACTATGTAGCTGTCGTATGGAGACATCTAAGAACCAGGACATAGTGACACTGGCTGAGGGCAAGTGCATGGCTGTGGAGAGTGTAGATGGAAAGGTTGAGTGTATATCTTTGGAAAACCAGAACATTACAGGGAAATTTAAAATTGTGATTTTCATGCCTGGAAAAGTCATGAACATTAATATATTTTATATACTGTATAAAAAAAGTCATGTAAATATCTAAGTAATTAAAAAAAATTCTAGCTCAGCCATTTACTATTACATTGGCTAGAAATCCTCTTTATAAGCTTCATATAATGATTTCTAAAAATCCTTATATTATAATTGCAAATGACTGGAAAAGTCTTTGAACTTTATTGGTCTAAAAGAACCCTGTAAATACTACTTTTGTCTCACTCACTGTGTGTGTATCATTGTGTGACAGCTCTAGCATATTGCATATATCGCGTAAAACAATTTTACTCTATGCGCAACCCTCCACTATAATAAAAGGTTATCATTCGCATTTGCAACAGAATTCCATGTTATGTGACTAAAATGTATATTTGGCAACTTACCAGTAATTGTTTAGTATAGTGGTGGTGTATTCAGCAGTGATATCCTTTCACTGATTAAAAGTTGTTCTGTGTAATGTGCTTCCAAAGACGAGTTCCACGCAACCCATTTGTCATTGAATAATGTCTCTTTTAACACACTTTCTGTTCTCTACAGTCAGTTATTGAAAACAACAACAAACAACACAATCTAATCATACATGGTAGTGGCATAGTGGGCTAAAGCACTGAACTGGTAAGCAGAAGGTTGCCGGTTTGATCCCCAGAGACACCACCATTGTGTACTTGAGCAAGGCACTTAACACCAAGTTGCTCCAGGGGGATTGTCCCTATAAAAGTGCTCTGTAAGTCGCTTTGGATAAAAGCGTCTGCCAAATAAATAAATATAAATGCATAGCACAGAGATAAAGCATTTTCAGTCATTTTCCATTAACATGCACTCATCTACTGATACTCATCTGTGCCATTTTTTGTTAAAGAGATAGTACTGGTTTTAGCATGTGTTCAACAAACCAATGTAAATTCTTGTAAACAATACAAATTATGCAATTAAACAAACTTAGAAAAAAATTATATATGAAAAATAGTATCTTAATAATCAATTGAATACAAGGATTTGTTCATTTTTAAAAAGCCTAAAACTTAATATATTTTTTAATAAAATGTATATTTTAATAATATATACTGTTCCTAATAGAAAGCTCCCCTGTATAATTAAAAGCATTAGCTGGGAGATACTTGTAATATGTAAGCAAAAGAGACATTATAACTGAAATATACCTATATTTATCTATGTCTATAATTTATACCTAATCGAATCGAGAGTTTGTGAATTGGAATTGAATTGGAAAATCTCTATGAATACCCAGCCCTAATTTTGAATATATTTAAAGAAAGTTTTTTTTTTCTCTCTCTCTAGCTGAGTTTATGTCGAAAGGTGATTCTGAAGTAGGA
The DNA here is from genome assembly GCA_032164185.1 of Moxostoma hubbsi. Classification (NCBI taxonomy): domain Eukaryota; kingdom Metazoa; phylum Chordata; class Actinopteri; order Cypriniformes; family Catostomidae; genus Moxostoma; species Moxostoma hubbsi. Next base: position 3,099,686 of record JAVLUX010000215.1, read on the forward strand.
AATTATGTTGTGGGTTTTTCTGCAGGGCTGTGAGTTGAAAATATGAGTCATTTTAATTGAGGAGTCTGGCTTTGTAATGTTTTAACAGTTATCAACCTTAAACTTAGCCCACTCACATTCTGTATATATGATGAAACTGCTCAACTAAGATTTATAGTGTTCTGTCTAATCCAGGGAACATTTATGGAATGTCAGCCAGATTGGAACATCTCTCACCGCTTTCACCAGAGATGCACCTCCCTGATCAGAGGTCAGCTCTTCTGTCCGCATTGTGGTGAGGAGGTTAGTCATGCTAAAGAGGTCACGATCCCCAAACCTGACTCTGTTAGTGCAGTGCCAAAAGCGGTTGTGCCCGCACACAAAAGAGACATGCTGCCTTAATGGAGTACTTTTTTTGTGAGGCTTTTGTCGTCTTATTATTTGAAGCATTGATTTGAACCTGTTCCAGTCTTTTTTCTGAATGACCATTCCCATTCAAGTGTTTGCCACTTTGTTTTGATCATACTGGATAGTTTGATGTATTAATGCATTTTGTATCGCTTTGTAGTCATCTGTTATGATTTTGTCTCGAAGAAGGGGTAAACTGGTGTTCTGAATGTGCTGGAGGATGGAAAGTAAGGATCTGTTTCAAACGTAGATCATTATTGATATAATTGGCAATAGAGCTGAATATTTTTTTCTCAAAGTGCCTATGGTGATGCCTATAGCACTTATACTTCCAAATGGCACTACACATATGAGTTTGCCATATTTTGTTTAATTTCATATGTACTATGTTAAGGTATATGAAGTTCTAGCTACCCCCGAAGCAGCTTTATTTCTCTTCTAAAAGAGGAGAGCTCCAGAGGGTTTTGCATATGCTGGGTAAGGCCTTTCTCAAGCAGTCAGTCCTGTGTATGGTGCAGTTTTATAAATAATTTTATAATTGTGGTTGTTATGATGATGATCAGTAGAAGGTGTGGACCCAAGCCTGCAGATGGAGAGTGAGAAGAGTAGGCCAACTGAATTTCAGCTTAAGCAAGGCGCATTTTATTTACTACAAAACCACGTCAAGTCTTAATTATCACCAAAACGCAGAATTAGATGTTTTTGTCTGTAAACACTTTTCATGTGGAGTTCAATATGATGCTTTATTCTGACACCCTGATGCCAATCATGAACGCTGCTGTTACAGAATTGATAGCCACGGCCTGTTGGCTGATTTATATTGTGGAGGATAAGAGTTTAAGTGATTTAATGCCCATTGCAATGAATATGCAACATACTGTATGTCGGGACTAGTTCTTTCAATTAGTCAAACTCCCACTTAGACATTGGAAATTGTTAAATGTTACTTGAATTGATTAGATTTATTGCTTATATTTATTATGTTTTACTTATATTCAGTGTCAAATTTTTGCACTTTCAAATTCTGCGATTAAAATGTTTTTAATCCACTGACAGCACTAGTTTTAACATAATTTGACCAAGTTTAAGTTGTCCAATGTTGACTGGTTCTTGTAGCAGTACTTATTTGGAAGGTTGCATTTTGTAAATGTAAATTATCTCTTTGTTTCTCTTAGGCTGGTGCAAACCTTGAAATGTGTGATGTGGATTAGAGAACTCCTCTGATAAGTAAATACTTTATACTTTACTTCTAAGATGCTGTTAGTAAAGCTATTGTCATAAACAAAGGATATCGGTCCAGTTCTTGCTGTCAGGATGAGAGCGGGTGGGCTCCCCTCACCTGGGCAACAGAAAACATGTCACTAGAGCAGGTGAAGTTGCTGATCTCACCAGGAACTGATGTCCAAATAAGAGATAAGGTTTGTGAATGAGCATTCCAACTCAACATTCCTGCCTTTTGACCACTTTTACAATTAATTCACCTTGTTTGATGATCTGTGAAAGAGTTTAGGCTCAAAGCTCTTTGCAGTAGTTTATAAATATTTGCTGATGCAGTGAGATGGAAAATTACAAATTAGATGATTTATAGAAGGAATAACACATTTTATTTGTACATGAATTAGTAAAAAGAATAAAATATGAATTAATGAGAATAAATGTAATAATACATTAAAAATATTTATGTTTGGTTCTTTAATGTTTTATAGATATATCTTAAGGATATATCCAAGGACTAAGTCCTGGACTTAATCTAACAATACTATGTCTCGTCATTGTCTAATGAACTAAGTAATTAAATGAAAGAAGTTAAAGTACGGATAGTAAGATGAGGCCTCAAAGCTGGAATTCAGATGTGGAGAGCCAGATAGCTGAGATGTTAGTCTCTCTCAGGACCAAAAGTTACGTTTAAGGTCTTTATACACTCCTGCACGGTCAAAGTCGTCAGGACATATTGTTATGACCCACTGAAGTGCGAAGGCTTTGGTGGCTTTGTGTGTTGGCGCACTGGGCGGAAACACCAGCCCTAAAACAAGTGTGTCTTATCCTGTATGTGCGTATATGCAAGACTCCCCCGTCTGCACATTGCTTGAAACAATAACATCTATAAAGTTAGCACCAAGCTCTCTGAATTCTACTCTGAAACCTCTTCATGTCAAAAGGGCAACAAGTTAATATACTAAGAGTCTAAAATGTATATACTTTGTCCAAAACAGCGCTCCAGTTTCTCACAGGTATGTTGGGCACAGAAAGCACAAACCATTTACAATGATAGAGAATGAGCATGAATTAAGCTTCTAACACACACACACATTGAACATATAAGGCTTGTGGCTGGTAACATGTATACAATACAGGAATACAAGGATGGACATACAAGGAATGCATGGAGTCTTAATACAATAATAATGCCATATAAGCTGGTTTCATGAATGTGAAGTATATTATATTCTGATTATAGTTGAGTACATAAATGTAGATACATGAATTTGCTTATATAATATCAAGCAAAAGTATAAAATATAGGAATGCCTCTAGCCACTTGCATAATTTGCAAAGTCTATATATAAATAAATGAAACATTTCTGGAAGAACTTGCAGTTGTATGTTTGGTGAATTTGGCATTTTACCTGATAGAGTTTAATTTCACTTGATCTGATCTGTTATGTAGGAGGAGAATATATGTTTCCACTGGGCAGCTTTCTCTAGTTGTGATGAGATCACTCAGCTGCTGCTTGAGAAGAGGTCTGACCTTCATGCTGTGAACATCCATGGAGACTCACCTCTCCACAATGGTGTCAGACAGAACCAGCTGGACTGTGTAATGTAAGTGTAGAGCAGAGAGAGTGCATGTAGATAAGAGGGAGCAAGACCCTTGATATGGTTATTTCCACACTGAACTATAAAGCAACTAATAACCTTATGCTCCCTGTTCACACAATTCTTATACCTTATTAAATGTACCAGTTCATCATCATCCATCAGAAATTAGGCAAACAGATGAAGTCAGCTTGAAATTCAAATGTTCCCCGTTTACTTGAATGCATGTCCCTGGTCTTACTGTGTATGATTCATCATGGTATGTTATCGCAAATAAAAATGTTTCGTCTTGTATAATTTTCCAAAATGTAATAACCTACTCTGTCAGATCTGTAGATCCATTCAAGCTCCAAAAAGCAGATAAAGTCAGCATAAACATAATCCATCAGACTCCAGTGGTTTAATCCTTGTCTTGTGAAGCGATTCAGTTGGTTTTCGGTGAGAACAGACCAAAATGGAATTCCTTTTTACATGTACATCTTGACAGCAGTCTCCTTGGAGTTGATGATTTTAAGCTCGATTACAATTCCTATAGCACTATCTAGCGCATTCGTCAAGCACTAATGTGTAAACTAGCTTGAAATGATAATTGTGCTTAGAGACTGCAATGGCAAGATTTACAGATGTACCACCCCCCCATCTTGACCGGAGAATTCCCTGACCTGAGATTGGCGATGAGGGTATGTGGCGAGTAGGGTGGGGCCGAGTCTGGGCAGAGTGAGGTCGGGAAGATAATTGAATGAGTTCCACCTGTGTGCCACACCAGTCTCGTATTCCAGTGAGGGGCAGTGGGAGTATTTGAGGAGAGGAGACAGCAGTAGATGGGGAGAGAGAGATGCATAAGCGATGTCTTTGTGAGTGCCATTGTCTTGAACATGTCTGCTGGAAAGCAGCATGTGCGGTGAATGTTTCGGATGAAAAGCCTTATTGTGTTACACTGAAAAGTGCAACAATAAAAGTTGTTTGTCAAGCCAGTCCAGGTTCCTCCTTTCCCAAATTGTTACAAAGAAACTCACTGCTAAAGTCATATCCTTGCCAAACCAAGCAACTTCCTATTGGTTATCATGGCCAATTCGCCTGCCAAAGTTCACCAAACTTGAACCCAGTTCGAAATCCACAAGGGAAAATTCTTCACCACAGAAAATCCATTGGGCAGTTTCTCATAGTATTTGGCCTGCAGATTTGCCGCGTAAAGGTACATTTGACTGTACCAATTAATTGTGTTAATTGTAAACACCATTTCGTGACTTAGAGAGGTTTCTTAGAGGCGTAATATGAAAATTCTGTCTCCAGGCTGTTTCTGTCACGAGGAGCAGATGTAAATCTGAAGAACAGGGATGATGAGACACCGTTGGACAGTAATATAAATTCCAAAATGTGGACGATCCTGAATACCAATAAGAAGCTAATTGATGCCACTAGAGGAAAAGCCGGCCAGAGAGAAAGGCTCCTCTGCAGGTAATGCAAGTACACTGGGCTCAAATCTTCAGCTATGTGCTTTTTTTTTTTTTTTTACAGATAAAATATAGTTAAAATACAATGATTTTGAAGAGTTTTGCTACAGTAACCACTAAACATTTGCCTCATTACATACATTTGGCAGACGCTTTTATCCAAAATGACCTGCAGTGCATAAAGGCATTTTATCTACACGTATTGACAGGGAGTCGAATCCATGACCTTAGTCGTGCTAGCTTATTTGAAGAGATCTGTTGTGTGGCCTTTCAGAGAGATATCTCGAGGCTGTGAGGAGGTCCCTGTGCTGTGTGTGAATGGGGTGGACCATGTGCCCTGTTACGACAGTTTTAAATACGTTCCAGAGAACTGCTTTACCTTTCAAGTAAGCATTTACTGGTAGGATGCTATTTTCAAAGGCCATATGAAGGTTTAAACTTTTATAAAGGCTATGTTAAATGTTTAACATTTTCACACTTGCTCTAGTATAGCACTGAAATTTAAAAGATGACTGTGCTTCTAGCAGCTGTTTCTGTGGCCAGCTCAGCATGCGGTGTTGGTATGATAAGGTAAGGTGATGCTAATGTTACATTATTCTATTAAGCAGAATAAAATTGTACAGTGACATGAAGAAATACAAATAAAATCAGTTTTGCCAGTGCCAGGCTCATACTGCGCTGGTTTCACAAAATGTTACTAATTACACTGGCGGTCAAAAGTTTGGAATGTACAGATTTTGCTTTTTTGGAAGGAAATTGGTACTTTAATTCACCAAAGTGGCATTCAACTGATCATAAAGTATAGTCAGGATATTACTGATGTAATAAAACAGAACCATCACTATTTGAAAAAAGTATTTTTGATAAAATCTAGACAGGCCCCATTTCCAGCAGCCATCACTCCAGTATCCTTGAGTAATCATGCTAAATTGCTAATTTGGTGCTAGTAAACCAATAGCAGAACAAAAGCTGTAGAAGTCCACACCTTTGTTGCAGGGATGTCAGTAAGAATTTTAACATTTAAAAAAGTACACCTATCACTTTAAATACTGAGGAATCTTTGCCCAGTTTTCATCAAGGATATTAATTTATTGTGAAGTTTTTTGCAAAAATTAAACCTATTAAAGGAATATTATTCAGACATGATAAATGTCATGCTGTTTTGGTCTAATACTGTACTTGTGCCCTGAGGTTTTGCTATGTATGCAGGTTTGCAGGTGAAGTTATTTCAGATGGAGAAAATAATGTTCAGAAGAGTGACTCGTACATGTTCAACCTAGACAATAAGGCAGGTTTTAAGGTTTTGGCAAGAGTTAAAATGTAAGATTTTCCCCAAGCCCACTGTTTTCATACTTGTGGCCTTCAGGGGGCGCTACTGTATATTTAACTGTGAATAAAGGTTTGGATGAATATCAAACATAACATTGAATCAGGGCATGCATCTTTTCAATTGACTTACATTTATGTCTGTTTAAAGGTATAATCTATTTTTTCTAGGTCTTAGAAGTTTACTGCATTGATGCCCAGTTTTATGGTAATGTTAGTAGGTTTATGAATCATCATTGCAAACCAAATCTGATTCCAGTACGTGTGTTCTCCAAACACCAGGACCTGTGCTTTCCCCGAATTGCACTCTACACCAGCAAGCCTATTCAAGCTGGAGACGAGTTAGGTTAAATCTTTACAGACAATTGTTTGCAGTCCTATGCATTTTGTTAGTGTCATCCATCCATTGACCCAACTGTAATTAAATTCTCCAGGTGCTAGAATTAAAACAATTTACCATTTCTATTCTGTCAGGTTTGACTATGGTGATCCCTACTGGCAAATCTAGAACAAGTACTCCTGTTGTCAGTGTCTTTCTGTGAAATGTAAATACTCTGAGACCATTCGGGGCACCCCTGCCCAAACAATCAGTGATCAGACCATTGCTCAGGTGGAACACATCTAGTCAGCTAACATTTTACAATTAAAATAATGTCAGAGCACAATGCATCATTTCCTAGATCTCTGCTTAAATTGGAGCCAATTTGTGCTATGATAATACAAAATTTATTTTCAGAGATCCATTAAAAGCATTTGTATAAAGACTGCTTTTAATCAAAGGAATTTTGGCCTTTGTATAGAGTGAATGTGTATCACAAACAAATAATTTTTGTTTAGGATAATGAAAAGACATTAGCATCTTAGACCATTTCTAAATTTTTAAGCATAAGATTGTATACAGCTGGTATTAAAAGCAAAAAGTTTTTAGATGATTATCATGAGCAAGAATGAAAGACAAAAGTATACTAGGTGGACAGGACTGTTTTTAGGTCTGTTTTTCCATGTATTGAAATGGAACTATGAAATGATTATTGAAATTTTAAATTGTGCCTGTGAGAAATAAAGTTTTTCATTTATGTTTTTAATTCTTAATTTAATTTGTAGTTTAGCTGTGGTCTATCTATGAGTCTTTTACACAAGGCAAGTTGTTAGCACACACTGAATTTCATTTATTCAGTATAGATTGGTACAAGTTTTAGCACACACTGAATTTTGTTTGTGTGTGGCATTTTTCACCTTTTAGTAGAGAGATTAGTGTAGAGAGAGACAAGAAATGACTGGTGAGAAGAGGGCCGCCCAAGTCATGTCTGAGCACTACCTGCCCACCTGACTAGGGCTCTGACGATGTAAATTGTTTCATTAAATTTTAACATTTATTTGATATTACACATTTATGAAACAAATTAACATATTAAAGGAATTTTCCAGGTTCAATACATGTTAAGCCCAATCAACAGCATTTGTGGCATAATATTTATACTACAAAAAAATGTATTTTGTCTTGCTACGCCTTTTCTTTAAAAACAAAGAGCAAAAATCTGGGTTTCAATGAGGCATTTTCAATGGAAGTGAATGGGGCCAATCCGTAAACATTAAAATACACACTGTTTAAAAATTATAGACTCAAGATGTAAATAATATGTGTGTTAACATGATTTTCTATTAATTAAACTGCTTAATAACCTTTTCTGTATAAAGTTATAGCCAGTTTTACAACTTTATTGCCATGACGATGTAATGTCAACAGACCTTAAAATGACTGTAAAAAATTACGATTGAAACATTTTACTGCTCAAATAATACATGAGTTTTAACAGAATAACTGATCCAAGTTCTTTTCTAAAATTATAAGCCTCACATTTCTGCCTTTAAACCCTCCAAAATTTGGCCCCATTCACTTCTGTTGTAAGTGCCTCACTGTAACCTACATTTTTGCGGACAGGGCGGAATATTTTTTTGTGGTAATCAACATTATTCCACGGATTAATGAGCTCAACTTGTAGGCCTATTGAACACGGAATACTCCTTTAATAAGCATTTTCGAAGTTCTGCCTCAAAGTTGGACGTTAAACTAAATCGACGCTCCGAAAGGCGCCTGTCACGAGATGAAATCCTGATTTACCCCACCCTGTTCCCGCCCTTTCTGACTGAATGATGCGTTTTGTTTTCTTTTGTGGGAAATGTAAACGCACGGGTTGCTCATACATTCAGAATGTACTCGCTTTAAAGTAACCGTCCAATCTCTGCTGGCGTCACAGGCGTGCTGGGGTGTGGAAAAGGGTACATGCTGTATTTCCCCCTCTTGCCCCAGTGCCATGGATACTGTGGTACAGGTGGAGCCATTGACAGGCTGCTTCAGAGTCACGTGATCTGATTCAGAAGAAGCAGCGGCTGCAGAAATTGGTTAAAATGTAATTGCCAGGCTTCTCTCTAGTGGAAAAGATGTGACAATATAGTTTGCTCCTTTTCATTTGAACGATACAGACGCAAGACCGACGGACTGTGTGTTGTCATCCGTTAGAGGGAAGAGCGTTCGCAAGATTGGAGGAAAACATCGAAGCATCTGCAACAGCATCACAAGCAAAGAAGCAGGATCTTCAAATCTGTGCTCTTGACTCCATTCAATTGCAACAATAGCATCATTGTGGGATATAAAACGAGACATATTGCTTTCTGAGTTTCGGTTCATAACAGCGCTTGTAAGGAGGTGCGATTAGCTGATATGTGTCCAAATGTGCTCTAATGGTTGGAATACTTTAAGAAACTCTCTAGCTTTATTTGGTGGGGGAACAAGCTCTTCTGGATGCTAGACCTATACGGATGAGAAGAACTCGTGGCTGGGACTACATTGCGCGTTGTGATGCTTCTTCTCTACACTCTGTCTGATGTGAATTTGGATTTCTGTAGTCAAATCTGTGCGTTTGTAGAATGGCTCGCTTCGAAGACGATCTTCCGACCCGGTATGGAGGCGGTGGCTCCCCAGCGGGTCAAGGCAGAGTGGCAAGCCGGCAGCCTGGCCCCCCGGGCGGACAGAGAGTGTATAAGCAAACAATGGCCCAAAGAGCCAGGACAATGGCCATATACAACCCGATACCAGTCAAACAGAACTGCTTCACAGTCAACAGATCCCTTTTCATCTTTAGCGAAGATAATATCATTCGAAAATATGCAAAGAAAATAACAGAGTGGCCATATCCTTTACACAAATCACGGGCACTTGTGATGCAAAGTTGTTTAAAATGTACTGTAATCCGATCATTTAGAATTAAGTAATAGCAAAAATCTGGTTTACTTATCGCTCTGTTGCGTTTGTTGTTTGTGTGCTCCTTTGGTTATACTCAAGTAAACGTCGCAAAAGTTTGATCTTTCAGCTGAAATATATGGGCGTTTTTATAACATAAGCGCTTAATGTTATTGTGTGAATATTGTGTTTGTTGTTTCAGCGGAAAAACACTTTCGATCAAAATAACATGCATTATGCAGGGTGTTGCCTCACTGATGGAACAAACAATATTAGAAGGAGGGCAGTTGGCGTCCTCTGACAAATATGTTGCCTGAAATTGCCTTTTAAATATAATTACGATTCTTATGTGAAAACAGTTCCGGATTGCCTGTACGTAATATATCATTTTAAACTAGTTACGTTGGAAAGTACAATTTAGAGTTTTTAGTGTCTTTGTCCCTTTCACATAAAGTCACTGCAGTATTGATTCTTTTCAGTGAGGCAACGACGAGCCTCTCTGTCGCTCATGGCGACCAAAAACAGCTCTTACATTAGGCTGCCTAAATTGCTGTGCAGTCTCTGGAGACTTGCCCTTGGGAATACCAATCATAAAGTAACTGAGATGTACCTTTTCTTCTACTCTTTCTAATGTAATGGGCGCGAATGTCATTTTTCAGGCCTATACAGTGGACCCTCAAACTCAAAATTGTTCATAATCTTAACGTGTCCTTTATGAATCAAATTTACGTTTTCCTTTTACGTTGAAAAGTTTCAGTCGTTTTCCTGTTCAATTTTTAGTTCTGGCTGTGAAGCGCTCTCCAAGGTGCTGAAACACCTACGCGTTTTAACTCGTTCAAGGAAGTGAGGGAGACCTAACTGTCCAGTTTACCAGCTTCAGCTCCGACAAGCTTTGTAAAATGCCATTTAAGTTTTTTTTAATGTAGATTTAACGCAAGTCCCAATCTGGATCTTAAACACAGGCTACATGTAAAATCTGTGTAGCTCCCCAGATTGCACACTCTCGAAATTTAAGAGAGTTTCATATAGAAAGCATCCAAATAGCTATAATAGTGTTAATAGCAACCCAAAGTATCAATTTTTTTTGAACTAAGTGCAAACACTGTTAGCTGCTAATTGCACCCCTAATTAAATACTTACATACAGCATATGGGCATCACAATAGCACCCTACACCAACCCCTAAACCTAACCTTCCCTTACAAAAATTAACCATTTTAATTTACTACAGTAAACATAGTATCATCATGGTATTTTGTGGTTGAATCATAGTCACCACAAATTTAAACATGGCTACAATATTAACACCATATTCCTGTAGTAACACCATGGTTAATTGCATTAACACCACTATGGTCTGTAGTATAGTATAAAAAAAAATACATGGTTACTGTAGTATAGTAAAAACATGGTTAATTTTACCCAGAACAAACATTTCTATGCAACATAAACTGTAAACAAACAAACAAACAAAAAAAGTTCCAGTAAAATGCTGGCATCTGTGGTTGCCAGAAATGTATCGTAAAAAAAATACAGTGACCCTGTTTCAGGCTTTATGGGATGCGATTTTGATGCCTGTATATTTTACAGTTCACTACCTTTTATATTATTAAATGATATAAACTTAATATACAAACTTCTGGAACTATAAAAGTCTGCTTTTCACTTTAACATGTATTTTTAATCACCATAGTAATTACAAAAGGCCACATGATGACTTAAAGTTCATCAAGGAGCAATAAATACACCTGTAGAGACATTGCACAGTGTTGCTCACACAAGCACAAAACACCATCAGTGTAAAACATGACACTGACATAATGCAATAAACAATAACTAAACTGTGATGGGTCATGCAGGGACTTCTGCGAACACCCAACTATTGTTTTTCACCATAACTTTAACAATGGTTTACAGTGAAAATTACATTTATTCTCGTTAAACATAATGTACAGTTTTACCGATAAAATATAACATTTTATACAGTAATATTATAATTTTACATCTAGAACAATACATTTTACTATACAATTACATGTTTTTGTTTTTTCTACTGTAAATGTTGGGGTAACTGCCTGTTAACCAATTAAGTTTTTTTTTTTTTTTTTTTACTGCATTTTTACATTATTTTACTGTTAACATTATGGACATTTCTTACAGTGTATGATTTACTGACATCTTTGACTGCTGCACCATGTTATTAGAACTGTCTAAGGTATACACTGTTAAGAATGCATATTAGGATACTTGCGCTCTCCTCTATTCTTGCTGCTGTCTCTAGCTTTTTTAGCATAAGGATGCGTTTGGTGTGAATGCTCCCTTAGACACAGGATCAACATTATGCAATGAGGTGTTACATCAAACAATTCAGGTTCAGGTTACTTTATTTATACCCGTAGGTAGATTTGGTTTGCAGTAGGGATTGATTATGCATTTAAATGTACAGAATTATTTATCGGCATTAATGTCTCCGACACATGTAGTAGAGAAAGTTTTTCATGTAAGCTGTGAAATAATTAATGAAATACCACATTTATTGATGTTGACCTCATGTTGAGACTCAGAACGAGTCTCCACTAGTCTCACACAAATATGTTTAGAGGAGTGCTACAGGAAACAATGTTCATCATCCCCACTAACCAGCTGATCTGATCTGATCTGAGTGACGCAGTTCACCCAGCTCTTGGCTGGGTCACAAGGTCCCAGAGTTGCAGTGAGATCACTTAATACATTTATTTATAGTACTTCCACTTAATGAAAAGGTGATAGTGGAGATATAGTGTGGTGCAATATTTGTTCAAAAGAATCAGAGTGCCTCTTGCAGAAATGTCTTGAAGTATATTTAAGTTATATCACTGTTCTGTGTTCTTTATACTGTTCTTTATTAATTTCTACACAATCTTCCAATTGCATGATGATCGTGTTATTACTGTGAATTAATGAATTCATACTGTTTGTATCTCATGTTCTTTTTCTTGACTTCATCACTCCATTTGAGTACATGATTCTTGCAACCATCATAGCAAACTGTATTGTACTGGGCTTAGAACAGCATTTACCAGCTTTAGACAAGACACCCATGTCAAAGCGACTGGTGAGTTGGATTTTTTTTTGTAAAAACACTGCAATTTTGCATATTATTGTGCTTTGAGCAGGACTCTCAGTGTTTGCTACCCTTCTGTGCAGCATTATCTACAATGAAAATGTATATAATATTTTTCTATACAGGTGCAGAAGTTCTTGCTTCTTTAAGTTTTTGTGTTCAACCAAATATTTTGTTTTGTTAAGTCTACAATTTACAATTTGTGCAGTCAAATGGACAGGCTTGTGTAAGCTGCTGTCAGTTGTTTAACAATGAATATTTAGTTAAAGAAATATTCCAGATTCAGTACAAGTGAAGCTCAATCGACAGCATTTGTGGCATAATGTTGATTACCACAAAAAAATTAAATGGACTTGTACCTCCTTTTCTTTAAAAAAAGCAAAAATGTAGGTTACACAAAATTCAAAATGAATGCGGACAGTTCTTTGGAGGGTTTTAAGTCAGAAATGCGCAATTTATAATTTTAGCACCTAGATTAATTCTTCTATTAACGTTCATATTGTTTATATGTTGTGGCTTTACTTTTGAAACAGTGAGTATTTGAATGTTTATGGATTGGCCCAATTCACTTCCATTGTAAATGCCTCACTGGAACCCAGAGTTCGGTTACTTTTCTTTTTAAATAAAGGAGGGGCGGTCGGGGCCTGGGCAGCTCAGTGGGTATTGACGCTGATTACCACACCTGGAGTCATGAGTTCGAATCCAGGGCATGTTGAGTGACTCCAACCAGGTCTCCTAAGCAATTAAATTGGCCCGGTTGCTAAGGAGGGTTGAGTCACATGGGGTAACCTTCTCGTGGTCGATATAATGTGGTTCTTGCTCTCGGTGTGGTGCGTGGTGCACTGTGCGTGGATGCACATGGGCCTCCACACTCTCTGCGAGTCTATGTCTCCGCGGTAATGCGCTCAACAAGCCACGTGATAAGATGCGTGGATTGACGGTCTCAGACATGGAGGCAACTGAGATTCGTCCTCTGCCACCCAGATTGAGGCGAGTCACTTCGCCACCATGAGGACTAGGAGCGCATTGGGTATTGGGCATTCCAAGTTGGGGATAAAAAGAAAATCAAAAAAGAAATGGAGGAGCAAGTCAAAATTTATTTTTATTGTAATCAATATTGTCACAAATGCTGTCGACTGAATCCAGAATATTCTTTTAGCACAGTGTGAAAATATGCAGCATATACTGTATGTTTCTTTTTGAAAATAATAGATGAGATTTTATGAGCAAACACAAGATCTTACATACTGTATGCTTATATGTTGCTATAATGATTTAAGTTTATTGCATGCCATTGATTTGATATGTCTTTCTTAACATTTGTAATTTACCGTCATGGTACTGAATATTTGCTTCCCTTACGGGCAGCAGTTTTTAGATACTCTGGTATTAGAAAGCTGTAATTGCTTTATATGTCCACACTGAGAAATACAATACAGTGGGTTTTATAGGAAGTGGCTCCCCATTCTCCAAATTGAATTTGCTTAATTTTACTGTAATTGTGCTGCTTTGGTATTTTGTGGAAGAACAACATGAAAGTTGTATCTTACACAATGCATAACCACGTGCCACTAAGATATTTACACAGCTTTACAAATGTTTTCATCATAATCTTGCATCATTTGTCTTATTTTGTATCACTAACATGTCACATCTCTCATGACAGGATGACACAGAACCCTACTTCATCGGAATATTTTGTTTCGAGGCTGGGATCAAGATCATCGCTCTAGGCTTTGCTTTTCATAAAGGCTCCTACCTCCGCAACGGGTGGAATGTTATGGATTTTGTTGTAGTGTTGACAGGGTGAGTCCTGATATTCATCAAATTGTTTCTTGTGTTGACATGGTTACATTAGCTAACATTGCATGATTAAGGTACCAAAGATTCTTATCCAAATGAAAAGCCTTTTACAAAAGCAAAAAAATATACAGTTCTGTCCACATAAATAAAATGTTTTTATAAAGTGATGTTTTCATGCTTTTGTTGACAAAAAAATAGAAGCTCAGCAGAATTGAGTAGAGGAAGCAGTTTCGTCTGTTTGACCCTGGCACAGGCAGTGTAGCAGAGGTCCTGTACATAGGTAAATGATGCTTGTGAAGCTTGCCTGCGGTCAGACCAAGTGGGATCGAGGTGGATGGGTGCAGTGCTTGGGCTCCAGTAGTAGGGCTTCCTGGTGCTTTGGAGGTTTAATGAGGTGGAGAGGGAGTTCAGCGGAAGTTACTCTAGCAAAAGCATACAGAAAGAACATTCTGATTCTCATTTTATTTGCATTATAGCCTTGTGGTGATGATTTTTTAATGTCAGCATTTTATTTACTTGAACATGTTACTGCAGGATAGTTTGTTGTTTTTGAAGTGTTTCTAAAATTTATTTACAATATTGAATGGTTTTGTGAGTGGCAGCAAAGAAATGATTAAAGAGGTGAAGATTCAATACCAGGCCTTTTTGAAAAGAGATGCAGTTTGATCTTGTTTGATTAAAAAAAATAAAAAAATAAATAATTATGTTCCTAGTATTATTTAACTCGTGGTTGTAATGATAATATTAGTGCATTCTAACTATTGGAGTTGCATTGTATTTTCATTCCCAATGTTTGTGTGTGCAGTAAACATTGTATAATGAAGGTCATTTCTTATACTGGGTTGGGCTGGATATCGTCAGCCACCTCACAATATGATAAGCATTGTGATACACATATCACGATTCTATATATCGTGATACATCATGATAAATATATCACAATATCATGATTTGATTTCATTCCAATTCACAAGCTTTCAATTCCAATTCATTGGGTATATTTCAGTTATAATGTTCCTTTTGCTTATATTCAGTATGAAAGAAATGATCTTTTTAAATGTATAGTAAATTAAAATTATTGCAACACGCTCCAAAAAAAGTGTGTTTACCACTGTGAAACATCACAATTTCTTCTAATAACACTTAAGCATTTGGGCACTGAAGACACAAGTTTATTAAGTTTAGAAAGTAGAATTTTCCCCCATTTATCCATTATGCAGGTCTTTAGCTGCACAATTTTATGGGGTCTTCTTTGCTGTATTGTGCGCTTCATAATGCAACACATATTCTCAATTGAAGATGGTCAGAACTGCAGGCAGGCCAATCTAGCACCCACACTCTCTGCTTATACTTATACTTATGCACTTATAATCCAGGCAGTATGTGGTTTGAAGTTGTCCTGCTGAAAAATGCTGGGACGTCCCTGTTGACGGTAGTGGATGGCAATATATGTTGCTCAAATTTGTACATAGATGCCTGCATTCACGGTATTCTCACAGATGTTCGAGTTACCCATGCCATGGGCAGTGACACACCCCTGGCCCATACATACACTGGCTTTTGGACCTGATGTTGATAACTTGGGTGGTCCTTTTTCTCTTTGGCCCGGATAACACAACGGCTGTGTTTTTCAAAAACCGTTTGTAATGTGGACTCATCGGACCAAAAAACACAGTTCAACTGTTCTACTTTCCATCTAAGATGAGACCGAGCCAGGAGAATTAGGCAGCGCATCTGGACAGTGTTGATGTAGGGCTTCTGTTTTGCATAGTAAAGTCTTAACTTGCAGTGAATGGTGTTGACTAACAAATGTTTACTAAAGTTATCCAAAGCCCATGTTCATGATATCCATTACAGATTAATGCTGTAGACTGATATGTCTGAAAGATCAGAGATCACTTGCTTTCAGAAATGGTTTTCATCTTGCCCTTTACGCACTGAGATTTGACCAGATTCCTTGAGTCTTTTAACTATATTGTGCAATGTAGATGCGGAAATGCCCCAAATTGGTCTTTGGGAAAATTGTTCTCAAAGTGCTGGATTATTTACTGAAGCATCTGTTGGTAAATTGACAAGTCTCGAATGATCCTTGCTCTTGAAGGACTAGGCTAGATACTATAACACGATTGCCTCTCCTGTTTAACATCTCCTGTTTCACATTGCCTTGTTATTTCGTCAAATTGTTATTAGCCTTAAATTTCCCCTCAATCTTTTGCAACTTTTTTGGAGCATGTTGTTATCTGATTTGAAATTACTTTACATTTAAAAAAAAATAAAAAAATAAAATTCACAAGGTAAACATCATATTACAGTATGTGTAGTTGTGGTGCTGTCAATATAGCAAAGGGTGAATATAATTGACAAATCACTCCTTTTTGTTTTTATTAGCATTTTTCATACTGTCCCATAATTTTCAGAATTGGGGTTGTATTTACAAGAATTTATATTGAGATGTAGAAGTGCTAAAACATTAATGTGTCTTTAAGACTAGCATCAGGGACTGAAGTAATTTGATCGAATGGCTTCTTTACAGCATCCGAGCTATGTACAATTTAGAATTAAATGTTTCTTTTGTTGTTTTTAACTGTTAGGAATAGAAAGGGTATTAAAAAGAGACATTATTTAGTGACAATTGGATTGCATGGATCTTGTCTTTGTATGCGCATTTCAAAGAAAGAGTCAGGCCAAACTTTTACACACAAAATGCAGTGAAAAGATCTCTGTGCTGAACTTTGTCACTACACTAATCTTTGTCAAACACTGGTGAGTGCAATCTAAATAATTACCAGCCATTGGCTAATCACAGACATTTTTAATTGCATATGCGGTATACATGATATTAATACACAATTAGTTAAATATAAATATCAATACATGGATCTTAAGTATTATTATTAGTATTATTAATATTAAAAAATATTTCACATTGCGTGATTTGGAATAGCAGACATGTCCAGATATTTAACATTCTAGATATTCGTCGGCACTTCTCTCAGATCGCATCTTTGATCATTTGTACATTGCCGTCGTCGCTCAAGGGAGCGAGCTCCGATTTGCCTATGATTTTGGGCTTTTGTTGGCGATCTCCGCAAAACTGTCGACGAGTGAAAATTGTTAAAATCGTGTAGTGTAAACTCGGCATTAGGGGTGGGTTTATCTGAAATAGGTTATACCAAAATAATAGTCTGCAATAATAGAGATCAAATAAAGGGGCAACATTGGGGGGAAGATATTGCAAAACATTTTTATAGACTTTGTGTGTGAGATTTTCTGTCTGTCCAAAAGTAGTAAGTGCTGATTAATTTACAGACATAAAGCAGTATATACAGTTCAGCTTGTGGAGCTAATTTACAGTAGGGATATGCTACAAGTCGATTAGTCGTCCAACAACTGACTAGCGATTAGTGGGTCGACTGCAAACATTAATATATTTAGTGGTGGTGGATTTAATGGGAGATGCAATTCTCAAATGAATTGAGAGATGCAAGTTCTTGGAGAGCATTTTTGTGTGGTTATAGCTTGCTTTGCTTAAAAGCGTTTAAGCGTTTAAGCCATAAAAGTGTTGCATCAACTTGCTTGTTGTTTTTAATCAACAACTGACTGTAAAAAACAGAAAGGGTATGAAAAGAGACATTTTTCAATGTATATTTCAATAAAAAATTTCATTTCTCAATACGACTAGTCGTTCAAACAACCGACTAACTAAAATTGGTAGTTTTGCTCTTCTCTAGTTTACAATATATGCTACTAAGTGTCCCCCTTTCAAAGATTTGATTTCACTAACATTGATTATTTCTTCCTTGCAAGTCCTCATAATATCAACCTGTTATCTTGTAAACAACACGACTTCGTTATTTAAGCAGACACCCAGAAGTTGCGTGATAGCCAGCCAATCATGTAAGAACTGGCAAATTCTGTCAACGTTTGCTATTTTTGTGTGCAGTATACAGTACACCAGACAGCCAATGAATGGTATATTGCTGTTCTTTGTGCATGCTGTAGTGCTAACTTTGCTAGGTATCAATTACATTCTTGGTTAATGGATAATTAGATATTAAAAAGAGTGCTAGGGGTGAGAGCGATATTGTTTTCTAGATTTGTATGGGACCACAAATGCTCTTTGTGTATTGAAGTAGAGGAGGATGTCATATTGGCATAAAGTGAGACAGCAGAACTGCCTCCACTGGTTGACAGGCCCAGGGGATCTGCACTCATCCTGGGGGACTAGGCCGTGACGGGCATGGTGTTATGGTGTAGCTGGTCCCTGTATGGTTACTGCCATCACTAGGGAGTGTCCTGCCTAATGGCAGGGAGATTTATTTTGTCCATCCACAAAGGATTACGTCAGCCCTTCACCTCCCTGCAATAAAGAGACCTCTAGAAATCTGAGGCAACCAGTGGAGATAATTTATAACAGACATAAAATAGTCACATAATAACTGTGTGACTCTTGCACCAGACATATGCTCCAGACAAACAGTTCACCCTGTTCGACTCTTTCCTTAGTATTTTACTGGTGAAAAGTCTGATGATTTACCAATCTCTGTCACCCTCAAAGTAGCCTTGTCCATCGCTCACATCATAATGTGCCTGACAGGAAATGGATGTACTTCATTAAACTGGGGCAGGAGGGTATGGTATGATAATGATTATAATTATAGCTTATCATAAAAGTGTCTGCACGTGAACAGTTTGGTTGAAATATCAGTCCCGTTCAAGAATTATTTATTGATCCAAGTTTTTCAACTCCCTGACTGCTATGCGATGATCAGAGTGTAATTCGGATATGGAAAAGTGCTTGGTTTTCAACTTCTTTTTGAATGATGTAATGGAGGCCTTTTACTGTAATAATTGTCCCCTCATTGATTATTTGTCTCCTGTGGAGATGACATGGCAATAGTAAGGATATTCAGTGCAGTGCCAACATCACGATAAAGCAAATGTTTCTATAGGTTAATGTTGAACTGATGCAAGTCTTCACCTTGGCTTGATTTAAAGGGGCAAAATTAGTAACCATGAAGTCTCGAACCACGAATGGTCAGTGACAGTATTTTGGCTTATTTTTTATTTGAAGTATCTAGATAGATAGATAGATCAGGTACAGTTGATTCAAAAAACAAACTGCATACTAGATTTTGCATTCACTTGACACACTTTCATATTTTATGTTAATGTTGTTTTCAATACATAGTACTTTTTCCTTAATCTAAGAAATGCAGAGGCAGCTTACAAACATTGCTCTGTTTGTTTAAGCTTCCCAACCAGCATGACACGGCAACATTGGCACAACCAGTGGCATGTTTGGGGTGGGACTATCTCTTTGTCCTACCAATAAAAGGGGTGGGGGACTGTTCGCTAAACATTTGTACAAATGTTTTCCAAAATCCATGTGGTGACTTGAATTGAATTACTTGTAATCAGATTACAGTTACTTTTTATGGATTAAATGATTATATATTAATCAGGCAAAGGCAGTGAATTGTTCGTAATTAATTAATCCCTGTAATTCTTCTTTTTAAATATTTAATATTGATTACACATATTACACATACATAACTGATAATCGCCACCAGCCATAATTACACTAAAGATGGAGCAATAATCCACACATAAATGCAGAACCGATTACATTAGTGTGGTAAAATTTTGTTTCGTTTTGCAAATTGCTTTTATACTTAGCTTTAAAAATGTATATGAAATTGCTTTTATGTCAACTTTTAAGACTTTTTTAGATGTTGATTCACTAATATAACTGGTCTGATCTATAACCACACAATTAATGGTGTTTACAATGCCAACATTGCCAGATTATGAACATTTTAAGTGCATTTTGTATTTCTTTCAGAAACAGACAAATAGCAAGTAAAACACTCAAACGCAAACTAATATAAATTCTCAAAATTTGATCTTAAAAGTTTTTATTTTTTAATTTACATTTAAGCAGCATTATGACAAAATGGTACAAGTGTATCCTACTTAAATGCATGTGACATTAAATAAACAAGAATTATGTCAGAAGTAATCCAAAAGTATTCTGATGCAATCCGATTAGACCACCTTAAAAACCGACTGCAGTTTTAGTCATGTAATTTGCAATCAGCACCAGATTACAATTCAGAAGTAATCTACCCAGCACTGCAGATACAATAAGTTGTTTCAAGCATTTTGGAGAACTTGCCAGGTTTATACATAGGTTTATGTCTAAATTGCTTCTGTCTCTTCATGTAATCCCAAATTTACTCGATGGTCATGGGCAGCTCCAGGGCTGGGCTGCCGGGGCTTAAACCACAAATGTTTTCCATAGAGCCCTGAAATGTTTTGATTGTCTTTTTGTAGTGATGTCATAAGTACCTGTGCTTGAGTATCAAGTTGATATGAAAACATCCATCCATCCATCGTCAACCGCTTATCCTGTGTACAGGGTCGCGGGGGATATGAAAACATATTACATTTTATTATTTTAACATTACATTTTAAAATTAGGGTAAAAACAATATATTAAAGTAATTAAATTAATATCATAAACATGCGACTATTCGACTAATGGCTTAAATGAACTCCTACTTAGTCGACTAGGAAAATATTTGGTCGGGGGCAGCCCTATTAGTTAGACTTTTTTAGTTTACTATATAAATTACATCATAGATGTATTCAGATTTTTATTATAAAGTGTATTATATTCTGATATTTCATCAAAATTTGGCCCATATACACAGAGGTCTGGGCTAAGCCCTGAATGTCCACTTACCCTAGTACCTCCCTTGTCGATGATGTTGAAATCTGGGCTCTGTGGGGGCCATAACATCTATTGTAGGACTCCCTGTTCTACTTTCAAAAGTAATTTTTGGAAATCTAAAATTAATATTTCCTATTAAATAAAGTAGAAGATATAAAATAACCCTCTTAAGACAAATGTTTTTGTTTTTATGTGCCAAAGAATTTTGCACTGTACTGTGTATAAATAGCATATATACTAAAATATTGTATATAATAAAATGTTAAAAAAAATAATCACCATTGTATAATATACAAATAAGTACTATCCCCCTCTATTATCCATTTTCCCATCTCTTATATGGCCCCAATAAGATGTTTAGACTTGGAATAAGAGAATGTATCTGACTCCCTAGATTCACATCCCGATCAATATTGCATTGAACCAAACAGTGAGAGAATGGCTTAGCTACACCAATCTTCTTTATGGCTGTGTGTTCGAGTAGCGCTTTCCATCTCTCCCTCTCTTCTCATTCCAACCAGTTTTAGTAGGTGAGCAGTGTGGTCATAGCCTGGGATCATCCTGCTGTTGATGCTGCAATGAACCGCATATCCACCGGGGTTCCCTGCTCAGATCAATTGCTCTTAATAAGAGCCTGCATTCCCTGGAGGACGTTTATGATCACAGTTTTGTGTTTCTGTGGACCCTTATAGAAAAGCGACCCGAGGAGGGCTTTAAAAATTATCGAGGAAATGATCTTGTGTTTGGATGGAAAGAACTGTGATGGCCCAGCTTCAGATCTTTTGTTAGGCCTTATAGGTAAATTTGTGTGGTGTGTGGTGCTTAGTTGCTGAGATATGCTATCAATACAAATGTAATAGATTTTGCATTAAAATTTATGGTGCAATGCATCCAATAATGCATTACAAGAACACAGGCACTCATATTCTTCTAAATCTGTTTCCAATAATTCCAATTTTTTTTCATTCTTCAATATCTAGAGCTCTGTTTTTAAGATGTCTTTCCGTTTGTCTCTTCTCATTTGTAATAAACCTTTAATAGAAAAATGAATTGACAAACTGTAGGTCATGCACCTTGAGTTACACAACATCATGGATTATAACATGCACCATGTGAATCCCAGTATCTAGATATGATGTTTAAAGAAAAAAAAAGAACATTATTTAACAGCATTTTTAAAGAATAATTATCTAATATTAAATAAGATGGAAACACCCGCTGAGGTTTCAGAGATTTATCAGTAACACTTTACAATAAGGTTCTATATGTTAACATTAGTTAATGCACTAGGAATCACAAACTAATAATGAACATTCATTCATCTTGGTTATTGTTAATTTATTATTCTGTGCTAATGTTAACTATTGCATTAAGGGGATAGTTCACCCAAACAAGAAAGTCAGCATTTACTCACCCTAACACCTCCTTTTGTGTTCCACATAAGAACGTCTTACGAGTTTGGAACAACATGAGTGTAAGTAAATGATGACAGAATTGTCTTTAAGGGTGAACTATCCCTTTAACTAATGTTAATGGATACAATCATATTGTAAAGTGTAAACATCTAAGAGAATGTGACTTTGAATTCCCAGCATTTCATTAAATGTATGTGTTCGCTCTATATTTCACGCCTCCATCTGTTAAGGGCTGTGTAGGTGGTATTGAATATCTTGCTGCTTCTAAAAAAATGTCAGGAAACAAACACAAGTTTTAAACACCATCTGTCCAGTGTTTTTGGTTTTGCTTTGTCCTGTTTGATTGCTTTAGTCAGGGGAGTCATTTAGCCAAAAGCTGTAGTTGCATGTGTGAAATGTTTTCCTCTCAAGCAGTGTTATGTTTGCTTAAAAATTTGACTATTTATTTGATTGTAGCTCTGTCATTCTTTATTTAGATCTTTTGTCGAGAGTGGTCTGGCTTCCTATGTCCAATTGTCACATGTGGTAAAAATGTTGTGTATATATTGATTTATTAATCGCATTCACTGCATTGAATAACAACCTACACTGTTTCAGTTTCCTGTTGAAGATTTTGCAGTGGTTGTACCTCTTAAAGCAATATCCTAAATCCCGCCTCTCTCATTCTGCACATCTCTGGGAGTAGATTGTGTTTCTGTGGTTGCTACAGAAGACCCTTAACTGTCAATAATGGTGTGTTCCCGTGGGTTGCCTAAGTACTTGAAACGAAACAGTGTTCTAGACATTTGGAGTATCGTAATCCTCTCTATAGGCACCAACCTAAAAATGCTGATGTCATTATGGGATCAGGACAGTGTCAAGCACTTTGAGTTACCATTGTTCAAAAACAAGGTGATGAAGCTAATTTCTGATTTACCTTGTGTAGGTCTGTGCTGATTCTGTGCCCTGTATTCATTCTGTAATCTCTTTTGACTGCATTAAAGGGACAGTTCACCCCAAAATGAAAATTCTCTCATCATTTACTCACCCTCATGCCATCCCAGATGTGTAGTATTGGAGTCATGTGGATTCCTTTTATGCTGCCTTTATGTGATTCTTGGAGCTTCAAAGGTCTGATCCCCATTCACTTGCATTGAAAAGACCTTCATAGCTGAAATATTCTTCTAAAAATCTTCATTTGTGCTCAGCATAAGAAAGAAAATCGTACACATCTGGGATGGCATTAAAGTGAGTAAATGATGAGAGAATTTTCTACAAAAAGTTCTACACTTTTTCCGCCCAATGTTTCCTATAATTTTTGTTCTTGTCGAGCTAAATTTACGTTTATTGGGCAGACCCTTTAGTAGCAGAATTATTTATATTCTAAAATTTTAATATTTTAGTAGTCAGTGGCAATATGAGTGAAATTTCATGATTCTTGTTTCCTCTTATAGCACACTTGCTCAGTGAGTGTTTAGTGAGTGGTACCCAAAATCTTTTTTCCCAAATATATAAATGTGAAAAATGTACCTAAAATATCAAGTCGTAGTGTTAGAATATCAATACAGTAATGTGAGTTGAAATATAGCAGTACTTTGTAATTTCAGATTTTTCCCCCACTTCTAACATAAAATATTCTCTCCCACTGTTTCCACTTTTTATTCATCTGTCACGATGTTCAAAACACTCAAGTTTGTTTCTCACAGCGTTTGTGATTCAGGGCAGAGACAGCAGCTTAAGTTCATGTGCATTCAGTCCTTTGTTTATTCAGATATTGATAAACAGACCACAGTGATTCAACAGCTGTGCACAACACAATGATTTGTTCTGATTTGGTGTTTTACTGTGAAAAGCATTTGAGGTTTCACTTGAGAGATGTTGTAAGAGAGGCTTACAGACATGCAGCTGGCCTCCTGTTGAGGCACATCACAGAGACACAGAGGGGGCTTCAGTCTGACAAGAGTCAGTGTGTTATGAGTGAGAGCAGGGTGTTGTGTTGGGGGAGGGGTTTAGATTAATGACCGTCCAATTAGCAGCGCTCTTTCTCACTCTGGCTCGCTCACACACTCTTTCTTTCAATAGTATCTATACTGCTACTAGCATCTCAAGGAAGTGTCTCTTTTTTATTTTCACAGCTATTTTCTCAACCACAGGAGTAAAGGCAGTGATGCAATTAATGACAAGATATATATTTTATACAGAACAGATTGTTATAAAATACTTTTTAAAGGAATATTCCAGGTCCAATACAAGTTAAGCTCAATCAACAAAAATAAAAGTATCTGTCTGGCGCTGGTTAGCACCCAACTCTTTATGTGTCTATTCTCAACGTCGATGACCGCCGCATCGCCCAAAATACAGAGTCTGGGGCAAAATGAAACCCGAGTGCCCTGACTCTGAACATTCATGCAAAACTCCTGGATCTTAACACCCCCCCAAAAGACATGGGTTATGTCTCCATCCTCTGATTGGCATGGCCAGCAGGTGGGTGTGTCTTTAAGACCAAGCCTATACAATCTAGAGCGGGTCCAACAGAATCTATGTAAAATCTTGATTTTTGCTTCGTTTCGAGTCGTTTAAATAATTTTTTGTGGTAATCAACATTACACCACAAATGCTGTTGATTGAGCTTAACTTGAATTGAAACCGGAATATTTCTTTAATTGAGATAATGTGTTTTTTAACAAAATTGTCATATAAACAACCATCCAGTACACCCATCTGATTTAAGACTCACAAGCATTAAAGGGGTAATTAAATGCTCTTTGTATATATATATATATATATATATATATATATATATATATATATATATATATATATATATATATATATTTATATTTATATTTATATTAGTTTTATTATCTTCCCTGATGTTCATTGATAATGTTAGTAAAGTTTTTTTTGTTTGTTTTTTTGCATCAAAACAGTCAAAATTTTGTCATATATGATAATTTTCCACCCTGTCTCTGACTGCTAGGTTTTGGCATAAGCACCTCCTTAAAACTTAAATGTAAACACCCACTGTTCTGATTGGCTAACATCGTACAGCCCCTCAAATTCAGCCATTTTTAAAACTCAATCTGAAGAGAATGAACAAGCTCCACATTATTATAAAACTACATTTCAGGATTTACACAATGTACATCCAACACATTGCATCCGAATATATTAAGCTGTTTAGATAAAGCACATCTGTTAACACACACCCTGTCTACACCGGACGTGAGAGTCGTGTCAAATAAATAGAACCCATTATAATCAATGATGCTGTCTACCATGGAAGTGTCCGTTGCGGCATGTCACGTTAGGCCGACAGTAAACAGATGTCCCATTCCATTTTGCACTGCACATGCTGGTGCTACTACTGACAACAACACAAATAAATGGTTTAGAAAATCTGTGTTGACGTGGCTGGAGTATACAGCCTCAAGCCATTGCATCTCGTTGCGTCAACGGACGCATCCAGTAGCACCATAAACTATCAAATAGTCATGATAATTGAAATCTTTTTACTTGTTGTTTTGCATCGGGTGTTTTTAACTGTTCCATCCTTCAATAATAGTTCCTTTGCAAAGCTTGAATTGTTTTATGACTGTTCACAAGCAACCCACACAGAAATACGCTGAAGACACATCCACATAGTCCAAAGCACGACTATTAGATGCATTTCCATAGCCGTAAACGCATCTAAACTACCAAAGATGTCCATACAGCTCAGGTTTTTATACACCAACAATTAAAAATAGTACAGATGGTATCATGGACTGATTTGTGCTCAAAACAGCAAGGTGCAGCAGCTGAATGACAGAGAATGGATTCTTCTCTTCAGAGCTGTAACACCACATCTTTTAAACCGGCACAAGATATGTATCAAGCGGTCAAAGATTTATGTTTAAATACCAAACTAATTCAAAATAGTCCAGATGGGTCCCCTTTGGTGCTCAGGAATAGTTAGACCACAGTAGGCCTTGTTTGTCCTTTTATCTTACGAACTGAAGCACCAGTGGGCAGGGCCAAGGGTGTGATGATGTGATGTAGGCATTGATTTTTTTGAGCTGCAGAGGCTCTCATGAATTAATTACCCTCCCAAGTGACATAGAAAAGTCGCGAAGTAGAGAATGAAGTGTTTTGCCGTTTGGTTTCAGTAAATGCTTTTATTGCATTGGGGATTAAGTTTTGATTTCTGAAATTTAGAGTATGTTTTTATTGTAGAAAGACCTCATATATTACAAAATATCAAGGATAATTTGATTCCTCATGACACGACCCCTTTAAGTACACATTCCTCTTGACATGAACTCTTTAAGTACACCTTACACAGTAACAATTGGTTCATTTCGAGTTTGATATCACAAAATGAATGACTTGCTGTTCAGTACGTTTTTGCATTCACTAAAAGAACCGTCTGGTAAGAGTCATTAGTTTAGGAGGTAGAACTTTATGTTTTGACTCAAAAGAGTAATTAATTCGGGAATCAGCCCACACTGATCGCGCTGTATGTTCTGCATTGCTTATAAAATGGCGGTGTTGCAGTGCCAGAGCGCAGGAAATCAGAGTATTGTAAGCATGATGTCACAATGATTTTGTAACCCCATTTAGTCTGTAGTACATATATTTACACGGCTGTCAGCGGCCAGGATTACTTTACGTTATTTATGTGCAAGAATGATGAAGAAACATGGAGTTAAGTGAAAATACAGAGTAGGACAGGTCCCAAAAAAGTAAAAGTGAGGAGTTTAGTTGTTTACAGTTGCCGAGCAACAGCACAGCTTGCTGCATATAACTCAATTGATGCGTGTTCGTTCAGGTGTGCAAATATCATCTATTTTACAATGGCTATAAATGTGGCTCATCCAATCAGAATTAAGAGTAACTGTACGTTGTAAAATGTTAGTTTTACTGTTTTGAGTCTTTTGTTTTTTAATGGTTGCATATGACGTTTTTGCACTGATGCCAGATTTATCATTCAGTGTAGCAGGATTTCCTTTAGCTCTTTCAGCTTAGTTTGAACAGTGACCATCTCATCCTGTCGTAGAGTCTATAAATACTCCAAAAATTTAAGATATATCAAATTCTCCTGTAAATAAGATAATCGAACACAGAAGAAATATCATAACTATAAATACTCCTGTAAATTATTATGACTGAACACAGAAGATATCAAGAGCCTTTAAATTTCTTTATGACTGTGTAAATCATGATCATCTAAACCAATCATGAATCATGAAATCAGGTGTTCCAGCGCTGTGGACATCTGCTGTAGCGGCCAGGATGAAGACGGAGTGAGCACTGTCATATGAACGTGATGACATGCCAGACTGAGTTTTAATGTTTAATTTTATCTTTTAGATTTAGAAGGATGTATGTTTATCTTTGTCAGAAGGAGTTAATATGGTATTCTAAGGAGTAATAGAAGTGTGGTTTTAAGCTCAAGTTTTTAAACAGTATTTTTTAAAAGCTGAAGTATGTAACTTTTCAGTGTTAATCCCAGCTTAATATGCAGAGACAACTATAAGTAAGCCATTCATAGGTTAATTTTTCTCAAATGGTAAACTGTTTCTCTGTGGTCATGTAAAAATGCCTGTGTTTGTTTTGAGAGACCCACTTAGACCCCCCCAGTGTTACTCAGCCAGTGAGTTTGATTTGTGGAAAATTAGATATGAACGAAGAGCTTTTTACAGCTTTATACTGTGCATGCCATTGAAGAGATGTAAGTCTATCCCTCACAGCCTCATTGTCATTCCCATTAAAAATAAAAAATGGTGCTACCGTGAATAAGGACTATAGGAACAGAGAGGGGCTCAAAAACCCTCTAGCTAAACTTGAGCACAAGGGGTTATGTTGGTTCACTACTGCTCTAAACGCCTAATCTTTCTCACATTAATGCTGCTCTGGATTTAAACTTTTTTTTTTACATTGTTATCTAGCTAAAATATTGAGCTGATGTTGCATATTGTGTATTTTAGTGTTAACAATGATGCACCAGTAAAGACTCTTACCTCTTAAATCATGCAAAGAGTTGTGATATTATGGACTTATTCTCAGTACAATATTTCAGTAACCACCCTTTGTGGGCTTAAAGAATGGAAAGGTATGCAAATACTCTTCTTACTCCCTGAAAGATTTTAATGAAATAAGTGTCGTACGATATCTCAACCGTCTCTGTGACAACAGTGGACTCTGAAAACAGCAAATAAATATGTGTTTGTGGTTCACAGACAATGAAGCTTTAGATCTGTCAATCATTTTTCACATTCTCATAGTATTGTAGTTTCAGCTAATTATTGAGGCTTACTGCCATTTCTATGCCATGTTGTTCATAACAGTTGTCTGTTGTTGATGGCGCTGTTTTGCTGGTGTTGTTTTAAACAGTAATTTCTGCATGATTTCGGTTTCAATAAAGCTAATTTGTTGTCTTTGGAGTGCAGGGTTTTGGAAAGATGGGGTGTGACTAATTAATCGTTTCAGTTTCGTCGAAGTAGAATGGCTGAAATTGCTTACAGCATCTTTAATTACTCTCTGACCTGTAACATACAGTATATGCCTGAAAGTATGTGGACTCCCCCATACTTTTAACAAGTACTTTTAATCTTTTTTTTTTATTATTTAAGATTAACAAGTTAGGCAATTACAGTTAAAACAAATCTTAAATGAATATTCCAGGTTTAATAAAAGTTAAGCTCAATCGCCACCATTTGTAGCATAATATTGATTACCACAAGAATACATTTTGACTTGCCCCTCCTTTTCTTTAAAAAAACAAAACAAATCTTGGTTCCAGTAAGACAGTTACAATGGAAGGAAATGGGGGCCAATCCATAAACATTAGTTTTCACAAGTATTCACTATTTCAAATGTATAGCCACAAGCTGTAAACAATATAAAATCGATAAAAATTGCTTACTAACCTTTTCTGTGTAAGTTTATAGCCAATTTTACTACCTCGTTACCATGATGATGTAATGTAAAAAAAAATAAATAAATAATTAAACGACTGTAAAAAATTATGATTTAAACAACTTTACCACTCAAATAATACAAAAGTTTTAACAGAACAATTCATTTAGGTGCTTTTATAAAATTATAAGCTTCATAGTTCTGCCTTTAAACCCTTAAAAAATTGGACCCATTCACTTCCATTGTAAGCACTTCACTGCAAGTTTGGTTTTAGCATTTTTTAAAAGAAAAGGAGTAACAATAAAAAAAATCAACATTATACCACAAATGCTGTTGATTGAGCTTACCGTGTATTGAACCCGGAATATTCCTTTCAGGCTGCACCATACAGTGTCATTCTTGAGAATTGTGTACCTTTTCTGTTGTATAATGACAGTGGCAGTGATGTTAGATGATGGGGCCTGGCTCATTGTCTGTGTTCCAGATCAACCAAAATGTGTTCAGTGGGGTTTAGGTTTGGGCTTTGTGCAGGCCAGTCAATATCTTCAACACCAGACTCCATAAACTATTTATTTATGGGTCTGGCTTTGTGCAGAGAGCCATTGTCATGCTGGAAGAGGAACATGGCCCTTCCCAAATGGTTGCAACAAAGTTGAAAGCACAGAGTTCTCTGAAATGTCATTGTATATTGTAGCAATAAAATGTGTCTTCACAACCCATTAATTAGAAGGGGGTGCTCATTATATTGCATTTGTACATCCAGGAAATATGTGTTAATGTCTCTTACTGTATTCAGCTGTCCTCGGCTCACCTCTGTGTTTGTGCAACTGTCTGTTTGCTCTTGTGTATGCTTGCATGTAAAATAAACCTGACTATATTTTCTGCTGTTGCACCAATTCTGTTAGCACTCTGAAATCTAGTGGTTTGGGGAAGCAGTTGGGCACAACATCATCTGTCATTTAATCCTAAACAGTGAACAGTGACCTAGTCAAATATTTGAATGCTGCTCTGTCTAATAAAGGCAGCCATCAAACAAACGCAAACAATATATCCAAGCTTGTCCATTTAGCTCGGACCTCTTCAGTCTCTTTGACAGACCTAATTTGAAGTCTATTTCATCACAATCTGTCCTGAGTCACATGGATCTCTTAAAGAGGGATTGTCTGTTTACACACAGACATTCAAACTGTTTGCTTTAGGTAAAGCCAGAAGAGTCAAATGACCTTTGTGACTCAGCTCTTCTCTATGGATTGATAAGCAAATACACAGATATAAAAATCTGCAAAGATTGATGAATCATATTCAACTCTGTTTGAGGTTGGATGGCCTGGCTGTGAAAATGTCATTGTAGAGTAAGCATGATCAGTAGTTTACTGTCTTTTTCCTTTATTTATTGGTCATTAGGATGATGGAACCCCATTACAAGCACAGATATAGCCACCATGAAAGTGGCCTTAAACAGGGGTTTCAATTTATTGCCTGCTCAGTATCCAGACTCAGACACAGATCATCAAAATTCTTTGTTGCACTACATTTAAATCTATGATTATTTTTGTCTTTTTCCTGAAGTGGCACATTGCTGTTGTTTCCCTTTTTTCTTTTCTTTTTTTTTTTTTTTTAAATATAAAAGCAGCACCTGTTCACCATTAGCTATTTATGGGTCATTAACATCTCTGTTATGAGGATCAATGGTATAGTGCCAGATATTTGAATATTGGCATCAAGTCTAGTCCACATTGTCCAATTTATTCTGGCCAAGAACTGCCCACTTAGACAGGAAGGAGCAGTCTGACTCGCATATAAAGCGCAGTGTTTTTTTCGGTGTGTGTGTAACGTTTAGGGGTGGGTAAATCTGACATACGTTTGAGAAAAAAGCACAATACTGTATGCAGGTGTGCTCAAGGACATTGTTTACAAAGTGTCTCAAAAAACTGTATCTTTCAAACATTCAATGCCACGAACCTCACAAATGTTGGCAAATTATGTGAGGGAAACCCCGTATTATAATTCACTCAAAAACAGGAATTCTATCATCATTGACTCATCCTCATGTTGGTAAAACCATAAGACTTTCTATCCTCTGTTGAACACAAAAGGAGATGCAATGCATCTTTTTTTCATACAATGAAAGTGAATGGTGACTGAGGCTAACATTTTGCCCAAAATTTCTTCTTGTGTTCCATGGAAGAAAGAAAGTCATACAGGTTTGTAACAACATAAGTGTAAGTAAATGATGAGAGTTTTATTTACAATAAATCGACAGCAAATTAAATGAAATAATAAAACATGCTTTTTGCCATCATAATTGTGTAGAACAAAAACTGTTCATTAAACGCTCCTATGAGCACACATCAAACATCCTATTGTTTCTGTTAATGCTGAAAACAGAAGATGCCTGAAAGGAATGCAGTTTACCTGTGTAAGCAGCATTTAGCTTGCCATACCAGTCTATTAGCCAGATGTCAGTCAATGCTGTGTGTTATTGCTGTGGATATTTTAAGCAGTTGGCCAAGCAAACAAAAACAGCCTGTAGTGTGAATCCCAATATTTAATTGGGTATGTGACAGGGGCTGATGTTTCTCCTCTGAACCCTGACACCCCCTCATTCTCCCCTAATACCCTCAGGATCTCTCCTTTCCTCTGGTGCCTTCGTGCTTCATACTCTCCCATCCTTACATCACTCTCTTCTCCTTTGACGCACAGAAGCCTCCTCGATTATTTACCCACCCTGCTTCTCTATTACAACATCTCTAAAGTTCTACCACTCTCTTTGGGTTTCATTTAATGCATACTCACATGTTTGTGCGTAAAAACCTGTGTGCAAATGCAAAAATTGGAAATGATCTAAACAGAGAAAATGAACTTCATGGAGTCTGTAGACAATGTCTGTCAATGTTTTGGTCCTCTGTTAAGATTGTGGATGCCTGTTGTCCATTGTGTCAATGGATGACAAGGCAGGCTTTGAAGCAAGGACTTCCATGTAAAGTTGATGATTTGTAGCGCAGAGAAGAGACAGACTTCCTCTGAGCTTGCCATCCTAGCCTTCTTGTACTTCTACATGGTATGGAACTTGAGGAACACCGGGGCAAGGCTGCAAGTCACAAGGGCAAAGAGCACAGAGGAAGTGAAGAAGCAAGAGAAGACAAGAACATGCCAGAGAACTCCTCCTTGTAGGAAAGTTTTTACATGTGACTGGCTGCATCCAAAGGTGTCTTGAGCCAATCAGAATAATTTCCGTCCTTCCTTTTCAAAGTTGATTTACAATCCTTTGTGTAAAGGATTAAAAAAAAATCCCACTCGGAAAAGGATGTTTTAATCATACATTTTATTTCTTGGATTTAACTGAAGATATCAAAATGTATTAATATAAAGATTCCTGTAATGCAGAAGAATCTCAGTGATAATAAACATGAGAATAATAATAATAATTGCAATGGTAATAACATTCATGATAAGTGATTACAAGAGTAATTAGAATAAATCATATGGTTAAAGCAAGGACAACCTTACATAAGGTTGTGTGACCATCTCTAAGGTAGATATACAGTTGGAGTCAGAAATACACATTAACTTAAACTACCAGTCAAAAGTTTTGAAACAATTACTCATTCTTTATGATAAAACATCTTACGTTTTTCCACATGTTAGAATAATGGTACAGTCATCAAAACTATGGAATAGCATAAATGGAACTATGGGAATTATGTTGTGACTAAACAAAATCCAAAATAACAAAACTGTGTTATATTTTAGCATCTTCAAAGTGGCCATTTGAATTTGCAGACATGTACTCTTCTGCTTTTCTTTATTATTTGGTCCAAGTCATCAATTTCAAAAACTTTTTTAAAATAAAATTTTAGTTTTATAATGAAATAAATTAATATGGTTGCACAATTACATTTTTGTCAACAAAACTAATTTAAAACATTTATGCATACGCCTTCAGATCAGAAGATTTTTGATCGGTAATGTAGGTTGAAGTCATTAAAACTCTTTTTTAACCACTCCACAGATTTAATATTAGCAAACTATAGTTTTGGAAAGTCATTTAGGACATCTACTTTGTGCATGACACAAGTCATTTTTCCAACAATTGTTTACAGACCGATTGTTTCACTTTTAATTGACTATATCACAATTCCAGTGGGTCAAAATATTACATACACTGTGCAAGGAAGTTAACTGTGCCTTTAAGCAACTTATTCCAGAAAATGATGTCAAGCCTTTAGGTAATTAGACAATTAGCTTCTGATAGGAGGTGTACTGAATTGGAGGTGTACCTGTGGATGTATTTTAAGGCCTAACTTCAAACTCAGTGCCTCTTTGCTTGACATCATTGGAAATCAAAATAAATCAACAAAGATTCTCCACAAGTCTGATTCATTCTTGGGAGCAATTATTAAAATGCCTGAAGGTACTACATCATCAGTACAAACAATAGTATTCAAGTATAAACACCATGGGACCACGCAACATCATACCACTCAGGTAGGAGAGGTGAATGTAGTTTGGTGTGAAAATTGCAAATCAATCCCAGAACAACAGCAAAGGACCTTGTGAACATGCTGGAGGAAACCGGTAGACAAGTATCTATATCCACAGTAAAACGAGTCCTATATCGACATAACCTGAAAGGCTGCTCAGCAAGGAAGAAGCCACTGCCCCAAAACTGCCATAAAAAAACAGAATACAGTTTGCAAGTGCACATGGGGTCACAGATCTTACTTTCTGGAGAAATGTCCTCTGGTCTGATGTCACAAAATTAACTGTTTGGCCCTAATGAACATTTGTATGTTTGAAGGAGAAAGGGTGAGGCTTGCAAGCCAAAAAGCACCATCCTAGCCATGAAGTGTGGGGGTGGCAGCATAATTTTTTACTTTGCTGCAGGAGGGAAGGGTGCACTTCACAAAATAGATGGCATAATGAGGAAGGAAAATTATGTGGATAAATTGAAGCAACATCTCAAGACATCAGCCAAGAAGTTAAAGTTCAGTTGCAAATGGGTCTTCCAAATGACAATTACCCCAAAACAAACTGCTAACTGGATTAATCAACAAGACTTTCACCTACTGTTGCACTTTTGTACATAGTAGTATGACAATAAAGTGATCTGATTTGAAGAATACCTCCAAAGTTGTGGAAAAATTACTTAAGGACAACAAAGTCAAGATATTTAAGTGACCATCACAAAGCCCTGACCTCTATCTGATGGAAGCATGTGCGAGCAAGGAAGCCTACAAACCTGACTCAGTTACACCAGTTCTGTCTGGAGAAATGGACCAAAATTCCAGCAACTTCTTGTGAGAAGTTTGTGGAAGGCTACCCAAAATGTTTGACCCAAGAACAAACAATTTAAAGGCAATGCTACCAAATACTAACATAGTGTATGTAAATGTATAACCCACTGGGAATGTGATGAAAGAAATAAAAGCTGAAATAAATAATTCTCTCAACTATTATCCTGACATTTCACATTCTTAAAATAAAGTAGTGATCCTAACTGACCTAAGACAGGGAATGACTTTTGAAAAAATATTTTTTGAATGTGTTTGGCTAAGGTGTATGTAAACTTCTGACTTCAAATGTATATACAAGGCTGTGTTTCAGCTAGTTTTTAATAAAAATTATTCAGAATACCACTCAGAATGGCACACTGCATGTGCTCTCATTCAAGTGCATAATTATACGTTTGCATTAGAGAGTGACTAACTGCATTAATCAACATTAGAACGAGACAATAAATAAATAATAATATTCACCTATTGTGAATTCAGTGGAAATTTTGTGTGAGAGGCTTTTATGCTCATATATCTTTGCAACTTGTACACAATTATTAGTGAATGAGACCAAAATGTCTCTACCTCTTTTCCCACAACACCCCCTTATTATCCATCCACAGGTCTGCATGTTCATGCATGTCCCAGCCCAGTAGCGGCTTTTAGCAGGAAGTGAGGTTGACGAGAGGAAGTGATGATGCCTTACTGTTATTAGCCGACCGTGTTGAGAGACTTGCTGTCACTGAATATAAGATGTGACAGCCATTGATTACCTTATTTTGTTTACCATTACCATGTTTCCCCTGGACACGTATATCTCTTAATCTCTTGACAGAAAGATTTGGAAACAATAGCTTTGGTGAACTTTTCAAATGGCTTTCTGGCCATTTCAGGTGGCATCTTTATAGATAATTAAAAAACCATGAATATGTGTTAAACGCTCATACATATCTTCCTGCTGATAAGATGCCCTGAAATCATGATTAGAGTTCTGTTGAGCTGAGTGCTGCTCACACAGAGAGGCTATTATCTATAACATGAGTCACATGATGCATTGTGTCTGGTACTGCTCTCATTATCTGCACATAAAGCATTGATCTGTGGCTATTGTCTTAAGAGCTTGAATGCACTCACATTACGCAGACTTCGCAAATAATTGCTGGGGTCTGTTTAAAGGTGAAAAAAGCTCTTGTTAGATTGCTGGAAAAAAATGTATGTTCTTCCTTTTAGAATCATGATAGTGGCCATCTTAAGTTATATAAATTTTAACTCTTGTTTGCATAAAATGTGATGTTTTCTTAAAGATAAAGCATCTTTCACAAACACTGTTCACACACATCTAATTATTTCTTAGATATATTATATTTGTGTTCACCACATCTAATTTTTAAATGCCCTACAAAGCTAAGACAAAAGGACTGAGCTGCTTGATTGATTTCTCCTTTTGAAGTGGCCACCAAGGTCCTATAACCTATTTGCTGTCACGAGTTCTTAATGAATTATATGTTTCTGGTACTCCTGTTGCTCTTTTATGGAGGACATTGGTTGTCATGGAAAGACCAGTAATATTTACTATGGTGTAAGTTCTGTTTATCTGCCTACATTAGCTGTGCAATTCTACAGTGTATTGTCCATACATTCATTTAACTAATCCATGTTCAAACTAATTGATCTTAAGAGGGTAGCAAAAGGAGGGTAGTTAGTTTTTATATAAATGACTGATGTCTTAAAACCCCATGTTTTGTAGCTTTTAGTCCATGTCTATTAGATTTGCAGCTATCTATATGCAATGTACTCCTAAGAGTAGTGAATTAAATGTGAAAATTTTAAGTATTGATGACTAATTTTTGTCCACTCAAATGCTCTCTACAATGAGAATGTCCCACCCCGCTAATACCACCTGAAACTGACTTGCCAAGTAGCAAATCATGGGACAAGTAGCAATGGTTAAAAAGTAGCTCATGGTTAAGGGCTTTAATATAATTATTAAAAAAATTAAAATGTAATAAAGAGTGATCCCTTCACTAGGGCCAGTCCATACTGTTTGAAAAACATCTGTGAAAAGATATCTGTTCACGTCAGATAACCTCCCTCATGTTCCACATTGTATCTTCTCTCGTTTGTTTCCTTTTGTCCCCAGCTTGCAAAACTCATCTCTGTTTCTTTCTTTCTCTTGCTCTATCTGTCATTGTGTTCTAATGAGAACAGTGTGTAGACACCTTTGTTCCTATGGTGATGAGACTGGCTGTCTCCAGTGAGCATTTCCTTCCTGCTTAGAGGTTGGAAAAGCCCTTCGCTCTCTCCCCTGATGTGTCAATACAGCTTCTAAAAAAGCCATAAGACAGAGGTTCATTCAATTCACAGTGCAGCCAATTAAACAGATTGAATCTTTTTGCTTATGGTGTAGTTTTGTTGAAGTATGTTTCCTTTAAATTGGCTGCTAGGCATTCTGCATCGCTGCCTACATAGGTAGCTACATTCTACGACTCTTAAGCACATCGGAACCTCATGAGTGACTGATTTTGAATGCTCTGCATTGACAGTAATTCTGTGCACCACACAAATAGCCATCCGCACGGGGGCCTCCACTCGTAGTTGATTTCAATAGAGTTTGACGTTAGCATGCTGCTAAGCTAACAGTGTGATACTCTAATAAGAATACAAATACATAGCACACACAAATATTGGGTAAAATTAAATCTACTTTCAATTACATAGCTTGTTGATACTTTTCAGTTTTGAATGAATAAATATTTTTTACAAACATTTCTCTCGCCTTGTCTGCCATCTTGGGTTTACTTAACAAGCTGTGACTTCACTCACTCATACTTAAAAGTGCATTATAAAGTGTCGATTTCACCACTGATTTCTGTTGTCATAAATGTTTCATCCACATCTCTCAGGGGTAGGTTGACCATATGTTCTCTTTTTCCTGGACATATACTCTTTTTCAGACCTTAAAAAAAGCATCCAGCCGGGATTTAAAAATTAGCGAAAATGTCCGGGACTCTGTTTTAGTTGCATTATGACGTGCATCTGGTCTAATACTTATATGTGTGTGGCTGTGTGCATGCATATTTGCATTGTTTTAACCCGTCTTTGTAAGTCGCGCCTTCTCGCACACAAATTGGTCAATTTATAAGAGGCTTGCTGCAACTATTGGCCAAATTCCTTCATGTCAATCTCTCCACAAACACACAAAGCGCTGTTGTGTTCAGCATAAAACAGTTGCTTGAAAGTAGCAGTAAATGGCAGCCGAAAATTCCCATGCTTCATCAGGTAAATTAACAGACTAGTTTTTGCAGCCAGGTAAATTTGTTGTCTCATTGCGTCATTTTCCATGACCATTCAAAATGATATTAATAGTAAATGAAGGTACACTCGTGGCATTAAATATTTTATTTTAGTACATGGACATTCAAAAGTATGTTTATTTATTTATATATTTATGTTATGCTAATATAGTGTCTTTTTCACTGTTTTAAATTTGCATTCATAGTAACACTGTTTTGAACTCTATTATTTAAAAAATAATTCAAACTGCTGTTTTCTACACAATGGCACAATACTGACCACAACTGTCAAGCTCTAAAAAGGACAACAAAAAAATATTTTTTAGACATCCGACAGCTTTGTGTAAGCAACTAATTGAAATTAAAGTTGTTCTTCACTGATAACATATAGCTTTTAAGGTTGTAGTCCAAAAACACAAAAGAAAATTGGCTTAGGTTCCCTCTAGATTTTCCCTCTGGATTTTATAATGGGCTTTTTCAAATTATGAGTAAAATAAGGTCTGTGGTAAACTGAGGGAAACCACAAATTGACATCACGGCTGAACAGCTCTTTTCCACTCTACTGTAGTTATACAATCTTGTTTCTTAATATCTTATTTAAGTTTGTTTTTAGTCTTTATTTTATAGGACAGTTTGGAGGGACAAGAAGTTAAGGCAGAGTGGGAGTGGTGGGGCAGACTTGAACCTGGGTCCCCGTGACATGAGTACTACCCATTGCACCACAGCTCTGACATAATTAAAATTCTGATGAAAGAATTTTCATTTTTAGCTGACCAAT
The DNA here is from genome assembly GCA_032164185.1 of Moxostoma hubbsi. NCBI lineage: Eukaryota > Metazoa > Chordata > Actinopteri > Cypriniformes > Catostomidae > Moxostoma > Moxostoma hubbsi. The sequence continues at coordinate 3,138,193 of JAVLUX010000215.1, forward strand.
TAAGGATCTCTAGCTCAACCATCCAATATATCATACAACAACAAATCATACTGCCATACAGTAAAATCCTATATAGACTCAGTCACCACTATATTTCCCATAATGATTCTGGTGATTTCTTCCCTGTCTAATCTGTCTCACAGAGGAATTGATAACTTTATTGTAAATGTATATATCTACTCAGTGGGTTTAGTGCTATTCGGGGGTTATGGAATACATTCATATAGGTGTACCCTATGTTTTTACTACTATTGTGATGTCAAGAGGTCTACTTGAATAGCTGTCCCTGACAGCTAAGTGTAGCCTGAGAGAGAGAAATGGAGAGAGAAATTATACACTGTATTACAGAGAGGCGTCAGAGATATACGGCAGAGTGACACTCTTATCAGTGGCATGTATAGATGATACTGAGATCAGTGACTGTATTTAACAAATATTTTTTTTCTTTTACTCCGATCATTGCATGCACAATGTCCATCTTTGTAAGCAACTTTATTGTTTATCTGCAATTCCCCCAAATGCAAATTATTTCAATATCAGTGCGAGAAGGCAATAATACATCCCAGCTACAGTCTTTGTATACAGCTCAATGAAAAACACAGATATACTGTATAACTGTCTGTTCTACATTGCTCTTAAAAACTGTCACAACATTTCAAAATTACTTCTCAATTCTACAGCTCATACCTAGAATTCATCTGTTTGCACTGCAAGTAGCAAATGCATTATTAATTATCTGAAACCTGATGAATTATAAAGCATGCATGGTGCCAATTTTCTAAAACCGTACAGTCAACTGCCTTAGATAAATTGCCAAGCGCACCTCTCTTGCTCTTTTTATGGCACACCATCTTATTTGTTAATCTTCGACAACAATTAAATCTTGCTGTTCCCTGTGTCACTCATCAGTCCAACGGGATTTAGGAAGTTCTAATGGATGTCTTTGATCTTGTCTTTCTTCGGAATCTAATGACAGCGCTTCCCCTGATTTTGTATTGTTCGGCCTAGGTAAACAATGAGAGGCTGCAGCACAGGCTTCTACATGCTAGAACAATAAAAACTGCATCTGAAGGAGCAGCTGAAAGCAGTAAATTTCCACAGAGAAATAAGCGTTGTAGTTACTAAATATTTGTTTGTTTATCTCCAAAGCTCACTTGAATTAGTTTTAGACCATTAGACATGAAGTTACAGTGCCTTGGAAGGCTGCCTGAAACAAGTTTACACACAAGGTATCTTCATTCTCAAAACACTGCCTGTGAAGTCATTGACTGACTGGGCAGTGATGCAACAATGCCAATATCTAATGGCTTGCCATCATTCAACAATCGCCCAGCAGTGTTGTAACAACCTTTGGAATATCGTACCCATCAGCTGATATAGCTTTTTTTTTTTTTTTTTAAAGAAGAGTCCCCCTGTATTGGGCAATGAGCTCCATTAGGTGGCTTATCTCCCAGCATGGAGAGCTGACATGTGTTTTTATGCCTGCTTGTGCAAATGTTGCTTGCTTGAGGTGTTCGTAAGTTTGCATGTGATAGCTGTTTAGGGTAATTGATAGGGTATTAATTGGTGAAGTGAGTAATTTAATTTCTGTGCCACTACCATCACCAAGTGGAGTGGTGGTGGCGTAGTGGGCTAAAGCACATAACTGGTACTCAGAAGGTGGCTGGTTCGATCCCCACGGCCACCACCATTGTGTCCTTGAGCAAGGCGCTTAAATCCATATTGCTCCAGAGGAATTGTCCCTGTAATAAGTGCACTGTAAGTCGCTTTGGATAAAAGCGCCTGCTAAATGCATAAATGTAAATGCAAACAGACTTGCAAAAACATTGCAGATTTCTATTTTATATTGGTGAGACAAACAAATAGCTCCACCCTAAATAACCCCACTGGTTGAGCCAATGTTGCTGTGTGGGACTGGTTGAGTAAATTTTTTGATAGCAAATAAAATATTTAATAAAAATTATGAAAATGTTATCCTACACTTAAACATTTTCAGGAAGAGTGTTAGTCTGTAATTTATTTGCAAATTCAAATGTATAAATGTTATGTCAGTTATTTAGTTGATTAGTTTCTTTGTTGGATAGTTTGTTAGTCACACAGTCAGTTTGAACAAATTGGTGGTTGAGGAGATTCCCTTATACTATGTAGAGTGCTTTGAGTGTCTAAAAAAGCGTTGTATAAATGTATTGAATTATTATTATTATTGTTATAAATCTGCTTGCCGTTTCCTTTTTTTCCCCTCTGCAAATTCAAATGAAATATATGTAGTTATGTTAGTTAGTTAGTTGTTTAGTAAGTCAGTCTGTCAGTTAGAACAAACCTGCTTGCAGTTATGTTATTGAAGTGAGATATACACAAATTTACATTATTCTGCCTCAGTCTTTTTATTCATTGTCGTGAGTTGATTAATCAGTCATTATCTTTATCATAATATGTAATAATATGTTGTTAATTTGTAAGAGTGTATTGCTAGAAAATAAAAATACAAGAGTACAGATACTATCAAATTTGATTAAATAACATTCACTAAGCGATTTGAGCTCCATAGGCATAATTAACCTACTCAAAAGCAGGGATTCAATGGAGTTCAAGGCATAACTATTGAGGATAAAACATACAAAGGACCATAATGTCCCATCACCCAACGAACAATCTCAGGGCATTTTCAGACCTGTAGCTTATTGATTTTTTACCAAATCGGGGGCTGAATTTGCTACAGTGTTGCATTTTATTCTTACCACCCGTTAAAATTTTCGTCACTAGGTTGTGCTGCAAATAAACACAAACATTATCTGTCACTCGGAGATGGATGGGAGTTAAGGATGGGAGTAAAATTCACAACATTGTTATTTTCATCTGTCATTAGCTTTTGCGCTATTTCTGCTTTGAAAAGTGCCAGTTCTCTCTGTCACAGAGCTCTCTCCCTCTTTCTCTCTTATTACACACACACACACACGCACGCACACACACACACATACTGTACAAGGAGCAGAAAGCTGTTTTTTTTTTAATCTGTCAAAAAGTTGCTAACGCTGTCCTACCTGTGTCTGTTCTGCACTATCCAAAAAAGAGAAGTGATCATACTAAAACTACCTCAGGAATTATTCAACATTTCCTATATTAAACATGCAATTATATTTAATATAGTCACCAAAAGCTATATCCACATTTTGAATTACAGTGATGTGCTGACCTACAGATTTCTTAAAATAGGTATTGTTTTAAAGCTTAGATCTGTAATTTACAATGCACGTGAAACTTTCCATATTCTGTGGAACCCAAAAGATGTTAGACCGATGTTATTTGTGCATATCACCACCTAATGGGCAGGGAGGAGAATTAATAGTAAGTAAAAGGAATTTATATATTATAAAGTTATATATACAGTATATTTATCTGTTTCTCACCCACACCTATCATATTGATTCTGAAAATCACTGGAGTCGTATGAATGACTTTTATGCTGCCTATATGTGCTTTTTGGAGCTTCAATGTTCTGGTCACTATTAAGTTGCATTGTATGAACCACCAGAGCTAAGATATTCTTCTAAAAATCTTAATTTGTGTTCTGCAGAAGAAAGAAAGTCATACACATATGGGTTGGCATGAGGGTGAGAAAATTAGTGCATTTAATTTTTTTTGGTGAACTATCCCTTTAATTTGATGCATGGAAGAAATAATTCATATTGGTTTGGAACTACAAGGTGGTGAATGATGACAATTTCCATTATTAAAAATAATATTAATAGTATTATTATTAATCATTCTGTAATGAATGTTAAATGAATATCATGTACTGGAATATAGGAGAGTAAACATCCATTATGTTATATGTGAAAGCAACTACTTACTACTTGAGTATTCTTTTTATTGGATACTTTCTTACTCGAGTCATTTTTAAGAAGATTACTTAAGTTTTTGGCTACACTACACACCTCTGCACACACACATGTGAAAGTGAACGTTTTTAAGCCCAAAAAAATTAGGGTGTCGTTCATTTTAAAAAGTAAAAATTTTTATAAATTTGCATGTGTAATAATACTTTCACTTTTGGAAAGTTTATGTCAACTATACATTTAACAAGTTGAAACCTAAAAATTAAGCAGAATTACACGTATAACAATGAAATGCTTGTTTCATGAAAAAGTGCAATGTTTCATAGCTGTCTGAATGTGATATGCCAGGTCCAATTTATATCCGTGAGTGTCAGAAAACACCACACTAGCATTTTTACATAGTAAAGGGGTGGTGTAGACTCACACCATCAACTTTTGGGGAAAAATACTTTCTGAGCTCCCACATGTAATCCATTTTGGATCTTCTCGACTCTTCTCAGAATCTGTGAAGTTCGGAAGAGCGGAGCACGGAAAAGGGGTGGGCCTGAATAAGGTAAATACCAAATCCTTTATTCAGACAGCTGAGCATGTACTAGCCTGTTCTACACTCCCCATCCTTTCAAATGGCAGTGTGTAGTGCTTTCTTTCAGCCAAGTCTCATTTAACAGTGTGCTGTGTTTGGCTCAAGATTGGATTTCCCTGGTGGATGTCTAAAGCATGCTCATGTCCCAGTGTTGTCACAGGTTGAGCCATAGCACTAAAGTCCACTCTGGTTGATTCAGAGCCTCAGAGACACAGCTACTAAATCAATACAATTGCCATGAAAGTATAGGAAATTGACACCATGCTGTGTCAAAATTCTTGGCTACAAGAAAGGTGACTGTGGCAGGGCAGAGGGCGGGGCCAGGCCATGATTCCGCACACCCGGCCCCTAATTAGGGTGATTAAACCCGAGAGGGATAAAGGTGACCGGTGTTGGCACCTGTGTGTGTGTTTGTCTTTTTGCTTAAGTTTATTTTTAAAATATTATTTATATTGTTAAGCCGGTTCTCACCTCCTCATTTCCATTGAACTGTGTTACAGTGACACTTATATAAATGAGAACAAAGATGCATTTTTCTGCTTTGAGGAGTGATCTGATTTATCTCCTTCTAAAGTGCAGTACTCCACTTTTGCTCCCTCATTTACATCATGTTCATAGCATAAAAATATTATAATTTTTTATCTTGAGCTTCTTTTTTTCCTTGAGGATACAACAAACATAAACCCATTGAACAGTTCAAATGAGGTTATATACTCTGAACAGGGCAAATTCTCCCTTTTAAATTTGAATCTTTATATCTGAATATCCTTATTTGTAGTTGCTTTGGATTAAATAATGTATCGTGTAGTGTTCTGATTGGCTGTGATCACGTCGCTAAACTGTTTTGCATTTATTATGGGCAGAAAAATCGCTTGCCGCTGGAAAGTTTCATCACATCTAGTTAGGATGCAGACAGCATGATCATGAGGCTTACATTCCGAAACAACCTTCACGTTGGGAGCACACCTACAGTATGATGGAATTTGAATACAATAGTCTGTTAAAAATTAATAAATGTAAATGTAAAGCCGTTGGCTGCAAGGATTGGTTACCACGCCAGTGTCTTGAAGCACAGGAGAAAGGTCTCTGCTTACCTTCTACCTATCCTATCCTTTGAGTGAACATCTGACTCTGCCTCATCCAAACCTATTTAGTTAGCTGTCACTGCTTCCCCATACCAGCTGTGAGGGCAAGCTGTACTTTGGGCCATGATTTGCCAGCTTTCCTTCTCCGTGAGGCCAGGGTTTTCTGTATGGTGTTTTTATACAAAAATCAGAGGAGACTACATGTCTGAGATATGAGAGCATGAAAGAGAACTGAGGATAGTGTAAAAGCTATTAATATATCAATGCAGAATGTCCTTGCCTCAACTTCTCTCCATTTAAAAGCCTGAGAATGAACAGTCAGAGTTCTTTCTAGTCTCGGGTGTGTGTGTGTGTGATGGAGAGAGAGAGAGACAGGAGATCGAGAGAGATAGACAGGAGAATGTGAAGGATTTTTTTTTCACACAATTCAGCTGTGATCTTCCATCAGGAAAGCGGGTCAACAAGGGGGAAATAGATTTGAAATGTCAGAGTGAAATACACATGTAATGGACACTCTTAGGAGTGGTCCATTGTGATTCCAAGGATTGACTTCAATGGCTGTATATTTTGTGGTGAGATTATCTAGTTCTGTTTTTCCCTGGTTATTTTTTATATTTATTTGAAAATTGCAGATCCCATGACATCAAGATTGGACTTTGTAGCGTTTAGCATAAGTATATTAGCTTTGAGGCCATCAATGTGCAGGGTTGGGGAGTAACCAAATACATGTAACAGGATTGTATATTTAAAATACAAAATGTTAGTAACAGTATTCTGCTACAGTTACAATTTTATTTGTTGGTAATAGGAGCAGACATAGGGCGCTTTTAAACTGTTATGAGTGAAAAGATGAATATGATGTAATAGAGGAACTTTCATTTTGGGAGAATCCACATACGATCAGATGCCATTGTGTACTCTCTGTGGGGAGTTTCGGAGCAGCAGAAATGATTAACCTTGTGTAAATTGTCATTTATCATTATGCTAAGCTAAAATGCTATTTCTAACCCTTTTACAAATTTTTTATTGTTTCCTAGAAAAATATCTACAAATCCTAAAAACAAGAAAAATGTACTTTTTTTTTTGTTTTAGAAGCAACACTGCATAGGTTATTTTGGCTTTTTCAGATAATGCATTTTTAATATAATTGTATTTTGTCTTACTGTAACGCAGATCACCCCACCCTCCCACACACATGTTTTATTAACTTGTTTATAGTCAAAACAAGTGAATAAATCTGTGCTGAACAAGTTAAGCAAAGTATTTAGGTTATGTTACTGACCTTGAGTAATGGAATATGTTATCTAACATATGCAATGTAGCTAATGGAATATTTTTTGTATTTTTTGTATTTTACAGCATGTATTTTGTAATCTGCCATGAAATCTATAGTGGAATCTGAACATTTTAAAAGTAACCCTCCTAACCCTGTCTGTGTGCTAGTGTACTCCTAAAAATGTTAACAAATACACATTTACAAATTTACAGGACATCAGACCAAATATATTTTGCTTAATATATTGCTTATTTTGCACTAAATATACATATTTCTCTCTAATCAAATGCATCTAGAATGAGAATGTCCTAATAATGCACCCTTTTCACAATTACTGATTTGGAATTCTTGGATTCAAATTCTTATTTGCTCCAAAAACCCACTATTACAATCCCACGGCAGACTACGAATGTCAGAGGAGTGGCAAAAATGCTAAATTTGCTGTCACTCCCTCAGCAGCAGTAGTGAAAAGTTTTGCTTGGGTAATTTAACACAAAGAATAATATTATCATTTTACACTAAATAATAAAAAATTGAAAATGTAATAAAGTTTGATTTACACTGCCAAAATACCACCTGCCACCAACTAGCAAGTAGCAAATTATGGTTCACTGACCTTATTGAAAAAATACATCCAATATGGTGAACGAACATTTTTATTTAAATATAATTCATTCAAAATAAATGTACTATTTTAGTAAATATTTGTGTGCTGTTTCTTTATGCTTGTCAGAGTATTGTATTGTTAGCTTAGCAATATGCTAATGCTATTGAAATCAACTGTGATTCAGGTCTTAATTGAGGAGCACTCTATGGTGTTGCTGCTTATGTAGAGCATTTCTAATCTGTTAATTTCAGTTAGGATGACTGTACAGGCAAGGCAGCTCACTAGGTTTTGTAACAGAGCTATACTTTATCATTGATGTGTTTTCTCCACAGGATTCTGACCGTAGTGGGGCCAGACTTCGATTTGCGGACACTCCGGGCAGTGAGAGTGTTGCGGCCTCTCAAACTGGTATCTGGAATTCCCAGTAAGTCTCAGTAACTCTGCCACTGACATTCCCCAAACTCCAATTTAAGAATATTCTCCTTCCAATGACAAATGTATCCTTTTTTGTTAATACAGTGTTACACCTGTAACTTCCTGATTGACAGACACCTGATTGACAATTATTGCTGGTTATAATTTGTATTACATATCTCTATTACATATTCTCTATTTGTAATCAGGTCTCCAAGTTGTTCTGAAGTCCATCATGAAAGCGATGGTACCTCTGCTTCAGATAGGTCTTCTTCTCTTCTTTGCTATCCTCATGTTTGCCATCATTGGTCTAGACTTCTATATGGGCAAGTTCCACCGCACCTGCTTCAGAATCGATACCGGTATGTGAGCTAAAACGTACTAATGGAGCTTGTGGTTATATTTGATTGTGTTAATAAGCACTCATACTCTTATACGGCTGTAAAGATTGCTGACAGTAATGTTGCTCTATCAGGGGAACAGGCAGCCGAATTCCCCTGTGGCTCAGAACCACCAGCGCTGACGTGTGAGAATGGTACCATTTGCCGGGAATACTGGATCGGTCCAAACTTCGGCATTACTAACTTCGACAACATCCTGTTTGCTGTGCTCACTGTCTTCCAGTGCATTACTATGGAGGGATGGGTGGACATCCTTTATAATGTGAGTTCAGAATTCAAGCTTGTTTTGTCAACTTTATAAACAATTGAAATAAAAATGTTAAACTGTTTAGCAAACTTTAAATGAAAAGAGATGATTTTATGATAGATAGATAGATAGACAGACAGACAGATAGATAGATAGATAGATAGATAGATAGATAGATAGATAGATAGATAGATAGATAGATAGATAGATAGATAGATTGATTTGTTGATTCATTCATGCAAGAATATATACAGTATGTAGAAGGAAAAATACATTTGCTTCCTATACTACAGGCATGACGGGGAGAGGAGACATTATACAGTCTTCTTAGAGCACCTTGGTGGAACGAGCTTATGGCTGAAGGGTGTTTTTGTGCAAAGTTACAAAGTTACTGTAAATGTGTTTCACCCACACTGGAGAAAACTGATATCAGTTCCTTAGGTAAATACACAGAAAAAGGACCACTATCGTAAATTCAAAAAGTTCTGCCAACATTTTTTTGTTATGAATGCACAGTAATGCTCACATTTCATGGGCTTCTGTCAAAATGATGCTGAGCATGGCCAAATTGGATCTCTGCTCAAGGTTGAAGTTAATTTATATTCATGTTGACTAACTGAATAATCTAGAACTCACAGCCAGTTTGGGCTGTTCCTGAAACCATTCAGAATTTTCAGAAAATGAACGTAAACTTTTAGTCTTCCAGTGATTGTCGTCCCAATTTCTTTTATTTTTCATCACAGTATCTGTGCTGCTCTTCTTGAATCATTGGCTGAATGTCATACAGAGCACCATACTGCGCATCAGTCTTTGATGTCTTGCTGCTGGTTGTCCTTACCTTCTTTGAACCCCATGCTCTCAGAAGTAGAACCATGCTGCTCTAGTGATTCTGGATCAATAGACGCCTACCAATGACCCCACTTAGTATGACCACTGAGATGGTGTGTCTATCTTTGTTTACAGTCTTATGGTGTGAAAGCTAAAAAGTAACTTTTTTGAGGTGTTTAGATAATCAGGACAAGCAGTGACTGAGGGAATGTGTGCTTGATCTGTTCCCTTCTTTCATTATTTAGTGTTTGCCGTATGCCTTCAAAGTCAGTAATCAACTAGATGGTATAAGGTTTTAACTATGCAAATAAACAGTAATTAACCATTAACCTGCACTGTACAAAATAACATAGCACCTAATCTTGCTGAGGTCCACTTTGGAACTTATTCTGGCAAAGAAATGCCCATTTATTCAGGAAGTGGCATTCTGAGCGACCATCACAGTTCGCTTTTTTATGATATGTTTGTGGCGGGTAAATCTGACATTAATGGTACCACTCAACACTGTGTCTTAAACGGTCGGAAAGCAATAGGATTTCATTGACAAGCAATTTGTCTGTTCATATTAAACCTGAATCACAGCCAATCAGAACATATTTAGTGTTTAATGTATTGTAGTTATGAGGAGCAGGATTTTGGATTTACATAAGAAACCAAGTGATCGATATAATACCATGTTGCTTGTTTCTTGTCGCAATCGCTGCCGGAAAGGACAAAATCTAAGATTAACATTGAAGAGATGTCATTTATTGTGCCTTGCTTTATCATATTTTGTCTAAATATCTCATAAACAAAGAAGAAAATACAGTTGTGCTCAAAGTATTAAGTGCCTTAAAACTTTAAATATGCTTCAAAGATTTGATGCCATGGACCTTGCCAGTTATTTCAAATCCAGCAACTAGTTCTTTCTCTGAAATGCTGTGACTACGTTTTCTGACAAACTGTGAAAAACCTGTGCACCCTGGGGGCCTTGGTAGCTCAGCGACTAAAGGTGATGACTACCACACCTGGAGTCGCGAGTTCGAATCGAGGGCGTGCTGATTGAATCCAGCCAGGTCTCCTAAGCAACCAAATTGGCCTGGTTGCTAGGGAGCGTAGTCACATAGGGTAACCTCCTCATGATCACTATAACGTGGTTCTTGCTCTCAGTGAGGTGCATGGTGAGTTGTGCGTGGCTGAGATTACATAGTGCTAAAATCTTAAAATATTTGGCTTGATTGGACTCCACCCTGCAGAATTTTTCATTTTAATTTGTCATGTTTCTTTTTATAGATGGTGTCTGGAATCGCTGCTGTCAATCACACAGTAAATTATGCTCACTTCATTTCTGCTCCATTGCTATAGGCTGCTTTGGTTCATCTTTCTCATCCCATCATGAATAATCTCTGTGTCTGGATTTTAATTACCTAGTGTCTTTCCTTCCTCTCTCCAAGGCCAAAAATATCATGATTAATCTCACTGTCCTATGAGGCTATTAGTGTTGAATCTAGCCCCATGATACTGAAGGATATATAGAACCTGCCACTAGTCTGTTATCCATCATACATTGCGTGTGTGTGTGTGCATGTGTGTATGAATCTGACAGCAAGGTAATATTAATAAAGTGTCTTTAGGAAGTGTCAGAAAGGCTAATGTGGGATGGGTTTGATTGAGATGTAGAGATGTAGAAGAAGGGCCCATGCTCTCTTGGCCCTCATCCTCATCCTCACACATTATCTCTACTTAACAGCTGCTGATGGCTCTGGAAGTAAAGTATAAGATGTGATCAAAATGGAAAAGCACACACACTTTGACAAAAATCTGTATCTTTTGTCATTTATACACTAGGCAACCATATGGTTACGCAAATTCATCGTCATGAAATTATCTTTCTCCGTTATCTGACTGAGGTATTAGGTATAACAATATAAAAGGAATACTTCACCTCAAAATGAAATTTCTGTCATTATCACAAAGGGAGTTTTTTTTTATATCTTCAAATGTTTTGATAATGAATGTGACTAATGACTCTGGGCTTTCAAGTTCCATTAAGGACAAAAAACACCATAAAACCACAGTGAAAGTAGTCAGTGCGTCTACAACAGATTGAAATATAGGTTTTTATTCACTTTCGAAACAAATTATTGATTGAACTCCTGTAGGTAGTGTACAAATAATAAATGGCGACTATGTTAAAGGTGCTGTAAGTGATTTTAGCCATTCTACTTTCACGAGACTGAGCCGTTGTTTTAGCCACACCCCCTCTTTCCAAAACCCAGCACTCCAAAGATACCAAATGAGCTTTATTGAGGCCGACATCATGCAGAAACAGTTGTTAAAAGCAACAGTAGCAAAATAGCGCCAACAACTGTCAACTGTTATAAACAACAGGGCATAGAATTGGCTTTAAGCCTCAATAATTCACTGAAACTACAATATTAGATCATGCATAACGATTGACAGTTCGAAAGCGTCAGAGACCACAGACTTGCAGACACATTTTGTTTGCTGTTTACAAAGCCTAGAGCTTTCACAGAGACCGGTGAGATATCTAACGACACTTATTTAATTAATATCTTTCAGTGAGTAAGAACAATTATTGCATACATTTACATGAAAAAATCTCTTACAGCACCTTTTATCTGTTGGCATCCACTTAAAAAACTGTTCAGTTTAAAAAACAACAGCATATGAGTTTGGGACAACATGAGAGTAATTAAATAATTACAGAATTGTAATTTTCAGGTTAATTATGAAGTACTGTTCCTCATGTACTTCTTATTTTGCAATTAGCTGTATCTTTAGTGGTAGTGACAGTGTAAATGTTTGTTTAATATAATGATAAACCAGACATTTGGTCCTTGAAGTTGTAAGCAGTATTCTGAAGAAAAGAAAGACGGATTGACACTAATGGTGCTGTGGTTCACTAAGGGCTACTGCAACATGATATCACACTAGACTAATGGAGGTGGCTGGTCTGCTGGGGTTGTGGGTTGCCTTCTGATGGCCAAGTAGAGTAAGAGGGGATGCGCTTTTTTCCATAATTTATTACAGCAAGGCTGTCAAGAGAGGCAAATATGACTCAGTGGCAACCTTTTCTGCTCTTAATCTAGATAATGCTTCTCTTCACGCTGACCTTTAAGAGTTTTCTCAGTTCACCACATTTATGCTTGTAAACTTACCAGAAATAGCCTGATGTGTTTTCTATGTGTAGCTGAGCTGAACTTGTTGTAGATTGCTGCAATCCTTGAAATGCCCTGCATTGTTTAACAGCATGTATGTAGATCTTTTTTAATGGATGGAGTTTAACAAATAAATAACAAGCAACACTGGTCAAAAATAAAACAAAAAGCCTCTGGTCTGTGCATGCCACTTGCCAAGTCTGCTGTATTTGGTTGCTAGTAGGTGTCTCTACTCTACTACATTATCCAATAATATCAGGTGGAGGATCATGTGAGCTCCTCTGTCTTCACTCCAATTGATAGTCTGCTTTTCACATTGCTGCTAATTTGCTTAATGCTGAAGTTTATGTGTCAGTAGTGCGACCAAACAGAATTGTGAAAATAAAAATGGCTTTCCAACAACTTTGGATAAAACTCCTCCGTGTGCCATTGATCAAACAAACAGGAAATAGTTCCTCCCCAAATACTCACCATTTTGAGAATCAGTGTTGCACTTTAACCTCAGTGGACAGAAAGAGAGAGACAGAAAGAAAGAACTGGTATGAGAATCTTGAGCTAATATTTGTGCTTTGCGCTTAATGCAAAATCACATCAATTCATATTTTAGTCTTCTCCCTAAACAATGACACACTTGTTGTGTTAGGCAGATATTACGCTAAAGTGTTGCTTCTGTGCTGATTAATTTCAGGGACGACAAGTATTCATTCACTCTTTAAGACCATTTGTGCAAGCAAACATCACCGTGTCCTCTCTAATTAGGTCTTCTCGCTACATAGTCCAGGCTGAAAAGAAGAATATTTGTATCAAATTAGTGGCTTCTCTCCAGAGATTAATATACTTCCCCTCGGTACCTAATTTTCTCATTTCTAATAGAGCTTTGATGGGCTCCAATCAGTGTTCCAATATCTCCGAAACATTAAAGGGAGTGTTCACCCAAAAATGAAGATTCTCTTAAAATGTACTTACCCTCATGCCATCCCAGATGCATATGACTTCCTTTCTTTAGCAGAACATATTTGAAGAAAAATAGAAAAATATCTCAGCTCAGTAGGTATAATGGATGTGGATGGTAAAATATTTTTTATATCATATATTTTTTATCCATCATCCATACGACTCCAGTGATTAAATGAATGTCTTATAAAACGATATGATCGCTTCTGATGCAAAAAAATTTAATATTTAAGTACTTTTTAACTATTAATAATTGCTTCCATTAAGCAGTGGTATGCACATTCACAAGAGGGCTGAGGTCACGTGGTCTCTTGTGTGACGTATTGGTGTTGGCATGTTCATGCAAGAACTGCCGTTTGCGTGACACCCAGAAGAGCAGAGTTAGAGGAACAATGTACAGACCGAATGCTGTAAACAAAATGAAGCAAATTTGAAAACAAAGATGTCAGAAGAGTTTGATTGAAGAGGAGATGGAGGAGGCTGGACCAACAAGCCTCAGAGAGACAGAGAGCTCAGGAGATATGGTGGTGCACATGTGGGCAATAATGCCAACAGAGGTAGAGAGTATCTGCTGTAATGAATGGAAAGTTGCCATGCCATCACTGGAAAGACCTTGTGACCTCAGCTCTCTAATGAAAGTGTACACTGCTGCTTACCAGTCGCGATTATTTATGGTTAAAAAGTACTTAAATATTTATTTTTTAGCAACAAAACTGATTATATTGCTTTATAAGACATTCATTTAACCACTAGATGACTTTAATGCTCATTGTCTGTGCTTTTTGGTGCATCAAAAATCGTGTTACCATCCACATTCATTATAAGGATCTTCAGAGCTGAGATATTTTTCTATTTTTCTTCAAATGTATTCTGCTGAAGAAAGGCATATATCTGGGATGGGATGAGGACAGTAAATGATGAGAGAATTAAAATTTTGGGGTGAAATATCCTTTAAAACTCAGACACCCAGTTATTTTGAGAATTGTTTTGAGCTTAGTAGTTCATAACTACTTAATTCCAAACACTACAGTTTTAGACCGTGTTTAAAACCAAGGAGACCTGGAGAAAGCTATCTGTTAGCATTCCTTTTCATCACAATGGTAGTTGCTCAGCTGGTTTGTGTGTAGGGCTGAATGACTAATCGAAATAAAATAGAAATCAGGATATGAAACAATGCGATTATCAAACCATGAGGGCTGCAATTTAATTAATTAATAAATAAATAGTCTGAACACGCTGCCCGCTTTGCTGCACTTATGTGCTGAACTTTTTTGTCTGTAATGTGTTGTGCTTTCTTAAATAAATAGAAACATGGTCAGTGTATCACAAATGTTTTTTCAGTGGTTTCAGAGTGGTTCTATGCTCGATACACACAAATTCTATCTATCTGGTGCCCTGAGTGACAGATGTGCTCTGAGTTCATTTCGGTGTGCTAACGCGCCCTGAGTGTTTTATATTTAAAGTGCTACAAATTTACTGTAATTGCACATTTGCGTAATTTGCTCGCTTCTATTTACTTTTGCCTACAAATCTGAATTTTCCCCATGACACTGGATTTTTGTGGACTTTTTAAGTTTGTGCATTTTACTGCATTAAAAGGCTGTTTGTCACCTCAACTTCAAACAACAGAAACATCAGTTCCTTCATCATTCAGCCAAAATAAAGGCTTGAGAATTTACAGACTTCATAGCAATGTCACCAGCAAGTTAAGAAATTATTAGATAAATAAATTACTATTGAATGATATATATATATATATATATATATATATATATATATATATATTTCATTTAATAATAATAGATTTCTATAAAAATAGAACTACTTACTAATTTTTTAAGTTTATCATATTGCAGTTCAAATCACAATAGTTTTACAAATAATTGCACTTTGAAGTCACAGGTCAATGACATCAAGACATTCTGACTATGCTGATTGTTTGATGGTACCAAAAGAATGCACACACTCCCAAGTTTCACTATTCCAATCTGTGACTTAAAAGACAGAAAACAGCCATCAATGTAGAAAAATGCTATTTGGCAGCAGAATGGTGTAGTTATGGCATTTACTTTTAGGGGCTAATGGGCAAAATTTTTGTAGTGTAGTGATCAGACAGAATATAGATTTTTGTACACTGTAGGGATGTGCCACAGTGGTCAACTAATCGACTAGTCATCTAACAAGTCCAACTAGTTGATAAGTGGGGTCGACTATTAACATACATTTTTAGTGGTGGTCATTTTAATGGGAGACGCAATTCTCATATTAATCGAGAGACACAACTGCTTAGAGAGTATTTTTGCATGATTGTAGTTTGCTGTGTTTAACAGTGAATAATAGTCAGTACAGTAAAACCCTCTGCAAGAAGTTCTGTCTCTTTAATGCTTCAAGTTTAGTCCATTTATTCACTTTTGTTGTTTCAGACATCAAAACGCCATCAAAAATGGGAGAGGATGGTGATTATATATTGTAGGTCCAAAATGCACAGATAGTCAGCATAAGAGTTATCCATCCTATCTCCAGCAGTGATATTAATGCCTTCTTAAGCAATTCGATCACTTTGTGTGTGAAAAATAATAATATTTAAGCACTTTTTAACTGTAAAAGATCACATCCAGTCAGGATTTGATGAATGGACGAATTTACACGAGTGCTCCCGTGATGTAAACACGATGGCACGTGAACAGACACACAACCAATGAGTCGAATGAACGTGCCAATGCGCTTACGTCACGGGAGCACTTGGGTAAATTCAGCCGATTATTTATCTCCTTTTGTGTTCTGCAAAAGAGAGAAACACATACGGGTGAGGGTGAATAAATTATTCCTTTAATGGCTGTAACCATTTTACATTGAAGGGGGTCGCATCCTGTCCAATTTTCAGAAAAGTGACAGATCAATATAATTTTCTTAGAGAATCATCTTCGTCTCTCCTCCTATAAGATGGCATCCTCCTTAAGTGTTCTCCTGCACACTGGTCTTCCAGTCTCTAGGGTCCTTGATGAGGTCTAATAAGGGATGGATGTTCTTCATACCATCCAGACCTTGGCTCTCATAGGGGTAATCTGATTATCCTGGAC
Source organism: Moxostoma hubbsi (assembly GCA_032164185.1). NCBI lineage: Eukaryota > Metazoa > Chordata > Actinopteri > Cypriniformes > Catostomidae > Moxostoma > Moxostoma hubbsi. The sequence goes on from JAVLUX010000215.1 coordinate 3,154,665, forward strand.
ACAAGAACTTTACATCAGTGGAAAATTGGAATCTAGTATCCTTTCTTTCTTGTCCTACACTCTTAAAAAAATTTTTCTAAATAGTACCAAATAAGTTTAACAATAGCAGAACCATTTTTGGTGCTAAATAGAAACCTTTTTTAAGGTTCCATAAAGAAATTTTCTTTGAAAATGCTATTTATAACCTCAATAGTGCTATAAAGAACCTTTTTGATGCAAGGAGGGGTTTTTTTCCTACCCCACTTTAAATCTGCTCCTATAAATTATTATAGCCTAAATTATGGTTTTACATTAAATATAACCAAACAAACAAATAAATAAAAGCAAGGGATGTTTGTGTCAATTAAGAACTTTGATTTTCTATTTAAATTAGAAATTATGCTGACTATCTGTTCATTTTGGACCTACAATATCTAATCACCATCCTCTCCCATTTTTGATGGCTGAAACAACACCAGTGAATAAATGGACTAAACTTGAAGCAATAAAGAGACAGAACGTCTTGCAGAGGGTTTTACTGTGCTGGCTATTATTCACTGTTAAACACAGCAAACTACAATCATGCTAAAACACTCTCCAAACAGTTGTGTCTCTCGATTAATATGAGAATTGCATCTCCCATCAAAATGACCACCACTAAAAATTTATCTTAATTGTCAACCCCACTTATCAACTAGTTGGACTTGTTAGATGACTAGTCGATTAGTTGACCACTGTGTCACATCCCTACAGTGTACAAAAATCTATATTCTGTCTGATCACTATACTACAAAAATGTTGCTGTTACCCCATAAAAGTAAATGGCGTAACTACACCATTCTGCTACCAAATAGCATTTTTCTACATTGACAGCTGTTGACAGTCTATTATTTTTCCCTGTTTTCTGCCTTTTAAATCACAGATTGGAATAGTGAAACTTGGGAGTGTATGCATTCTTTTGGTACATCAAACCATTAGTCATATAGCATCTACAGCTTAGGTGATTGGTTAAAAAACATGTGCCCTCACATAGGGCTGAACAAAAATCTATTTGCAGTTATTTGTAAAACTATTGTGATTTGAACACTTTCTATTTTTATAGAAATGTATTATTATTAAATGAAACAAAATATAGATATATATTTGTTTTTTTTATTTATGGTTATTTGGGCTTTTTATGCAACTAAGTAGAAAATGTCAGAAAAGTACCGGGAGAGAAAGTGGTGGTGGGGGGTTATTTGGGTAATGAGGATTTGTGACCGCACCATTATTCAAAATGAGCATGTGCACTAGCCACTGTGCCATTATTTCAACCATTTCCTTTTGTCTTAATATTGAAGTCGTAATCTCATTTAAATGTAGTTGCTCACCTAGTCATTCCATTAGTTACCCAATATAGGCTCTGTCTCACAAATCAATATTAATGGGAAGAAATAGGCATTAATGGAACCAATAATGTAACTTAAATATTGGTAATAAAACAAGCCTAGAATCATTCTCAGCCAAGAGAAACATCTTGCTTGATGATTATGTCACTTTAGAGACAGCTGCGTCCCAGAAATGTTGATCTGGAAATTAATCAAATCACTAATTGTCTTTGGTGTAATGAGCAGGACAATTTGAATGAGGTTGATTACAGCCTCTGTCTGTGTTCATGCTGTCTCCAAATTAATTTCAGACTATAGATAATAGGCAGTGTTATGTAAATAATTTAATATAGTAATCCACTACAAATGACTAATTATTTCTCAAAAATTTTAATCAGATTACTTTACTAATTCATTGAAAGTAATCACATTACTTATTACTTTACGTTTAAGTTAGTTTCTAAAATAATTTTCCGCTCAACAAATACAAAATAATGTCTATTATTCCTTGTTCATTGTAACACACAAGTCATACACTCAGCAGAACCTCACATATCTCCTTCACAATGACTTCTTACAGGGCCATAATTCCTGTAATCTAAATAAATAATGTATTAGAAATAAGCATAACCCTATAATGTACTTCAAAGTAATTAAATTAATTGAAAGTCGGTAACTGTAATCCGATTAAAATAATTTAAAATGTAATGCATTACACAACTTTTTTTTTTTTTTTTAAATAAAAAGCCATTGATTACAGAAACTAGTTACTTTGTAATTAGAGTACACCTAACACTGATAGGTTGAATTTTCCAGATGTAGGGCTGGAAGTTTGTGTAAGAAAGAGTGAATTCAAACGTATTAGTTACCACACATACTCTATCAAGAACATGTATTTTAGGGCAGCGTGTAAACTATATTGTAATAAAGAAACAAATTAAGATTTTGTGTTTTCTGATGTCCCATAGGCCATCCTTATTAAGCTTAAAAGGATTTGTGTACTGTTATAATTTTAAGAACACGTGTATTCACACCTCATAAAATGGGGTATATTGAGTTAATACTGGATAATTAGGTTAAAATCCTGAACTGCTATATTCCTGACACTCTGATGTATTGTTAGCAGATGCTTTTGCCATTAGTTTGGTAATCTGGTGAAGTCTGTAGTCAGCACCCAGAGGAACACAGACCTGATCAATGGGCTGTGGGCATGGGCCACAGAAACAATTTCAGACACTATGGCTACTGTTGAACATATTCTAATATTGCTTAACTACCCTGGCCATCACATTAAAAAATTATACAAGCATTGTCTGAATAGTGGGTCAATGCTGAGAATCAATAATCAACATTCAAGTGCATAATAATTGGTTGTCCATGATTGTTATTCCTGTGTAAATACATTTATGCTGACTTTGCCCAGCATTAAGAAGTTAATTTGATGCAAATCAGATTATTTAATAATATATTATTGGCTTATAACACCGTGATGTGGCCTCCACATCATGGTGTTCATTTTGTCAGTATGTAGGGAATGAAAAAGGCTCAGGTCCCAAGTGCAGAGTTATAAATAAAGGAAATTATTAATACAAACAAAAGGGTAAAAATCAAACCAAAACTCCCATTAGGGGGAAAAACAATAAACGTAAAAAAACGCAAAGGGGAAAAATACATGCTGGGGCAGATGAATTAGGGACCAGACACCAGGAACGACCAGACCGAACAGGAACAAGGTAGGGGAACAGGGCTGACAAGGAATGTGACCATACACATACAAGACCGACTGGATAACAAGCACACAAGACTGGAAACAAGAAGAACTGGCACTGGAAAGCAAATATGAGGAGACTAAAATAGGGAGAGAAATCTACAGGTTAACAAGACAGGGCAGATGTGACTAATAAACGAATAATGGGAAAACAAGGAGACGGGGCATGACGTAAGACAGAGAGACACGCGGCGATACAGAAACAAAACAAAGCCACGTGCTCTCACAAGACAACAAATCGCCGGAATGGCATAAGCGCACATCGCCAATATAATGAGGCAATATACACCCATGTCCACTGACAAACAAGACAAGAGAATGCATAGTTACGCCATACAAAGATGACATAAGCGCACTAATGTCAATAACAGACAGACATGGAGCACGAGTGTCCAGATCCCGACACAGACATAACCGAACCAGACAGGAAGTCAGGATCCAGACACCGTGCTCCCGACATGAAACAAGACGAACCAAATACAGACAACGAAACACAAGACAGACATGGTATGATGATGCCATGGTCCTGTCAGACCAAAACCCAGACTGACAGAGTGACAGGACCGTGATACATTTGTTATTTCAGAAATTCCAGGCTTTATATGAAGTGTGGGTCATTCACCATTGTTTCAGACACCCTCATAATGAGAGGAAACTATTCAGTGTAATCTCATTTTTGTCTGATGTCAGATGGAGTTCATCCAGTATTTAATGTAAGAGCTGCATCATTAATGTTACATTAATCTCTAGCTTTTCTTTCAAAGCACATAGATGACATTACATACCATTCACAGGGTCAGTTCAGAGTCAATTTGATAAAAAAAGTAAAAAAAATAGTTTTGCTAAATAGAAACTATTGTTCTGTCATATTTCATTCCGATGCATGAAACAGGAACAGATTTTTAGCTTTAAAATAATTTGTTAAAAAATCTTTCAAAGCAAATCAGAACCAGTCAAATCCCCTAAAGCTATATAATAAACTTACCACTCAAAGGAGTGGAGGAAAGATGCAGCAGTGGAAATTGGCCAAGACTGCTTTATCGTTCTTGCCATAAATGCAATTTTAAAGTTACTGGAGAGATAAAAGGATAGAGGTAGGCATGGCGAGCTGGTTGCCGTAGAAACAGTTGTGTGTGTGAGAGAGAGCATAGAGGGGGGTTCAAGAAAAGAATGGTGCTGGGGAGAATGTAAAAAAAAATGCAGATCTCTGTGTGCTTGCTGAATCAGCATTCCCTCAGGTCCCCTCACAATTACAGACAATATGGGATGGTAATTTACAATAAAATTCCTCTTGAAGAAGTCTCTCCTTTATGCTCCCTGTTAAAAAGAAAAGCATTAATTTGCTGGATACCTGCATATGTTGAGTTTTGGATTAGGGTCTTTCTACCAGGCTTCCTGACTTACTCAACCAGCAATCCTCCCTTGTTCAACCAGCTTCATTAAAAAGACCAGCATTTATTGCTGGTGAACAACATGGCTAGGCTGACCCACAAGCTGGAACCGATTCATGCTGGTCTAAGCTGGTCCTTTCAGCAGGGCTTTCCATGCCTCTGAAATGCTTTGTGAATGGCCCTGTGTTGTAAATGCTCTTGAATCACAGAGGGACTGTCCGTCAATGTCACACACTTGTCTAGAAGGAGTTTCTTCACAAAGTGGCCAGTAGATTAAATTTCACTTCCTTTTTTAGCCTGAAAACGCCATGGGATCTCACAGAAAAGCAATTATCTGGGCAATAAGAAGGATTAATACTGTATTGATATGGATGTGCTATCATGAAATGTGTTAAAAAAGATTATTACAATGGATTTTAGTGAAACTGGTGTAAAGGATAGGTGGATTGGAAGGCCATGAAGAGCCATGGAGATTTGATGTTTTCATATTGATGTTCTATTCTCTCTGCCATAAAGGGATTGCTAACATAAAAATGAAAATTCTCTCATCATTTACTCACCCTCATGCCATCGCAGATTTATATGACTTTCTTTCTTCTGCAGAACACAAACTAAGATGTTTAGAAAAATATCTCAGCTCTGTAGGTTCAAGTGAATTTTGCCCAAAATTTTGAAGGTCCAAATGACTCCTGTGGTTAAATCCATATTTTTAGAAGCAATATGATAGGTGTGGATGAGAAACTTTAAGATTTAAGACCTTTTTTACTATAAATTCTCCTCCCTGCCCAGTAGGTGCTGAAATGCAGAAAGAATTTGAATTGCCAAACACAAAAGAAGAATGTGAAAGTGAAATAGGAGATTTATAGTAAACAAAAGGACTTAAATATTGATCTGTTTCTCAACCACATCTATCATATAGCTTCTAAAGATATAGATTTAACCTCTGGAGTCTTATGGTTTACTTTTTCGCTGTTTTTATGTGCTTTTTGGACCTTCAAGTTTCTGGCCACAATTCACTAGTATTGTATGGACCTACAGAGCTGACATTTTTCTAAAAATCTTTGTTTTGGTTTCAGCAGAAGTGAGACAGAGAAGTCATACAGGCAAAGATGAGAGAATTTTCATTTTTAGGTGAACTATCCCTTTTATTCCTTCTCTCATTGCAGGCCAACGATGCCTCAGGGAACACCTGGAACTGGCTCTACTTCATTCCGCTCATCATCATCGGCTCTTTCTTCATGCTCAATCTGGTTCTGGGGGTGCTGTCAGGGTGAGTCTGGATCCTGAGTGATCAAATGAATCTCATCTTTATCTGCATCAAAATGAGAACTCTGATTTTTACACATATATGTAGTTAATGCATAACCATGAACCTTTTTTATCAACATCAAAATTTGTATCTTGGGTCAGGTAACTGGTCATCAGTATTTTACACGTTCTTTAATAAACCTTTTACCTGCACTAGATCATTTTAAATGGTCCAGAGGTATCAAAATGTTATTTATAATGAGATGCAAATTAGCATGTGCTAAAACCTCTATGCATCTTTTTTAGTTTTTTGCTGAAATAAAGTTTTTGTACTGCCCCTAAATAAATAAACAAAACAGTAAAAATATTCCATCTAGTTTCTTAATTAATATAACGTCATGAATGCAGAATGCATAATAATTATAAAATAATTATCAAAATGTTTGAAATAGATGCAGATGCAATATACTGTAGCTTGTCATACAACTTTCCAAAAGTATTTAAACAACTCATAAACTGTACCAATGCTAATTCTCCATAACCAACTTATCAAAATGTTTTAACATCTGAAAGTACTCGCAACTTCTTGAAAATGACCTGAAGGGGTGTTTCTAAGTTGCTGAAGATAGCAGTACTGAGGCCACGTCCACACTGAGTGACCGATCAGACCGAATGTGTTATTGCATTTAAACGCTTAGAATTGATTATGATTGCAACAAAAGTGTCTATGGACGCATTTAAGTTCTTCTTAACTTGATACGTTTACATTTTGTTGTATTTGTACCCCTCATCCACACTGGAACAGTGTTCGCAACCTGGTCTCATATAATCATGTTACTACAATGTTATTTGTCATTTAAAAGCTTGGAATTTGGACTTGCTGCTATTTAAGGTTTGGCAGATGTAACATAAACCATAAATGTACGTATATTACAGATAAATGCTGATTTGAATGACAAATAAATTACTATACTCTTGCATAAATTGTTTAGTGCCCATTTATATGAGTGCTAATGGTAATCCTGATGACTCGCTCACAAAGAGAATAATGAACTTTTAACAGCTGTAATAATGCACTGAATCAAAATCAGGCATTTAATAAACATTAAACAACAAAACACACAATACTAACCCTAATCTTTGTAAACATGGTGTATTATTTATGATAGCAGCCAGACTGCGAATGCAGCAGCGGATTGTGTTTATGCACGTCTTATTCACAGACGCTTGTTACAGTGCTCGTCTGTGACAGTTCCAATGTATAACTTATGTAATGTGAACACAACAATAATAAAAGGAATAGGTAACACCATACAGATGGAATAGTCAAGAGTCATAAATTTAGAAATGTCTCAACTCATAAATTACAACAAGCATATTCGTTTCACTCACAAACTATTGTTTTTAGCCATATCGAGTTACTCTGTGAGAATAATTTCAAGATAAATGTACTGTTTTAGGTTGTGCTTTGACTTGTTTTAATCGTAATGCCTTTCTGTGAGTAATAATGTGCCATTGCTATTGCTTGTCTTTCAAACACACAGACACCATGTGTGTGCACATAAGCACTGTCGCTTGAGGTTGCCCGAGTCCCTACCTGAAGGAAAGAAGCCAAAGACAGTCAGAGATTCTCAGCCGCAAGCAAATAAACCATAACAAATTAACGTTGAAAATATCAGTGGTAATTCCATTATCGACACAATAATAATATTTAGATTTTCCCAGTTATCGGCCAATAATATATTGGCCACCAACATATCATGCATACCTATCCTACATTTTTACTAAATTATTATTAAGTGGATTCATGTACATATCACAAAATGTCCTTGTGAAATAAACACTACAACAACAATTACTTTTATTCTCTTTTACACAGATCACAGGTAAATGTCAGATTATTAGTTCATAAATATGTACATTTTACCCTGTTCCTCACAAAATGCTATTTAATGACATCTAGACACTAGCGATACAATTTAACGATTGTATAACATAACTCAAGTGTTTGAATTAGCCTACATAGTACAAATCATGCTGAGCACGAGTCGACATTATCAGGCTGTGCTTTTCCTTCACCAAAAACAGACTTTTGAAAACACCCTTTAGTACCACATACCTTGGCAAATGATGACGTTAGAAAACAGAAGAAAAAAAAAAGTTTTCAACGGAAAACGTATTAGTGTGGATGTGGCCTGAGTTGATAAAGATGGCAATACTGAGATGCCCATAATAATTTTTAAATAACAAGTAAATGTACGTTCTGTAATGTACGTGTAATAATTTCCTTATCTTTTGCTTGTAACGTTGTTGTGTGATCATCCATTCTACTCTCGTCTCAACAGAGAAAAATGCATACCCCATGCAACCTGATTAACTAATCGCCTGCCTTTAGAATTATGGTCTAGGTTGGCTGCAAACATGCATTTAGACAATTTTGAGCCAATACAAAGCCTACAGGATTCATTTAAAGCTTATATTGGAAGCAAACAAATAGTATTCCTTTTAAATTATGCAGGGGATGCATCATATAGCTATTTGTTAGGCTCGTTTGAAATAAATGTTCCTTCCTATAGCATTGAAAGCCCCATAAAATAATATCTGTCTTACAGGTTGAAATCCATTTACCTACAGCCTATGAATATACAGCGTAGAAACAATGTTAAATGCAGTAGAGACCTGCTTCTGAATTTGATTAGGCAGCTGTATTTAGCCAATGCAGTGTTGGTCAGAATTAGATTTTTCCTCCATCACTTGTGATGAAGCCAAGAGTCACATACACACTCTGTAAAATGATTACCAAATGCACACACATACACGCAAAAGCACCTATATTTTTCCCTCATGCTTTACCTCTTTTGCTTTGTCTCTCTGGTTGCTTTCTCTCTTTCTCTCTCTCTCTCTCTCTCTCTCTCTCTCTCTCTTACACACACACACACACACACGTGCGCGCGCGCACACACACACACACACACACACACACACACACAAACAGGCTGTTTTAGTGGAAGGTCTCTAGATAAATACTTTGTGGTGAACTCTATCTGCTTTTGGGATCTGAATTGGTGATTTTCTGGAAACCAAATCTAATATTTACTCTGTTTCACTAAATGGCCCATCATGTCTATTCTCCCGTCAGTGTGGCATAAGATATTTATTCTTGATCCTTCAGAGAGGCTCCAAAGTCCTATGACAACTCTGCTTTCAGAGCTTAGATGATATATGTTCATCATGTACTTATAGCTCAACTGGCAGAGAATGGTGCTATCTATAGAAAATTTTTATCATAGGTTTGATTCCAAGTAAATGCATTGAATTATGCTGAGAGGTTCAAACAGAGGTGGAAGAAGCAGGAAGCTGCACGAGACCAGTTCATAAAGGACCCCTACCGCTTCACCAAATCACTTCTGGGGGAGACGAGGTCTGGGACTCTAACAAGTTCCAAAGAGGAGGTGGAGCAGTCTGTTGAGGAGACATTCAGTGACCCGTCAAGAGACGAGGTCCTGGAAGGAAAACATGGGCTTACAAACATTGACCCACCTACCACATCCCTAATAACAGAGTGTCCAGCATGGAGAGAGGTCCAAGAGGTAGTCAAGCATGCAAGATCATCTTCTGCTCCAGGTCCCAGCGGTATACCATACAAAGTATACAAAAAATGCCCTAAGCTCCTCTGAAGGCTGTGGAAGCTTATGCGGGTAATTTGGTCCAAGGGAACCATTCCAACAAGCTGGAGAAAGGCAGAAGTGTGCTTTGTGCCCAAAGAACAGGGATCAACACATATCAGCCAGTTCCGAACTATCTCCCTACTTAGTGTGGAGGGAAAGATTTTCTTTGCGGTGCTTGCGAAGAGAATGAGAACTTACATGAACCAGAATGGATATATTAACACCTCTATCCAGAAGGGTGGTGTTGAAGGGTTCTCTGGATGCTTGGAGCATACAGGGGTCCTCAGAAGAAAGGCAACCTAACAGCTTTGCATATGCATATGGGTCTATTCCCCATAAATTGATCCAGGTCAGTTTGGTCTATTACCACATTCCACATAAGATCCAGGGCATGATCACCAGTTACCTGAGAGACATCAAGCTACGATTCCAGTCCACCAAGTTTACAATAAAGTGGCAGGCAGTTGAGATGGGGATAGTGACAGGATGCACAATCTCTCCCATTTTGTACATCATGTGAATTAACCTGATAATCTCTGCAGCGAGTACAAAGTCAAGAGGGCCAAAGACCGCAGTAGGATGGCAACAGCCAGCAATCAGGGCATTCATGGATGACCTTACCGTGATAACACCAACTCACGTGCAGGCAAGATGGGTCCTGGAAGAACTGTATCATATGGCCACTTGGGCAAAGATGGTCTTTAAGTCCAAGAAATCAAGGAGCCTGGTGATCCAAAAAGGGAAAACAACAGGAAGTTTCAAGCTACTTGTTCAAAGGGAAGTGATCCCTAACATCCAGGGGAACCCAATTAGATGCCTTGGAAAGTGGTATGATGATTCCCTGTCAGACAAGAACAGCATCGCTAGCATTGGAAAAAAAGTTGAAGAATGGTTGAAGAAGATTGATAAGTCTGGCCTGCCAGGGAAAAACAAGTGCTGGATCTACCAGCATGGCCTGCTCCCGAGACTCATGTGGCTCCTCACCGTATATGAGGTGCTCCTATCAACTGTAGAAGTAATGGAGAGGAAGTTCAAAAGCACCTTAGAAGATGGTTGGGAATACCCCCGAGTTTTACATCCTTGGGGCTCTACATAAGGTCGGGCCAGCTCCAGCTTCCCCTGTCATCGGCGGTGGAGGAGTTTAAAGTAGCCAAGTGTAGATTGTCCCTGACGTATAGGGACTCTCAAGACAAACTCACCAGGGAAGCTGGAGTTAGAACAAGATCTGGCCGTAAGTGGGCCGCCAGCACCGCAATTAACCAGGCAGAATGTTCTCTCAGGGCCAAAGACATCATCGGAAACCCTTGCACTGGAAAACAGGGACAGCACGTTTCCAGCAGTGGTCAAAGTCCACCCATAGGGAGAAGAGAACTAGGATCCAGGATGAAGTTCGAAACCTTGAGGAAGAAGGGAGAAGAGCAAAATCCATTGAGCTCGCAACTCAAGGTGCCTGGACGAGGTGGAACCTCCCGAAGAGAACAATCACATGGAGCGAACTGTGGCGGCTGCAGCCCTTCCGTATATCCTTTCTGCTCCGAGCAGTGTATGACACCTTACCAACCCCAGTCAATTTGCACAGATGGGGGATGAGGGAGGACCCACTGTGCAAGCTGTGTGTTGGGAAAGGAACGATGGCGCACATTCTGTCAGGGTGTAAGATCGCATTGACACAGGGGAGATACAGGTGGTGCCATAACAGAGTGTTGGCAGAGCTTGCAGACATCCTGGAGCAAGAAAGGAGGAAGAAACAACCAGTCAAAGCAAGACCACTGTTGCGCACCATCGCCTTTGTGAAAGAGGGCCAAAGACCTGTCTTCCACAGCCAAGCCAGGCAGAATCTTCTGCAGACTGCCCAGGGATGGGAAATGGAGGTTTACCTCGGGAGGAAACTCGACTTCCCCGAGTCGGTACTGGCCACAACTCTAAGGCCCGACATCATCATGTGGTCTCCAGAGGGAAAGAAAATCATCCTGGTAGAGTTGACGGTGCCATGGGAGGAGGGCTGTGAGGAAGCTGCAGAGAGGAAAAAAGCCAAATACCAGCAACTTGTCCAAGACTGCCGGGACAAGGGGTGGACAACATGGCTGATGATGGTGGAGGTCATGTGTCGAGGGTTCCCAGCCCAATCTGTGTGGAACTTATTGACAAAGGTTGAACTGAGAGGCCACTTGAGGAAAACAACAGTTTGTAGGTTGGGAGAAGCGTCAGAGAGAGCCTCCTGCTGGCTCTGGCACAAGAGAGAGGACACAAGCTGGAAGCCTGGAAGAGGGGGGCAGTGACCTGTCCAGTCACTGCCGACCCGCCAACTGGAGGATGTTGTAGTTAAGGGTCGAAACATCCAGAGAAGGTTGGGGACCACTTGATGACCTCTCATCCAGGCCAAGGCTTCATCCATTAGAAATGGGTGTATGTTAGCATCGCAGATGTATTGTACAACTGAAATGTACAGTATGATATACAGTATCACTGCCAAATGCATAAATCTAAATGTCAATGTCAGAACTATCCCTTTAATGGAGTTCTTGGTTATTTTTAATTTAAGAGTCATCTTTGTCTCTGATGTTTGTCCTAAAATTCCTTATAGCTCAGATATTTTGGTTCTGGAAGAATTTGATGAGAAATTTGTATTTATACACATGACATTTGATTAAAGAATTTATTATCTGTATAAATCTGAGCACTGAGTTTGTGCCATTGTTGAGATAACTATTGAAACTCTAGAGGAGACATGTGAGATTGCTAGAATATTTTGCTTAGGAGAAAAGTAAGAGAAGCTAGAGACCTGAGCAAAATTCACTGTTTACTCTCTAGTCTAATTTCTGTATACAATACAGAAATACAATTGTGTACAATACAATTATTTCTCCTATATATTAATTAAAGACTTCTAATTTGCAATTTCTCACTCCTGTGGGTTATTTATACTTAGGCTGCTTATTTTCTTTCAGGTCTGCATTGTATCCATTGCTAAAAAGATAAAGTCTGGTAACAACCACTAGTTGTTCAGTTTGGGTTTTCAGGAGCATATTTGCTTGTAAAAAGTACTTGTCACCCCTGTAAATGATCATCTCTATGTGTACAGAATGGGATTAAGCACTCAAAAGAGAAGTGACAGCCATATTAGCTGCAGTGTATGCATAGTTCTGTATGCCACAGAGTCATACTAACACCTTTTATTTTGTTCCTTTTGTGCTCAGAATACTGATGCAGATTTCACTGTTTCCCTCAAAGCTCCTTTAGACTTCCCATTTCTGTTTCTCTTTCTCTCTCTCCCCCCTCTCTCCCTCTCTCTCTTTCTCTCTCTTACTCTCTTTCTCGCTCTTAATTTTCTTGCTCTCGTTGTCCTTCAAGTGAAGTTGTCACTCTCCCCATTCACAGTGTGAAATGTATTAATTTAAAGTTGTAAGCTTTAAAAGTGAAGGAGGCCATCAACGACGCACAGTTCCTGTTAGGATTTCAAAAACTTCAGAAACTTCTCTTCCTCCATTCTCCTGTCATGTGTTTACCTCACGAGTGAGCGTGTAGCCCTTATTACACTCCCCACGGAAACAGGTGAAAGCGAAACTAATATTACTAACATCCAACAAAATGAAAAGGAATGAACGTACATATAATAAATCTATATCAAATATTTAGTTACTATACTATAATGCATTACTAAATTAAATATAATAAATAAATGAATACAAATAATTAAATGAAATGGTGACAAACTAACAAAAATTTTAACTTTAAATTGAATTAATGGGTTATTAGTTCAACTTCAGTTTGACATTAAGTCTCATTCTTTAGGACTATCTTATATACAGTGAAGAAAAAATGTGTATAAGCCCTAGAATAAAGAGTAACATTTATATTTTAAAATGATATTTTGTGTTTATTGCATTATTCAATCAACCAACATTATTTTTGACAGCAAAAACTATGCAACAACTATGGTTTTACCAACAAGGGAATTTAGTTAACAGTGACATTGAGCAGAAAGCTTACATATAACCAGTTTTGACAGCTGCTGATAAAAATTTAAATGATCAGCATCGATTGATGAGATGAAAAGAAAATTGGAGATCGGTATCAGATGTTAAAATCCTGATTGGAGCATCCCTAATATTCAAGTTTCAAAAACAAATGAAGATGATTAGTGGGCTGAGACCCTATCACAAAATGGACAAAAACAGGTACATGGTGGATGGTAACATTTAAATATGAAAAAGACTTTGTTTCACTGTTTATATATTGATTTGTTTGTGGTTGAACTGAAAAAAAAGGTCTCTGTTTGGTTATTTTTAAGAGGGCTCAAGTGTGAAAACCCCAGTAGCCTTTTTGCAGTTGTACATGTGGAAAACAATATTATCATAATCACAGTTCAATTTTTTAGTTGTGCTTAAAAAAGGAAAGAATGTTGAATGTGAAGTTTAAACACCCCTTATAATCTTTTGATGAGTACAATTTTATTTCTTATGTTGATTTTCTGTTTTGAAAGTTTTTTATTTTAGAATACACCATTTTCTTTAGTCATATCACAATCATGAATCAAGATTTACTATTTGCTGGCTTGGTGCAGGTGGTATTAGGGGGAGGGACAATCTTATTCTTGAGACCATTTGATTGGACAACAATCTGTTTAGTGCAGCATGGGTCATCAGTAGCTTTGGTCTGTTTTCCAAGAAGAGAAAACTAGTAAAAGTTAAATGTGAATACTGTCTGCTAAAAGTGAATTTTGTTTTTTATATTAGCGGTACACTGGAATGTAGAAGACCTTAAAGATAATACACATGCATTAATTAGCTGGGTTCTGAATTAATTGGTCATAAATTGTGATCTCATTTTCATCAAAGTCACAAGTATAGACAAACACAATGTGCTTATGCTAACAACACACAAAAAATTATAATCTTTAATTTCTGATTGTTTAATGTTTTTCATATAGCAGAAGATGTTAAACAGTTCCAGTGATTCCTTCATGTCTTTAGCTGTCACTCTACATTAATTTTTTACCTCATAGAGCATGCCCTTTGAGTCATCTTTGCTGGATGGCAACTTCCAGGGAGAATAGCCACAGTATTAATTCGTCTCCATTTTAAGAAGATACTAACTATTGATACAAGTTGGCGCTGTGGATGGCAGCCTCATTGTGTTGCTCTCCAATTCTTTTGTTGTTTTTGTTTGTTTGTCCTGTGTTTATAAATTTTTTCCAATCAGTTTTTACCAGGGATGAACTGCTGAGCATTTTATGGCATATATCAGACAATCTTTTCCCAGTTTTCTGATGTTTTTCTGTAAATTTTAGTCAGAGGCGCAGGTGTGTTGTTCAAACGCAAGCAAGGGAATCAAGCCGGTGCGCTGGTCGAACTCCATTGAACAGTGCTGCCAAATATTCATCTAGCGAATCTTAGCTCTATTTCTAACAAAATGGATGATCTACATCTCCTCACCTGTACAAACAAGGATTTTTCAAACTCTGCTTTGTGCTGCACATAAACCTGGCTGAGTGAAGTAATTCTGGACATGGCGTTACATCTGCCAGGCTTTCAGCTGTTCAGAGCGTATTATTGTTAATGGGGAAAACGAGAGAAAGTGGAACATGCTTTTACATCAATGAAAGTTGGTGTACAGATTCAACAATGTTAAAGAAGATGTGCTGACCTAATTTGGAAGTGCTCTTAATCAACTGTAAGCCTTTCTACTTGCCATGATGGGAGTTTTCCTCGTTTATTCTGGTGTGTGTTTACATTCCTCCTCAAGCGTGTGAGAGTGCAGCGCTGCAACAGCTGGCTGATCAGATCATAGACATGGAACAATAATAGCTGGACTCTCTTATTATTATTCTCTGTGATCAGAGAATAACAGAACCAACCTCACTTGTGATCTGCCAAAATACAGACAACACATTACATGCCCCACCAGAGACAGAACTATACTGGACCACTGCCACACAACATTAAAGGATGCATATCGCTCTGCCCCTAGAGCAGCTTTGGGACTCTCTGATCACTGTCTGGCTCATCTTCTTCCGACCTACTGGCAGAAACTTAAATCAGCTAAACCTATAGTAAAGATGGACCAATGAAGCAGAGTTGGAACTACAAACCTGCTTTGACTGCACTGGTTGTAGTGTTTTTGAAGCTGCAGACACCAACGAACACACAGATACTGTGACATCATATATCAGTTTCTATGATGATTTGTCCATTTCAACTAGGACTTATTTAATGTTCAACAATGACAAACCATTTTTACAGAACACTCAGGCAGATTCGTCAGGCCAAAGGGGATGCTTACAGAAGTGGGGATAAATTCTTGTAAAATCAGGCCAGTAACACACTGTCAAAAGAGATTAGAGTGGTTAAAAGAAGCTACTCTGAGAAGCTGAAAAACAAGTTTTCAGCTAAAGACCCTGCATCAGTGTGGAGTGGCCTGAAAGACATTACTAACTACACCATACACCAACACTGTAAGGAATCAACAACTGGCTGATGACCTGAATGTATCTTACTGTAGATTTGAAAAGCCCAGTCTCACACCCCACACCCACTCTGACCTTCACTTCACACAAACACCAACACCTCCTGCAACCACCCTCCTCCCCCCTCCTGCTGCTCAACCTGCACTTAAGGTCTGTGAAGAGGATATGTGCAGGGTCTTCCAGAAACAAAAGACAAGGAAAGCACAGGGCCCAGATGGTCTTTTCTAAAATCCTGTGCTGACCAGCTGGCCCCCATCTTAACACAGATCTTCTACAGATCACTGTAGCAGTGTGAAATACCCTGCTGCTTCAAACACTCCACCATCATATCGGTCCCAAAGAAACCCAAAAGCACAGGACTTAATGACTACAGACCCATCACTCTGAAATCTGTGGTCATGAAGTCATGTAAAAATCTGGTGTTGTCCCATCTGAAGGACATCACTGGACCCTTTCAGGATCCCCTTCAATTTGCTTATCGAGCAAACAGGTCTGTGGGTGATGCCATCAACATTGGATTTCATCATATCCTGCAACATCTGGACAGACCAGGCCAACAACACATGCAAGGATCCTTTTTGTGGACTTCAGACTTTTGTGGCATTCAACACCATGATTCCAGTTATTCTCTGGACTAAATTAACCCAGCTGTCTGTTCCCACCTTTTATCTGTCAGTGGATCACCAGATTTCTTTTTTTTATCCCCTTTTCTCTCCAATTTAGAATGCCCAATTCCCACTACTTAGTAGGTCCTAGTGGTAGCACGGTTACTCACCTAAATCCGGGTGGCACTGAGACTTGTCCTCAGTTGCCTCCATTTCTGAGACCGTCAATCTACACATCTTATCACGTGGCATGGCACTGCAGAGACTCCCAGCATGTGGAGGCTCATTCTACTCTCTGCAATCCACGCACAACTTACCACATGCCCCATTGACAGCAAGAACCACTAATCAAGACCACAAGGAGGTTTCCCCATGTGACTCTACCCTCCTTAGGATCCGGGCCTTCTCCTTGTACACAAATTACTGCACCGCCAAGGACAGATATTTCCCTCAGGCTATCCATCTCATGAACAGTTAAATCTGCCCCACTGAATAATAGTTATGTGCAATAAACAGCTTAGTCTTCATTTATCACATTTACAGTATCTCGCAAAAGTGAGTACACCCCTCACATTTTTGTAAATATTTGATTATATCTTTTCATGTGACAAAACTGAAGAAATAACACTTTGCTACAATGTAAAGTAGTGAGTGTACAGCTTGTATAACAGTGTAAATTTGCTGTCCCCTCAAAATAACTCAACACACAGCCATTAATTTCTAATCTGCTGGCAACAAAAGTGAGTACACCCTTAAGTGAATATGTCCAAATTGGGCCCAGTGCGCCATTTTCCCTCCCCGGTGTCATGTGACTCGTAAGTGTTACAAGGTTAGTGTTACAAGGTGTGAATGGGGAGCAGGTGTGTTAAAGGTGTGGTGTCATCACTCTCACATTCCCTCATACTGGTCACTGGAAGTTCAAGATGGCACCTCATGGCAAAGAACTCACTGAGGATCTGAAAAAAGTAATTGTTGCTCTACATATAGATGGCATAGGCTATAAGAAGATTGCCAAGACCCTGACACTGAGCTGCAGCATGGTGGCCAAGACCATACAGCGGTTTAACAGGACAGGTTCCACTCAGAACAGGCCTCGCTATGGTCGACCAAAGAAGTTGATTGCACGTGCTCAGCATCATATCCAGAGGTTGTCTTTGGAAAATAGATGTATGAGTGCTGCCAGCATTGCTGCAGAGGTGGAAGGGGTGGGGGGTCAGTCTGTCAGTGCTCAGACTATACGCCGCACACTGCATCAAATTGATCTGCATGGCTGTCATCCCAGAAGGAATACTCTTCTAAAGATGATGCACAAGAAAGCCCGCAAACAGTTTGCTGAAGACAAGTAGACTAAGGACATGGATTACTGGAACCATGTCCTGTGGTCTGATGAGACCAAGATAAACGTATTTGGTTCAGATGGTGTCAAGTGTGTGTGGCGGAAATCAGGTGAGGAGTACAAAGACAAGTGTGTCTTGCCTACAGTCAAGCATGGTGGTGGGAGTGTCATGGTCTTGGGCTGTATGAGTGTTGCCGGCACTGGGGAGCTACAGTTCAATGAGGGAACCATGAATGCCAACATGCACTGTGACATACAGAAGCAGAGCATGATCCCCTCCCTTCGGAGACTGGGCCGCAGGGCAGTATTCCAGCATGATAACAACCCCAAACACACCTCCAAGACGACCACTGCCTTGCTAAAGAAGCTGAGGGTGAAGGTGATGGACTGGCTAAGCATTTCTCAAGACCTAAACCCTATTGGGCATCTGTGGGGCATCCTGAAACAGAAGGTGGATGAGCACATGGTCTCTAACATCCACCAGCTCCGTGATGTCGTCATGGAGGTGTGGAATAGTGTAAGAGGACTCCAGTGGCAACCTGTGAAGCTCTGGTGAACTCCATGCCCAAGAGGGTTAAAGCAGTGCTGGAAAATAATGGTAGCCACACAAAATATTGACACTTTGGGCCCAATTTCGACATTTTCACTTAGGGGTGTACTCACTTTTCTTGCCATCGGTTTAGACATTAATGGCTGTGTGGAGTTATTTTGAGGGGACATAAAATGTACACTGTTATACAAGCTGTATACTCACTACTTTACATTGTAACAATGTGTAATTTCTCCAGTGTTGTCACATGAAAAGATATAATCAAATATTTACAAAAATGTGAGGGGTGTACTTACTTTTGTGAGATACTGTATATTTATCCAACATATCCTACTTCTTTTACCAATACATTAATTTGCACTGTATATAACAGATTTGTATTTGTATAAATATATAATGTCCTTTTGGTGTATTTCTATATACTTATATTTTCGATTTGCTTTTTATTTTTATTCTATTTTTTTATTATCTCTGTCTTGTTCATGTGTTGTTTGTGCACTGGAAGCTTCTGTCACCAAGACAAATTCCTTGTATGTGTAAACATACTTGGCAATAAAGCTCATTCTGATTCTGGTTCTGTGGACAGATGAATATCTAAGCTCTTCAAGATTACTTTTGGAACCGTTTCCTGCTTTACACACTCTAAACACCTCAAAAATATCTGTATACTAGGCCACTTTGAGACCTCATGGAGAGACTAGAGGACAACCCTGGGGTTAGGGATTTGAGAAGGCCTATTCTCAGTGGGCAGTTGGACAGCAGGGATCTAGCAAGAGGCACATACTGAATCAAATATTTTGCTCTCTGTTTCTCTATCTCATTATAGTCTTAGGGGCCAGTGTTTAATGCTTACAGGCCTTGAAAATGAAACATTTTTTTTTTTTTTTTTTACTGCTTATAGTGTTGGTCCACATACAGTAAATAATACTATTTTACTTCAATATCATCATTTTCAGTATTCAGTCTTACTAACAGCTGGTTTAAAATTGAGCAAATTATGTACTGTATTCAGAATAAATGCAAAGACATAATTTTAGAAGTATTACATTATTTTTATTTGTATATCCTTTCACAAACAGTAGACTTATGTGCTGCGGTGGTGGAGATGGGGTGCCGTTCATCCCATTTGATTTTCCATGGTGCTATAAGATCATCGTTTGATCATTTAAAACAGAAGTTTGCTATCAGAGTTTGTGTGATTGCTCTGTGAAAAGTTCAAATCTACCAACACCAGCTGCAGGCCAATTGGGTCTTATTATGCAACAAAAATGATGGTGATCCGTGAAATTTCATAAATTATGTTAAAAAACTGATTTTTCATTTTTCTGATCCAGCGTTTTTGATGGAAATGTAAAGAAGCCCAAATCGCCAATATTCTGTTGGAAATGAATGAATGTGGAAGTGCCAGAGTGTGTTTGTTTGAAAACAATAACTGCATCTATACAGTTCTGAGCTTTGTCATTTTTTGTGTTGGGCAAATTCCCTGTTTAGTAGTAATTTGATAGGTGGGCAGTGTGCTTTGGGAGCAACATTGCAAACACCAGAATAATAAATTGTACATGTAAATGTAATACATATTTTGCCATTGAAAACTGACATCTGTGCTAGCCCTCTTTTAAAGAACACCATCTGCCACTGATAAGAACTGGAGCAAAAGTTTAAAAGCTTTTTCAGTGAATCAACTGTTGAGTTCAGTTATGTAACACAGACTTTTTTTGTAGTCTGCTCTGGAAGGACAGATTTAAACAAGCTTCTTCACAGAAATTGAAACAGCACCTGTGTTTCTGTATTCTGTTTTTGTTTTCAGTATAAAATCATGCTGATAGATGAAGAATTGCTTGTTTTTTTCTGTGCATCTGCCTCTGTGTGTGTTTTGCTGATCTGTGTGTGTGGGTGCACGTGTGTGCAA
Organism: Moxostoma hubbsi; assembly: GCA_032164185.1. Taxonomy (NCBI): domain Eukaryota; kingdom Metazoa; phylum Chordata; class Actinopteri; order Cypriniformes; family Catostomidae; genus Moxostoma; species Moxostoma hubbsi. Next base: position 3,174,952 of record JAVLUX010000215.1, read on the forward strand.
ACTACTTTATACAGTGTTTCTGCCTGGAGTTCTTTTTTTAGAGGGAGAAGTTGTTTCAATACTAAGATATAATGGTTTGTAGTTGACTTTTACTGCACTGACTTCTGTGAGTATTTGTGTGTGTGTGTGTGTGTGTGTGTGTGTGTGTGTGTGTGTGTGTGTGTGTGTGTGAGAGAGAGAGAGAGAGAGAGAGAGAGAGAGAGAGAGAGAGAGAAGAGGGACAGACAGAGAGGTTGCTGCAGATTTAGTATTCCCCTGTCACACACTCACAAACAAATATACTCTAACTCACAGTTACTCTGCCACTGCAATGCAGAAGAGGAGAGGAGATTAGAGTCCTTCTTCTACATTGTTGCATAGGGCACGGGAATCTTGCTGAAAATACCAGTATATCCTGTTTTTTGGATCCTGGTTGCCAGAATGAGATGTGGGTGTCCCCATCATGTTTCTTAACTAGCTTAAACCCAAAAATGTCTGCTATTATTTACTCACCCTCATGTCTTTGCAAATCAGTATGACTTCCTTTCTTCTGTGAAAAACAAAAGGTGAAATTTTGAAGAATATCCTGGCTGGTCTTTTCCATACAATGAAAACAAAAGGGGATGGGCACTGTCATAATTGTAGTCGATTAAGGATATTAAGATGCATTTCAGTTGATCCGATTACAATTAGTCAGCAATAACTACAGGTGTAAATGGAATCTGAAAAGTTTTGTAATTAGATCTTAAAAACCACATACGAAGGTAGTCAAAAATGCATGTGATCACATTGCATTTGAGGTGTAAATGCTATCCATCCTTAATGCGTCCCAGACAGCAGCTTTTGCCACCTCTAATCCATCAATCAACCGCTGTGCTAAAACAAGAGTTTAAACTTTGCCAGTTACATACATCTTTAAAAGGAAATATCTGTCTAATCTGAAAATGTAAAAAGGGAATATATACACAAGCATGAGAACTACACAGATCATCTTAAGTGTGTCTGATATCAACATGCAGCGACACAGATGACAAGCACGCACATCTGAAGTTCCTTTAATACTGTAATTCACTAAACAGATAATTCTGCTTTGTGCCATATACAATTTCAACTGCATCTGGGAGAAAAAGCGTGCCATTTCTTTTGCGCTTTCTTTTGAGTTTTTGCGCTATAATATCATGCAGAACCACACTGACATAGTGATTGTTGTACATCGTCATAAAATCAGAGACCCTTCACTTGAAAACTGAACACTAGTGGTCACAGGAGACTCTTGTGTCTCTCCTGACCACATGTGATCGGATCACCAGAGACACACCTTAATACCAGGTGTAAACGGGGTCCTTATGTCTAATGTGATTTATTGAGTTTTTGATATGGAGCTGCTTACGCATCTCATAAGGTTGAACCAAAATTTTTATATTTGTGTCAACTATTCCTGCAATCAGTGAGACTTGCTTTGTTGATCATGTTCACCAGAAAGACCACGCTGGCTGACTAGCTTCACCAAGTAAGTTTTGCTGTATGGCTACTAGGGATACACAGCCCGATATATTATTGGCAGATAACCAGGAAAATCTATATATTATTAGCACATTTATAGTGGAATTACTGATGATATTTTTGCCGATATATTTGTGACAGTGAGAGCCAGGCTCGCATTGCAAGCCAAACTCGCTCTGCGGGGTTTATTTCAACATCTCTGCACCTTGTAACGTGGTTTTGGGATCATCTGCTGTAATTAACGATAATCAATTCTGTTCAGGTTTCATAATGCAATAAACGAAAACTTGACAAAAACATGTGTGCATGTTACTTGGGGGAAATAATTTTTGCTTATTACTTCTTGAAACATAAATATAATATTGAAAATAGCATATTGCTACTTACAGAAAAGGTTGGCGATTAAAACAAGACCAAAAATAACGTAACAGTGCATAGACATTTAAATAATCCTCACAAAGCGACGTGAGATGGCTAAAGACACTAGCACCACAGTCCCTCTTCTCCCAAAAGCACCTACCCTGGATTAAGAGCTAAAAATGTCCTTAAAAGTGCTGCAAGGAACTATAGACCCTAAGATGTAAAAACAACGAAAAGTACTAGTGCCACAGAAAAGTACCTAAAACTGGCTTGAATCCCTGCTGTCAGAAAGGGCCTTATGTGCAGACAAAAACACAAACCACTGCTGCACTCGCAGTCTGGCTGCTGACATAAATATTACACCATGTATACTGAGATTAGAGTTTGTATTGTGTGTTTTGATGTTTAATGTTCTTTACATGCTGTTAATTTATTGCCTCATTTTGTTTTAATGCATTACGTCTGTTAAAGGTTATTTTTTCTTTCTCTGTTAACAATTGGGATACTCTTATGGGAGAGATTCATCAGGATTACCACAAATACATAAATGGGCACCTTATAATTTATGCAGGTGTATTCATTAATGAATGTATTTTTCATAATTTATTCATTAAAGTGTGTCATTTATTTCTAATTTAAATCAGCACACAGTTGAAGTCAGAAGTTTACAAACACAAGTAATTAAAACTCATTTTTTAACCACTCCACAGATTAAATATTTGCAAACTATAGTTTTGGCAAGTCATTTAGGACATCTACTTTGTACGTGACACATGTAATTTTTTTCAACAATTGTTTACAGACAGATTGTTTCACTTTTAATTGACTATATCATAATTCCAGTGGGTCAGAAGTTTACACACACTAAGTTAACTGTGCCTTAACGCAGCTTGGAAAATTCCAGAAAATTATGTAAAGCCTTTAGACAATTAGCCAATTAGTGTCTGATAGGAGGTGTACTGAATTGGAGGTGTATCTGTGGATGTATTTTAAGGCCTACCTTGAAACTCAGTGTCTCTTTCCTTGATATCATGGGAAAATTGAAAGAAATCCTCAGAAAAAAATTGTGGACCTCCACAAGTCTGGTTCTTCTTTGGGAGCAATTTCCAAATGCCTGAATGTACCACGTTCATCTGTACAAACAATAGTATGCAAGTATAAACACCATGGGACCACGTAGCCATCATACTGCTCAGAAAGGAGATGCATTCTGTCTCTTAGAGATTTACGTAGTTTGGTGCGAAAAGAGCAAATCAATCCCAGAACAACAGCAAAGGACCTCGTGAAGATGCTGGAGGAATCAGTTGGACAAGTATCTATAGCCACAGCAAAAAGACTCCTATATCGACATGGAAGAAACCACTGCTCCAAAACTGCCAAAAAAAAAAAGCCAGACTACAGTTTCTCTGTGACTCTATGTAAATTCCTCTGTTTGTTTTGAGCAACTCGTCTCAATAGAGACAATAACATTGACTCGGCCAGTGGCATGAGTTTTGGGCGGGTCTATCTGTTTGTTTGATCAACGGCAGAAATGGGGCGTATTCGGAAAGCTTTTTTAAAACAATGTTTCTTTTTGCAATTCCGTTTGCTGGTGCTATTGGTGCAGAAACAAAATTCTTTAGCTTTAAATTAACTTTTTTGTTTTAGATTTATCGGTATCGGCCACAATGAGCTATGAATTATCAGTATTGGCTCAGATATTCCATGTCGCTGCATCCCTAATGGCTACAATTTTCCACTAGCGAGACCAGTCAGTCTGACCAGAAGGGCAGAATGCTCTGTGTTTAGGAATCCCAACTCTCAATGCCTCTCCACAATGTATTGTTTTCTATTATCCTCCTTTCCTTCCTTCCTTCCCATTTATAGTTCTTTTTTCACCTCGTTCTGTAAGTACACTCGATGCACCTGTTAAAGATTAATGGTGGTCTATCATCACACTCTACTCTAATTGGCGTGATAACAGATGGTAGGTTGTGAGGGGGCACAAAGAGTATGTTTTCCCCTCAGTGCTTCTGCATAATCATGGTGCAGAGATGGCTAATACTTAGGAAAATAGATGACACATATTTAATAACTAAAGCAGGGTAAAATATGCCCCTTAGTGGCAGTGCATTGCTAATTCTTAGGAAATACCACTTTTTTGTGACCTATGGGCTAAGTGTCTAAACAAGGTTCCATTGGCAGTTTTGTCATATTGTGGTGTAAAGGGTAAAAGGAGGCCGAGAGAAAAAGAGAGAAATGAGAGAGAGGATAAAGATAATGTGTGTAGTCCTGTGGGTGCATTACAGAGAATAATGGATTGACTCTTGTAGCATTGTGAGGTTCTATCATAACATCACTTGAGGGTGTTAATCCTCCATTTTGCATTAGTCAACTCAAATGTTTTGTGTCTGAACCTGTGGCAAGGCATAAACTATAGACTGTCAGGTGTTGTTTTCAATTGATTTTAAAATTATTTATGTTTCTATGGCTCTTGCAAATGTGCATGCCACACCTTGCATTTCTTTATCTTTCTTTCTAACGTTTCATTTTGTTGTTCTTTTTCCTATCATTGTAGACATATTGCAGATCATCAAAAATCTAAAAAAGATGCGTTTTTCAGATGAAAACACATCAAATAGAGTGATGTTTGTGTGTGCTATCAGAGTTGACTTGAGAAGAAAAATTATGTAAAATAATTAGAATTATTTTTTTAGAGAATATATCTTAAAATAAGCTGATTTTTCTTATTCCATTCTCAAATTGTTTATTCTTTTAAATGGATTGTTACTCAACCTCAAGCCATCCCAGATGTATCCTTCTTTCTTCTGCTGAACACAAATAAAGGTTTTTAGAAAAATATTTTAGGTCTGTAGGTTCACACAAAGCAAGTCAATGGTGACCAGACCTTTGAAACTTCAAAAATCACATAAAGACAGCCTAAAAATAATCCATATGACATGTTTAAGATATGTCTTGTGAAGGGATACAGTCGTTTTGTGTGAGAAACGGATAAAAATGTAAGTACTTTTTTAAAATACTATAAATCTCCTCTTTCACTTTCACTTTTAGAATGTGAAAGTGAATATTTTTAATCTTAATCATAAATATTGATCTGTTTCTCACCCACACCTATCATTTCTCTTCAGAACAGAATATTAAACCACTGGAGTCATATGGATTATTTTATGCTGTCTGTATGTGATTTTTGAAGCTTCAAATTTCTGGTCATCATTCACTTGCATTGTGTGGACCTACATGGTTAAAATATTTTTGTAAAAATCCTTTTTTATGTTCAGCAAAAGAAAGAGTCTCACACATCTGGGATGGCATGAGGGTGAGTAAATGATGAGAGAATTTTCATTTTTGGGTGTATTATCCCTTTTAAGCGTAAATGTTTCAAAATGTTGTTGATGAGGTTTACATTTTGCCAACAAAAAAACATTTAGTCTAATAATGATCTTACAAAATTTCAAGTAAATTTATCTTGTTTTAATAATGTTTAGATTTTATAATACTGAAAAATAAGACAGAAATAACAATTATGAAAATCGATGCTTTATGCTGTGGTCTTGTTAGTGGGGCATTTTTTTTTTTTGTGTGTGTGTGCTTTGGATCACTGTATTATGAGATACACTCAGAAATGCTAATATACACAATTATACTCACACACAATTCATGCCATGAAGCATTGCTTCCCAGATGACTGTGTGCAGTATAGTGTGTTCATGTGTGTGAATGTTTGTGTTCCCGCAGGGAGTTTGCAAAAGAGCGAGAGCGCGTGGAGAAAAGGCAGGAATTCCTGAAGCTGCGTAGACAGCAACAGATCGAGAGAGAGCTGACCGGCTATCTGGAGTGGATCTGCAAGGCAGGTCAGTGTCATAGCCCAACCAAACTCAAGTGTTCCTGTTGAAAGTGGAAGTTTGGGTGGGACAGTTCAAAGAGCATGTCCCTTTTATTTTAAACAGCTATTAGGCTTTAGGTACTGTACATCCTAACCATCATTTGCGACTTGCTATTTGCAGGTGGTATTAGGGGAGAGACATTCTCATTCTAGAGAGCATTGGATTGGACAAAAAAAAAAGAGTAGTGCGAGTTGAGTCAAAGTTTTTGGTTTGCTTTAACCCCTAATAATAATTTTTTAGCCATTGTTGATAAAATTTTACCCCATAGGCAATTCTAACTCCCTCAAATTTAGAGGCATAAATTTTAGTTGTATGCAAATTTAGTTGTTTAAAGACCGCTGAACATGAAAATGTGCTTTATCTACATCGCAACCACCAGAAGGCCTCGGTCTGTTCCTTATAGAGACTTCTGTCCCTTCGTGCTTTCCCTATCATGACTGTTTATCTCACTTGCTTCCCGGATCTCTGCTCGGCCGCAGCAGGTGCTGATGCATGTGTGCCTGTCTGTTGCTCGACACTTCCTCTCGCCAGCAGCTCCATGGCAACCAAATAGCCTTCCACTCGCTTCACCAGCTGGTTCATGCCCTCACTCTTCCTCTAACAGCTCTTTCATCAGCCGCTGCTCTGGGACTCGCAAAATGAATGTGATGGAGCGCACTGTTGCTGTAGATTTGCACTGGTCTATGGCCAGTTTGGTGATGGTCTTCTCAGATGCTTTGAAGCATAGGATTAAGATAAGAATGATTTACATTAAACCATCATAAGATTGAATCAGTACAAAATGCCCCCCCCCCCCCTTTTGTACATTGGGTCCAATTAATTCTTCTAATTTAATACAATCTGCTTCCCTTTTGCTTTAATGACAGCATGCGCTCAAGCTGGCCATGCTATCCTTGCATGATTTAAGAATGTTCTAAAAAGTATCTTGTGTTCTTCGGTGGAAGCAAGGAAGTATTTATTTTTTATTTCAACGTAAAAAACAATTCTTTGTTGTAAATTTTTCAAAAAAGGGATTCTAACTTTTGAGTCCCATTGTAATTTTCCTTGGTAAGAAAATAAAGGCTTTTCAAAGGCCTGATGCATGTAGTTTCCTCACTTTTGCTTCCTAGAAGACCACTAGGGATGTTCCAAGGGTATTTAATTGGCTTAGAGAGGTGGTCTCCCAAACTACTTCATAGTTGCCCAGCTTTAATGTTTTAACACAGTAAAGTCATGTTAAAATCACAGTAACTGCTTACTGGTGCTTTGACTTCTTCTGGTGTTTGCTGCTGTCACTACTGTCTGCTACAATCTCACTGAATTGTGAAAAACATTAACATCGACTTAGTGTGTTGGGTGATACAGTGCTCTCTACAGTCCCAGCCTCCTGCTGGATGTTTATCAGAAATGTATTGACAGCAGTGGTTACAGTTCATGGCATCAGCATGTTAAAATAAGCCTGTTTAAAAAAAAGAAAATATTTTTGCCTGGTGGATGATAATAAATTACCCTATACTTGCACTGAAGGAGGCACACATGCCATATCTAGGGACCAGAATATCACAGAGACGGATAGAGTGGGCTCTATTAATTTAGGCCAGTATGGTACCACCTAGCAACCACCCAGATAATCCTAGCAATGCCCTAGTAACAACCAAAAAACATAGCAGAAATGTATGCAACTGCATAGCAACCACTCAATAACCTTGGCAACCACTTTGTAATGCTGAAGCAACCACCCACAACACCTTAGCATTGTTGCAGTGAGTTTTGCACATGCAAGCACCACTCACATTTTCTTTAGAAAATGTAAAAATGTAGTTTGTATTTGTTAATCTTATGTTGGGCAAAAAAGTCAGGCTCTCAGATCCGACAGATGTTTGGATTCAAGATCAAGCAGAAAAAATAACCTGACCAAAGATGCTAGTAGTAAAATGTAATCTTTGTCTCAGAGGAAGTAATGCTTGCTGAGGAAGATAAGAATGCAGAAGAGAAGGAGGATGGTGCCTGGTACAAGAGGAAATGCAACAACCCAGGTAATCAATCAGAAATAAAAATACAAGGAAATTGTTTACAAAAAAAAATTTAATTCTCTCATCATTTTCTCACCCTCATGCCATCTCAGATGTGTATGACTTTCTTCTGCTGAAAACAAACTAAGATTATTAGAAGAATATATCCACTCTGTAGATCCATACAATGCAAGTGAATGGTGACCGAACCTTTCAAGCTCCACAAATAACATTTAGACATCATAAAAGTAATCCATAAGAATCCAGAGTTAAATCTATGTCTTCAGAAGCTATATGATAGATAAATAATTGGTAAATATCTATATAAAAGTGAAAGTGGTGATTTAGAGTAGAAAATTATTGAAATATGTATCTGTTTTTCCCCCAAAGTGATTGCATTGCTTCAAAAGACATATATTAAACCAGTGTAATCATATGGATTACTTTTACTATGACTGTCTGTGCTTTTTGTAGTTTTAAAGTGCTGGTCACCATTCACTTGCTTTGTATGGTTCTACAGAGCTAAGTGTTCTGCAGAAGAAAGTAAGTCATACACATCTGGGATGGCATGAAAGTGAGTAAATTGTGAGATAATCTTTGGTTGAACTATCCCTTTAATTATTATTATTTTTTATCGCTTTTATTATAATATACAATACATTCATTCCAACATGTTTAGTATTGAAGAGGGCCAAGAAGAGCAAAAATGACCTCATCAATGCAGAGGAGGGAGAAGACCACTTCACTGACATCTCATCAGTTGGTAAGCACCTGTGACCTTTTATATAACAGAGGACAAGCCATAAGCACTTCATTTGAAAATGATGTGTGCTGTATTCATATACTGGCTCTTACTGTATAAGGGATTATTTTTGTCTTGTAACAATGTATCATCTATTTTGAGTGAGATAATAATTATAAAGTTAAGGGTTTTGACCTTTAATTGGTTAGTAAATGCTTGTACTTCATTATTTATCTTAAGTTCTGTCATGCCGAAAAATGTAGTTGAAAGTTAATAGCTTCACTACTTTTAGTTAGTTATTCCCAAAACCTGATTCTAATCATGACAGAGAGATTAAGGACCTAAAGAAGGGAGGAAATATAGTAGATAAATAGAGTTAGCTGGTTTATGAAGCCTCACTAAAGGCAAATTTCCTCATTAAAATAGCCAGCAAAATGATTATCCCTCTTCTCTCTGGGGTGAGGAACAAGATGCTAATAGAATAATTTTTCACCTCTCCTTTTTACAAGGTGACTTGACATTTGTGTTTAATGTGAGATACTGAGAGTTACATGCAGTTTAGTGGATAACTGTTAGTCAGAGCTGGAAGGGGAGACAATTATCCTACCCAAATGTGATTTTTTTTTTTTGTCTCTCTATATGACACAATGTGTATAAAAATTTAATAAAATAAAAATTGCATACTATATCTGAAGAAAGAAATCCTACAATCCTATCTTTAAAGGGCCAAAAAGTGTTAAAAGGTGACATAAAATTTTGCATTTACTCCTTTGTCAGTGGCCAAGAACTGGCACACTTAGTTCTACATGCATAAGATTATATTATATTATAATTACTATGCAATATTATTTATTGAGAAAACATTGTACATATTTGCATGTTAATGATAGTGTATTGATATAAAACAACACAATTATATTCGTATTTCTATTTTTGTGATCTATATAGTGATATAGATTTTTTTTTTATTTGGATATAGCGTGAGCAGGTTTTTTCCTTGTGTTTGCTTGCTCTTGAATTTACACACCGATTAAACTTTTAAGGGGAACTTTTAGTGTTTGCTGTGGACATGAATGAAGACTGTAGGAATATTTTAAAGTGTAGGAGTAAAACATCTCTTTTGTTCAATTGCTCTCCTCTGCTCTCCTCTCCACCATCTAAAAGCTGTTGTGAACATCAGAAACAGTCTCTCTCTCTCTCTCTCTCTCTCTCTCTCTCTCTGTTTCTTGTACTCTCTTTCTGCAGCTCCGCAGGGCTCTCCATTCACCCGTACGAGCGTGAAGAGTAGCAAGAATGAGAGCTCATCATACTTCCGTAGAAAAGAGAAGAGGTTACGGTTCTTCATCCGCCGTATGGTGAAGGCCCAGAGCTTCTACTGGACTGTTCTGTGTATAGTGGGACTGAATACACTCTGTGTGGCTATAGTCCACTATAATCAGCCTGACTGGCTCACATATGCACTGTGTAAGTGAATTGCATCTCTTAAAAGTTTTTCTAAAGATGTTTTTTTTTATGTGCCATAAGTTCCTAACAACAAACAATTTATCTAACCTTGAAACTGCTATGTGACATGACACTATCACAGCCAGTCAAAAGATATTTTATGTATATAATACAGTTATGTAGAGTGGATTTTAGCCCATGATGACAAAAGAGCATTGCCCCAACTTCTACATAAACCTTTACCTAAGTACATTTAAATTATGATAGAGTTTATGGACCGCACCTTGTAAGGTTTAAATGTTCTACATTTCGGTAACCTGCCCAGATCTTTAACTACAAGGCAGCACCACTCTTCCTTGGCACTGTTAGACCCCTGTAATAAACAGGATGACAGTCATTGCAAGCATTATGGTTAAACCTGTTATGAAAGAAATAAAAAGTATGAGCAAAGAAAAAAAAATGTTCTTCATTATTTTGTACTGTTTTCAAAATAATCAAAAAGGACAATTTTTAAGAACTCCCTTTACTTCCCCCTTCACAACTGGCACAACCCTCAGCTGCAGCAGGAACCATGGAAGAGGTGGGCGGGGCACCATCCTCTCTGCCTTTCAGCATTGATCTGCAGGATGTGTGCAAACGCATGGCTGAAAGACTACATATTCTTTGGCCTGACTGTGACTGTGGTAGCGGAGGCTGCAAAGTTTCGCTATTAGGGCAAAAGGCTGCAGAGAGCAAAATGGGCGGTGAGACAGCTAATTCCTATATTCTCAGAGCTGCTGGAGGAGGTTGTGGTCACCTGGAAGGATAAACCCTTTACCAGTAAAATGCCCATTCAAGGGGTTCCGCACTCAAGGTGGAAGTAATGGAGAAGGAGGGTCTTCTCCGCATGCCTCCCATTGAGCCATTAGTAGCAGCGCATCTGCACCCCAAACGCACGGCGGCTGCGAATCCGACATTGCCATCCAAAGCTGACCATTTCCAGTCAAACATGATGGAACACGCTTACAAAGTGATCGCTCTCTCCGTTAGGGCTTTGAACGCAATCTCTATGTTAACTGCATACCAAGCAGAGCTGCAAGATGAGATGCCTGCCATGCCAGGCCAGGCACAATAGTATGAGATTTGTGTAGTCACTGTCTTTGTCAAATTTATGGACAATTCAGAGAGGGAGGTATTCATCTTCTCATCTTCAGAAATTGGATTTGAGATAAAACACTGTGTATTACATATCTGGGGCTGTCACTGGACTCAGTGACATTTAGAGCGCAACTGTCAGAGGAGAGAGAAATAAAGTTTACTTAATGTATGGCTGAGTTTCGGAGGACAAGCAGTGTTTCCTTTCGAACATGCCTCAGACTTTTGGGGTTATGGCCTCAGCTCTGATCCCTCACGAGAGCAGGATAATACATGGAAGATGGGGTCTTCATTTGACCAATCACCATATAAATTATCTGGAAATACTGGTGGTTTTCTTAACCCTGATGCATTTTTTTCCCTTATTAGAGGGCATCATGTTCCCTGTCTGTCACTCACTCGACAATGTGTCGATGTAGTGACACTAGGGACACTAGGGGTTCAATCTTGAAATTCTTGAAAAATCACCTTTGCTTAAAATAAAAAAGGCCAATGAGAATTGGCAAGTGGAATTTGCATGCCACTCTCAGACCCGGACATACGGGTATAAAAGGAGATGGCGTGCGTTACTCATTCAGATTTTTTCTTCTGAGCTGAATTCATGCTTGTGTTCGTCCTCTCAACTTTCGCTTACGCTGCTGGATTTTACTGCACATATCAGTGGTCACCCTCACATGTTCGAGTGTTGTACTTCCCCATGGCGCTTCTGCAGTCTGAAGGTGCTAAAAGTGTATATTCATAAGAGTATAATTCCTTCTAAAAGAGCTCATGCAAATGCCTGGCATCTTTTGAAAAATGTCCTACCATGTTTGTGCTACTGGATGTGGTCGTTATCTATCCCCTCCGGACAGCTATGAAATCTGTCTTGAGTGCTTTGGATGCCAGCATGCCGAGGAAGCTTTCATGGAAGGGTCGTGTTCTCATTGCGTGAACATGCCCATGAGAACATTGTGGTCGCGGCCACCGTGGCTACTCCCCAACCTGGACTGCCTGGGCTGATGCTCAGCCGGCCAGGTCGGCAAGCACCGCAGGTGATCTGGATGTGAACACAGGAACATTTCCGCTGGCTCAGTCCCCCTCAGGACTTCCCATCCCCAGCAAGTTCGTTCTATCCGGAAGTACTGTCAAGCGATGCAGGCAGCCCACCTCAGGGCATGTTTAATGTGTCTTTCTCGGCTTGTGATGAGGATGAGCTTTCGGTCGTTGCATCAGAGGGTGGGCTTCTGTTTTTGTTAGTGGATGAAGTAACTTACAATTCCAAGGCCTGTAAGTTCTATTCCTTTTTAATGATGAAGGCTTATAAGGCTGCGGGTCAGGCCGCTTCTACCCTGCATGCCATGGCCATCCTGCAGGTCCACCAGGCCAAGGTGCTGAAAGATCTGCACGAGGGTAGGACAGACCTTGGGCTGATGCAGGACCTTTGTACTGCGACCGACCTCACCTTATGTGCAAAGAAAGTCAAGGCATGCGCTTCCTGGGCCGGACAATGTCCACTCTTGTGGTTAAAAAGTGGCACCTGTGGCTCAACCTTGCGGAGATGCATGGAGCCGAGAAAGTCCACTTTCTCGATACGCCCATCTCCCAAGGGGGGGCTTTTTGGCAACACCGCCGAGGATTTTGCCCACCAGTTCTCGACGGTGAGGAAGCAGTCCAAGGTGATTAAGCACATCCTGCCGTGGCGTGACTCGGACACCTTCAGGCCTCCGAAGTCACGCGCCTCGTCTGCTTCTTGCCAGAGCCATTCCCCTGCAGTGGCGGCCCCGGCTCCTGTACCATCAGAGCCCATACGCTGGCCTCAGAGAAAGAGATCCTTCCACGGGAAGGCGGATCCACCTGCCCGTCAGCTGGCCCTCAAGAAGCCCAGACAGGCTTCGAGGCGGTCCTGAAATGGCGACCAGGGATAAGGCAACTGCTTCTGACCAGTATGGCCCGGGTGATGTCTCCAGCCCCACCATCACACTTGGGCCAGCGTGTGGTGAGTATTCCATTGTCGAGTGCCCTCTGGGCCTCAGCACCCACATGGTCAATAAATTAGCAGTTTCCTCATTCCCTGGTCAGGCACTGGAAGTCTTTTCGGTCAATCAGGTGAACGCGAGTACATCGCGTTCCCTCATTCTCTGTCGAGAGACAGCCAGCAAACAGGTAAGTATGCTGGTCTCTGAGGCTGCACGCCCACCCCAGTAACTGGCCACTGTTGTGGGCTTGCAAAGCAGTATGTCCCCCCTGGGCTGTCATCCTGGTAGGGTGCCTGCTCTGCCATGCCGTGAACCACCCTGCCTGGGCACGATAAGTCCAATCGTGGAGGCTGGAGGCCTAGTTAGCGATCTACAGCCCCTCATGGTGGCTTATCCGGATGATTCGCCTTGGCTACGTGATCCAGTTCACCAGATGCTCGCCTAGGTTCAGTGGCATTCTCTCCACTATGGTGCAGGGCGAGGGTACCGCCATTCTGGTGAAGGGAGCAATAGAGTCTGTCCCCGAAGATGAGTTGCACAAGGGTTTTTACAGCCCTTATTTTTTCATGCCTACGAGAGGGGGAAGGTCGCACCCAATCTTGGATCTGCGAGCCTTGAACAAAGACTTACACAGGTGTACATTCAGGATTTTAATGCAGAAGCGCATCCTGTCATCAGTACGACATCAGGATTGGTTCGTGGCCATTGACCTGAATGCCATATACATTCAGTTATCGATCCTTCCTCAACACAGACCCTTTCTTCAGTTTGCTATTGTGGGACGAGCATACCAGTACAAGGTCCTCCCCTTCGGTCTTTCCCTGTTCACTTGCATATTTACCAAGGCCAGTTACATGCCCAAAGTTCCCACTACTCCCTTTCGGGAACAGGTGGTGAACCTGCAAGCGCTCCCTTCTGAGGAGGAAGACCTGGCCTTGTCGTTGATGTGTCCAGTTCGTGCCCTGCGCATCTATGTGGACCACACGCAGAGCTTTAAATGGTCGGAGCAGCTCTTTGACTGTTTTGGAGGGCAGCAGGAGGGGAAAGCTGTCTCCAAGCAGAGGATGCCATTTCGATCCAAGCAGAGGCTGGCCCATTGGATTGTGGATGCCATTTTCCTCGCATACCAATTGCAGGAATTTCCATACCCCTTGGGAGTCTGGGTGCACTCCACTAGAGGTGTTGCATCTTCCTGGGCACTGGCAAGGGTGACATCTCTAGCAGACTGTGGCAGGGCAGAGCGTGGGGCCAGGATGTGATTCCGCACACCGCCCCCTAATCAGGCTAATTAGCCCCTGAGAGGAATAAAGGCCGACCGAAGATGCCAGTGCGAGAGAGAGAGAGAGAGAGAGAGATTTACGGACAGCTGTCTGACTCCTGTGTGTGAGTTTGTCTTTTTGGTTCAGTTTTATATGGAACTATTATTTATATCATCAAGACGGTTCTCGCCTCCTCCTTTCCATTAATTCCTTTGCACAGACATTTGCAGAGCTGTGGGTTGGGCTACACCCAATACCTTCGCAAGGTTTTACAGCCTATGCATAGAGCCGGTTTAAACCCGAGTGTTACTTGGTAACAGCAGTTACGGTTGGGTGTACCCTTGCATTGCGCCTTTCCCCTTTCTCAAAAGTGATAATGAGCGTTCTTTGTCCACCGTATCCTGTGAACCCCGGACACCTTTTTCATTCTTAAACAATGTTCGGGTATGAACTCGGCAGAGGATTTACTGCACCTTGCCCAATACTCGTGGTATGCCCCTTTTCTGGTGAGCCCGTGTACTTTGACTTAGGGCTCCATAAGTTGTGATTCCCTTCTGGGTAATTTCGTGTGTCGCATTTCCACTGTTCAGTTTTCCCCTCTGGTGAACCCTGTGTTTCCCCACATCGGAGACTCGCTCTGCTTAGGCCACTGTTGCTGTGTACCCTCTCCGTAGACAGGGTCCTCCCGGTGGTATCATTCCATATGTGAAATTCCCTGTTGGTAAGTCCATGTGATGTATTCTCCACATGTTAACCTCCCTAGGGTAGGATGTGTTCTCCGTAGTGCCCTCCCTCCCTCGTGACACGGTTCAGCACCTGTGGAATAGGTTTCTATAGGAACCCTAGTGTTACTACATTGACACAACATTGAGTGAGTGAAAGACAGCGATACTGGTGTAACCCCTGTTCCCTGATGGAGGGAATGAGACATTGTGACTGAACAGCGCTGAACCGGCTGCTGACATGGCCGGGACTCTCTATCGGCTCCTCAGCATAAATCTGAATGAGTGATGCACACCATCTCCCTTAATACCCGCATGCCTGGGGTGGAGAGTGGCATGCAAATTCGACTCGCCAATTCTCATTGGCCTTTTCTATTTTAAGCAAGGGTGATTGGAGCTCTCAATATCTAAGTGTTCCTAGTGTTCCTAGTCTCTCTACATCAACACAACGTCTCGTTCCCTCCATCAGGGAACAGGGGTTACACCAGTAACCCAGACATACTTGTGAGAACAGACAACACTACAGTTGTAGTGTATATAAATCGACAGGGGGTGTCTTAGATCACACCTTCTGCACACATTAGCATGCAAACTGATTCTATGGTGCACTTCTTACGCCTGAGAGCGAAGCATGTACAGGGTATTATGAATCTGGGTGCGGATTTGATGTTGAGGGGTTATTTAAGGGGAGTGGAGACTGAACAGAGAAGTGGTCGAGCAGGTTTGGAGTCAGTTCGGCAGGGAATAGGTGTGCTGGCACACAAATGGCTACATTGTGGGCTCTCTTTAAAGGGGCATTGATACAAGATATTTGTGAGGTGGTGAGCTGGTCTTCACCGCACACATTTGCGAGGTTTTATAAATTAGATGTTACGGCATAGACTTTAACACATGCTGTACTGAGCATTGGCTCTTGAGTCCGCCAGGACTCCAGTCCTGGATAATGTTATTGTTGGCAGAGGGATTTGAAACAGGCTGTCTGGCAATACGTGAGTTAGGATATCCCATAGTGAGACACCAAAACTTATGCTTGAAAGAGAACTATAGGTTAATTGTGTAACCCCGGTTCTCTGATAGCATTAAGTGAGGTGTCTCACCAGATCACCCTCCTTGCTGTGTGAAGCGAGGAAGAGGTGTGCTTGTTTTGAATGACGTGATGATGCTGTGTCGGCCCTTTTGTACTGGGAAGTGGAACCTACTCCTGACACAAGCGTTACTTCTGCCAGCCAATAAGGGCTGGCGTAATGTAATAGGGCTTCTAGGAATACACGTAAGGGACGTATCCCATAGTGAGACACCTCACTTAATGCAAAAATAATAGCAGAATTCCTGTTGAACAACTAAATTACCCATGGCCCAGCAGAGAAAGCTTCACCAGTCAGAGAATTGTGGCTAACAAAACCTGTAAAATAAGAACTGAAGCAACCGTCCTCTCCACGAGTCATTCTCCCTGCACTCTCAAACTACTTATATATTTGTGTATATTAGAATATTTCCCAAAATATGTTCACTATATTGTTTCTATAAAATAAAATAGCTTAAAATGTTTCTGCAGTTTTATATTCGTGTAAGTACCAAGACGTGTACCTTTGTCTTTTTGTGGGATTTTCAAATACTTTTTTGGTTTAAAACAAAGTCTGTAATGTTGCGATTCACCTCGGAGCTGGTTTGTTTGGTTCATGCTTTACAACTCTTTAATGAAAAGTCTATGAAAGAAATTAATGGGAAAAATACTTCCGGAACCCAGACAGCTAAAAATTAAGCAGGCTCTGTTGCGCTCTATTGGGTAAAAATTGGATCGGAAGAATGTTTTGCTGTAAAACAAGACAGAAACACTGATTTAGCCTAGCGATTTAAAAAAAAATTGTACTGATAAAACAGAAAAATATTGATAGGTTATTATGTTAATTGCTATTACTACTGTATTAGTGACTGACATGTTGATAAATGCTTTGTGTGTACAGATTTGGCGGAGTTTGTGTTCCTCGGACTGTTTCTAATAGAGATGAGTCTGAAGATGTATGGCCTTGGGCCCAGGACCTACTTTCACTCCTCATTTAACTGCTTTGACTTTGGTGTGAGTACCATCCCACCAGATACAAATGATATACAGGAAAAGTGAATGTTCTATTTGGAATTAATGCCTGGAGGTCTGCCTTTTCAGAAGCAAAAGATAATTCTGTAATACTTTACAATAAGGTTCTATTTGTTAACATTAGTTTACAACATTAGTTAACATGAACTAACAATGAACAATACTTATATTAGTTCATGTATATTTTAACATGTAGTAATACATTTTTATAATTAAAGGTTGCATTTGTTAACATTAGTTAATGCACAAACTAACAATGAGCAATAGTATTTTTATTAACTAACATTAACAAAGATTCATACATTATGTAAAAAGTATGTTATTAAATGTTTGTTCATGATACCTAATTAATTACCTAATGTCAACAAATGGATCCTCATTGTAAAGTGTTACTGACAATCCTTTTTTCCAAGTGAAATTGAATGCTGTCAAAGCCCTGCTGTTACAGGTCGCCAAAAACAACACCTTGAAACTGACTTTCAGGACTAATGCTTTATATGCATATTTGTCTTCTGTCTTTGCTGTGTTTAGGTTATTGTGGGAAGCATTTTTGAGGTGATTTGGGCAGCAGTAAAACCAGGAGCCTCTTTTGGCATCAGTGTGTTACGAGCGCTGCGTTTACTGAGGATATTCAAGGTTACAAAGTAAGAGATCCAAAATGTCCCTTCATCTGTACAGGGTCCAAAATTGACATCTTCCAAGCACTAAATGCAAGTAATAAGTGTCATTTGTGAGTAAAAAAAGGAGTTGGCCAGTAATTTTAAAAGGAACTACAACATAATATATGGTTTAAAACGAATTGTAAGAACGATACTTTCACTTCACTGAGTGATATGCCATTCAAATCATGTTATCTGCTAAAGACAACATGTGTTGTGCACTCTCACCTTTAACCTTGATACAGTAGAAAAGGAATCGTCATAAGTCTATCTAGGGTGGCATTTTTTCTTTCTTTCTCCAGAACTCCTTTTTGCGACTCATATGTGGAATATTCATTAAGACACCAAAATTAATAAATTAGGAACAAAATCTCCCCAAACAAAAAAAGAGACATCACAGGTGACGAGGAACAACAGCTAAATAATTCCATTGTAATAAAGATAAATGATTTCTTAATAAAAATATTGCAAAATACAGTTTCATAGGAGGTATGAAATATTTATGGCCCGTACATTTTTTCCAATTTACCAGCCAGTTGTGCCAAAAAAGAAACTTTGGACCCTGTATATGTATCATATGTCCTGAAAATCTAAGTATATTTCATTCCCTAAACTGAGTTATTATGGAATACTTCGGCAGGTATTGGAACTCTTTGCGAAATTTGGTGGTGTCTCTGCTCAACTCAATGAAATCCATCATCAGTCTCCTGTTCCTGCTCTTTCTCTTCATCGTCGTGTTTGCTCTGCTGGGGATGCAGCTCTTCGGAGGACAGTAAGCACTACTGGGGATCTAATGTAGGCCCTTTACTTTTCAGAGCTCTCGTATGCTGTACCTTTGACTTTCTTTTATAAACTGACAATGAAGAAATCACCCCTTGACATGGGATTAAAAGCCCCTATCGTTTAAGTTCCTTGCTGCATAATCAGCCGTGACTCCTTCAAGCACTGCCGTTACATTTACCCCTCAGCCTCATGTTAACAAACATGACTGAGCAAATCCAGACGGCAGAAGTTTTCATTTCTCTGTTCCATTAATTATTGATTGTATGTTACAACAGTGGAATTGCATCTGTGCGCGCTTCCCAAGAGGTAAATATCAGCTTAGATGCACAAACATGCTGTCATGTGATCTACATTAATGAGAAGTTTGCTGGATAAACAAATATGAAACTGTTATTGAAACACAAAGCAATGTGAAGAAAGCTGCAGGAGAGGCAATTCCCTTTTGATATAAGTAAGTCTTTCCAGCTCTGTGCTTAGTGAAATGAAAAATTGCTTTTGTGCCTCTCTGGCACTTGGGTTTAGCTCCATAGGGCATTCATATTTAAGACTGTAGATTGACATGATAAACTGTCTGGTCCATGAAGTTGTTTTCTGGGTTGGATCAGGGATATTAGAGAGAATTTTAACATCGAGGAAATTATACACTTCAGCTTTAAAGTGAAAGTGTTTTGCAACATGACATAATTACAAATATTTGTTGTTTAATATACAGTTATGTGGAGCAGGATTTTGGACCAATGATATTTCACTGTGGGCGGGGTTTACTAGAAATAAAAACCATGAGACCAACAAAATGTCCCGATGCTTTAGAAAGCTTTGATCACTTGTCCCTTTATTGAATTGCGCATGGTTAGATTATGATATAATATATGGAAGTTACGTTTAAGAAACCATGAAAACTATAGGTATGAAAAATTATGTTAGTAGTTAGAATATGAAATGGGTTTGCAATAATTACTGAATACTGAAAGCTTAGGTTAATACAGATACAAAGCTGTACTTTAGATATATATAGTATACTCTTGCAACATTTGAGTTGTTTTTCATAATAATCAACCTTCTATCGGTAGAATGTGAAAACTGAATAATAGGGCTTGGGCAGTGAAAGAAGCATTTTTTTTTTCTACAGAATAACAGAAACAAGCTCTTGATTGTGAAATGTTTCTTCTCTCGTTATAAGGATTTCTGTTCACCTCTCAGCATTCTCTAGCAATGAGGCCCATGCAGAACTCTGAGAGTGTGAAGGAGAATGGAACAATGCAAAAGCATATTTATTATGTTTTTTATTATTAGATGCAGAGATCCATAAAGATGAGCCATGGCTATTCAAACTTCAAATGTCAAAAATTCTGAAGTATACAGACATACAGAAAGCCTTTAATATGCCTTTAGCTGCTCTATCTAATTTACCACTCATTCTTTCTATCTATCACCCCATCACTTTCTTTTCTATCTTTACATCACTCCACTCATTTATTCTTTCTTTAACTCCATCACTTTAACACCCTAGCAACTGCATACAGCCTAGCAACCATTTAGTGCACCCTAGCAACCAAAAACCTTTGACTCCCATTCAAAATGGCTTAGATGGATATCTCCTGATCAGAATGTCATAGAGTCTTCAGGTTTGGCTCATTACACTCAGTCCAGCAAGCAGCCTTTTTAGTATCACCATGGCAACTGCCTAGCAACCAGATGGTCTTACCCTGCAACCAAGTATCAAAACACATATCTCTGCACCAGAACATAGTAGAGACTTTTGGGTTGGCTCATGTGACTCAGGCTAGCAAGGAGCCTTTTGAGTATCACCCTGGTTACTGCCTAGCAACCAAATGATCTCACCCTAGCATCCAAGTAGCAAACACATATCTCTGCACCAGAACATGGTAGACACTTCCGGGTTGGCTCATTTGACTCAGGCTAGCAAGGTGCCTTTTGAGTATCACTCTGGTAACTGCCTAGCAACTAGATAATATCAGCCTAGCAACCGAGTAGCATAACACATATCTCTGCACCAGAACATCGTAGAGACTTCTGGGTTGGCTCATTTGACTCAGCCTAGCAAGGAGCCTTTTGAGTATCACTATCAGTATTAATTTCTATCTATCCGTCCATACATCCATCTATCATTTCAAACTTTCAGACAAGGCTTTTTCAAGCCAACCTAAAGTTTGTCCACAAACTTTTTTTTATCTATTTGTATTATTAAACTGCAAAATAAATATTTTTAATGAGTATTTATATTTTGTGTTCTGGTAAAAACATATAAACATCTTTAAAACAAGAAAAAAAAAATACTTGAGAATCAGAATTACCTAAGTTTTTTTTATTATATAAATCTATAAACATTTGGTGAAATTATACTTAAAACAACAACAACAAAAAACGTTTGGCAATGGGTAAGAAAACTAAATTTGTTTTTAATTTTAATTATTTTTTCCCCACTGGGAAATAGTTTTTTCTTGATACAAGCATGATTTTTTTTGGGGTGTGGGGGGGGGTTCTCTGAAAACAACAAATTCATTAGTATTGCTTTTGGAATATGGAACACATGTAGAGTGTGAACTCATATCACTTAGTCTCATAATCGTATTATTATCTTAAACATACAGTGCATGAACATCTCAGTTAGGTTCTGAAGTATGCAGGCTACTATTTAATCTCATTGTTACTCTGTTTGCAGTGTTTACTAGCAAACAGATGTCAAATAAATTTGAAAAAGATTTTGGAAATGGCAGAGCTGGCTCTGTGCTTTCTAGCATGGAACATTTAGACTCATTTAGAACATAAGACTCATCCAAAAAAATGACTTACAGTTTACCTTTTCTCTCCTAGGTTCAATTTTGAAGATGAGACCCCGACTACCAACTTTGACACTTTCCCAGCTGCTATTTTGACAGTGTTTCAGGTAATGACTGCCTGGAAATATGTGTGTGAACACTCTCATTTGATATTTATAGTATCTGCATAATGTGTTTTATCTTGTCAGATTCTGACAGGAGAGGACTGGAATGCTGTGATGTATCATGGAATCGAGTCCCAGGGAGGAGTGCACAGAGGAATGTTCTGCTCTGTGTACTTTATTGTGCTCACACTGTTTGGAAACTGTATCCTTTTCAGTAAACTGACTGAAAGTGTATAACATTTTCCGATTAACAATTTTATAGATGACCGCTTTTATCGGGATTCCTTAAAACACATTTGATCAGACACTCTCCTCAATGTCTTTTTGGCCATCGCTGTTGATAATCTTGCCAATGCACAAGAACTCACCAAGGTTGGTCTGCCTAAATATTGGAAAATGTATATCCTGTACATGGCATATATTCACATCCTCTGGCACATTTAACCATTGGTAAGAACATAAACAAGATGCCAAACAGGATGTAAGAGTTAGTTTACATTGCATAAGTGTTTCAACTCTGCGGATCCGCTGGCAGGTCCAAAAGGGGGCGCTATGTCACAAAAAAGTTTACGCCAAAAATGTCTCTGAATACTTTGATGTTCTAACACCACAGCTCGAAAGATTTTTAAAAGAATGATGAAAAGTGAAATGTGATTTCTGTAATATATAAAATACAAACGTCTCTTTTATGTGCTTGTCACTGTTGATGTAAGCCTCAAATAGCTAAAAACAAATCAGCTTCTTCCTTTAGGCGGTTTTCAAAACAATTAACCATTTTTTACTTGTCTGTGAGCTTGTGTGTGTAAATAATCCAATATTATATTTTAGATGTCCAGAAATATGCTGCAAGGGGGAGGCCACCCAAAGGCCCAAGGACGGTATCCAATGGCGTGTGTTCTGTCTTATCGTGTGCATTACGTTTAAGTTATTTCGTTTTGACTAAATAAATATATTATTTGTTTTATGATCCCTGTTTATTTTTTTTTACTCCAATTATAAAAGTTTCCAAGGATATATTAATGTTCCAATCTAAATTATTCATATTAAATTTGGTTTAACATTTGATCATCATATTTAACTATATTATATTGTACTCGTTCATTCGGATTCTAATGCCGCTTAGAGAGTCTGGCATCTGAAGTGTATGCAACGGTCAAAAATTAGCCAGCCTTGGTCATCAGACAGAGGTAACTGACTAAATACTAATTAGATGGCTGCTCATGCTTATCCTTTTATCTAAAATATATTGTATAGCCCCCCCTTATATAGTAAGCACTTAATTAGAATAACATTAATTCTCCCCAGAGGTCATGACCACTAAACTTTACAAAGATAAAGAACTATACCGAAGTTAAAAATAGCTTTATATAATCAAGCCATAGTTTCCTATATGCACACTTAGCTAGACAAATATTACAATAACCAGAGGTTTAGACTACACCCTATTTAGGCTTGGTCGATCAACTTGTTCTCCTACAGTAAATGGAAATTCCATATCGATCCTGTACACTCAAAGTACACTTGAACTAAGGCCAATCTGTTAGTCAAAGCTCTAAAGTCTCAGTCGGTGTGCCCCATGCTCCACTCAGAGCTGAGCTTTAGTCCGCTACTAACCTGGTTGCAGATTTGCAGAAACATGGACTTAACGTAATCTACTAAAGACAATATTTTCAGAGTAAATCTGAATAAACTCAAATATAACTATTTATTTTCCAGGTAAAATAATACATTCATAAATTCCAATTAGACAATAATATGTCAAATTTAAACATTTATCAAAACATAAGAAATAAGAGTTGCATACCTGGTAGAGGAAACGACACTCAGCAATTGTGCGGCAGAGTTTAGATGTTGTCTGAAATCAAAAGTTCTTTGTTATTCAATTAATTGATGTGTGTTGGCTATCAGACATCTTGGCATCGACCTTACAATGCGGTCCAGCAGGAAAAGCATGCTAAACAAATCATTGCAAATACAGTATAAGATATCAACTATTGATGATAAAATTGTATACATCACCGCAAAGGGAAGGATCTCTGAGCTCTAATGACAACTAGATTGAGTGTCTAGTCCACCCAGAGGCCAAGATATTTGATGAAACAATGGGGCTGGTGCATGAACTGAAAATTAGACTAAATGTCTATGGATGAACAAATCTGTGAGGGATAAAATGCATTAGAACGCCACCTTCATTTCAAATCGGCATTTTGTGAGGTAAGGTGATATAGGAAAAAAAAAAATTATTGTACTTGCTGCTATATAGTGGAATAGAATGCTTACAAAGTTAGGACAACAACAAAAGTTTTTTTAATTTTAATTATCATATGATTTTAAACACACAATATTTCTTATAAATAATTGGAGTCTTTTTTTATTATTTGACAGTTATGCAATATGGTGAGCTTTTAAATTTGAGTTTGAAAAATTGCAGGCAGCAGCTGAAAAATGGCTCAAAGTTGAAGAAGTTAAACAACTTTTAGAAATGTTGATATTCTAATACAATTTTCTGTAATTTTATCAAACAGAATGGGATGTATAGAGTGAGACTAATACCACACAACATTGCAGAATTAATACAATTAATTAAGCTAAAACTGTTGCTTTTTCCATCAAAAATGACATCACTTCCTAAAGGGAACTTGCTTTTATTATTTAAAGGTATACATCAAGAGAATAGCAGAATAGAAAGTAGTACTGATGAATTAAAACATAAATTGATGATTACTGATTTAAATAATATTCCCAGGAAAACGTGTTCTGCTTGAAACATTTTGATTAGAGAAAAGATAAAGAAAAACATTTAATACATCATTAATAATACAAACCATAAATATTTTATGAAAAAAAGGAAATATAAATATATATTTTATTTAATGATTAGAGTAAGGATAAAATGAAGTATATGAAGAAATTACATTTTTTTTATAGCACTTGGGTACAAAAATTGCAACATCTGCTGAAACCAAAGTAGTGAAACTATTTAAAATAAACCCCTATGTTCACTTAATTGTGATACTGCAATAAAATAAAACTAATATGATTCTAAGCTTTAGAAATTACATCCAATATACATTATGGGAACATGAAAATGTACTGAATAGTTGAAATGACCTCTAGCCATCTGTACCTGCATAGGCACCACATGAATCTCCCTCCACATATGTTAACTATGCCGAGTTAAAGAGGGAGCGATCCTATCTTCACACACTGACAGCTTTTATTGGTTTCATAAGACTGTCTGTAAGGGCTCTTTTGATCTGACTGATGTTTGCCCTGGCCAAGAAATCAAAGTAATGAAACTTTCAACCTGTCATGGGATTTACAGCCTTACTTGAAAACGGTACCAATACTATGAGGCCATAAGGCCCCTGGGACATCACCACTTTGATTTGTTGAATGTAGCGGTGCAAGCGATTGGATGCAAATGCATACTCCTCTGTCACTCTTCTGTCTTTCTCTGTCTTACTCCTCTCTCAGGATGCGGAGGAACAGGAAGAGGCCATCAGTAAGAAACTGGCTCTACAGAAAGCCAAGGAGGTAAAGGAGGTCAGCCCCATGTCGGCCGCTAACATTTCCATCACAGCGTAAGTCAGGGGGCATTAAACCTGGAGTCAGGCTATTGCCCTTCCCTTTGACTAACACCTGTTCATAACTCAACCCTGTTCTCTCTGTCATGTGCTTTTTATGTTTCTCCCATTCAAGAAAGATATTTCTCTTTGTCTGAAGTATGTGTTTGCGTCTTTCTCTGGGTTGGTTGTTTTATACATTTTCTGTTGTCACATTTATTTGGTCATCAATATGTCTCTATATGTGTTCTTTGTATGACTGGTCCTGCTCCCACTTCCACCAGTTGGTTGTTTTCACTCTGAAATTACATGAATGCTTGATTTACTCTTTGAAAATAGCTGAGGATCTTCAATCTTACTGAATGTAGCTAACAAATAAATCTGTGTTTGATTAGAATGGATCAGATTTATGTTGAGCTTTGTTATTAGTTAGCAGCACAAGCGGTAATTTAGAGAACATATTCAGCAGATATTAATCATATGTCATAATCTGATAATTTTTTCCCCTTTATTGTTTACATTTTATTGTAAACATTTTTACAATAAATTATTTTTAAAAATAATAAATTTTTTGTAGAGATATTGAAAGTAGGTTACGACCAATGATGTAAAAAAAAAAAAAAAAAAACATTTTAAAATGTGGTCTGGGGGAACCCAATTTTAAAGGAATAGTTCACCCAACAATGAAAAATCTCTCATCATTTACTCACTCTCATGCCATCCCAGATTTGTATGAATCAACACAAACAAATATTCTTAGAAAAATATCTATGCTCTGTAGGTCCATACAATGCAAGTGTATGGTGGCCAGATCTTTGAAGGTCCAAAAAGTGCGTTATAAACAAAGGCAGAAGAAACTTAATCCGTAACACTCCAGTGGTTAAATCCATATCTTCAAAAGTGAAACAGATCAATATTGAGAAACAGATAAATATTTAAGACCTTTTTTTTTTACTATAAATCTCCACTTTCACTTCCACATACTTTTTCTTTTGTTTTTGCTGATTCACAATCTTCTTACATATCGCATCCTACTGGGCAGGAAGGAGCATTTATAGTAAAAAAGTGGGTTTAGTGGGTTTCTCACCCGCACCTCTATCATATCACTTGATTTATCCACTGGAGTAATATTGATTACTTTTATGCTGACTTTATGTGCTTTTTGTACCTTCAAAGTTCTGGCCACATTCACTTGCATTGTATGGACCAAAATATGTATGAGATATTTAAAAAAAAAATCTTTGTTTGTGTTCTTTAGAAGAAATAAAGACTTTTGGATGGCATGAAGGTGAGTCAATTATGAGAGAATTTTCATTTATGAGTGAACTATCCCTTTAAAGTTTAAGAATTTTTAATGGAAAAAAACCCCACATTTGATAAAACATTTTTTCAAATATTTTGTGGAATTTTCCTTCTCAGTGCTAATGGTGGTTGCGGATTTGATATTTTTTCAAGATCCCTTGATTTTATGTTCATATTGAAATTCAAAAATATGTTTTTCTTTGAGTTAAAAAGATTAACATTTTAATGTTTTTTAAAAACGTTTTTATTGTGTTTTTTTTAATTATAAAAGACATTTTCCTTCTGGTATTAGTGAGTTCCAGTTCTTGAAAACATTTTTTTTTAATTGTACTCATTATATTATAATACAGAGAAATTAAATAATATATTAATTTAAAACTATTTTATTAAGAACTTTCCTGTAACTTTCCTTTAATATAATGAACCTGGAGGTTTAATGTCTTTCTTGCTGTAGTGCCTTTTTTGTTTTTTATTCTTTTATTTTTAAAAGTCACACTATTCTTGATATGTACGTTCTATTAAGTTGAGCGGAGTCAGAGACAGTGTAATTTATGGCTGTAGTCCCTGCCACTGACTCTGCCTGTTTCTTTACCCTCTCATGGTTTTTGTTTTTGGCATATGCAGTTTTTTAAGGCCAAAACCTGGTGCTCTTTCATGCAGCTCCTCCAACTCCAGCTCTCATTCACCGTGAGTTAATTTACTCTCTGTTAAAATCTTTTCTCCTCCTCTGTCCCAGCACACTGCTCTTTCATCACATCAGGCAGCCAAACTAGTCTCGCTGGCCAAAGTTCATATGTAGTTCATGGTTTAACTCAACTCAGTCTGTTTCACTTGGGTCATAGAGAATAATAAGAAAGATGTTGAAGAATAAGCTGAAAGAAGGGTAACACTTTATAATGACTTGTTTTTATATAACTTTCATTAATTATGATTAATTATAAAGTGGTCTAAAGTCCACTTGTGAAAAGGTTACTTTTTGCATTTTTTGATTGAATATTTTTTTGTTCATTACAAATTATGAAAATCGGAAAATCAGTATATATAAAATGATCAGAAATTAGCATAACAAATTGAGTAAACAGTTTAATTAAAAATGAGTTAATGGTCACAATTTTGCTTACATTTGATCAATGATGTAGAAATCTTAATTATTGCAGAATCTTAAATATTTCTTCTTGATTTTATAACATTTAAAATTATTAAAACCCTAAACATTTTTGTGTGATTAAATACATTAGTGTTATTATATGCAGTGTACTAAAGAAACAAAAAAAGTATATACTATTAGTGATGTGTCAGAAAGATATTAGTGTTAAACTGTTTCATTTTACTGCAACCGTGTTAGTAGAACTTTAATTAATTAATGTGCTTCATGTTCATCTTTTAACTCTCATTATCTTTGGTGCATTTCTTTAGCTAGCGGGTCAGAGAGTCTCTGGATTCGGTAGTTTAGCTGTGAGCTGGGATCATTGGATGCTGTTGGCAGTGAGCCGTATTCTCAGAAGCATCCGTCTGTTTCCCACTGAGCATCACTGCTAGAGCTTCTTTTACTGTTAGTGCCTAATGAGTCAGCAATCCTGTCAGACAGGCCCACTGTGAGAGCGGACACACAGTTACACACACACATACACACACACACACATACTATAAGCAAGCAGAAATGAGGTTCTAGGCTCTTAATAAATCCAGTAATAGAATTAAGATTGCAGAATTTGTTGTCACATTCAAAATTGTTGAGTGCAACAATGAACATTAATCAGGGTAGATGCCAAATTAATTAGACAATTAAAGTTGCTATATGTAATATTTGTACTGTACTAAATCATAAAATGATACCCATTTCAAATGCTTGTTGTCAATCTTACATATAGCACATTTAAATGAATTAACAATAGAATGAAAACGAGTTTGAGGGAAGATATACAAAATCTTGAAGGAATAGTTTACCCAAACATTTAAATTTTGCCATTATTAACCTAAATTTTGTCCCAAACCTGTATGGGTTTCTTTCGTGTAACACTAAAGGAGAAATGTAGCAGAATGTCCAAGCAGCTCTTTTCTATATAATGATAGTGCATGGGAACAGGAGATTTTAAGCTCCAAAAAGATAGCACAAAATATCATGAAAGTAATACATAGTTTGTGTAATATTCTACATCTTCTGAAGGCATACAATAGCTTTATGTGAGAAACAGACTGAAGTTTATGTCATTACTCATTGAATATCTTGCCTTGAAAATCGTGCTTGACAGCCATGGTCACCATTCATTTTCATTGTATGTACAAGTCCTAGATTACGTAAATCTTCACTCATGTTTCTGGAATTTTTAGTCAACTGGAATTTTGTATTTTTTTGGAAGATTTATTTTCAATAATTTGTTGACTGAACAATCAACAAAGGTAAACAGCAGTACAATCCATTTTACAGTCTGTACAGCTATCCTTCACAGCCTTGTTTTCATTGGTGTCAATCTAAACATAGTGTTTAATCTGATTATGGTCTGTTTTTTGAGAGGCTAAATTTAAGAACAAGGTTAACTGGGATTTGTGTTCAGGTTAACTGGGATTTGTGTTCAAATTAGTGAATTAGTTTATTTTGCATAGTTATGATAAAATGACTCCCATTTGTGCATTACTGTACATTTTAAGGCTGTAGAGATTTGCAGTGCAACCACTGGATGAGTCTGCTTTCATATTAGTTGTCTCCACTGTACGTTATAGTATGTTTCTGTGTTTTTGTTCTTTTATTTTTGTCACCATTCCTCTGTATGTCTTTCCATACTTCGTTGTTCCTTACTGATTCTCTTGTCAAATATTTGTGTTCTAACCAGTTTTCTGTGGCAGTGTGGGGATTTTTCATTTGTCTGTGTGTATCTGTGTATTTCACTGTGTGCTATATGTGTTTTAGGATTTATGTCTGCTCCCCTGCACATCACTACCTGAGGTAATAGTTCCGCATAGGCCATGACTAATGTTTCATTGTATGAATGGACATATTTTCATCATCTTTAAGACAAAAGACAAATTCTCATCCATTATGCACCTCATAGTGTTTGACAGTGACTACTGTAAATGGGACATTCAGAATCTTGACCCTTATTCTTTTCTTATATTCATTATATATATTCCCATTGTGTTAACCTGCGATTTCATTTTAATACTCTGCTCTCCAGTAAAAGTCATTCATCTATAACATTTCACTCTTTTCACTTTAAAGCTGTTGTAAGTGGTGTTTTATTTGTTTTGTTTGTTTGTTTGTTGTTTAATACAACACATATTATACCCATTCTACCTGACAGATATCACTGAAATAGGTGTCCTGAGAAAAAACACTTGTAGTAATTCAGTGCTGGTGGAAGTTAGCAATATATGGATAACACGGCTTACAGCACCTTGTTACTTGTATGTAATGTGGTACTAACAATTTGAGAACAACCCAGTTCTAATTTTGTGATAAAAGTGTGTTCATTTTCATGAGATTATAATGGCAACAGAGCATTTTGCCAAGTGTAAAAGAATAGTTCACCCAAAAATGAAAATTCTCTCATCATTTTCTCACCTTCTGCATAACACAAATGAAGATTTTTTGAAGAATATCTCTGCTCTGTTGGGCCATACAATGCAAGTGAATGGTGGCCAGAACTTTGAAGGTTCAAAAAGCATATGAAGGCATCATAAAAGTAATTCATATGACTCCAGTAGTCAAATCCATGTCTTCTGAAGCAATATGATACTTTATGCTACCTTTATATGCTTTATGACCCTTAAAGGTTTTGGTCACCATTCACTTTCATTGTATGGACCAACAAAGCTGAGATATTCTTCTAAAAATCTTCGTTTGGGTTCAGCAAAAAGATATAGTCATACATATCTGGGATGAGATGAGGATGAGTAAATGATGAGAGAATTTCAGGTGAACTATTCCATCAATGTTTCATAGTAAAAACTAAAAGTCTTTTTAGCAAGTCAGTCAAAGTCTTTTGAGCAAGTCAGTCCACTAGGCAGCCATTTTTGAAAAGCTCTCAGGCAGGCTGGGCAGCTGTTTTTCTATGTAAATAAGCGGCATACAAGTGCAACTCCTATCTACTTGAATGGGGAAAGACCGAAATTTCCAAAGCGGTTGGTCAAGATTACGATCAAAGAACATATTTCAAATCAGTAGTAAAATCTGACAACAATGGTAACATAAATTTAGATTCTTTACCTCTGATTACACTTAAAAACGCAATTTTCTTGATTGACAAACTATGTCTTTATCTAATAGGTGATTGTCTCTTTAACCTCTAAGTTGGGACTTCTTTTTCTACATCTTTTGTCTGTTGGGCATTCCAATTGCTCCCATTCATTTGAATAGAAGTAGCTAAATAGTCTCTGGTAATACTCATGCAACTTACAGATCCCATTCCCCTCTCTCCCCCCCCCCCCATATTTCCTTTCTTCAATCAATAAAATGGCAGAAAGTCCAAAGGAAAAGGAAAGGGATAGTTTAATAAAAAAATTAATATTCTGTCATTAATTACTTAACCTCATGTTGTTCCAAATCTGTATGACTTTCTTTTGCCATCTTTTCAATACAGTTGCCATTTCATTACCATTGTATTAAAACGGCCTGCAATATACATTAAAATATCTCCTTTTGTGTTCACCATAAGAAAGAAAGTCATACAGTTTTAGAACGACATGTGGGTGAGAGAGAATTTTAGTTTTATGAGTGAACTATTTCTTCAAGATCATACTTTTAGGTCTGTCATATCAAATCAGTCTATAAATTCAGAGTGTTCTCTTTCCCAACACCTGTCTACACATTGCTGTAGTTCACTCATCACGCCTGCACCCTGGAACAACGCCTTCCTGCTAGAGGTGTGCTCAGATTAAAGCGATGAGGAGAAGAGAAAAGGCAAATGAAAGCAGAGACGTGTTACTTTTCCTCTAATGAATCTTTCCTTTACCCTGAGAATCGTCTTGGGATTAATGTACTCTTTGTGCTAAATGAATAAGAAATAAGGCATAGGATAACATTACCCAGTAGAACATTTCACATTAAATTTCTAATCGAGGTTCTCTCTTAATGGAAGGGTAGATTTTAGTCCATTAAACCAGACAAAGGCCACTAAATTGTGCATTTGTTGTGTATCATAGGTATAGGATGCATGGTTAAAGTCAACATGAAATCAAAATTGACCCTGTTTACTTTCTTAATGCACATTCTTGGGTCTCATTCACTCATATATGCATATATGTAGAAGAAGTAGTTCTCAAGCAAAATTCCTGTCGGATTAACAACAGTTGTGTACACCCACAAATACAGTGAGGGAAAAAAGTATTTGATCCCCTGCTGGTTTTGTACGTTTGCCCACTGACAAAGAAATGATCAGTCTATAATTTTTATGGTAAAACTATATTAATATTTTTTTTAATTTTAATGGTTAATTTGAACAGTGAGAGACAGAATAACAACAAAAAAAATCCATTAAAACACATGTCAAAAATGTTATAAATTGAATTGCATTTTAATGAGGGAAATAAGTATTTCACCCCCTCTCAATCAGAGATTTCTGGCTCCCAGGTGTCTTTTATACAGCAAACGAGCTGAGATTAGGAGCACACTCTTAAAGGGAGTGCTCGTAATCTCATTTTGTTACCTGTATAAAAGACACCTGTTCACAGAAGCAATCAATCAATCAGATTCCAAACTCTCCACCATGACCAAGACCAAAGAGCTGTCCAAGGATGTCAGGGACAAGATTGTAGATCTACACAAGGCTGGAATGGGCTACAAGACCATCGCTAAGCAGCTTGGTGAGAAGGTGACAACAGTTGGTGCGATTATTCGCAAATGGAAGAAACACAAAAGAACTGTCAATCTCCCTCGGTCTGGAGCTCCATGCAAGATCTCACCAAGTGGAGTTGCAATGATCAAGAGAACGGTGAGGAATCAGCCCAGAACTACACGGGAGGATCTTGTCAATGATCTCAAGGCAGCTGGGACTATATTCACCAAGAAAACAATTGGTAACACACTACGCCATGAAGGACTGAAATCCTGCAGCGCCCGCAAGGTCCCCCTGCTCAAGAAAGCACATGTACAGGCCCGTCTGAAGTTTGCCAATGAGCATCTGAATGATTCAGAGAGAACTGGGTGAAAGTGTTGTGGTCAGATTAGACCAAAATTGTGCTCTTTGGCATCAACTCAACTCACCGTGTTTTGAGGAGGAGGAATGCTACCTTAATCCCATAGAAAATCTGTGGAGGGAGCTGAAGGTTCGAGTTGCCAAACGTCAGCCTCAAAACCTTAATGACTTGGAGATGATATGCAAAGAGGAGTGGGGCAAAATCCCTCCGAGATGTGTGCAAACCTGGTGGCCAACTACAAGAAACATCTGACCTCTGTGATTGCCAACAAGGGTTTTGTCACCAAGTACTAAATCATGTTTTGCAGAGGGGTCAAATACTTATTTCCCTCATTAAAATGCAATTCAATTTATAACATTTTTGACATGCATTTTTCTGATTTTTTTGTTGTTATTCTGTCTCTCACTGTTCAAATTAACCTACCATTAAAATTATAGACTGATCATTGTTTGTCAGTGGGCAGACGTACAATATCAGCAGGGGATCAAATACTTTTTTCCATCACTGTATGTTTTACCTTCGTTCTAATGTTGATGAATCTCAGATTGAGATATAATACACATCATTTTTGTTACTATAAAATAGATAAGACTTAATCACTTCGTTATTCAGTTTCTAATAATATACTGTACTGTATACTATATAAAGTTCTGTACATGTGGTTTCTGTTCATTCTAAATTTTATTGTAAATTTAGAACAAATTAAAGTGCTTACTTCCTGATGAATCATGTTTCCTGAGATCCATTCAATTCCCGGGAATTAATATACTGTTTTGCTCTGAAATACTTCAAACTATGGAAGTAAAATGGGTTGCAATCTGCAGTTCACGTTGACTTTAAATTTCATGAGTCAAACCATTATCCACAAACACTTGCAGGATGAGTAAAGCATGTCCATAAATGATCTTTGTGATTTGGCATCCATAAAGACCTTCTTTTCATTTGAATAACTGCTCAAAACTTCCACCCTTATTGTGACATATTGCAGCTATTCAATGTGAAGCACTATTTTGAAATCAATTTTCTATGAATTCTATGATGAATTTATGAAACTTTATGTAAAAGTGTTCAGATCCAATCACACATCTGCTGACATTAAAGGGGGTCTCGACATGGATGGAGACTAGGATCAACATCTTGCCTAACTGTGTTGTATTTAATGGAATAGTTCACCCAAATATTAAAATTAAAAACTCATCAGTTACTCACCCTCATGTTGTTCAATCCTGTATGCACTTCTTCTGTGTAAAACAAAAAGGCAGAATGTTATGGACTGAGAACCTCAGTTTTACAATGAAAGTGAATAGTGACATTCTGCAAGTCGTTTGGGTTTGATATGAGAGTGAGTAAATGATGACAACTTTTATTTTTGGGTGAACTATCCCTATAATCTATCTGATGCTGACAGTAATATTTCCATGAATCTTCTCTTCTTTAGTAAAGAGCAGCAGCGCTCCCTGAAGATGATGTCTGTGTGGGAGCAGCGCACCTCCCAGATCCGCAAGCATATGCAGGCCAGCAGCGAGGCGTTGTATGAAGAGGAGCTCAACCCTCGCTTGACCTCCAACCTTCTCCTTCGCCCTGACATCACAACCCACTTGGACCGGCCTCTGGTAGTTGAACCTCGCAGTGATGGCCCCATCAGCCCTCACAGAGACAGGGACAAGCCCCAGGAACCACAAAGGAATGCCGGTATGCAGGATGAAAGAGATCCTCCTATGATGGAACCCCTGCAGTCCCACCCACCACGCAAGCACCACCGTCACAGGGAGCGGCCATCTAATGAGACCAATGAGAACGGAGACACGGTCCACAGCAAAGAGGGCAGACATCACATTCATCACAGCCGCAGTAAAGAGCATGATGGGACACTCTGGAAGGAGGGAAAGAGCGACAGGAGCCGGAGCCGAGAGGGAGGCCGCAGACACCACCACCAGAGCTCAGTGGATGAGGGTGGAGAGAGAGAACATCGGCACCATCACTCCCACAGACATAACAAGGAGGGCAACGGAGTGGTCAGTGCTGGGGGGAAGAGTGAAAGGAGGTCCAGGCATAAGGAGGGCTCGCATTCAGGAACAAGAGAGGAGGAGAGGTGCTCCAGAGGGGAGAATGGAGGTAATGGAGGGAGGAGGCGGCACAAGCCGCGTACCAGTAAAGCTCAGTCCACGCTGGAGGGAGAGGAACAACTAGGGAATGGAGAGAATGAGGAGGGCAAGTCACACAACCACAGGTAAAACTTTCTTACTAAAAAGTCTTAAATGAATTTTCTTGTGTAAAATGTATTTCTTACATTGACCTTTCCCGAAGTTGTTTACAAAAGAACATTGTATGTTATCAATTGAGACTATTGGTCTTTGTTCTCTTTAAAGGGATAGTTCACCCAAAAATGAAAATTCTCTCATCATTTACTCACCCTCATTCCATCCCAGATGTATATGACTTTATTTCATCTGCAGAACACAAATTAAGATTTTTAGAAGAATATTTCAGCTCTGTTGATCCTTTCAATGCAAGTGAATGGTGACCAGAAATCTGATGGCCAAAATTGCAGAAAAAAGCATCATAAAAGTAATCCATAATAATCCAGTGGTTAAATCTATGTCTTTAGAAGCAAAAATATAGGTGTGTGTAAAAAACAGATCAAAGTATATAGAGTAATTTTTTACTATAAATCTTCACTTTTACTTTCAGACATGAAAGTGAGAAACCAGAAGACTCTGACAACAAGAGGAACGTTGGTCAGACTGGAGGAATGAGCACACACATTCCTGTGACCGTCACATCTCCTCCAGGAGAGACGACCCTCATACCCAGTCAGTAATTCTCATACAGGCCATTTCAGCTCACAATGACTTTTTTTTCCACTAATTTTATGCTCACATATTAAGTTGCATTCGTGTGCTAGTTTCTAAAGGAAATGAAAGGGATAGTTCACCAAAAAAAATTAAAATTCTGTTACCATTGACCCACCCTCAATATGTTCCAAACCCATATGACTTTCTTTCTTCCTTGGAACACAAAAGGAGATAGACAGAATGACAGCCTCAGTCACCATTCACTTTCAAAGTATGGCCAAAGATGCAGTGAAAGTTAATGGTGACTGAGACTAACATACTTGTATGTTCCATGAATGAAAGTGTATTAAAAATATTAATATATATTATTAAACACTGGGATAAATGAAAGTATTTTAACTTGTGAAAAATTACTCACTTCCCCAATTTTAAAAGCCAATATTATAGATGCTGGGAAAAGATGTTCTAGGAGAGCTTACAATTATACAGAATTTGGCTTTTGGCATTTTAAAGAGTTGTGAATAGGTTTTAAAATATATTGATTTCCACATGACATTTTTTTGTCTCTTCAGTGAACAGTATAGACAGCGAGACAATGCCTATGACTGAGAAGAATCTGGAGGATCTGAACCAGAGCAGCCCTCGTCCCATCCTACCTTTCAGCTCAATGTTCATCTTCAGCCCAACCAATCCGTGAGTGTGTGGCAGTGTTGGGGAATAGCAAGCTAGACGTAGCAATGCTATTAACTTAAATGAGTTTTGTGGCTTTCATGATGTGTCTATTATCTTTGAAGCCATCTTGTGCATGCTTAAAAGATGACTAAAAGAACCTTGTTCTGTTCACATTTAAAATTGACATTGTTTCTCTTCTACTGTTGGAAAAGGACCAACAAAAATTATGACTCATTTTGCACTACACAGATTTTTGTCCAATCAGTGCTCTTTAGAATGAGAATGTCCCTCCCCGTTTTCAAGCAACAGTTTCAAAGTAGCTTCCCCAACACTTGCGTGTGGAATCTCAAACATGCACAACTGTTGTAGATGGCGAATGGCAAACTACCAAGGCTGTTATATGGGCAAATGTTTTTGCTTATTACCCTTCTGAACCATCCCTCAGATTTGCTGTAAAGTTTGACTGTGTGTGTTTTAGGTAAACACTTTACATGTTAAACAGATCTTTAAGTCTAAAAGACATCCAATGCTATAAACCTCTACTTAAAGCTATGTACTGAGGAGCAGCTTCCAAATACATCATATATAACCTAGCTGTCTATGGCCCTGCTGGGGTTCCAGTCTTATTGTATTGTCTTCTAACAGTGCCTTGAGTGTGACATTTCCTTTATACATCAGTTCTATAAAGAAGTTAATATCGAAAACATACATTTAAGACACAAAATAGACAGTTGTTTTGTCTATTTTTAACCAACATTTTTCCAAACAAAGCCAAAGTGGTATTGCCGCCTAGCCACATACAGCCTGATTGGAACCTCGCAAACACAGAAAGGTGAAGTTATATAAACAGTAAAGCACCTCAATTAATTTACACTAAATGTCAGCACTGATTGAATGCTGCTTGGCAAATAATATTAGAGGATTGGAACCACCTATTGTAAAATACTAATTACCAGTGATCAAATGTCTATAGATACATCCAAATAAATGTTTTTGAGTCAGAATTAAAGGAATTGTTTACCCAAAAATGAAAATCTGAGTGCTGATCATTTACTCACCCTCGTGTCATACCAGATGTGAATGACTTTTTTTCTTCTGAAGAACACAAAGATTTTTAGAAGGATATCTCCACTCTGTAGGCCCACACAATGCAAGTGAATGGTGACCAAAACTTTGAAGCTCCAAAAAGCACAAACTGAGCATAAAAATAATCCATAAGACTCCGGTGTTTTAATCCATGTCTTCTGAATCGATCCAATAGGTTTTGGTGAGAACAGACCAAAATATATATTTTCAAAATATGTTTCCACAATAAATCTTGACATCTGCATTCTCCTTGACAATCATGATTTCAAGCTCAATTAAACTTCCTAGCTCCATCTAGTGCTTTGTCCATGCATCAAGCACTTGGAAGTGTAATTGGTCTTGAAATTATGATCGTGCCTAGAGACTCCAATTGCAAGATGTACAGTGTAAAATTTGTTTATTTTGGTCTGTTCTCACCCAAAAATGATTAAATTGCTTCAGAAGACATAGATTAAAACATTGGAATCTTATGGATTACTTTTCATGCTGCCTTTATTTGCTTTTTGGAGCTTCAAAGTTTTGGTCACAATTCACTTGCATTGTGTGGACCTACAGAGCTGACATATTATTCTAAAAATCATTTCTTTTGTTCTGTAGAAGGATCTAGGATGACATGAGTAAATGATGAGAGAATTTGAATTTTTGGTGAACTATCCCTTTAAATAAGATCTATTGTCATTAGCCTCCCTTTGATGCTGTGTAATTTTTTGTGTAGGGTGAGGCGTCTGTGCCACTACATTGTAAGTCTACGTTATTTTGAGATGTGTATCCTGGTGGTTATTGCCATGAGCAGTATAGCCCTGGCTGCTGAGGACCCAGTCCAAGCCAATGCCCCTCGTAACAATGTGAGTCAACACTTTAAAAATTCATATCTTTTGTCTGACTTTTCAAAGTCACATTTTGTCAATGTGACTGAACTTTTTTCCAATATGTCACAATGAACTGATGACAATCTGCCTTTGCTCTTTTATTTATAGATTTTTGTACAATTCACTTTATAGGTGCTGAAGTATTTGGACTATGTCTTCACTGGTGTTTTCACATTTGAGATGGTCATTAAGGTAGGTGTAAGGTAAATCACTGTACAGTATTCCTCGGGGATCTGCACAGGATCCTTTTAATAGACGTGACCCAGAAGCCTTCTCAAGTTATGAGCTGGATTTATATGAGGATATTTGATGCCTGTCTCTCTTTCTCTGTTCCTAAGATTATATATTTCTAGACTATTCTCATTTACTTCTGAATGAATGAAACACTGTGAGCATGTCTTAATGTGCTATTTGGGTTCAAAATTTGGGTGCCAGGGTTTTAACCTCAATGATATTTCATATTTAAGCAATATCACACAAGCAAGTTTGAATATTGATTGAGTATTGAATGGGTCTGATTGGGCAGCATCATGCCACAGCATGAACGATTGCTAGTG
Source organism: Moxostoma hubbsi (assembly GCA_032164185.1). NCBI lineage: Eukaryota > Metazoa > Chordata > Actinopteri > Cypriniformes > Catostomidae > Moxostoma > Moxostoma hubbsi. Next base: position 3,213,345 of record JAVLUX010000215.1, read on the forward strand.
TAATATTACTTTTGTAAAACGATTCTATAAACAAGAAGTTCATATTGAGTGACACCCTGAGCAATGCAAAGAATGACAGGGTATTTTGAACAGCAAAAAGCACAGACAAGAGTGGTACAAGCTGTAAAGCATCCCAGTGATACCACACTAAATTTCAACACTCTTGGACCACTGCTTGTCCAATCAGAGTAGAGGCCTGTTACTGACTGTATAATGCTTTTTTTCTTCATCAGATGGTGGATTTAGGTTTATTACTGCATCCCAGTTCGTACTTCAGAGATCTATGGAATATTCTGGACTTCATTGTGGTCAGCGGTGCACTTGTGGCATTTGCATTCTCGTAAGTGTCCCAGTATTTTTAAATCCTGACTGAAACCCACACAGCTATTAGACGGTTCTCAAAACCTTTACTTTGCACAACTTTTATCATTGATTTTCTTTGCTGTGTGAATCCAGAGCTGGAAATTTGATATGTGTTAAATTCCTCTCATTTATCATGCTGTGAGCAGTGGGCAAGAAAAGAAAGCTTTGATTAAGATGTTCGCCAGCTCTCACTGATCTGCTGTTTCCTTCCTGTCCTTTGGGTCAATTAAAATCACTTTATTCGCATTTCGAAAATGCATTCCTTGTTGTTATTCATTAAAGAGAATGAGTGCATGTATGTCTCTGTGTTAATATGTGTGTGTGTGTGTGAGTTTGTGTATGTGTGGGAGCTAATAAAGGTGTTGTCTGATAAGATCAGCTGTTTGCTTATGTTCAGTGGTGTAATGGATGGGCCACTGCAACACTTTAGTATTGAGGAAATGCTATTAGATGCTTTTAGAAACAGTTAGGGAACCTTGCCAGTTCAACAGAAACAGAAAGTGAGCTGAAAAAAAAAACACCTAAGCCGTTTTGCTGGTTTTAGTTGTTCCGCCTGGTTTTAGAGGATTTTTGGATGCTTATCTGTTGGGCAGGCTGGGAGACAACCTGAATATCATATTGTCAAGAATGGGAGGCCAGTTAGACTATCTAACAACTTAGGCTAGTTTAAGTTGTTTTTTTGTTTTATTGTTTTCAGCACAGTTCCTGATATTGGCTTGTGAATTTGAGCTATAACAAGGGCATCTCAGAATAAGTGGTATTTTGGCTTGTTGTCTTCAAAGCAGACATGTACCGCCTAAAATGTCTACTTCCTGTTTGTCTGAGTGTTTTTTGCTGTGATGTCATGTCAAATCTGAGGCATGTTATATATGTGTTCTGTTGTGCTGTCACTGACTTCCATCTCTTCCTCTGTTTCTCTCTGCTTGGAATCACTTGAAGGAGCTTCATGGGGTAACGCCTTAACTCTCTCTGTGTCCTTGTTTCTGTCTTTGTCTCTCTCTTTCACTCTTCGTCTTATTGCCTGTCTCTGTGAGTCGAATAATGCTTAGGTCATAGGCAAATGTTGATGCATGGAATTTTCTGCAGTTTTTCAGCCTCTCCATAATTCATCAATGAGCAGCATCACATGCACGTCTGCAGTAGGGACAGGTCACGATGGTCGACTAGTCTCCAACAGCTGATTATTTAATTAATGAGGTGGACTAGTTAATCTGTATATACACACTGACTGAGCACTTTATTAGGACACAATGGTCCCAATAAAGTTCCCTAAGAGGTCTTCTGCTGTTGTAGCCCATCCACTTCAAGGTTCGACATGTTGTGTGTTCTGAGATGCTATTCTGCTTTCTACAATTGTACAGAGTGGTTATCTGAGTTAATGTAGACTTTCTTTCAGCTCGAACCAGTCTGGCCATTCTCCATTGACCTCTCAAATCAACAAGGCATTTCCATCTGCAGAACTGCCGCTCACTGGATGCTTTTTGTTTTAGGCACCATTCTGAGTAAACTCTTGAGACTGTTGTTCGTACAGAAATACTCAAACCAGCCTGTCTGGCACCAACAGTCATGCCACGTTCGAAATCACTGAGATCAAATTTTTTCCACATTCTGATGATTGATGTGAATATTAACTGAAGCTCCTGACCCATATCTGAATGATTTTATGAATTGCTGTACTGCCACATGATTGGCTGATTAGATAATTGCATGAACAAGTTGGTGCACAGGTGACCTTAATAAAGTGCTTAGTAAGTGTATATTTTTTGTATATATTTTTACATGTGAAATTTTTATCTCACTGTTTTTTTAGTGTCTCGTATGGGGTCGTTCTGGCCACCCTACATTTTTGAAAACATGTAGTTTTGCACATCCCTAATTTGCAGCCTAAGTTCTTAATTGTTCTTTCTTCATATCGTTTCATTCTCCAGTCATAAGGGATAGATGCTATTCATCTATTTCATTCCTTCAAAATATTCCTACTGCTGTCAGTATGTCGCAGTGGTACTTACAGTATATGGAGCATCCTGGACAATCCCCACAGTGCCTGTAGACAGGATGGTTTGTTTATGTGTATTTTTGTACAGCTCAGTGCATGTGCCATATCAAATCAAAAGATGATCTGTCAGATAAGGTTGTAATGGCATATCAAGCAGAGCAGGTCTGGCTTTTTTTGGCCAATGTTTGCAGCATTGTTCACTTGAGACATCACTCCAGCTCTCCATTGAATTGACGGGCATGAGAATATGAACATATTTACATGCTCATCTCACTGCATGCTATCAGATTCACATGAGATCCTGCTGGGATTGGCCAGTGTGCTCTGTGGAGTTGAAACATAATATTAAAGCATAACATTTTGCCCATATGCCAAAATCAAATCATATGCTTCTTTGAGACTTGCTAGTTCATAGTTTTTGAACAGTAAAGTGTAACATTACATTGCTGGCATTGCAGAGCAAGCAAAATGTGAATGTTACCTTTCAACCATGCTCAAGATGATCTGACTCAGATCTGAACTGTTGTTAGAGCTACATCGCAAGCATTTCTTTTTAGCATGTCTTGTTATCCACTCCAGATATTGATCATGTTGGTCCATGTTGGTTCAGATCCATTTTCAGATGTTCCTCTCTCTGTCAAGTCTACCCTTCATCTCTGCTACAGCTATCTCTGCAGACTCCACCAAATGAATCTGTCATTCTGCAACCTTAAAACAAACAAAACGCATTTGGAATTGTCTGTTTAAGCCACCATACAAAGCCTTTTCCTCCTTTTGTCAGTTTCCAAATCATTTGCCTACAAACACTCTCATAGCTTCCTTTTACTTCGGCATACAGAACAGTCATTATATAATGTGACAAAATGTAAAAAATCTCTTTTTTTGTTCTGTTTGAAATGTTAAGCCCAGTGTTTTAAAAAGATTATGTGGTTAAAGGAGTAGTTCACCCAAAAATTTAAATTCTGTAATTTACTCTCCCTTGTGTTGCTGCAAATTACTGACTTTCTTCTGTGGAACACACACACACACACACACACACAAACACACACACTCACACACACACACACACACACACACACACACACACACACACACACACACACCACACAAAAGATGTTAGAAAGAATGTAAGCCTCTGTCACCATTCGCTTTCATTGCATTTTATTTTCCGTACAATGAAACGTAATAGTGACAAAGGCTGTCACTCCCTGTGACCATTCCCTAGACATTTTGCCAACCATCTCCGTGATGACAAAATTTTAATTTTTGGGTGAGCTATCCCTTTGACTTTAAGTGCAGAGGTACTTACTGTACTCAGCATGTCATAATGTTTTGCCTTGTGCTTGTGTTCTTTTCATTCATTAGATCACAGCAAAGCATAAACAGGTGGGGAACCCCCGATATTCTACCTTCTCTTTGATATCCTTCGTTATCCCATTGTCCTGGGTTGACTGGGATAATGTCCTTTACTATCGCTGCATATAAGTGGAGTGAGAGTATCTGTACAGGGTTGGAGCCTCTACAATAACACTGATATCTTTTATCAGGACCTCGCAATGAATGTTGTATTATTGTGAAACAACTTTTACTGACCGTAATTATTAGCTGGGGTTCTGTGAAAGTCATCAGAGTGTGTATTGAGACATTATTGAAGCTCTGTTTGTGTGTATTGGTTTTGGGGGATCACAACAGGCCCTGTACAGTGAATGCATGCTAGATTCATGTGCATCAGGGAGCTTGGGTGGAGTTGCATGACTTACCAAGCCCTGTAATTGGGCCAAAGGATTTACTTCACCATGCTGATTGGTGACCATGCTGTAAGGTTTCTGCTGATTGGTGGTTAGATTGGTGTTAGAGGATTTAGAGAAGAATGTATGGACTGTGCATGTGTGTGTAGACATTGTTGCTGCCTAGTGGTTAAGATCGCTTAGATTAATGATAAAAACCTACAAATATAATACATCACTTGTCCTCTCAAATAGAAAGGTAATTTGTATGTATTTTATTTTGAAAGCTGAATAGAGGGATAGTTCTCTTTTGGGATTTTTATATTTTAAGCATTTTCACTATTATCTCTTGAAGTTTTTTTCTACTGATTCTTCTGTCAGCACCAATCATACATCTGCCAATGCCTTTTTATACCAATGCTTTGTTATCTGAGTTAAAGATCATTAATCGATTGCGTGATTTTGATACTCTCTTAGAGAGCCTGTTGTTTTCTCTTCACTGGAAGAACCAAACAGTCCCTGCAACCCAGTGCAAAGTACTTTACATCTGATTCAGCCAACAGATATCACCATGTCCAAATCAACAGGCACAAATGCAGTGTTAGGATTGCTGTTGTATTACTCAACATACTGTATTTGGACATGTCTGTTAAATAGTTGTAATGTAGCATTCAATGGAAAGTAAACCCATTAACCATGGGGCTTAAAGGGATAGTTCACCCTATAAATAAAAATTAATTTCATTCAATTCATTTACTCAATCTAATGTTTTTTAAAACCCGTATGACTATGTTAGGCAGCATGTCTCAATTACTAATTTCCTTTCATTTCATCTTTTTTCCACGTAAATAAAGTGAATTGTTACTGATGCTGTCATTTTACCTAACATTTTATTTTGTTTCACTGAGAATAAAAAAGTCATGGGTTTGAAACAATATGAGGTTGCGTAAATTATGACAGGACTTAAATTTTTGGGTGAACATTATAAAGTGAACGTTATTTAAATTAATGTAATGTCTCATAATAAATATGATTCTTTTTGCTATATGTCTATCTAATTTTTAAGGCTTTCGTTGTTCATATGACAATGACATATTTTTTTTATATAATAAATCCGTTATCAACTGTGCTTGTCCATGCAATTACTACATTAAATGGCATTGTAAGCTTGGCAGTGATGATTTGAGCATTCAGAAGCTAAAGCATGAATGATTTCCACTCAGGGTTGTTCTTTTCTTTAAGGGTGAAATAACTTGGAAACTCTATTTGATTTAGTCTTCATCTTTTAAATGTGTTTTATTTCAATGAACCTTGTGTTGCATTGAATACATGGAGTGTATTCAAATAAATGCAGTCAGTTAATAGAGTCGATGCATTTGAACGTCAGCTTGATAAAGACTTAAAAGCAAAACAGCATTGGTTGCTGACAAGAAACAATGCCCTTTTTCAGGGTGGGGTTTCTTTGTTATCATAGGTGGTGTGTTTGTTCTGTAAGAATCTGATGCACAGCAGTGTTTGGGTTGAATCCATGTTGCCTTTTTATTTTTTGCATGAGGGTGCTAAAACTAATGTATCATTTAATAACATTTACAACAGAGCCCATGTATTGTATAGGTATTAACCAGTACCTGCATGTAATACAGATTGCATTTCATACTCTTGTCACCAAGGCATGTGCTTTTGTGGAACAACACCAGTCCGTTTTTGAACGATTTAAAGCTGCAACACTTAAAACTTTGTGCAAAACAGAGTTGGCTGTTTATTCAGTTTGTTGAGTCTATAAAGAGGGGTGAGTATTATGTTTAGACTAGTTTTGGTTAGTGCCCAAATGTTTATATTTTAATCAAAGGAAACACTACATCATGTTCACTCACATTCTCACATGTTTTGTCTGTGGCTAGCCATAGCATGTTGGCATGTGTTTGATTCTGCATTTACTGACCCTTTGCTTGTTTTGACTTGTGTAGAGGGACAAAGGGCAAAGACATCAGCACCATTAAGTCCCTGAGGGTGTTGCGAGTATTGCGGCCTCTGAAGACCATTAAACGTCTACCAAAACTGAAGGTACATTTTTCATTTCATTATGATGCTGAACTCCTGCAGTTTTCGTCACAGTGAGATATCAGCTAAAACTAGTAGAAGGCTGGTATAGCTGGTCTCGCAGTTTGGCCAAGCTAGTGTTTCTCTGGTCTCCCAGCCTGGTCAAGGTGGTGTTTAGCTGATCTCACAGCCTGGTAAAGCTGGTATTTAGCTGGCCTAGCTTGTCTGCCAGCCTTGCCAGCATAATGTTTAGCTGGTTGAGCTGATCGGCCACTGGTCTCCCATTCTGATCAGTTTTCAAGTGCCTAAAACCCCTTTATAACCTAAAAAACAGACCAGCCTGACCATTTTGACCAGCCTTCGAGACCGGTTAACCACCTAGGCAGTTAAAACCTCTTAGTGCTGCTTTGCAGATAACTGGAAATAATTTATTCTCAGCTGTGACAGATTAAATGTGTAAATTTGTATCTGTTGATACTCCAATTCTGTCGTAATGGTCTGTAAAACGATCTCATTCAGCTTTTTAACTTTAGTTGGTTGTTAATGGGCCAGATTTTATGCCAAAATTTAGTGTATGTGTATGCGTGCTCTCTCTTAGGCTGTGTTCGACTGTGTGGTGAACTCCTTGAAGAACGTGCTAAATATCCTCATTGTCTACATCCTGTTCATGTTCATCTTCGCTGTCATTGCTGTGCAGCTCTTCAAGGGCAAGTTTTTCTTCTGCACAGATGAGTCCAAGTCCCTGGATAAAGACTGCAGGTAGAGTGGGATTAAAACAGGGAAACTGAATATAGGGGGCTGCTTTCTGACGCCTGAAGCACTCCCTGCAGGCATGCAGCAGTACTGTCTAAATCTATGCTGAATTTAGGGAAGAAAATGTAATCGATTTATGGCACTTTAAAGGGATAGTTCATCCAACATAAAATAATTCTCTCATCATTTACTCACCCTAATGCCATCCCAGATATGTATGACTTTTTGTATTCAGCTGAACACAAACTAGGATTTTTTGAAGAATATCTCAGCTCTGTAGATTCATACAATGCAAGTGAATGGTGGTAAGAACTTTGAAGGTCCAAAAAGCATATATAGGTAGCATAAAAGTAATCCATAATACTCCAGTAGTTACATCAATATCTCATGAAGTGATATGATTGGTGTGGGTGAGAAACAGATCAATATTTATGTCCTTTTTTGCACTTTCACATAAAGTTCTGGTCACCATTCACTTGCATTGTTTGGACCTACAGAGCTGAGATACTCTTAAAAAAATGTGGTGTTTGTATTCAGCAGAAGAAAGATAGTCATACACATCTGGGACGGCACGAGGGTGTATGTACATATAAGTACATTGTATCAAATGGTTAAGAACATAGAAGTTAAGGCCACCTGATATAAATTGTGTCCTATTCTTTTTTCGCTCAGCTTTTAAATAGTTCATAATTTCCATCAACCAAATATTGACTTCAGAGCCAATCACACTTTTGGGTCAGTTCTTTCCAATGAATTAGTCAAAACACTTCACCATCAGTCTGAAAGATTCCTTAGTGAAAAGTCATTGAAATTCATTGGGAACCCTGACTCTTAAGGTTAAATGATTGTAACCAGTTCAGTCAAGTAATGCTCTATAAAATTAACATATAGTGCTCTGTCTTTTGTTTATGTTTATCAGAGGGCTGTTCTTAGATTATGAAAAGGATGGGGTGGCAGCCCAGCCTAGGGTGTGGAGGAAATATGACTTCCACTATGACAACGTGTTGTGGGCGTTTCTCACTCTCTTCACTGTTTCCACTGGAGAGGGCTGGCCCACGTAAGTCACATACACAAGCATTCACATTTATAAACAATCTTTGCCTGATTAAAAAAAGTCAAATTATGTACAAATCACAGATTTTTGGCAGTTGGTTATATTTTATTTTATACTGTATACCTGTTTACTTTTTCAGCATGTTTTTGTAAGGATTAAAACTCCATAAAAGATTCAGAAGATAAAGACTTCCTTGTGTCCTCTGACCCCTCAGTGGCCTTTTATTCTCTCACTTTAAAGGCAATAATCAGTTTGAAGTGGAGCCTTTGAGGCTATGAGTTATTGGTAGAGATTAACTCTCAGCAGGCAGACTGGGCAGACATTCATGAATCTGTATCAATTTTGTGGCTACCCAAACTCACACCAAATTATGAATGTTACTGTAATTATTTTTATCAGTAGTTCACAAGCTTTTTTGGGTAAGCTTTCCACATCTGTAATGTAACTCCTTGTCCCCTCTACTCTCTCAAATTTTACTAAAATTATTTCAGTGTATTTGGGAATTTAGTGATGCATGATATGTAAAAATGCTAAACTGGTTGGACTGCAGATTAAGATCGGAAGTTCATTGGAGGGTTTCACATGCTTACATTTTGTTTTAATTTTTAGTAATTTGGCCTGACCGCAAATACAAATATTATACTATACGTATATATATATATATATATATATATATATATATATATATATATATATATATATATATATATTCTTTTTAGAAATGTCAATTACACCAAACCAAACTCAAACCTATTTACTATATTTTGCCCTACCTGATATAATGGTGGCATGTTGTCTTTACACAGGGTTTTGAAGCACTCTGTGGATGCCACATTTGAGGACCAGGGTCCCAGTCCGGGCTACCGCATTGAGATGTCCATCTTTTATGTGGTGTATTTTGTGGTCTTCCCCTTCTTCTTTGTCAACATTTTTGTGGCCTTGATAATCATCACATTCCAGGAACAGGGTGATAAGGCCTTGTCAGAGTGCAGTTTGGAGAAAAATGAGGTATGACTAAATAGTGTACAGAGATGCTCACTACAAAAACTCACAGTATGCAACAAACTCATTGATATTAGTAAAAATCGAGCCAGAGTATGTGAGTAGTGCTTGGAGGTGAGGAGCATGTTTTTTGGAAGTCTGAGAATCTGTGTTTTCTCTTGGTTTAAGATCACTCTGTGCTGCTCTATCACAAGTGTAACATATGTTAACAAGCTAATGTTAATGTTTAACTAAAGCATTAAAAAAAATAGTGTTAGTGTTGTGTATCTATTTTTAACCAAAAGGAATAGTTCTATCTGTTTTACAAAATCCCTAAAGCAAGACAAAATGATCAAAAAAAGAATAAGATAATAAGAGATATTAAACTAGAGTGAATCCTTCAAACTTTGCATTGCATCCTTCAAATCTGTCTGTCTGTCTGTCTGTCTGTCTGTCTGTCTGTCTGTCTGTCTATCTATCTATCTATCTATCTATCTATCTATCTATCTATCGATCTAGCATTTGTGATAAAAACACATTGAAAGAACTTTACAGTGGATTAGTAAATTGTTGCAAATTTTACAATGGAGTGAATATGGATTTTGCTCACCAGTGAGCGGGAAATGGGAAACTCTTAATGGAGTTGGAGCAGGGAGGGGAAATGACTGTTTTTCCACTCGACTCACATACTCAGAATCTCATGCTAATGGATAGTTTTTCAAGATGGAATACAGTATAAATAATTATAAGATGGTTAATGAATTCCTTTTAATACAGATGTAGTTTTTATAAAGATAAAAAAAGAATCCCTCTTTCAGGCCAAGAGTTTGAGATACACAGACAGACTTTAATCTCCCTCTTACACACAAACGGTGGTGTTTTTTAATGCTCAGTGATGTGATATGGTACCTACATTGAGGCCAGCCATGGAAACAGCTGCAGATTTCCAGGTAGGGGATTATGACAGAACCAGATTAATGCATGTGCCTGCGGCGTACACAAACACATGCACACATGCAGAAACAGGTATACATTCATACACTGATGCACAGTGACTAAACACACAGACACCCAGGCCCATGGAAGAGCAGACAGCAAGATGTTCCTGCTCCATTTCCTCTGAGGGCCCCATTAGACGGGCCCAGTCATCTGAAAAGCCTGTGCTGTTTCACATTCTGCCTCTCCATATGCCAGCCTAACATGACTCACAGTTTGTGGCAAGAAACCATACCTCAAGAGAAGCAATTTATCATCCACTCTCAAAGCGATGCAGCCAGAAAAATCATTTACTTCACAGATCTATTTGCTTTTTTTTCTCAACAGGATAGACTGGGTATTACACAGAGGCCACTGGTCTTTCTATGGCATTGCTGGCTTTCTGATTATTTTTGAGAAAATGTGATTCCAAAAAGCCTCTTTCCATAAGCCAGAGGTGGACAATGATGATGTTAATATCACTTTGGATCTGTTATGTGAATTAATTCCACTTTTTCTGTTTTTTCTCTCAGAGAGCCTGCATTGACTTTGCTATCAGTGCCAAGCCGCTGACTCGTTATATGCCACAGAACCAGCAGTCTTTTCAGTACCGTTTGTGGAAGTTCGTTGTCTCTCCTCCATTTGAGTACTCCATCATGATCATGATCGCTCTCAACACTGTGGTGCTCATGATGAAGGTACAGTTAATCAGCCATCTTTGTTAGTGGAGAAAATTAATTCTTTCTTTGTTAGTGTTTTAGCAGTTTTTAAAGTTTCAGTAAAGGTATAGTTCACCCAAAAATTTAAATTCTCTCATCATTTACTTGTGTTCATGCCATTTCAGATGTTTATGACTTCTGATGAACACAAACAAATATTTTTAGAAGAATATCTCAGCTCTGTAGGTCTTTTTAATGCAAGTGAATGGTGACCAGACCTTTCAAGTTTAAAAAAATCACATAAAGGCAGCATAAAAATAATCTATATGACACCAGTGGTTAAATCTATATCTTCAGAAGCTACAAAATAAGGGTAACAGACCAATATTTTAATCCTTTTTTTTATTATAAATCTCTACTTTTACTTCTCATTTAAAGTTGCTTTATTTCATATTTTTCCAAATATTCCATAATATGTCATTATACAATTTGGAAACATGCTAAGTTGAAATACTGGCTTTTCTGATAACAATGCTACAGCCAGCTTTCTACTTTGAAGTTTCCATTCCGGGCCGGAATTACTGTTTATGTTTTGGCCTGTATGATCCCGCCCACTGCCCACTCATCAATAGTATTTCGACACCACCGGGTTGCCAGATTTGAACAAGTTTGCAGGCTAACAACACTGCGTGCTGCAGCTGTGGAAGCCAGCAAGTGAGCTGGATCAGAGATAACAGATTCCACCCGACCTAAAAAGCCTCACCATCCATCTAAAAACCATCATGACCAGAGGTGTAGTAAAACAAGGATAAATATTGGAGATGCCTTTGGAAGATGGAGACAGCTTAAAGCCCAGAAATCCTTTAAAATGGATCCTGTTCCGTGTCCTCATTCTGGCAACCTGCATGAGTTTCGAGTCTGGGGTGGGGCAGACAACTCTCCAGTATTTGAATTTGGATTGCAGTACCAATTTCAAAGGCTTGTTGTCAATCTTACATATAACACCTTTAACCACTGGAATCAAATAGATTACTTTTTTTTGCTGCCTTTATGTAATTTGTGGAGCTGGAAATTTCTGGTCACCATTCTTTTGCTTTGTATGGACCTACAGAGCTGATATATTCTTCTAAAAATCTTTGTTTGTGTTCTGCAGAAGAAAGAAAGTCATACACATCTGGGATGGCATGAGGGTGAGTAAATGATGAGAGAATTGTAATTTTTGGGTGAACTTTCCCTTGAAATACATCTTCAGCTCAATCGACAGCATCATTGCCTTCACATTTCTACTTTTAAAACTCTCCAGCACACACCCGTTAAGCTTTGACGATAAGTTACCCTGCTAAAAAAAAAGGCATGCTGGTCCCCTGCATGGGCTGGTTCAGTTAAGACCAGCTTCATAAGCTACATTTTGCTTGTGAATAGTATGATTAAGATAGACTGGCACTAACCATCATAAGCCAGCATATAGTAGAACAGCATGAAATTCATGCTGGCTTAAACTGAACTTTTGAACAGGAAATTGATATGTACACACATTCTTTTTTTCATTTTGTTTTACAATCTATAGTTATTGATGTGAATGTATTTAACCCAGAATATGCCTTTAATTTGGCATGTGCTTTTCATATCCCTTTGCTAATATTAGTGTCAGATCAGTGACTATTTCAGTGCTGTAAATCCCTTCAAAACAAACAAAAGACATTATTTTTTTTTACCTGCAGTTCTACAAGGCACCTGACTTTTACGAGGCGATGCTGAAGTATCTCAACATTGTCTTCACTGCTCTGTTTTCAATGGAGTGTGTTCTCAAGATTATTGCTTTCGGCCCCTTGGCAAGTACCTCCACTCATACCTTTAAAGGGATAGTACATAAATAAATTTAAATTCTGTGATCATTTGTTTTCACTCATGTGGTTCCAACCCCATATAACTAACTTTACTCTGTGAAACACAAAGGCAGTATTTTAGTCTCACAATTCACAATTCACCTTCAGTGCATATGTTTTCCATACAATGAAAGTGAATGGTGACGAAGCTAACATTCTACTAATATATTATTTTGTGGTCCACGGAAAAAAAGAAAGTATTGAAGACTTTGAACAACATGAGGATGAGTAAATAATGACAGAAATGTAATTTTCAGATGGACTCTCCCTTTGACAAAATACTCCACAATGCAAAAAGTGGCACCTACAAGCCATGTTAATGCACAGTGAAAAATCCCTGAGTGTGTCAAATTCAAGGCCTCTCCAGCTCTCCCTCAATAATCTCTCTAATTCTTTTCCTCTCAGAATTACCTGAAAGATGCCTGGAACGTGTTTGACTTTGTGACTGTGCTGGGGAGCATCACTGACATCTTAGTCACTGAGATTAATGTAAGTGTGTGGCAGTGAGCTCTGTTTTCTCTATAGAAGAAAGTATCAGAGCCAGATGGACTGGGTGTAATAACCTCAGCAGGCAGACAGCAGAAATAGGCTGGGAAGAGAAGCCCAGACATAGACACATCCAGGCACAAACCAGCAGATGATGAGCTGGATAACCACCGCAGCCTTTGCTCTTGCTATAGTAACAGCAAAGAGAGGGCTCTGTTTTACTAATGCATATATAATAACAGTATTTTAGTTTAAAATTAATCCATTTGGTAATGCTCACTTTGACTGAATCAGATTGAGAGAGTTTGCACATACTTGTGGCTCTGATTTTTTGTTTTTATGATGTTCACAATCTTATGTTGTATAAGGGGCCATTCAGACTGAACGTATTCATTTTGAGAATACAACAAAAGCTGGACCCTGCACAATGAATAGAACAGTGCTCAGGTGTCTCGAGACGCATTTTTAAAAGTTGAAATTTTATAACTTGTTTAAAAAAATGCATCTCGTCTAAGCAGGATTCTGAAAAGCAGCTTGAGGGGGCACAATGGTCAAATACATCCATCTAATATATATTTCATCTATGTTTACATAGACGCAAAAACGTGTTTGTGTGAACGGCCCCTTACACTGTATGTCCTGATCCATGTCGTTGTCAAAAGCTGCTTGTAGTGTAAATGTGTTTGTACTGTAACTATATTTGTGTGTGATAGCTGTTTTTGTTCTCCTGTGTTCCTTCTCTCTGTCTTTATCTCTCATTAAATGTCTTCACTCAAATCTTGGCTGGCTCCTGCCACGATTTAACATCTTCATGTATAGACTACGGTGAGTTGTTCTCTTGTCTTTGAATTTATGTCTATTCCACCTTCCTGGGAATGAATTAACTTCTCATTGTTGGCTTATATCACACTGCTATTAGAAACTATGCAGTGTCATTTTCGCAATAACCCCATGTTTTTCATGTTAGTAGGTATGCATCAAGTACATAGGTCTGGTTTGATGTTATGTCTTAATAAAAGTGCCAGTTCAATACCTTTCTTCACAGCTGCTGTCAATAGTTGCAGGACAGGCCACTTACTGTAATTTAGGATAAGTAGGATATATTCCTGGATCAACATCCTTGTTGGCCCTAGATCTGCATTCTTGTCGTCTAGTTAAATTGAGGGTTGAGAGGTTATTAGGATGGGGTTAAGGGTGAAGCGATACTATGCATGTTTGAAATGTCATTGGAAAAGATGCTGATCCAGGAACATGTGCTACTTGGCGATATCACAGTCATCTAAATATTCCAAAAGAATTTTCATGCTTTTCACAGAATACAATGCCACATTTTTGTAATTCTCTGAAAATAAAAAAATATATCTAAAAGATATCTTCTGAATTAAAAAACACCATGGATTTTTGCCTGATATATCGGATTCATTGTGAAGGGGTTCATAGAGATCCTTTAAAATACTGTTATACATGCTTCTTGATGCAATTAAGAGAGTTGGATGTTGAATTGAAGAGTCAAATGCTGAATGAAAGAGTAAATGGGGGAAGATTCAAAATGAAAAAGCTTGTGTTCCCACAGGACCGTCTGCTGAACCTGAGCTTCCTGAGGCTCTTCAGAGCAGCCAGACTCATCAAGCTCCTCCGACAGGGATACACCATCCGCATCTTACTCTGGACCTTTGTCCAGTCTTTTAAGGTAACTCTCCTCTGTTTTGTCTGCTTCGACTTGCATTGCATTGTTCACTTGTAAGAAGACTTGATTTCTTAATTTGTTGTTTCCAGGCCCTTCCTTATGTTTGCCTTCTAATCGCCATGCTGTTTTTCATCTATGCCATCATTGGAATGCAGGTACTGTAATTAACTGTTTCATCTACTAAGAGTGATTACCTGTAAAAGGTCATTGCAATGCACTGAAATGGCAATGGCATCATTGGCAAATTAAAGTATATCATTGTTTTTTTTGTTTTTATATTGTTCTGTTTTAAAACAAATATTAATTCATTGTAATATTTTGGTTGCAGGTGTTTGGGAACATTGAGCTGAATGAAGACACTGCCATCAATCATCACAACAACTTTCGCACTTTCCTCCAAGCGCTTATGCTGCTGTTCAGGTCTGCGCACACACCTTATACACATGTATTAACATCCATCCATCCATCCATCCATCCATCCATCCATCCATCCATCCATCCATCCATCCATCCGTGTTTCATATTTTATCTCTCTGTCGCAAACACACATTCTCCCACAAACACAGACAGGGTTTGTGTGCTCTCAGGATATCTGTTAATTGGCTGTGTTGACAGGAGGTTGTCAGTGTGTTAGGAGTGTGAGGCTGGCAACACTACTGTGATATTTGATCAAAGGCTCTGTGTGCTTTTGTATGTTTAAGTGTATCATGTTTCTAATGTAGCTGCAAAACAACCTTCAGTGCTCTCAAATTACAGTACATGAAGTTGTTTTAATTGCAGATCCATCGTTTGTCTCCTGCAGGAGTGCAACTGGTGAGGCCTGGCATGAGATCATGCTGTCCTGTCTGGGCAAGCGCACCTGTGACGAGCGCTCGGGCACCCACGGCAAGGAGTGCGGCAGCAACTTTGCCTACTTCTACTTTGTTTCCTTCATTTTCCTCTGCTCCTTCCTGGTCAGTGCTGAGTTTAACCACACAACACATGCTCATTATTGGCCCTGTCCCAAATTGCACCCATGCAGTTTTCCTCCAGGTCTACACTTTGCTGGTTAGAAATTAGTCTGCTGTGAAGTCAACACCAGTGCTGAATCATAAATGACAGATGAAACCCTGTATGGTCTTGTGGACTTTACAGATGCCAATAAGGCCAATAGGAAAAGTCCATATCAAGTGCACCATTAGGAACAGGCCTATTGTAGCATGTCATCACTGTGCCTTACATCCACCTCTAGTACGGTCCTACTGCCACACAACTGCTTGATTGTTTATCCAAAACTATGAATGTCACTTTTAATAGTTAATTGTGTTAATTAATTATGTAAACAATTACATGTTAAAACATTTAACAAATTTAACTAACCCTTACTCCTACTTAAATTACAAAATAAGGGATTTAGTTACCATTTGAATAATTCAAGCTTGAAATACCTCAGAAATTATGTTCAAAACAAAACAAAACAAAAAAAAAACTGTTGGAATGCGTGCAAGGAATGGGAGAAAAATTATGGTTTTCGAGAGACACGTTTTTCAAAGTTGAATGGTTTTTAAACTTGACATGCTCATGACAGGATACGCAGAAAAAAACAGTGGACAAAGACATCTGTCTGACTGTACAGTATGTGCACATAGACCAGCAACTGAAAAATAATGCAGACATAACATAAGAACACCCCTAAGTGTTCTAAGTTTAACACGAAAAAATTTCTAGATTGCTGTGGACTGTAGGCAAGTGATAGGCTTATGTCCAATTATATGGAAATAAAACAAACAATATATTGACTTTCAAAGCAACTTATTGTCATGTCTATTGTGTATATCAATTCTTTACTCACCTGCCACATTTTTCTCAAACAATATTAAAGGAATAGTTCACCCAAAAATGAAAATTCTCTCATGATTTACTCACCCTCATACCATCCCAGATGTATATGAATTTCTTTCTTCTGCTGACCACAAACATTTTTAGAAGAATTTCTGTAGGTCCATACAATGCAAGTTATTAAGTTACCAAATTTTAGAAGCTCAAAAAAGCACATGAAGGCAGCATAAAAGTAATCCATATGACTCCAGTTATTAAGTTTACATTTTCAGAAACTATATGATGACAAACAGATCAATATGTAAGTCCTTTTTACTATAAATTCTCCCCCTTGCCCAGTAGATGTCGATATGCACAAAGAATGTGAATCACCAAAAACAATAGAAGAATAATTGAAAAGTAAAGTGAAAGTGAATATGGAGATTGACAGCAAAAAAATTATTTTGAAGCTTCAAAATTTTGGTCACTATTAACTTACATTATTATTAACTATTGACTTACAGAGCAGAAATATCCTTCTAAAAATCATTGTTTGTGTTCAGCAGAAGAAAGTAAGTCAGACACATCTAGGATGGCATGAGAGTGAGTAAATGATGATAGAATTTTCATTTTTGGGTGAACTATGCCTTTAATATGTGTAATTAATTGGGATTTGTTTGATTAATTAAGCAACATATCATATGATTAACCAACTCAAAATTGTAATCAATAGACAGTCCTATCTAAAACACACAAACCTGGTTGGATGTGGCACTGAAGTATTCCATTGCATTTGAAATTCATATTATACCCCAATGTTTTTCCTACAAAGTCTTTTTTCTACCACTTTTCATAGATGTTGAACCTGTTTGTGGCTGTCATAATGGACAATTTTGAGTATCTGACACGTGACTCCTCCATCCTGGGACCTCACCACCTGGATGAGTTTATAAGAGTGTGGGCGGAGTACGACCCGGCTGCATGGTATGTTTTAGCCTTCACTCCCCCACCAGATGGAGACCTTCACTTGTGATAAATATAGTAACTCAGTTTGGCAGCAGTTGAGAGGAGAGTGATTCTGGCTTTGTGTCTTCTCAGGATCAAACACATAAATAACAGAAATGCTGAATATTCCTCCATGTTCCTTTTGATAATGTGTGAATAAGAATTGTGGTCATCCTTGTGTGGATGTGATCTGTCCAAACACAAATGTGCTCTCCGAGCTTTCTTTATATATGTGTGTCCTGTTTTGCTTGTTCTTTTCACAGCGGACGGATTTCCTATAAGGATATGTACAATTTGTTGCGCATTATCTCACCCCCTCTTGGCTTAGGGAAGAACTGCCCTAATAGGGTAGCATACAAGGTTTGCAACCCAAGCAACTTCTTCCACCGTATGGGCTCTGTGTGCAAATGAACAGAGACCCAAACTTGAATGGCTGTGCACAAATGACTTGCCTACACACAAGCACTTGCCCCACCAGACTTGACTGGCTTTTGGTTAATGATGCTGAATGGGAAACAAAGCTTTCAAAGCCACAGATCAACATATAACCTAATCAAATTGAAATTATAATTGAACCATTATCTCACTTAAGAACAGTTATCATATTCACAGTTGACTAAATCTCAGGGTTTTTTCAGATTTTTACATTTATAGCTAATTCTTACCGGTTGACTTTAATACTAATATCCATTATTTAGATAGAATTTCAAATTAAATTTGCATTGAAAGACACCAAGCAGAACAGGAACTTTGATTTGATAAAAAAAAAAAAAAACTGGCATTGAAACCTTTGTTTCCGTGCACTGAAAGTGGAAACTCCCCTCGATGTCTCAGCATGCAAATGCAGACATCATCCAAACAATGCAGCCATGCTGTCACCATCCTCTTCTCCTGACATATCACTCACCTCTTCATCTCTCCTTATCAGGAAACAACTCTCTCACCTCTGACCTCTAACCTTTGGGATCCATCTCTGACCCTGCCAGGCCAGGATGGCATCCCCGTCCATGATACTCTTGGAAATCTAAATAACACAGATTTCTGTTTTTGTTTTTGTTGTCTGTATGTCTTTTTGTTTGTTTTGTCTCTTTTCATTTCATCTTGTTCGGTTTAATTTCTGTCCCCCTTGTCTCTCTAACTCCCCATCCTTTTCTTTATTTTGGGATTTTTGCATTGTCTGCACTATGAAGTGGCTGTATCAAGTACCTCGATATGTATGAGATGCTGCTCCACATGTCCCCACCTTTAGGTTTGGGAAAGAAATGTCCTCCAAGAATCGCCTACAAGGTAGCTCAACTTCACATGCCCCACCCCCCTCAGCTCGTACTGTCTTCCCATTGGCTTATTCTTCAGCCAATCTCTGTGCTCTTGCATTGTTTCCCCCCTCGTTTCCTTGTTTGTTTGTTGTATTCTCTTTGGTGTAGTCCCTCCCCTTTTCCTATTTATTTAAGACCCTCTTCCACCTCCTGTGTCATCTAGGGATGGTCAAAGTCTAATGAGAATTTTAGCATAATATTACTTAGCCATTTAACTATAAACAAAAGTCTAATTATTAACAATTAAGACATAGACCTCAAATTTTCTATGATTTGTTATCATACATCATGTGTGTAAAATCTGCCCCATAAGTTGCATTGTGTAAGGGTTTGTGCACGACAATACTAAAAATATAATAACAATCATATGCACTATATGCAAAATTATTTATGTAAACTCAGTTTGCATAAAAATTTTCCTTATTGCTCTTTAGTTCTTTCTGCTGGGATCATTCCGGGTTTCTTTGTGATTCTCTTAAAGGAATATTCCAGGTTCAGTATAAGTTACGCTCAATCGGCAGCATTTGTGGCATAATATTGATTACCACAAAAATAAATTTTGACTTGTCTTTTCTTAAAAAAAAAAAAAAAAGCAATGAAAGTGAATGAGAGCCAATTTTTGAATGTTAAAATACTCACTTTTTCAAAAGTATAGCCACAAGACATAAACAATATGCATGTTAACATGATTTCAGTATGATTAAATAATACTACTGTACTAACCTTTTCTGTTTAAAGTTATAGCCAATTTTACAACATGGTTGCCATGATGAAGTAATGTCAACAAACCCTAAAATGACTGTAAAAAATTACAACTTAAACAACTTTACAGATCAAATAATAAAAGAAGAATTAATGTAAGTGCTTTTATAAAACTATAAGCTTCACATTCCTGCCTATAAACCCTCCAAAATTAGCACCCACTTCTATTGTAAGTGCTTAACCTTTTCTTTATATATATAAAGAAAAGGGGGGACGAGTCCAAATAATTTTTTTAGGTAATAACATTAGGCCACAAATGCTGTCTTATTGAGCCTAACTTGTATTGAACCTGGAATATTCCTTTAAGGGCCCCAAATTTACCTTCGAAAACATTGCTTTTAGAGCCCTTATGTTAGAGTAGATGGTGTCACTCCAAACGGGCCCCTCCTCCTCACCCTTGTTTTCATGGAGCAGTGTATGTATAACCTATGTTGCTTTCAATCATGAGAACTATGCACTTGACCTCGTTCTTCCTCTCTTGGCAGTCGTTCGTTTATATTCTCCCTGTCTTGCTTGTGCTGTCTATTTCTCATCCACTTGACCATTTTCTCTCCGGTTGCCCTTCTTTCTATTTCTCTCTCTGCTGTGTGTGAGAATGTATGGCTGTATGTGTGTCAGACTGTTTTTCTCTTTCCATTCTGACTTTGCTCTATTTCTCTTGCACTGCTACTGCTAGTAAATGTATGCTCTTTTGGATCAGGGGAGCTCAACTCTTCACTAAACAGTAACTGACACTAACACCTGAGAAATTTTTGCACCACTAACGGAACTAAATGGAATAATCATCCATTTGTTTGTGGGGACAGGTCCAAACAACACTGGCTTCACAAATGAGTGTAGGGAGGTACTACCTGTTTGACCGAACAGTGGCTGGAGGGAGATTTGTTTGAAAACAGTTTAGCAGTTATTTGGTTAACAGTTATTTTGGCAATTCCATTTGGTACAATAAATAATAAAGAGACATACTCTATGTCATTATCTTTTCATTATCTCTTCAAACCAGGATAGATTTTTTTTTGGGGGCTGTCGATTTAATGCGTTAATTCAGTGCGATTAATGTGACAAGAAATAACGCGTTAAAATAATTAACGCAAATAATCGCACAGCCCCCGGACCATAATAGGGAAGATTCCTGAGAAATGCAAGCTTGTAGTACCACCTGTTTACTCCAGAGGGCAGTAAGTGAAATTTCAGCTGTATGAGCAACGCACAGTTTATACAGTGAAGAAAACAACATTCAGCAGACACACAACACAAACATGCGTTACGTTCTTGCGTTCAAAACACTTGAAGGAGCGCAAATGCGAACTAAGGGATCTCAAGATGTGTTTAAAGATTGAGTATTAAACTATATTTAACTTGACACAGTGACCTAAACATTTTATGTTTATGATGCAACGCACTCGAGACGCTACACAAGCATATCTGACGCAGGTGTAGATTGACAGGTTCTTAAACAAGCCCTCATAATAAATCTCGAACTGATTGACAAATTCACTTGTGAAATGGATTGCTGTGAACTGTATGCCAGTGATTGACTTATGATCAATAATATGGTTGTAAACAATACATTGTATTCTAAAGCCGCTTTTTGTCTTATCAATGATTAACTCTTCTGCCACAAGAATGTAATGCATTTTAATTATCTGAATATTTCTTATTTAATATATATATATATATATATATATATATATATATATATATATATATATATATATATATATATAATTTTTAAATATTTAAAGATAACTAGGTATAATTATATATTGATATTAATATGTATAATCTTGATATATTTAATTATTGTTATATGAGGGGCTTTCTCAGCAAATATTTGTATATGCGATTAATTGCAATTAAATAATCGGGACACCATGTAATTAATTCTATTAAAAAAAAATATTGATTGACAGCCCTAATTGTTTTTATTATCTTTATTGAGCTTTCTTTATAATTTTGTTTAGTGCCACTTGTGGGGCACAAATTACATCAGACTGTATTAGGGTGATGAAAGTTCCTGGTGTATTTTGTGTTTTTTTTTTCTGCTCACTATTTGGCTTACTGTGAAACTCTAAAATCGTAAAGTAGCTTTTTGCTTTATTGATCAGTAAATCTCAGAGTCGAGCTCCCATGTCTTCTAAAGCACCTCATGGTTATGTGTACATGCTTATCTTCACTCTCGAATCGGTGTCGGTTATCACCAGTGCACTTTGGTTGCAGATCGTAGCCTATAGCAGTGAATGTGAATGTTTGATTCTGTACGTTTCTGCTCTATATGTGAACCAAACTGTTTGTGTGCTTTTAAATGTAAACTAATCTGCCTTAAGATAAGAACATCATGCTTTACAGAATATGTCCATTATATTTAATGATTTACAACAAGAATAAATTAATTGTATCAATTGAGATAGATTAATTAAACATGCATTATTTTAGATGCACACAAATGGTTTTGTTTGAGTTTTTTTGGGTTGTTCTGGGTAATGCTAACTTTGAGAAGTGTTCTTATCTTACTAATGACCCTCTTCCCCTAGCGGCTGGTGAAAATGAATATGCCCATTGCAGATGACAACACTGTGCACTTCACCTCCACCCTGATGGCTCTGATCCGTACTGCCCTGGAGATCAAACTGGCATCAGGTCAGTCTAGTGCACGTTTTAGTGCCCATATTATACTTTCTAAATGATTGTGTAATTACTGTCTACAAATCTAGATAGAAGTCCCCAGCCCTCCATCTATTTTTGAAGACTCTGCAGATTTAAAGAATACATTTAAAATGTTACACTGGAATCTTTTACGAATTACTCAAAATGTAATTACTGCCTGATTTAATGGAGAGACATACTCACTCACACTGCCCACATCATTGAGTGTGATTGGTACTTTTGTTGCTACTAGTGTCATCTCCACTCATTAGAGCAGTGTGTGGGGGTTGATGTGTGTATCATCTGCCATAATTCTATGGGATTTTGGCACTGGAGGGGTTTCTGTAGCTTCACTGCCCAGTCCAAATCCTCAGTAACACCGAAAAATACAGTTGCCTTCTGTAGGTGTAAAAATGCATTGGGATACATTGGAAATTCAACGCATTGATTGTGTAATTTAATTGTTCACAATTAACAAATCTGTCTATTCAGTTCTTATAAAAAATAAAATATTTGACCTATTTTCAGTTGGACATATCCACCAAATCCAGATCCCAATCTACTCTCAATAAAAGTGCATTTGAGGTAGCAATGGCAAAAGATGAAAAGAGGATTTGAACAAAACTGAATTGTGAACAAATTTCATGATTCGGGTCATCATTTAATAAATCATTGTAATTGAATTTTTGCCTATTCATCCAAAAAAATAAAAATTAATTAAAAATAAAAACTACCCATGTTTTTCTAGAGGATGTTTTTGTTTTGTTTTTGTGACACAATCATGTCAGTAAATTAACTCCCGGAAGCTTTCACAGCACCCAGAGATTACTTTGGTAAGTGATTTCTAATGGATACAAGCTTATTAGCCTCCTGCATTTGTGTTCATGAATCTCCACAGGCATGGTGGCCCAGCGTCTTTCAGATGCTGAACTGAAGAAAGAGCTCGCTACAGTCTGGCCAAACCTGTCTCAGAAGACTATGGACCTGCTAGTCACCCCACATAAACGTAAACATATTATGAATCACCTACCAGGAAGTTCTATCTTACTTTTGCCATGCAAAGTAAAAATAAAATAAAATAAAATAAAAACTTTCAAAAAGACATGCATCCACACATCACAAGTACAGACAAACATGAATTATCTATACAGAACACATGTAATCACACATCATCATACATCAAAACAACTTCAACATATAATTTACAGTGACCTCTTGTGGTCACGATTGGAACTTTCAGACATCACATGATGATGCATTTCTCTTTTTTGCAGCCAATGAGCTTACAGTGGGGAAGGTGTATGCAGCTCTTATGATCTTTGACTATTACAAGCAGAACAGAGCAAAAAGGCTTCAGATGCAGCAACAGCAGCAAAGAGAACAGACAGGATCACAGGTGATACATATAAACACTCACATCCATTAAACACTGACCATGTTTACAAAGACATCCTTTTACAAATGAATGTCCATAATCTGGTTAAGCCTTTATTCCAATTAAGAGTTTACGTGCTCTACAGCCATTGCAGTATTTATGTGTACATGGTAATCAACATATTCTGAATAAACTAAGACCAAACTAAGAAAACCATAAGTCTGATTAGTTAGAAAAGACATAAAACACTAAGTCTGAACAGTCTGGAGGTCTGTGCCAAGTTTGGTGGATGTTGCTTGAAAGCTGTAGGAGGAGTAAGTGTTATACATTTTGGTTTAGGGATTTTGAAAAACACTAAACAAAGTTTACAGAATAATTATCTCTTTTTTTTTTTGCTCCAAAAATGTGTATCTTCAATAGCTTGACTTTTTTTTACAACTGTCTGTATCTGATAACACCCAGAATTGCCTTCTTTTTGAATGAAATGAATGTTCAGTTATAGTATTTATTATATTCAGTTTTTAAATGACCCTCATAATATAACAATGTGTTGCCATTCTCTCCCTTTGAAGAATAAAGTCAGTGCTCTCTTAGAGCCGATTCTTCCTCTAACCCACATGCAAGATCAGGCCATGAACAGTGTGGATGTTCCCTCAGAGTTTCAAGCTCAAACGAGATCCAGCTCCACCACACTCAACAATGGACGCACACAGTGAGCATAAAACCCAATTCCACATACGCTTAACACACAATAAAATTATTAGTTTAATTGTATATCTACTTCAACATGTTCTCTCTTCTTTCAAATTTCTTGATCAGTCTTGACAACACAATTAAAGGATCTTCATCCTGGGCCTCAGAGAAGTCCAGGGAGGTCCACAGGTCTAAACGAAGGCCAATCTCGAGAGGTCAATCAGATGAAACTTCAAATGCAAATACTGCCCAGGTGCTGCGATCAAAAAAATTGAACATCTGTCACACACCATACTGTGTCTTTCATTGGTGCATATTAAATCCCCTGTTGTGTGCATACATGTGTCAGGAGTCAGTAGAAATGAGGAAGATGGAAAACAGTGCCAACACAGCGACTGCTGCCGCTCTTGAAGGCCAAGGACGTGCAGTATCCATGCCAAAACTCAACACAGAGATGCAGGTATACTTAACACTTATTTGGGTGACTAGTTATACACTGTCAGACTAGTGAAACTCTCAGACTAATGTGCAATTAAACATTTTGCCAGCGATGAAATCCTACACATAAGCATAAAAATACAATAAAAATCGCAACATGATGTATACAAAATTAAATGGATCTTTATTTGTTACACTTTAAACAGTTTTTTCTGAAAACTCCACTATCTTCCATTAGTCAGAAAAAAAGATGGTCCAACCCCAAACTCAAGCCACTGGTTAAGTCAGTGTTGCTGGTTGGAATTCTCAAACACTGGATGTTTTTTGTTTTTTACACCATTCTGAGTAAATTCTAGAGATTGTTGTGTGTGAAAATCCCAGGATTGGTTGATTAGATAATCACATACCATGGATGATTGTTGGTGCCAGACAGGCTGGTTTGAGTATATCTGTATCTGCTGATCTCTTGGAATTTTCATACACAACAGTCACTAGAGTTTACTCAGAATGGTGCCAAAAACAAAAAACATCCAGTGAGGGGCAGTTCTGGAGACGGAATAGCCTGTTGATGAGAGAGGTCAACAGAGAATGGCGAGACTGCCACCCACTCTGTACAATTGTGGTGAGAAGAATATCATCTCAGAATGCTATTCTGAGATGCGGGTTGGCGCTGTTTTGGCGGCACAATGGGGACCTACACAACATTAGGCAGGTGGTTTTAATGTTGTGGCTGATCGGTGTATGTCTATATCTATGCTTCTTCCCACAGTTGGATATTTACTGGTAACCTCACTCCTATTTTTTAACAAGACAAATGTTGATATATTGATGCATGTAAGTGCATCATTTTTACAGGTCAGCTCTAATGAAAATGGGATATTTCTTTTATTTGAGGGCACAGGGGAAGCAAACATAACACGATTTGTCATTGGTAGGTTTCCAGATCTGTGTCCTAGATCACTTTATGCTTGCGCTGGCAAAGAGAGAAATGGAGAGATGCTCATGATGAAAATAGGTAGACTACCAAGAAAGAGATTAATTATACAGTACTTTTTAGTCACAAAATCTTTGAGATGGATTCTGAATAATTTAACAATGAGAGTGTTGTTTGAAAATTATATGGTGTTTCTCTGTATTTGTATTAAATGCAACTTGCACAGTTGCAGAACTGGCTAAAGGACTATTGGATTTCACTAATGGGATGTGTTGTTTTGGTATCTCAGTTTGCTTAATGTTGTAGTATATCAAAACCACAGCATCATGGGAAAAATAGACCTAAAACCATTCGAGTAGAAATTCACATTCCATTTGGACTCTACAAACAAAAAACAGTCCATTAAGACTCATCAGGATATTTCTCCTATCAGATCACACCTATACCTCATGTCTGCACTGCCAATGGCCTGACTGAGTGCCTCTATTTCACTCCCAAATTTGATTCCCATCCAAATCTCTTTAAAGTGCTGAACTGGCCGATAAGAGACATTAGATGCTGTATGTAACATTTCAGCACCTGCCAATATGGCCTAAATCACTCTGATTTCTATGGTAGAAACCCGTTCTCTACTGGCACCAAGCCACCACCAAGCCTTATGCTCATTGGAAGAGAAGGAAAGCAACAGAGCCAAATAACAACCTTAGATACATTAAACTCCTAAAGATTTTTCAGTTTAGTAACAACCCTAACAGCATCATGATGACATAAAAGCCTTGCAAATGTTCTATGCATGTAAGATCACTGCAAAGATACAGAAAGTGTGCCTTAAATGTATGACGTGATGTCTGGCTTGGATGAATGGGAGATTGATGGATGACAACTGATGATATAGATTCACAGAGAGAAAATTAGGTTGCCTTATAGCAACAGATGGCATGCCCAAATAAAATAAATAAGTTAATAAAATAATATAACCCATTTTTCAAACAAAAAATTTAGTTTGAGCATTCAGAGGAGTCAGTGTCTTTGTCTGCACCACTATTCAATAACGGCACAATGCTGCATCTAAATCTACTGTGCAATGGCAAAAGAAATATTAAAAGTATAAAAAAACAATTTACGAATATATTAATAATATAGGGAATATATAGTTCTGTGCAAAGGTTTTAGGCACTTGTGAAAGATGTTGCATAGTGAGGATGTCTTCAAAATAATTCTATAAATAGTTTTCATTTATCAATTAACATCATACTAAATCCAGTAAATATAAAAAAAACCTAAATCCTTTGCCTTCAAAACAGCACCAATTCGCTTAGGTGCATCTGGACAGTTTTTCTTGGTTGTTGGCAGATAGGATGTTCCAAGCATCTTGGAGAATTCACCACAGTTCTTCTATCTATTTATGCTGTCTCAGTTGCTTCTGTCTCTTTATTTAATCCCAGACTGACTCGATATTCAGGCTCTGTGGGGGCCATGCCATTTTTTGCAGGGCTCTCTGTTCTTCTAATCTATTCTGTTTGTAAAAGGAATGTTTGGGAGTCTATAATTTATATTTTCTATTGACACACTGAAGCTGGAGATATAAATAACCATCTTAAAACAAATGTTTTTGTGAAACATCTTATGTGCCTAAGACTTTGTGGCAATATTGTATAAGCTTACAGTCTGAATTGAATGTGATGAGATATGAAAATTGTGAACTGTTAAATAAAGCCAAGACAACAGGTCTTTCTATTGCATTATATTTACTGCATGCAAAAACAAACATGCAGCATGACTATTATAATCTGATTCATGAACGAACAAAATTAGTTGGTTCTTTTAATGAGTGGCTCAAAAAGTCTTAAACTCACGAGTTATCTGTTTGAATCAGTCTGACGAAGCCTTCATTGGATGAACCCCCTTAATCCACTTGATTCACAAATTCACAGATTTTGTAGATATCTCTGGTTCTTCTATTTAAAGTGGCAAAGTGTGTAATTTCGACACAAGTAGCAGCACCACAATTGTGGTTTCCAAACATATGGAAGCCAACAAAGGCTTCCTCCTAGTTTTTCTTCCTAATTATGACAACTTCATTTATGGCCTCTGTGGACTTCTGTGTATTTTTGCAACAATATGTGCATTTGATGCTACTATTGACACAAATAATACATTTCACTTTTAACTTACTGAAACTGCAATTAAAATTAGTCTTATTTTGTCTCTCCTTGTCTTCCCTCCCCATGGCTTCTGTTTGGTTTGCTAATATGTACCTCATCAGAGGAGTCACTCTCGTCAATTTCCTGGGACTTTATTGGAAGTATGATCAACTTTTTCAATCTTACATGTTTTGGTCTATCATTAATATATTATTGTCTTGAACCACCAAAGGAACTAAGCTAAACTTTTATGTAATTTGTCAAGTCACATGACTGCTTTTACTTAGTTTCAATAGGAATCTAGAGATTAGCCGTCTGTTGTACTGCAAAACATGAAATTAATTTAAGTCTAGTACTGTGAGTCAGAGGAAACACCTGACCTTTGATCATTTCAGACAGATTAAGAGGCACAAACACTGTTAAAATGCACCTGTGGATAGCAGCATCAATTCAGGGTCTAAGCCCAAAATGAGTGTATTCCTCAATGAGAATTAAGGCAGCTGCTACAGATGTTACACTGCTTTTTATGTCACCTCTGATACTTTGATAACATAATGATTCCTTAGAGCACTGTGGTTTTCAGTTTATCCATGTTTTGATGCATTTTAGATTAAAAAGAGGCTCAACAGACAGCACAATGTTATTATACACCATATGTAATATTCCCAGTTAACAATGCCCAAATACATTAATCAGACTTAATTTAACTTCCACTTGTTCTCTTTCTCAGCCTATTCCTGATTCCCCCATGAGACGCTCTGCATCCACTTTTGCCCCACAGCGCCCTCTGGAGGTCAATCTGAATGACTATATTCTGGAGAAACCTGTTCAAGAACGACATCATCACCATCATCACAGATGCCATCATCGCAGGGACAGAGATAAGAAACAGAGGTCACTGGACAGGTCACCAACTGGCCAACACAAGACTACAGGTCAATACCTATATACTTCCATTGTCCAACAGTTGAATAATCACCATTATTGTAATGTTTTGTATTTGTATAGCACCTTTCATTTTGAAAGTTATAAAAACAATAAAAAACTGAAAAACAGCAAGAATGATAAACATAAAGTGTACTTAAAGGGATAGTTCACCCAAATATTCCCTAATCATTTACTCACCCTCATTCTCATCATCCCAGATGTGTATGACTTTCTTTCTTCTGCTGAAGACAAACAGAGATTTTTAGAAGATTATTTAAAACCTCCACTTTCACTTTCAGAATGTGAAAGTGAAAGTGGGGATTTATAGTAATAAAAGGACTTAAATATTGATCTGTTTCTCACCCACACCTATCATATCGTTCAGTGCTTTAACAACTAAAAAATTAACCTTAAAATGAATCTTGTATTTAATGGACAACCAATGCAAATTAGCTAAAACAGAAGTGATATGGCCTCTCTTTTTAGATTTTGTATGCACTAAACCTACAGTATTTGTACTAGTTTATCTTTGTAGTTCTTAGGTAAAAAAGTATAAAGTCCATTACAATAGTCAAGTTAACAGTTTATTAATCATAAGATTCCTAAAGATAAAGAAATAAGTGAAAGCACATGTAACAAGGTAAAAGGGAAAGGAGGAGGCGAGAACCAGCTTTACAATATAAATGATATTTTAATAACCAAAAAGACAAGCACACACACACAGGTGTCGGACAGCTGCCCGTAACTCTCTCTCTCCTGAACTGCAGTCTCCGGTCAGCCTTATACCTCTGAGGCTTGATCAGCCTGATTAGAGGTCGGGTGTGCAGAATCATGGCCCGGCCCCACCCTCCGCCCTACCACAGCACAGCTGCATGTTGTTGAAGCAGAGCAGCTCACTGGAAGATCACTCTGGGGCTCATTTGTTGCATTGGTTTGACTGTTGCTAGACCTTGATAAGATTCAGCCTGGTGAAGTGCAGAAGCAGCAGCAGGGCTGGGTGTGAGAGCATTGCAGCATTTGGCTGCAGCTGGCCTCTATTAGCCAGATAAAAGGGACTGAAAGACATGCAGACCCATGACCTGCTAATTTATGGCAACCTCTCAGCAGGCCAGTCGAGAACAGGGAAGAAATATTCAGAGGCAGTCAGTTTTCTGACTGAAGAATGTCCTGTGTTTTGCTGAAGAATGTGAAATCCAGAGGAAAGGGGAGACTGTGATGCCACAGCAGGTCTCAGGAACTCAAGATATTTCAGAAACACTGTACTGTACGATAAGGTTTTATTTGTTAATATTTGTTAATATCATTAGTTAACATGAACTAACAATGAACAATACTTTTGCAGCATTTATTAATCTTGGTTAATGTTAATTTTGCATACATTTTTAAAATCAAAAGTTGTATTTTTACTTTGTTCATTGTTAGTTCACGATACCTAATGCATTAACTAAAGGGAATGAATGGAACCTCATTGTAAAGGGTTACTGAAATTTCTGTTGTTTTGTTTTTCCTTCAGTTCTCTCTAGAAAATTCAGCAGGATGTTAAAAATTGCATTTCAATGTAAAATTTTTACATTTTACATAGCGGGGTCCAAAATCGAGTGACCCCTAGTAAAAATGTTTACATTATTTTCATTACGGATTATTTTATCAAAATAATTTGAGTGAAAACCAAAAATAAGTTACGTGAATTTAAATT
Source organism: Moxostoma hubbsi (assembly GCA_032164185.1). Taxonomy (NCBI): domain Eukaryota; kingdom Metazoa; phylum Chordata; class Actinopteri; order Cypriniformes; family Catostomidae; genus Moxostoma; species Moxostoma hubbsi. The sequence goes on from JAVLUX010000215.1 coordinate 3,243,685, forward strand.
TTTCTCTTTTCTCTTTTTCTTTACATCATGCACTCAAGTTGGCATGGCCTCAACATGTTTGTACAAAACCGTGTGATACATAGTGAATACGTAGTTGTTTAACCTCTCAGTGCTCAATATACGGCACTCAACATGTTTTCTTTGAAAACAGATGCGAATATAAACAGAAACAGATGATGCTAACTTTCCTTGTTATGATAGTTTGCCCTTTTCTCCTCATTTTTGTGGTTGGTTCTCAGGCACAGCAGCTGACCCCATAGAGGAGAGGGTGCATGACCGGGGTCGTTCCCATGAGAGGAGGCACCATTCGTCATCCGCAGAGAAGCAGCGGTTTTACTCTTGTGATCGCTATGGCAGCCGGGAGCACAGCAACAGCAAGTCTGCCGTGGCTAGCTGTGTCACCTCGCCCAGCGAGACTCAGGAGGCGAATCTCAACAAGCAGGTGGGATGGGGGATTGAGACCGGACAGGAACAAGTGGTCAAAGGAAGGGTTGGGTCAGGGGTTAGAGACTGATCAAGGTATAAATTAAAAATGATTCTGATTGCAATCTAGCCGAAGACTGCCTGGGGATTTAGAAAAGGTAAAAAATGAATAATGGTGAAAGCTGAACTCGATGGGTGGTAAGTGACAAAACACATTATAATGATGAAGATCTGAAGTGAAGGAATATTCCAGATTCCATATAAGTTTAGCTCTACTGTGTGGACAGTCTTTGCCATGCTGTTGATTACCACAGACAATAATTTTTACTCATCACTCAATTTTATAAAATGAGCAAAAAGCATTTACACAAAATAGAATGGGGGAATCTATGGAGCAGGTCTTTGCACCGGAATAAACTTTAAAATACACACTATTTCGAAGCACAATTTAAACATTATACATGTTAACATGAGTCTAGTGTGATAGAATGGCACACCGACCTTGTGATAACTTTCATGCTATGTTTAAGAATACCAGAGAAGGATGTGAAGCAAGTACTGTCAACATAGAGTGCAATTCCAACTACAAGCATTATGTCAGTAAGATCCGCTAGAAAAAGATCAGATCGGTCATTAGATTCACTACTAAACTGTCAATTTAGACAACTTAATAACACATATACAATACTGTGTAAAAGTCTTGGGCACATAAGGTGTTTCAAAAAAACATTTGTCTTAAGATGTTATTTATATCTTCAGCTGTAGTGTCAATAGGAAATAGACATTTTAGACTCTTAAACATTCATTTTGCAATTAGAATAGAAGAACAGGGAACCCTGCAACAAATGGCATGGCCCCCACAGAGCCCCCCACTCAACATTGAGTCAGTCTGGGATTACATAAAGAAACAGAAGCAACTGAGACAGCCTATATAGATAGAAGAACTGTGGCAAATTCTCCAAGAAGCTTGGAACATCCAATCTGCCAACAACCAAGAAAAACTGTGTCCAGGTGTACATAGGAGAATTGGTGCTGTTTTAAAGGCAAAGGTGGTCACACCGAATATTGATTTAGCTTTTTATGTTTACTGGACTTTGTATGATGTTAATTGATAAATGAAAACTATTTATGGCATTATTTTGAAAGAAATCCTCACTATGAAACATTTTAAACATGTGCCTAAAACTTTTGCACATTACTGTATTTATATGGATGAATTAACATAAGTGCTTTCACAAAACTATGAGCATACCTTGCCCCATAGACAATAATTGTAAATGCATTACTGTAAGCATTTTAAATGTCATTAATTGTAAACTCAAGTTTATGAAGGTAAAATAGTGCCTAAATGATTTACCTACACAGTGTAAGATTTGTAAAAGCGTAAATGATGTTAAAAGCGTGATAGAAAAATTTGCATGCACAAAGTAATATTTGTGAAAGCATAAATCAAATTGCAAGCGTAAAAATAAATTGCATATGCACAGAACATTTTGTAAATGTGTAAATCAATTTGCAAGCTTAAGAAAAAATACTAGCAATACTTTAATGCTTTGCATAAGTGGAATTCATGTGTTGTGAATCTATAATTGTTATAAAAGGTATTTATGCCACAAACACAAGTCATTTACACATTTGCGGACGTTTATTTTACACATACAGACTGTGCCATGTTTAGGCACAAAACAGTGCCAAAAGTTTAAGCGCGAAAAAATTGAAGTCAGAAGAATACACACCAAATTTACTTTGTGTTAATATGCAATTACAGATTCACAACACATGAATTCCACTTATGCAAAGCATAAAAGAATTGCTAATATTTTTTCTTACGCTTGGAACTTGATTTACACATTTACAAAACATTCTGTGCGCATGCAATTTATTTTTACGCTTGCAATTTGACTTAAGCTTTTACAAATCTTACTCTGTGCATGCACATTTTTCTATCACGCTTGTAACTTAATTTACACTTTTACAAATCTTACACTGTGCATGCAAATCATTTAGGCACTATTTTACCTTCAAACAAGTTTCTCTTCTCTTTGGCTGTAGTGCAACCACTCATGGTCTTTTACTTCTTTCCACTTTTCTTCCACACCATTTCTCTGTGCATTTGTTTGTCATTCTTTTCTTTGTCTTCACTGTCTTCTCCACTCCCTCCTTTCGTTCCTGCTTGCCATCGTCTGTCTTTTTCTGCTGTCTTGATCAACTGTCATATTACTTTTCCTTTCTTCCTTCCTTCCTTCCTCCCGGTCCCTGTCTAACCTTTTGGGCATTTTCCTCATCATTTTATTGTTTTGATTTGCTTGTTTAATTTTCATCTAGGGCAGTGGGTGGGCTAAGGGGAGCCCAGTGTTGTTGACCTCAGGGGCGAGCACTCCAAGTCGCGGGCGCAGACAGCTCCCCCAGACCCCCCTTACTCCTCGTCCCTCCGTGGCCTACAGGACTGCCAACTCCTCCCCTGTACATTTTCTGGGTGCTCAGGCTGGCTTGCCTCTCCCGACTCTTGGCAGGCTAAGCCGCGGTTTGTCTGAGCACAACGGCCTCTTACACAGTGGCTCCATCTCCAGCTCGCTGGCCCCCGTCAGTCGCATTAACTCAGAACCCTTCCTGGGGCCCCCGGACCACCCTGCTGGCCAGCGCTGCTGCCTTCAGCCCAAAGCCTTTGCTGTCTTCCAAGAGGATCTTAGCCCTCAGATAGGCCGGTCTCCCAGGACTGTAGGGATGCCAATTGTGGCTATTCCCCCACCTCCCCAACAGCAGTTACGTGGGTTGCCCAACGGATACCACTTCACCAAGGGCACCAGCGCCAGCAGAGGCAGGGCATGGCAGTACTACCCAGAGGCAGAGGAGAATGACTGGTGCTAGCATGGCTTTAAGTTACACACATACTGTACAGGTTCTGATGATGTTTTGATGCTTTTGATGAGCTTTATCTTTTATAGATATTTTCTCTTATTTTGTTAAATGCTGTACTACATGTTAGTGGACATGTATTTGTTTTGGAATGTCCAGGTAATATAAAATGTACACAAATCAGCAGATGTAAAATACAAAAGAAGAAACCTACTCAACTTTAAAGGAATAGTTCACCCATTAATGACCATTCTGTCATCATTTACTCACTCTCATGATTTTACAAACCCATATGACTTTCTTTCTTTTGTGGAACACAATAGGATTTTAGGCAGTTTGTTAGTCTCAGTCACCAATCACTTTCATTGCCACTATTTTACATAAAATGAAAGTAAATGTTGACTGAGCCTTTTGTGTTCCATGAAAAGAAAGAGAATGGAACAACACGAGGTTGAGTAAATGATTACATGTTTAACTTTTGGGTGTCTATCCTTTTAATGCATTTCAGTCAGGCTACATTGTTAGGTGGGTGAGGTTCAACAATTCTCATCTCTTCACAAATACTTGACAGTTTCACAATGTGAAAACGCAGGCTCTCTTAATCCTCTGCCATGGTGAAGGAAACATTAGTCCTCAAATGCTAAAATATGCTTATGTAATCTGGGAAAAGAGTGACCCATGTAACTCCAGTGCTTCTAATGTAGACAGCAATGGGCATCTGGCCAGTTTCTTTCAAAGCCAGTCTCTGAGCTCCACTCTAAATGCACATTTCCCCATGAAAATGTTGTCTTGACATTATATGTGTGGCTTTTTCAGGGTAACCCACTTACAGAAGTGATTAGAAACACAAACAAAATTCTAAAAAAAAAAAAAAAGTGTTTTATTTTCAAAAATGCACAATAGCAGTGCTGCCTTTTTTCTTTTTCTTTTTCTCCAAAAGGCTGGTTTACATTGGTCCAACAAACATAAACAAAACCAACATTTCAAACATTCTGTTGGCTGTTGGATTTCAGACACAGCCACACTAATACATTTTCCATTGAAACCATTTAGCAGTTTCCTAACATAATTGTTTTCCAAAGTATGCATTGGCAGGAACTGTTTTCGAAAATCTCATTGTAGATGAGAGGCCTAAAACGAGAGGTGATTTATTAACCAAAAATGTATTAGTGTGGTTGTGACCTTAAAATGTTGGGAAGCATAACTGTCATTGTCAAACTGCCCCAACAAACACCAACAGGGTGAACACGCTAATAAAACAAAGCCCAACAACTGTGTTTGTCAGTGTTTGTAGGAGTTTGTTGGGGCAGTGTGAACTACCCTTAGGAGAACTGACCATGCTGACAGATCTGTAGCCCCCTGAACAGTATACAGTACACATACCCCACATGTCCCACCTGATTTATTTCACAATGTAAGCAGATTGTTCATTATGCTGCTGATAACCATTCCTAACACATATAACTATGTGTGAAATCAAAAAAAAAAAAAATGTATGATTGTTGTAGATAATTTATCTATTCATTCTGTGCTTTTTTGTATTGTGAAGATTAACCGTTTTACGCAAATGGCTTATGGCTTCACCATACTGTCAGGTCTTGCAATTTTTATCGACTGCTCCAGATGTTATTACCAAGTGCCTAACCTTTTGAATACATTGTAGTAGTGATGCAAACTTAACCTTTTTTAGTACATCTACATGTGAGAGAGTGAACTGAACAAGCCCTAAAAGGGTTAAATAGAACTACAAGGTGTTACAATCGCAGGCCTTAATCAGAAGCAAAGAATACAGTACCTTTGATTTCACATTTGGTTTTGAATGGATAGGACGGTATGATTGTTTTTGTTTTTTAAATTCTTGTCTCCTTGAATGATGTTTTTGTACATTTTTAGTACTTGATGAAATGTTGAAAATTCCATTACAAAAAGCATATATTAGTATGGAATACCTATAAAAAACTGCAGTAGTTGTATATTTGTCCAGGTGGGACTTTATAACCACAGTTATAAAATTGCATGTAAAAAAAAGTCTTCAACTTGATTGACCATGGTTACGAAACTATGATGTATATTTATGATGTATATTTCCTGTCCTGATGATGATACTCAGCCGAGAATACTGTACATTGCTGTTTGCCTTCTCGGTTTGATCTTTTATGGTTAGATGCAAAGACAGAACTGACACAAAGGTGTGTGTGCTTGACTTGTGTTTCAGGTTCTCTGATATGAGTGTGTTGTGTTGAGTCAAAGTCCTGGCAACAGTACAGTGGACTGGTCTGTGTTAAGGTTAAACTTTCCCCCTCATGGCACTCCTCCAAGCACCCTGAGAAACCCACAAACACATTCACTGCTTTCATTCTACCGCCATTCCCCATCTGCTAGCTGTATAGAAATATAGTCGGCTCCCTTTTATCATACTGGTAAAATGAGAGGAATATTAGCTGTGTTGACCATTGAATGGAGAAGGTGAGGGGAAAAAAAAAAAAAAACAACAAAAAAAAGCTGCTCTATTGGGACACTGTTGTGTCTTAATGGTGGCAATTGCAAAGTAATTAATAGAATAAGAGAACCTTAAATTAATAGTTCACCCATAAATGAAAATTCTTTCATTACTAACCCTAACTGATGACAGAATTGTCATTGTTGGGTAAAATATCCCTTGAAGTTGCCATGGGCCATAGGTCCAGGATTATTCAAAATGAGTTCCACATAAAGAGAGTTCTGATCTCTCCATGCGATGAAGGATACTGTTGATGTTTGGAGAGTTAAAAGGCTAATCAGGTGATTCCATGGGCACTGATGTATCAGGGCTTTGTTGATGGTGATTGCATTTTTTTCACAAATATTTCACATTTTGTTTATGTAGGGCTATGCAACAAGATGACACTTTGAAAATGTATTTAATTTATTTTGTAGCTTCACCTGCTGGGAAACCCAGATTCAGGCTTTAGCATGATTGTGACCAAATGCTTTCTATAAAAAAAAAATTAAAAAAAAATATGAAAAAGTATATTTTAGAATGCATAAAGGCACACTGAATAAAAACCAGAAATCAGTCAAATATCTATATATTAAAACAAAAACTACAAGACTACTGAGGTTATAGGTTGTGCTGAATTTTTTGTTTAAAAATTGTTATGATTTTTGCATTGTTATATTGTAACTATTGAACAAATCGTATCACACCTAGCGCATCAATTATTATCCTTTGGCATGTTTCCATAGTGGATCTAGACTGTGATTCAATCACTTAAGTCATTTCTTCAGCTACTCTTTGATTTGGAGAAAAAAAGAAAAATATATAAAAAACATATATTTATAAACACTGGATCATTTATAATTTATTGCCAAAATCCGAATTACTCTGTTCTCCTGAACATCAATCAAGCTTAAATGTTGCGGTTTTACTTAGAAGGATTCATGTTTGCATGGTCTTAAAATGCATGTGCATGATGAAATAACCATGGTTTATCTTCGTACTTTTTGATAAAATGTATTCATTTCTTTTTTGTTGTTGTTGTTTGATATTTTTAAATGACCTTTGATATGAATTAGGGAATTTGTTGAAACAAAAACATAAAAGAAAAAAACATTTATAAATAAAAGAAAACAGTATTGATATATGTTGAATGCTCTGTTCGTGCATAAGAGCTGGCACATCCTTTCTTTGGATTCTGCTAATGACTTGTTTGTAGCCTGATTTCTGTTCCATGGCCAGACTTTGAAATCTGCAGTTGTTTGTACTATAACATTTTGTATGAAGCAAAGTCCTTGAATAAAAAAAATAATTATTTAAATACAGTTTCCCTTTATGTTCATTATTGAAAAGATTTACTTTACCCTGGAAGCCTCCAGGTGTTGGATTTGTGAAGTGCAGACAAAAATGTTGGATAACTAGATGAATATTACTGATGCCTGCAGCCTGTTTGGACACACAACTGTACATCATGCTTTGTGGAAAAGATGGAGCAAAGCATTAAATTGCAGACAACACAGATGTACCAATGTAAATCAGGATCCACCTGTGGTGTTTAAAAGATAGGCTTTCTGGCATCAGATTGGCTGGTTCATGGAATGTGGGCGTAGGTGAACAGAGGGATGCTTGAGAAGCATGCACATGCAGGGCAAGAGTTCTCTTACAAGTGAACTGATAATAGATACCGCGTACTGTACTCCTTATCGCTGTAAACTTTCGAATACAACACAAATTTGTAGGCTATACTTTGTTTTCAGTACTTTTTTCTAAAGATATCATAGCGGACCAAAAATGCTATTTTACCTAATCATTTTGGGTGTTAAGTATGTGTCGTTGTTACCACCATTGGGAAAACATTGTTTTTCAAAGATGTGGTTAATTTTATCTTTGTGTGCACTGAGTGGAGCTTTCCACGCGGAGTCATCTGAAACAGGATCTGGCGCGCAACCCTCAGGTAAGAACATCGCGCGCTCTTGTTAAATTCAACCAGTGTTGCCAGATGTACGATAATTATCGTATTTGTACGATAATTTTGACCTCTGTACGATGTACGATCAATAATGAAAAAAATCCCATAATGTACGATAATTTCAGAGTTTTCAGTTGTTCGTCCAAACACACATCCTACCGCTTCTCTCTCGGACCCCGAATCATTCGCAGGCAAGCACGTATACACACACACACACACACACACACACACACTAGGGTGACCACTTGTCCCGCTTTACGTTGTACTGTACAGCAATTTTACCCTTTGTCCCGCCTCACGCAAATTGAGCATCTGTCCCGCTTTTTCATTGGACCCTGCCTAAATACACGGACGCGTCCATAGGCGTACTGTTAACTTATGTCCAATAGTTCAGAGGAGAGCAAAAAATGCGGTAGTCGATAGGCTGAGTCGTCGTACGTCAATCAAACTGTTGACTGGTGCACGAACGCCTCCTCAACGTTGTCAACAATCTCAAATTGGAGGGCGCGCTGTTCGGTCGGTTAAGCAGCCATGGCCAGTGCGGCCACGAAAAAGAGAAGATGCACTTTTAATAGCGAATGGACCGCAAGATACTCTTGGTTAAGACCTGTAGATGGCGAAGCAGAGAGAGCTTTTTGTATTTATGCAAAAGCAGTTTTTCTGTGGGACATGTTGCATGTGAGTACCACAGAAAAAAAACACATCATCAAGAAACATGCAAATCAGTGCAATCGTTTTTCAATAAACCAAATGACCCACAGGCTGACAAAGTTTCGGCAGCAGAAGTGACGAGCATTTATCATTCCGTACATCACACACATTCATATCGCTCTACCGACTGCAGTAACAAGTTAGCCCCAGTAATTTTTCCAGATTCTGAAATGGCTAAGAAAATGTCGTGTGGCCGCACCAAAGCAACATCTATTGTAACAGATGTCCTCGCTCCGATCTCAGTGGAAAAATTAGTGTTTTGTCTTTTATAGGCCTAGGCCTTAAGCTGTAGAAACTTTGGGTGATATTTTGGGTCAGGTAGTGTCTTAATCTTTTAGTTGGTGGGTTTAAAAAATGTTTCTGGGTAAATTAGATAGACAATATATCTTAAGTTTAAAGTTATTACGTCTGTCCCACATTGTCCCTCTTTACCATGCTACTTGTCCCACATTTTGTCTGACTGGAGGTGGTCACCTAACACACACACACACACACACACACACACACACACACACACACACACACACACACAGCACAAGTGGATGTGGCATCCGATGACTTAGAGATCGAATTTGAATCTTTTTTTGTGTTGTGCACTTTTTTCTTTTTTGTGCACTTTTTTTCGGCATATCTTTTGCACTTTGGAAAAAAAAAGTTATTCAGACTTCCTCCAGTTAATGTGCGCGTATTATACAGCTTGTTCAAATTGGCTGTAAAATTATTTGGAAAATAAAATTGTTGGAAAATAACTATATTTTATGCGTTTGGTTTGTGTACGATAATTTTTTTTAAAAAACGATAATTTTGAGGTTTTGGTACGATACTTCGACATTTCTAATCTGGCAACACTGAATTCAACAATGTTGTCCACGCGCGTCTCCCGTCGCTCGCTTGGACTGGACAATACTGAACAGAATGACTTAGTATTATAAAATGAGTAGACGTTGTTTATATACCATTTGAAATAGCATCAGAATTAGCTGAGTACCCGTTTAACACTTTCAGTTTAACTGCTATATTTCTAAGTACTGCCCATTATACATTATTTTCTAGACGAGCATATCTTCTGTTTTCTAGCGGTGAGGTAGGTACGTCAGAGACTTAAGATACGTCTGAAGTGCTCTACGTTCATGGCCCTTGACATACTCAGTCCGTGTGCAGGTTTATGTAATTTCTGATAATTTCAATACTACAAAACATTTTAACGGTTTTTATACTCTTTCCCTAAGTTTCTGTTTGCTCGCGGTGGCGCTGTAGTAAAGCGTATAAATGTTAGGGGCAGTTCAGAAGGAACACGTTATTGCGTTAAAAAAGCTAGACGCAGCCCTACGTATATAAGAAACACAAGCGTCTCATAAAAATTACAATGATCAAAGTATCAAATATGTTCGTCTATTGCATGTCTGCATAGGATAACAATAATCAAATGAAACAAAAAAATAGCACAGACGGACGCAAAACGTTCGGAGTGAACGGCCCCTAACTCTGTTCATTTCCATGGTTGCTTTCTTTGTCAAACTAAAGTTAAAAGTATCAACTGCATCGTCTAATGTGAAAGCTGCTGCATGGTATTTCAAACTAAAAGTAAAATAACACATTTGCAGCTGACACTTTGTTGATGTCAAAACTCATGGCCAGACTGTCCCAAAAACAGCTGTTGAACACATTTCTTTGTGACACAGTAACCACACTGCAAGTTCTAATTGGTGGTTTGGAGTAGTGGTGGTGTAGAGGGCTAAAGCACTGAACTTCTAAGCAGAAGGTTGTTGGTTCGATCCCCACAGCCATCGTGTCCTTGAGCAAGGTACTTCACTCCAGGTTGCTCTGGGGGGATTGTCCCTGTAATAAGGGCACTGTAAGCACTTTGTATATAAGCATCTGCCAGATGCATAAATGTAATTGTTTTCTCTCATAAATATGTATATCTTATACCAGCATTTCACAATCTGCGCTGTCATTAAAAAAATTCCATATGTGAGCAGAATGAATGTGATATGTTTTCTACAGTGTGTGTTACAAAAGTTTCTCATGGGCCCTATTTCAGCCACCTGTCCTATTGAATGAATACTGTCTGCCCTGCGGTTGAGAAAACATTGTGGATAATCTGAGGATTAAAATGGGTCTGCAGAACCCATTATTGCAAATCAGTGCAGTGACATGTTTAACTACATTCAATAAACTGTCCCATTTATGATTATGTGTTCATTAATTCAATGAATAAACCTATTGGTTTTCAATTACAGGCCAGGGCCACATTAAATTTAGATCGATCCATAATTAACTTACGATTTACACATTTCAATTTTATAACAAAATTCCATCAAATTTTCTTTGAGTAATCTTTAATAAAATGTAAAAAAAATTAAATTTAGTTGAACATTACAAAATTTTATTTGATGGAATTTTGTTATGAAATTGAAATGCGTAAATCTTAAAAATAGGCTTTTTTTATTACACTGTCTTTAACCCTTTAAGCACTTAGGGTGTTTTTAAAGATTTCCTGTTTCAGTAGCCAAAATTTAATTTATGAGAGGCTCGAGGGGTTGGAGCCAAGGTGGAGTCGTAGGGATGGAGGTGGGCCTGGACCGTGGAGCAGAGGCGGGCCTGGACCAGTGAGCAAAGGTGGGCCTGGAATGGTGAGCAGAGGTTTGCTTGTGACATGGAGCAGTCTTCAACTGAAACATGGTGTGGAGCAGACTGAAGCTTGGTTGTGACAAGGCATGGAGCAGTCTGGAGCTTGGCTGAGACATGGCATAGAGTAGACTGAGTTTTGGCTGTGACATGGCATGGAGCAGGTTGAGGCGTGGCTGTGACATGGCATGGAGCAGGCTGAGGCGTGGCTGTGACATGGCATGGAGCAGTCTGGGGCGTGGCTGTGACATGGCATGGAGCAGGCTGAGGCGTGGCTGTGACATGGCATGGAGCAGTCTGGGGCGTGGCTGTGACATGGCATGGAGCAGGCTGAGTCGTGGCTGTGACATGGCATGGAGCAGGCCGAGGTGTGGCTGTAACATGGCATGGAGCAGGCCGAGGCGTGGCTTTGACATGACATAGAGAAGGCTGAGGCGTGGCTGTGACATGGCATGGAGCAGGCTGAGGCGTGGCTGTGACATGGCATGGAGCAGGCTGAGGCGTGGCTGTGACATGGCATGGAGCAGACACAGGTGTGGCTGTGACATGGCATGGAGCAGGCTGAGGCATGGCTATGACATGGCATAATGCAGGCTGAGGCGTGGCTGTGACATGGCATAATGCAGGCTGAGGCATGGCTGTGACATGGCATGGAGCAGGCTGAGGCGTGGCTGTGACATGGCATGGAGCAGGCTGAGGCGTGGCTGTGACATGGCATAGAGCAGGCTGAGGCGTGGCTGTGACATGGCATAGAGCAGGTTGAGGCGTGGCTGTGACATGGCATAGAGCAGGCTGAGGTGTGGCTGTGACATGGCATGGAGCAGGCTGAGGCGTGGCTGTGACATGGCCTGGAGCTGACTCTGGCGTAGCCAGGTACTTTCCTGCGATGGTAAAAGAACACCTTCAAATCGTTGCTGCTTTTTGGCATTAAAAAGTCACAATAAAATTGATAAATGTCACGACGTGAAAAAAGTCATAACCGTCGTGAATTCAGGTGCGCAGAACTATCTGAAAAGTGGTTTCTGATTAGGCTATCACCCAATGTCATGTAGATGCTGGCTATTGTGTAATACAGGGGTCGGCAACTTATGGCATGCGTGCCAGCATTGGCACGTGGAGGGGTAATCACTGGCATGCCAGCAGCGGAGAGAGAGGAGTAGACTATATTTATATAAATTCCACACCTGCATTCCAATCTAAATCTTGATGTAAATCCTTCCTCATGATTGCGCAGCGTGTGTTCATCAGCTGAATGGGAAGCTAAACACTATTAAAGTGTGATGAGATTCGCGATGCGCGTGCAAGCCATTCGCTCATCACGAGCCAGCAGCACTTCTCTTTCAATTAATCGCGGGAGTAAATGCACCCATTTTGCATCGGTCAGACTGCGTGGATGACAGCCTACATTCCGTGTTTCATTTGTTTCTTTTTGCTTTCAGAACAACACGTCATGTAATAAGGAAAACACCACTATTAATCCTTCATCGGCACAGCCATTGACTAAGAAATGAAAAAATGGCACTCCATGTCAAAAAAGTTGCAGGTCCCTGGTGTAATATCTTGTCCAATTTGTGCATTATATAATTTAGTGCCTTGCAGATATAACTTTCTAGATCAAATGTTTCATATTTACGCTTTGAAGTATTTTAATGTTACACTATAAAAATGACAATATACTTTTCTTTCAGTTGATGAAAAAATGCAGTGTCTGCAACACCGGATAATTGTCTTAAAGCAGAGGTGTCTTACAATTTCTTCACGTGTCGGCCAAGTATATGAAATACTATGTACAATTTCCCAAAAAAGTGTCGGCACGAACACAGAAAGTGAGGGGGAGCATCCCAATGAATAGTTTCTAAGCCACAGTTTAAAATAGGCTGGCTTTATAGCAAGTGTTATGTCAGTAGCCAAGTGAGCAGCAATACAGCAGACCCAAAATTAAGGGGAAATTCTTTAATTATTTAATTAATCAGCTATTATTTTATGTTGATAAAGAAAACTAAAAGTGTTCATGTAACGTGATATTATTAACTTACTTCTGGTCGACCGTTGAAATTTAAAATGCCCTTGCGAGACCAGTTTTAACCCAACTGGGTGCGTTATTATAGAAACAACCCAATAAACGTTAGGAATAACCCAACAGAATGACCCAATATGTTTAACCCAGCTATTGGGTAAAATAAATAACCCAATGTTTTTTGGAGTGTAGTGAACAGAATAGCATCTCAGAATGCACAACACTTCAAACCTTGAGCAGAAGACCCCTTCGTAATATACAAAAAATATTTTCATCAATGCAATAATATTTCATAGTTTAGTGATGTTCATGTATAAACCTGACATTTGTCCATAAGCTTTTTTTTTTTTTACTGTATTTTAATAGCCTGTAACAAGTGTTACAAGCTTGTCCCTAATCAGTCATTACAGGGAGAACATTGGCTATGTTCATGATGTCACAGTTTAATAGCAGGGTTGGCTGTCTAATGCAAGGTTATGGTCTGATTGCTCTGAACACAGTCCCCCCTTTCTTCTCATTTTGACTGTAAATCAAAGAGCTGGTGCGTCTGTCTCTGTGAGGCAGCTCCAGGCAGGGGATCGGGCTATAGCAGCAGACATAATTAATGTTGTCCCTGATTGATATCCATGACTCTGGTAAACAGCCAGGGTGAAACAAGCCCCCTTGAACCTTACTGATTTTGTGTCTGGAGGCCATTACATTACAGTTAGGAAAATATAGGCTGGCTCTCTAGGCTGCATCCATGGAGACTAGACCTAATCTGTACAGTGTCAAACGGAAGTACCATTGTTTCATATCAGTAGCCAAGAAGTGGAGAGCTGAATCCATGCCTTTAAATGTCCTGTAAAATGTGCACATGACTTCCGCTAGCTACATGTTTTGTCTTTTGATAGCAGCGGAGGCATACTAGTCTCGGTAGCCAGACCTATGTATGTGGCATAGGTCTGGGCTCTATGGACCCTTTTCATACCCGGGTTAGAGAGCGGAAGTAGACGACAAATTTTCATATAATGCAATTTATATAATGCCGCATAGTACAGCACAGAAAGCCTCATTATAGAGAATTTCACTGATATAACTAATATCTTTAACTTTACTTCTGATTAAGTAAACAAATCAGAAAATGCAGCTCTGGTCATGGATATCCACTTCACTTTCTGTTACGTGCCTCAAACGAAACACTGAATATCTTTTAAGAATTTTATCTCACTAACCTGGAAAACTTTCTGTGATTATTTCATCCTCAAAAGCACTCATTATATCAACGCGGAACCTTGTAAGCAAAACTTGGCTTCCAGGCTGACTGATAAAACTTCCTGTGTTCGGCTAATCACGGAAGTTCCATCGAACCAGCCAATCAGATTTGCGCTGAATTGATCATTGAGCTATATGCATAAGTCGGTTAGAAAATGTACCAAGGCTGAATTTAGTGTTGTCCTAACCCATGCACACTGCGTGATTCCTGTTCCCACGGTAAAATCGACTTCTCTGATTGGTGGATCTCTCTTCATAATTGTGGGTAGTGTAGTGGTTGCCCATGAATTCAGTAATTAAAGATGTTTTTTTTTTTTAAAACAAAATGCTTACTTATAATCTTTTAAGCTTTATTAACAACGTCAGAGCTCTTAGGTCTTTCTTGGAAGGTTTGTACGTTATTGTTAAAATTACTGTTATACTCTATTTAAGGACTTTTTTAGGTAGGTTTGTTTTCATTTTGAATGTTAGACTATAGCATTGCTTTGGCATACAGGTCTACTGTAAATTGTGATGATAAACAATTTGCTACAATTGTTTAGAATGCTAAGGCTGGTTGTGCAATTCTGTGTGAATGACCTTTTTAAGTCGTCAAGCTTCTGTGGACTTGAACCTTACGTTATGTTATTAAGAGTTATGAATTTTTTCCCTTGCGTACCACTTATTTTAATGCTATAGGCAAATTCCCTGGATGGCATTGACGTCAGTCAGTTGGCTTGCAAAGCACTAATTTGATTTGTGTGAAATTGACTTGAAGCACCACTGTTTTTTCAATTAAGTGTGTATTCAGTTCTCTAGGAACACTTGGCAGAATTTTAGTGTGAGGTTGATTTGTGACCGATGGTCAGGGACAGGCTTGTTAATGCTGTAAGGAAACTCAGAGTGGACAGAAACACTCCATCCATCCATCCATCCATCCATCGTCAACCGCTTATCCTGTACAGGGTCGCGGGGGACTGGAGCCTATCCCAGCTAACATTGGGCGAAAGGCGGGGTACACCCTGGACAGGTCGCCAGTCCATCGCAGGGCGACAGAAACACTCTTCTGTTTTAATTTATTTATATTTTTTGCACTGTCCTGTCACCCAGAAGTCTTTGAGATTGCACTATTACATTAATGTATTGAGGTAATTGTGCATTTCAGACCTGTCAAGTGTCAGTGAAGTCTAGTATGTTTCATATATGACTACATTTTAAATCATCACAGTTTGAGATTATATAATATTAATATCAATAAATAATATTATTAATATAACATAATATTATGTCCTTTGAAAATACATTATAACATAGCAGTTCAGTTAGATTTGTATTGCAGATGATCCATTTCCTGAATCATGTCAGCTAAAGAGGGCAACTTGGCACTTTGTCATGGAACATTTTAAGATCAAAGCCAATTGTTAGTGCCATAGTTCACAAAAAGCAGGATTGGAACAGTTAAAGAAATGTTGAGAATTTATTTTGACATAACTAGTTTGGCAGTTAGAGATTTATTGTTGAAACCAGTTTCTCTTTAATCTTGTTTATTAGTATATAGCCGGAGAGATCTCTTTTCAGTAGAGACACCAACGAACAAAATAATTCAGAAGCTTTTATACATTATTGCATACGTAACTCCCATAATACTTGTTTACTTCATTTTGATTGGACATAGTTAGGATTAGCTAATCTTCTTGGCAAGAGATCAACATTGTAAAATATAGTTATAAATAAAGAGTATGATGAAAATTACAGTTAGTTGCATGTTCCAGTACATAAGGTTCAACAAATTGATCTCATGAAAAGTCGTACATAATTTACGAGTTGGCTATTTCATATGGTCTTGCACGATGTTGTTCGCATAAACGTGTATGACTTCACGTGCAAATTCCTGGATGTCTAATGTGGAAGTAAGTGCAAGTTCTGCGCACAATTCATTAAGGACATACTTATTAATATTATGCCCTAACCCAAACCACTTATCTAAACCTAACCAATCAGTTGAGGGTGTAAACATGATAGGAAACTGTTGTGTGTGAAAGAAGCAAGTAATTGTCACATATTAGATGTAAAGAATGTCCAGTGACATTACAGGATGTAGTGAAAGTCATAGGAATTCAAACGAGTGCACAATATCATATGAATTTGCCAAATTTAGAAAAGTTGGAAGATTCCTTTTAAGAATTATTCAACCCAATTCCGCCATGAGAGTCTGTTGGGTTCAACAATGTCTGGTTCCCATTTTAAACCCATTCCAGGATCATATCTTGACTTCAACAATTTGTAAACATTCTGGGGCTATGTGGAAGTGAGGCACAGTATAATACTGATATAATCTTGCCTAGACCTATGGGCCTGTAAAAAAGGGATCTGTAGCAAAGAGAAAAACAAAGCCTGGAGCTTTTAGGAAAACACATTGTCATTATGTAAACATTGTGTCTCAGACATTCAAAATTAGTCACAAACTCACAACTAGCTCTCTAGATGGAATGTTAGTAGTCTCAGCTTCAGACGGTAGCCCACAGACCATTAGTCAAAAGTCTCTGTTGCAGTTTTAGTCAAAGGTCTGGCTACGCCAGAATAGAATGCTAGTGATACGTGGAAGTAAAATCTTATTGCACTTGACTTGCGGTATTGTGCATATAGGTTTTGTTAAAATGTTTCCCTTCAGTTTTTGATATTGCCATGTTGAACTTAAACTTATTAGCTTTTTATATATATCTAAAATTAGCTTCTATATATCTATTTTTCAATGTGCATTTTATAATTAAAATAATTATAGTTTATTGCATTTTGTATTCAAAGTAATACTTTCCAAATTCTTCTACTTTTCCAATACTACCACACAGTGTATAGATTATTTTGTTTAAAGTTCTGCTTTTGCACAGTAATTCTGTTCTTGTGAAATAGGGCATGATGATGATCCAGATAAAGCACAATGCTGTACTGTACACTGAACTGCTCTGTGAACATTCAGATTTAGCGTTTCACACAGGATGAGGTTTTTATGAAAAGCCCTTTAGTCCTTTACTTTAATCCTTTTTACATTTTATTCACTGTCAGGGTTGATGCAAGATGTGCATTGTTGAATTCAATCCAAAAAGATACTAGGGGGTTTGGGGTTCTCATGATTTTCTTCAGTAAGTTGCTGTCAGCTTCTAGAAATCCTGTGTGTTCAGCACCCTGTATTAATTAGGGGCTGGAATGCGTGCCCTACTAGTGTACCACATCCTACAGCAGGATGAGCTCTACCCCTGTCTATCATCACACAATGTGCCCAACTAACATAAAGGCAGAGCTGTAACGAGCTGACTTTACTGGTCAAGGAAATTCAATTTTAAAGTCCATTATTTCCTTTCCTATTAAGTGAAGCTTTGCCAAATGTTCCCTCTAAGCACAGTTGCTAATAGGCACAAAGTAAAAACAAAACAAAGCTTCATTGCCAATATGCCATTGAAAACATGTATGATTTTTCTCTAAAACACAAAAAATGTTATTTAACAAAATAATAAGATTTTAGATTTTATTTGAATAATGATTTTCTGACAATATTTTGGCCTGTTTCTCACACATAGTTATCACATGGCTTTAGAAGTCTTGAAACTGTTATACAGTTTCAAGATATGTATATACTTGATATGGACACTACTTGTATGTCTCTTTTGGTCCATGTTGAAGCTTGACAGCCTCAGTTCCTTTTAAATTTCATTGTATTAAAAAGAGAAGCCTGGACATTCTACTAAATAACTTATTTTGTATTTCACATAAAAGTAAAAATACAGTGGGTTTGTAAAGACATGAAGGTGAGTAGATGATTGAAATTTCACATTTGGGTGAACATGAGATAATTCTCCTAAAAATGTAAATTGTCATAATTTACTCACCTTCATGTTAATCATGTAAATGTTTTAATGAAATCCACCTTGCTTCTTCTCAATACAATTTCAGTGAATAATGCCTCACTTTAAATCCTAAAAAAAAAAGACCTAAAACAATCATACAAAATAGTCTATGTCATATTCCATGTCTTCTGAAGGCATGTTATAGGTTTTGGTGACCAACAAGTCATTTATTAGCAAAACAATTGACATTCATAAATCCTATGAATGAAGCAGTGGCTTGCATTATCAGGTGAGAACTTGCATTGTTTAGCCTTGTCTGGAGACAAGGCTAAATCTGTAGAAATGCAATCTCTTAGGTTTCACAAGGAAAATACTCTGTTAGGGAGATAATGTATTTACTGCGTGATGTGGGTTAGGCTTCTCACCTCCTCTCCCTACAGTGCAACATCTTGAATTCTCCTCCATCCTGTGTGTTCTGACATGAACCCCTCAGGAGTTTGGGCAAGAAATTAGAGCGTTTTTAATTTCACCAGATTTTTTACAACTGTCACCATCACTAGTTACAGTCTTTTTGTTCAAAAGCTCCCAGAAGATATTTCACTTGATTGACTCTATAATATAATTAATATGTCTGGACTGTCTCCAGTGACTTCAATTCAAACTGTAACACATACTCTCTATATTTTTCCATACGCAGCCTATTGACCAGAGACTTCACCACAGAAAATTGACACATTGGGCAGCTCTATGTGAGTGCTGCTTTCAAAAATGGTTGATATTATGACATATCTGACAGCTTGATTAACTATTTAAAAAAGCTTTCCCCACATTGAATGATTGCATGGAAAAACTGAAAGGTGCGACCCTAAATTTGCTGTCATTATCCATAAAGGGAAACTGTCTCTGTGTAATGCCACCTGTGAAAATATAGTTCATAGACATGACTGTATAGTACATTGTGCTCATTTTTTCCCACATTCACCTAATTGCTTATTTAGGCTCAAACTGTTATTGTTACAAATCTGAGCTTGAAAACATCCTGAAATCAGTGTGAATGTTGATCATGGTGATATTTCTAATTCCATAATGCATTTCATAATTGACTTAACAGTACAGAGCTGCAGGTGCATTTAGGAAACAATGTTGTAGTGGTGTTTTCATGGCCAATCAACGTTTGTGGAGAGCGAGGCCAGGAGAGGAATAGCGGTAAGGTTTGACACCTGGGGAAAATCCCCTCTAACAGATGTTTTGTGTTGCAATGAGACCTGATGTGGGTTAAAAAGGCAGTCCAGACCGCCGGAGGAGAGAGAGGGAGATGCACGCAGCCGAGTTCATGTGTGTGTGTGCATTTGTTTACGTTGTGCTGAAAATTGTTAAGCTGAAAATAGTGTGTAATCAAAAGACTTACGTTGGACATTTACCCGGCCGTGGTGCCGAAACCCATGAATTTGAAGGAAGTTACACCGTCATGGAGTCCTTGTCCTTTACTGATCTGATCAAGGCCCTCGCCAGCATCCACCAAATGCAACATCAAGCTATGTTTGAGCTGCACCAGGAACAGGAGCAGCGATTCCAGGCCCTCCTTCAAGCTCAAGCAGAGGACCGACAGGTGCTATGGAGCTTTATACCCCAGGTGGCTTCCACTGGCGTGATCTCGGTAGCTGCCCCGCCGTGACCCACTTCACGCTCACCAAGTTGTGGCCAGAAGACAACCCAGAGGCATTCATGGAGCTGTTTGAGTGTGCGGCGGAAGCAGTGGGTTGGCCATAGTCCCAGTGGGCAGTCCGCCTGCTGCTGCTGATGTCGGGAGAAGTACAACTGGCAGCCCAATAACTACCTGTCACCAAATTCCTGAGGTATCAGGACTTGAAAAGCACAGAGCAGCACCACCTGTGTTTACGCTCGCTGACACTTGGTGAGCTCGGCCTCTCGTTTGCCTTTGCCCAATAGCTCTGTGACTCCTGGTGGCGGTGGCAGTAGAATGTGACACAATGGCTGAAATCGATCTGGTGGTGCTGGAGCAGCTGATAAACTGACTACCGAGAGGGATGGCGGAATGGGTCCAGTTGCACCGCGATGAGGCGACCCAGCTGGCAGAGGACCATATGATGCCGTATTCGGGGGCTGGCGAGCCCTCTTCGTCTCTCTCTCTCTCTCTCTCTCTCTCTCTCTCTCTCTCTCTCTCTCTCTCTCTCTCTCTCTCCTCCTTCCCCCTCTCCTTCCCCTCATCCTGTTCCTATTCCCCGGAAACCTGGAATTCCAACCCCAAAACTGGTTGCACGGTCCCACTTGGTTTTGGTTCCAAAGTGCAATGGTGTGGTCCGGTTCTGTGCGGATTATAAAAAATTAAATGCAGTGTCTAAATTTGATGCACACCCGATGCCTCGGATCGATGAGCTGTTTGATCGGTAAGGTGCGGCTCACTTTATCAACACTGGATTTAACAAGGGGATAACAATATTTAATATTGGCAGATCCCCTTAACTCCCATGTCCCGTGAAAAGACAGCATTTTCCACACCGTTTGGATTACACCAGTGCATGTTTCAGCAGCTCATGGACCGAATCCTCAGACCGCACGCTGCTTACGCTGCTACCTATCTAGATGACATCATTATTTACAGAAATGATTGGCAGCGGCACCTGCAACATCTAAGGACTGTCCTGAGGTCATTGAGACATGTAGGACAGCAAACTCAAGTGCACAATTGGATGGGTTGAAGTACAGTATCTGCCCTTCTACTTGGGTCATGGGAAAATGCAGCACCAAGTTGATAAGACCATAGTGATTGCAGCCTGCCCAAGTTCTAAGACCAAAAAGGAGGTGAGACAATTCCTGGGGCTGGCTGGCTATTATTGTAGGTTTGTGCCATCACCAGCCTGCTGACTGATCTTACTAAAAAGGAGTAGCACCAAAAGAGAGTTGTATTTTTAGTTGTAAATTATGTAATAAAGTCAACAGGAATGCATATTTGTATTCAGCTCTCATGTCAACAGAATCGTCTTGCCCCCTTTGAAGTTACAGTGAAAATGACAACAGATGTTGTTAAATGTTATTAAAATGCAACAACATGTATGTACATAATAAGTACATTGTATCAAATGGTTAAGTGCATTTAAGGAGTATTTAAGGCCACTTAAAATAAAGTGGGTCCTGACAACGTTAGCTTGCAGTAGAGATCTTCATCCATTTTCTTGACTGTGAACATAACTGCAGCATGCACTTAGAATAAACAGAAGGTTAATGTCCATTGATTTGGGTGCTTATATAGTTCTCATTATACACTGATGAGCCAAAACAATATGACCTTATCACAGGTGAAGCAAATAACATTGATCATCTCCTAACAAGGCCACATGTCAAGATCTGGGTAGATTAGATGGTAAGTGAACATTCAGTTGTTATAGTCAACATGTTGAATGCAGAGAGAAATTAGAAATGGGCTGGAGTAAAGACCTGAGCGTCTTTGACAAGGGACAAATTGTTTTGGCCAGATGACTGGGTCAGAGTATCTCTGAAATGGCAAGGGTGAGTTGGTCCCAGTCAGTAGTGTTGAGTATCTACCAACAGCGGTCCGAGGAGGGACAAACCAAAAACCAGCGACAGGGTGTTGTGTGCCCA
This sequence comes from Moxostoma hubbsi, assembly GCA_032164185.1. Lineage (NCBI taxonomy): Eukaryota > Metazoa > Chordata > Actinopteri > Cypriniformes > Catostomidae > Moxostoma > Moxostoma hubbsi. The sequence continues at coordinate 3,265,464 of JAVLUX010000215.1, forward strand.
AGGCTCATCGATGTGCGAGGGCAACGAAGGCTATCCTGTCTGGTCCGAACCATCAGAAGGTCTACTGTGGCACAAATCACATAAAATTTAATTGATGGTTACAGGAGGATTATGTCAGAACACACAGTGCAGTGCATCACACCCTGCTGTGTAGGTGGCTGTGTTGCTGCAGACAGGTCAGAATGCCCATGATGACCCCTGTCCACCATCAAAAGTGCCTACAATGGGCATGCAAGAATCAGAACTGGACCTTGGAGCAGTGGAAGTAGTTCTCCTGGTCCAATGAGTATTGTTTTCTTTCACATTACATGGACAGCCGTGTATGTGTGTGCCATTTACCTGGGGAAGTGATGGCACCAGGATGCACTGTGGGAGGACGAAAAGCCAGTGGCAATGGTATTCCCTGATGGCAGTGGCCTCTTTCAGCAGGTCAATGTGCCCTGCCACACTGCATACATTGTTCGGGAGTGGTTTGAGGAACATTATGAAGAGATCAAAGTGTTGCCCTGGCCTCCATATTCCCCAGATCTCAATCCGATTGAGCATTTGTGGGATGTGCTGGACCAACAAGTCTTATCCACGGCAGCTCCACCTTGCCACATACAGGACTTGAAGGATCTGCTGTTAATGTCTTGGTGTCAGATACCACAGGACACCTTCAGGGGTCTTGTAGAGTCCATGTCTAGGCAAGTCGGTGCTGTTTGGGTGGCATGTAGAGGACCAATAGCATATTAGGCAGATGCACATATTGTTTTGGCTAATCATTGTATTTTGGCAGTATGTGGTAGATTTCAAGGTACATAAACTTTTGGAAGCAACTTGTCGATCTCCTGTGTGATCATATTGTCTCTGTGTGATCATATTGTCTCAACAGTAAGCAGAGGTAATACAGAAGAGCAGGAAAAGGGAAAAGAGTTTATATATATATATATAGTTTATTGATAGGAAGTACCTTTTACTATACAGTATTTATGGTTTACTTAGGTGCTTGTTGTGTGTCTTCAGCCATTTCTAGGTTGTGATGGTCTCAGCAGATCAGTTTGAGATTGGGAACTTGTTCCACCACAGAGGAATGGAGAGCATGCAGGTTCTAGAAAGTGACTTTGTACCTTGTTGTGAAGGCACCACCAGCAGTGCTCACTCACTGACCGCAGAAGACGGAGGGTTTTGATTACCCTCGATCACCATACTTAAATATTATTCCACTTTAGAGGGGGAAATGAAAAAGGATTTTAAGAGGATGGATTTTATGTAAAGGCAACAGAATGTCGCTCATTGGAATACTTTACTACCTGCCAATGTCAGTTGCATATAACATTAATATCTCGCAACTGGCAACACTGCACGAGAAAGATAGAGCTCCTTTCTGGACTGAATGCACACAGGGGACGTTTAAGATAAATTCCTTTTTTCTGACAGGGTGTCAGGCAATGTCCCATAATCATCCTTGTAATGAAGGGATAAATGCCATCAGCCCTTCTCTGATTACAGTTCACAGCACAATTAAGAGAAAGGAAAACAGCTTTGGAAATAGAGTCCCATCCCTCTTGATTCCATAATTGCAACCGCAAGATGTTTGTTAAGCCAACCATCCATGTAAATGAAACACAAACCTGCACAAGGGGGGCTAATCGGGCATTAAATAGGAAATAAATGCAGCCAGACATCAGACCTGAATTTGGGGTAGCACTAGATGAATGGACTTTTGGAAATTACAGATTGGCATTCAACTTCAAGATCCTGTTGAAACTACTGGCAAGTAATTCGAGAAGGAGGGAAAAGGACATTAGGCTATTTCTGCAGCATTTCTTCATTTTGCTTTGAAAGTTAAAGCTGTGTCATTTCTGCACCACTAGCATCACCAAATGGAACCGCAAAAAATAGGTTTCCTAAACACTCCCCCCACCTGACATTGGTCTGCAAACTGACGCCATTGGTTAAGCCAATGTTGCTGTATCAGGCTGATTGGGATGCACAGAAAACAGAGCAATGTTTTGGTAGCTCCATAGAGCTTAAAGGATTAGTTCACCCAAAAATTTTTATTCAGTCATTGTTTACTCACTCCTGTGTTATTATAACCCCATATGACTTTCTTTCTTTTTCTTAACAAAAAGGGAGAAATTGTGAAAAAATATTTTGTTCTGTGATGTCATACAATGGAAGTTTGTGGTGACAACCTTTTCAAGCTTCAAAAGAACACAAATGTATAATTCAGAAGTCTATTAAATTATTGTATGCGACTCATGTCTTGTACTGAAGGAATACGATAAGGTTTGTGAGAAACAATACAAATTTGAATGTATTATGAAGTGAAAATCTTCAACAATGTCCTGTGCATGTACATGCGACAGCTTTTGAGCTCCTTGCATGAGAGCATAGCGCTGCAGTTGGGGTGTTCAAGCAGAAACTCATTTTGAATCACTTCAATACAGTGACATGCACAGACATTAGCAGGGACAGGGGTGGAAGGATAAAAAGGGCATTGATTTTTTTTTTTTTAATGAGTAGTAATTATATATACTTAACTAATTGTTTTATAACCATTTATAACCATTTTCTTGTATATACAGTATATACTGTACATATTTTTTCCTTTATCACAAATAATAGCCTATTCTGTTATATTTCTCACAAAAAGCTCCATGGTAATACACTTGTTTATTTATTTATTTTCAGACATGGTCTGTGATAACGCCATGTTTACGACACATGTCTTAGTAAAACCGTGGTATTTTTGAAAGTACCTTGGAGTACCATGACAGTATCATGAAATATGAACATGATCAATCATTCAGTACCATGCCATTACCCTGGTAACGTGGTGCACGGTGCGAATGCGTGATGAGAGAGTGTGAGCGTGGGGCGATCGACTCTGTTCCGCGAATGCTACAATGTCCTTGTATAACATATGACATGCAAGTAAGGGCAGCCGGTGGAGATTCTGGTACCCCCTTAGGGTATGATGGTGCCCCCCTAGGGAGTTGTTGCCCTACACAGACTGCTTAAATGATTATGATGAGATTTGAATTTTGTTTTATTTAACTATTTTAATTAATTTATTAAATAATTACTCCCCTTTTTCTGGATTTGTGAATGAATGGGGCCCCTGTTCTGGTGGTGTAGTGGGCTAAAGAACTAAACTGTTAAGCAGAAGGTTGTCGGTTCGATCCCCACAGCCACCACCATTGTGTCCTTGAGCAAGGCACTTAACTCCAGGTTGCTGCAGGGGGGATTGTCCCTGTAATAAGTGCACGGTCGCTTTGTAAATGTAAATGTAAACAACAGAAAAACCCAACATGGCTGCTCACAAACCAGAGAACAGAGCTTACAAAATATGTCTGAAGAGATTATAGTCGGAAAACAGATGCATTTCTTTGACTAGCCGTATTTGTTTGTTTGAACCAGAGTCCTTAGTCAAACAGAGAGAAGGGGTAGAAGGTAGCTAAATTCACACCGTGTCCTAACCAGATGCCAAATGACACTTAATGAAAGTTATCTTTTCTATGATAATCAGAGTTATTGTCCTTGGTATGTTGGTATGGCTATCCCTATGAGGACTCTCCATAGACATAATGATTTTTTACTGCATGACCTATAGATTATACCCCCTAAACCTAACAATCACAAAAAACTTTCTGCATTTTTACATACATTTTTTTTTTTTTAAATGATTTGAATTATGGGGACACTTGAAATGTCACCATAAACCGCATTTATAGCATAATACCCTAATTAATTACCAGTTTGTAACCTAAACAAAATGTCCTTGTAAACCACACAAACCACATATTACCGCTCCCTGCAACTTTCTCTCAGTTTCTGGGCATAGAAATGCATCATATTTCTTGTTTGTTAGTTCTGTTCTCTGATTTGAAGAGGCGGTCACCATAAACTGCCATTGTATATCATTACTAAGCTCACATTTTATTCACAATTTCTCCCTTTGTATTAAAAGATTATAACAACACAGGATTGAGTAAACAATGACTGAATTTTCATTTTTGGGTGATCTATGCCTCTTTGGAAATCAACCTGAAATGCTACTTGTAGTTACTCTATGTCTGCACTCAAAATTAGAAATAAAAATGTAGGAAGTATAAAGTATTTTGACATAAAAAATCTACACGCTGATATAGTAAAATATCAGTTTAATAACTGTTCCCTGAGGCATCATTGGCCTGCAATCAAAGAAGGAATTAATGTGAAGTTCACGCAAAAAATGAAAATTCTCTCATTATATACTCACCCTCTTGCCATCCCAGATGTGTATGACTTTCTTTATTCTTTTTAGAAGAATATTTCAGCTCTGTAGGTCCATACAGTGTAAGTGAATGGAGGCCAGTAATCTGAAGGTCCAAAAAGTAGTTAAAAGCAGCATAAAAGTAATCCCTAACACTCCTGTGGTTTAATCGATACCTTCAAAAGTGATATGATAAGTGTGGGTGAGAAACAGATAAATATTTAGTAATTTTTTAACTATAAATCTCTACTTTCACTTTCACAAATGTGGTGCCTGTTTAGTTTCACTTTTACAAGTGAAAGTGGAGATTTATAGTAAAAAAAGCTACTTGTAAAAATACTTAAGTATTGTTTTAGGGGATTTGTACTGTACTCAAGTGCAATTTAAACTGAATACTTGCACTTTTACTTAATTTCATTTCTAAAGAAATAAATATTATTTTTACTCCTACACTACACTACAGTTTTATTAATTACATTTTTGCAGATAATTTACTTTTGCATAGCACAGCATAGCAGCTGTGTGTTGAAATATTTGTGTGACTAGACCGTATGTGATTATTCATTCAAAACTATGAGCACAAACTTCTACTCTTGCCTTCATATTTAAATTGTATCTGTGAATATCTATTCCCCATTTGCAGAATTATTGTTGTTGTTGTTGGGCAACTATTAATTATAATAATATCTATAAAACAAGCAATTATAATAATAATGATAATAAACATAATGGAATCTGAGTAAATATGAATTATGAATTTTATTGAATTCATCCATCTGCTCAACTGCAAGCAGTGTTGGGTGTAATGCATTACTGAGTAATTAATTACTGTAATTAAATTTATTTTCATTGAAAATGTAAAGTAAGTGATTACTCTTTAATTTTTCAGTAATTTAATTATAATTACTTCTGATGTAATTGTATTAAATACTTTATAGACTGTATATAGACTGTTTTCTCATTTAAAGCTGCCCCCTTAAATTATTTGGCCAGTTCAAGAATAATTTATTTTATTTTATATGATTTATTTGAAAGAATTAAAAGAACAGTTTCATGTCTATCCTTGTATTTGTAATTAGTAATAAGTAATGCAATTACTTTTCAGACAGAGTAATTAATACAGTAATCTAATTACACTGTAGAAGATGTAGTTAGTAGTTAGTAATAATTACTTTTTTAGAGTAACTTACCCAACACTGACAGCAAGGTTTGGTAGCAAACTTCAGAAAACAGTTCACAAAACCAACATGACTAATTTCTTCAAAGCTTCATTTTAATTTTTGGATCTTTCTTTATGTCTCAAGGGTCTGGGTGTCCGATTGAGAGGGTGACAGGTTGAGAATGCCACTGGGGAGAAATATGACAGTCGTCAGAGACAGTAAAAAGGCACTTTAACAAACCAATCGATTTTAACAACATCCTCTCTCACACAATCTCCTCTCTTGATTTAATTCTAGCTAAGAATAAAATTACTTTTTTAATACTTAAGTACAAATTAATGTGAATAATTTTTTTTTACTTTAACTCAAGTATGTTTTTGGCTTGATACTTGGACTGTTAATTGTGTAAAATATTTACTCAATATCAATATTTTTACTTAAGTATAATTTCTGAGTACTTTTTACACCCCTGTAAAAAGGACTTAAATATAGATCTGTTTCTTACCCACACATATAATATACTTCTGAAGATATTGATTTAACCACTGGAATCCTATGGATTACTTTTATGCTGCTTGTAACTGCTTTTTGGATCTTCAGATTTCTGGCCACCATTCACTTGCATTGTATGGACCTACTGAGCTTAGATATTTTCTAAAAATCTTTGTTTGTGTTCTGCAGAAGAAATAAAGTCATACACATCTTGGATGGCATGAGGGTGAGTAAATGATGAGAGAATTTACATTTTTTGGGTGAACTATCCCTTAAATACTGATGTTTGTTGTCCTACAAAGAAAACACACATAAGTGTCTGAGACATTGCATCTGATTTGTGTATATGTAGGTGTGTATCATCTATGCAAGATTTGAGGTTTCTTTTTTGTGAATGTCTATGACAGTTTGCCTGTGAACAACTTTATATCATCATCTGAAATTAGCAAATAGGAGAAGTTCAAGTTTCCAGTTTTGTGGCACCTCAAAGCAACAAGCCTATTGCATCTTTTTGTTTATTATGCCATATAGAGTGTGACATTTTAATTTATATCACACATAAAATGGTTTTAAATGGAAGCAAGTTAGAAAGTTTTAACATAATAGTTTTAACATTACATTTAAAGATTTCACACACACACACACACACACACACACACACACAGGCAAAATGGGTGAATCAGGGAATTTTTCATCCTAAAATCAAAAGGAAAAAAAGAGTTGAAAAATAAATGAAATGAAAAGAGCATGGAAAATAGATTAAGCCTATTTTTAGGAGCATTATTTTTTGCATTGTTGTGTCATTTATTTTAAGCAAAAATGTAATTTATTTTCTTTTGATTTTGTGGTAAAAATTTATCCCAGATGATGTTTCTTGAGATTCACCTAAACACAAATAATAAATCCATATATTTAAAATTTTCACTTTCCCTTAAATATACAAATTCTGCATTTCATCTTTTGTGTTAGTGAAACACCATGCTGACATGTACTGTACATGGATATTAATTACTGTCTGATGAATGCTTATTCAGCTGCACTATAGGAGAAAGAATGACAGCTTTGCTTCTTTGTGTTACACATGTTCTCAAGATTCTGGATCATCTCTCCCCTCTTTGAAAGCTCTTCATTCTACTCATCTGGCCTCACGCTCCTCTCTGACCCTATTCACATCATATTGAGCTGTTTAAAAGCATCTTGTGTTAAGGCCATGTGGTCTGTATGTTATGGGGTGATACACGTCTACTTTTGAAGCACTGAAAAGCATTCTAGTTCATTTAATTAATTAACGTTTGTATACAATACTAACCACTTTAAAAAAAATTACAACTTTTCATTTTGCATTTCAGTACTAATAATACATGTTTTGCTCAGTACTAGTATGTTATCATTCTCTGTAAATATGCTAGTAGTGATACCAAACAGCTGTCCTCACAGCTTGCAAGCTCCTCACACATGCACACACCCATCATAGATTCAGCTTTGCGTTTTGTTCAAAACACAACATCAGTGCCTGACTTTACAGATTCTCTTGTGTCTGAATGGGAGCAAATGTTATAAGTGGGCCTGTTATAGCAGCAAAGAGAGCTCCAACTCCATATTAATGTGAATGGTTTCGAGAATAATTTAAAAAAAAATAAAAACATGGTGTGGTGTTCCCCGCTGTCGCTCACTTCGACGTTGTGTCGAAGAAGCAACACTATGGGTCTGTCTTGAGCGCCGAATATGCCTCTGATCTATGAAAAAAGGCCAATGAGAATTAGGCAGACAGTATTTGCATACCCCACCCCCGGACATACGGGTATAAAATGGGCACCATAAAGAAAAAAAAAAATTCGGAGCTGATGGTCGTGTATGCAGTCAGCTGCGAGTTACACACCCGTTCCTGTTCCTCTGACGCTTGCCTGCTGTTGAATCTACGGTGCACTTCAGTGGCTTTCTCCTTCTCTGCACGGCAGTGCAGTTTGCCCCTGAGCGCTTCAACAGCGCAAAAACTAATAAAAAGAGTTATTTAAAAGAGTGATTTTCTCTAAAAGAGTATTTTACACTAAAAGAGCAATACACAGCTGGCGTTGTCTGTCCTTTTCAGGACGAGTCTTTATAAAGAGGCCTTTACGTCCCTGTGTAGTTCCTGGATGCGGTAGAGTGCTCTCGCAGCGTTTGTGGATGGTTCATGTTCTCACTGCAAGAGCAATGTTGTGGTCATGGCTCGCTTTCAATAGAAAGCATGCAGCTCCGCCAAGTACGCCTCCTCGGGCCACCCGCCCCCCGGCAAGCTCGTTGACTCCCGTCCGTGCTCGAGGCAACAGTGGCTCGCCTCACAGCCAGCCTGCCTACCCTCTAGAGCTCGAGGTGGATGAGCTCGCCGCTGCATTGGAGAGTGCGGCGTCTGACGCTGATGACTCCCCTTGGCTGCCGCCTTCAGGCTGAGGCTGATGTGCAGATGTCCGATATGCTTGCCCGGGCTGCGGCCAGCGTGGGGCTGGACTGGAAATCTTCGTCCTCCCCACAGCCATTGAGGTTGGATGACTGGTTCCTGGTCCCGTTTTTCCCGGAGGTGCATGATGAGCTGACGTCTTCATGGAGGGCACCCCTCTCCACACGTCACAAAGCCACTCGCTCATCCGCTCTCACTACCCTCGACAGCGGAGCGGCCCACAGGTACACGGTGATTCCTCAATGCCCCTGTCTCCCAGTTCGGCCTCTTCAGTGACACCGTCGAGGACTTTCCCCAGCCGTTCTCTCCATGTCTTATGGACCCCTAAAATAGTGTTGGCTGATGTGACAGGTTGAATACATAACAGTGACAGTATAAGTAATCTGTCAAGACATAGGCTTGAAGCCCTTACGCTCTCTCTCTCTCTCTCTCTCTCTCTCTCTCTCTCTGTGTGTGTGTGTGTGTGTGTGTGTGTGTGTGTATGTGGGTGGTTACACATGTACAGTATTGTGGTTTAGTGTGTGTGTGGAATGCAGAGAATGGCCAGTACACCTTTCATCAGGTTATCAGTGTGTGCTCATGTGTGACTGGAGTCATGGTCACGCTGCCTGCAGACACTGCTCTGTGCTGGCTGACTGATGACTGAGGCCTGAAAGGGGGGGGGGGGTGTACAGTGAACGTAAAAAGCTCTGTTCACCACCATGAATGAAACAGGACATCGACCACTACTAAAAAGGAAACACTTATAACTGAAATCCTTAATCCGGTTTTAAGGCTTATTAGAACTAACTGATATAGCTACAAAGCAATTGTATCTTGATATTTTTCAGGGGTTTTGACAGAATGCGATATACATCTCACTATTTATATATTTGTTCTGAAATGGAGTAAATGGTAAAAGATGACAGGACATTGTTATCATTGTTAGCACTGTTATTGTATGTATAAAAAGGTAACTTCACAATAAGGCTCAATTAGTTAACAGTAGCAAATGTATTAGGTATCAAGAATGAACAATAAACTAAATATTTATACTACATTTATAAATCCTGGTTCATATTAATTTATAAAAGACAGAGGCTGTTTGCACCAAGCATAAATGGTGAACAAAAAGCACCTCCTTTGCACTAAGTGCTAATAGTGGCAGATACTATTTGCACACCTAATTAGATACTAACATACAGTTTAGTGGTATCACTGCAGCCAGTTTATTGTGTTTAAATATAGTCTCACTGTAATTAACTCAGGCTTGGTGGTGGGTTTTTCAGAAGTTTAATAAATACAAATCAACAGGTAAATGGATGGTCAAAAATTCAGGCAAAGGTCAAGGATCAAAAATAGACAGTCCAACTGGGCAAACAAGACAAAAACAGTAATCCAATAAACGTGAAGTCCAATTAACAAGCAAATGGTCATTAAATGAAGCAGTCACAATGGCAATGGATAAACGCTCAGTAAGGCAGGTAAGACAAGCAATACTATGTAACAATGTAAAGGCATGGCTATTTGTTTAGTGCAAACAGGAAGTAAACGCTGAAGAAAATGGAGTGTGATCAGTATTCTGGTGAGGGCTCCTTGTGGTGGTTGGAGGAAGCAGATGTTACATAACCCCCTCCAAACCTTCTTGAATCCTGGATTTCCTATATCAAGTATGCTAGGGCTCCATCCATCTCCAAGGGTGGTGGAGGTTCAGGTTCTGTGGTTTTGGGGCAGATACAGGGTGGACCGGTTTCAGCAATGTTACATGAAATGTAGGAGAGATCCGGTAATTAGCAGGAAGCTCTAGTCTATAGGTCACAGGAATTAATTTTCTGATGATATGAAATGGACCTACATATACCTGAGACTGAGCTTCCTGGTGGGTAGCCGTAGATGCAGGTTACTTGTGGAAAGTCAGACCCTCTGGCCTGGCTGGTAGTTGGGGTGTGGACGCCTCCGGAGTTCCGACTGGATCCTTTGAGCGCGAATGGCATGCTGGAGCCTCACATGAGCGCTGTCCCTCAACATTTCACTCCTCCTAATTCAGTCATCCACCACCAGTACCGCAGATGATTCACCAGACCAAGGGAACATGGGATGTTGATAACCCAGCACACATTGAAAGGGGGTAAGTCCTGTGGATGAATGAGTTAATTAATTTTGGGCATATTCTGCCCATGGAAGGAATTCACTCCACCTCTGTAGTTCACGACGACAGTATGACCTGAGGTAACGTCTGATCTCCTCGTTCAATCTCTCCACTTGCCTGTGGGTGGTAGCCTTAGGTTAAATTGACATTAATGTCCAATTTGCAAAATGCCTGCCATACTCTTGACATGAATTGAGGGCCCCAATCCGTGACAATGTCCTCTGGTAATCCATACACCCAGAACACATGATGGAACATTGCAGTGGCTGTTTCCATGGCTGTGGCAAGACCTTTCAGTGGAACAAGATGACAAGCCTAAGAGAAGCGATCAATGATTACAAGAATTATGGTGAAATTTGTTGGAGTTGGGTAGATCTGTGACACATTCTACAGATAGATGGGACCAGGGTATCTGAGGAATGGGTAGGGGTTCCAGGAGTCTGGCAGGTAGTTATCTGGGTCTTTTCTACTGAGCGCATACTTGACAAGACTTGACATATGAGGTAACATATTTAATTTTGGCTGACCACCAGAATGAGTTGCATATTAAGGTAATTGTTTGCTGAATACCTGGATGTCCAGCACTGAAAGATGTATGGACCCATTGGATCACACGTTGTGTTGAGAATGCTTGGGAAGTACTGCTTGGTTGGTGGGCACTTAGGTGTAGGAGGATGTGTTTGTTGAGTCCATTGGATATCTTCCATGATGTCCCAGCAAATGGGAGCTACAACCACTGATGGGGGAAGGTTATTTTCACTTGGTTATTTTGAATGTATGATGGGTCACACCTTCTAGAAAGAGCGTCTGGCTTGCTGTTCTTGCTTCCAGGATGGTAGGAAAATGTAAACTGGAATCTGGTAAAAAAAACAGAGACCAGCTGGTTATGGATTGAGTCTCTTGGCACTCTTGATGTACTCCAATTTCTTATGGTAGGTGGTAAGTTGAAATGGATGTTCCACTACCTCTAGCCAGTGTCTCCATTCCACCATTGCAGCTTTCATGGAAAGTTGTTCTTTTTGCCCACATCGTAGTTTCTTTCAGCAGCTATATTTTTTCTAAAATAGAAGGCACATGGGTACATTCGGCCTGGTGTACCATGTCTTTGAGAGAGAACAGCCCCAATTCCACAGTCAGAAGAATCTACTTCAATGATAACATTTACGCATTTGGCAGATGCTTTTATCCAAAGCGACTTACAGTGCACTTATTACAGGGACAATCCCCCTGGAGCAACCTGGAGTTAAGTGCTTTGCTCAAGGATACAATGGTGGTGGCTATGGGGTTCGAACCAGCGACATTCTGATTAGCAGCCCTGTGCTCTAGCCACTACGCCACCACCACTTATCTGCTAATGATGAAAGGTAAGCTTGGATCAGGATGCTTAAGGATGTGTGCAGTAGTGGAGCTGGTTTTAAGGGTGTTGAAGGCGGTCTTAGCAGATTTGTTCCATTGAAGTTTCTTGGGTTTTTCCTTGAGTAGTGATGTTAGTGGAGCTGCAACGATGCTGTAACATCTGAGAAAGCAGATGTTACACTCACAGATAACCTACACCACCCCTAAACCCTAACCTTACATTACAAGAATTTACCATGTTTTTACTACAGTAACCATAGTATCACCATGGTATTTTGTAGTAAAATCATAGTAACCACAAAATTAAACATGATTAGATGATTCGACACCATATTAATGTAGTAATACTATGGTTAATTGCATTAATAACAATATTGGCTTCCGCCAAAAAATGTTTGCTACAATATCACTATAGTAAAACCATGGTTAATTTTACTTGGATCAAACCTTTCTCTCAACTCCTCGACCGTCACCATGACCAAATCACTTTGAGGAATTTTTTTTGTATTATATGTAGGAAAGGAAATAGAGGGAGGGAACAGGATGGATAAAAGTGGGAATGAAACCCAGGTTGTCCACATGAAAAAAGCAGTTGGTTGCCATCTTTATTCACTACACCATTGACTACCACTCAAGTGCAAATTTGAGTGCAAATAGCATCTCTGTGTGGCAGATGCTATTTAAATACAACTATTAATTAATTCTTGTTAGATCTTAATGAATTAACTAATGTTTAACTTTAAATTTATAAAAAATATTAGAATATGTTAAAATTAACCAAAATTATTAAGGGCTGAAAAGTATCGTTCATTGTTGGTTCATGTTAACTAATGTAGTTAACTATTGTTAATGAATACAAACTTATTGTAAAGTGTTATGGTTACAAATTAACAAGGCATGACTTCCACCAATATTTACATACAATATATTTTTAATCAAACATTTAAATACATACCACGTGGGGGAAAAAATGCCATGTGAAGACTTCAGTAAACATTTACGAGTCATGACGCAAATTAATTACTGAATCAGAGTTTTGAATCGATTAATTGAAATGGACAGTTGAACATATTCATGCAAATTTATTGAACTTACCCACTCTAACACTGTTTTGCTACTGAATTTTAAATCAGATATGCTATTAAAACATCTCTGACTTCACGCACTCATACTTGCCAGTATTGAGACAAGGAAGAATCACAAAACTAGTCTTTAGGAAACTTTATGGCCAAAAAAGCATGTTAAAATAATTGCGATATACATAATGTTGTTTTATTTTATATAGTCAAAATTATTGTGAATGTATTATGAATATTCAATATATATTGCCCCAGCTCATGTGAGGTACACATAATAGTGTAAGAGATGTGCCTTTTCAAGTAGTGCTTTTGGGGTGTTGGGTTTATGCAGAGGTTAAATGTACAGTCAGTTATTTGTTTCTCCAACATAAATGAGCCTTGATATTATGGGAGTTTCTTTTCTTTTTCTTGCCTTGAGATTTCTTTTCCTCTCTCTGATGAGCCAGGAATCATAAGTCTGACATCTGAAATAAATGGAAATTTGTATCCTACGTCTATCAAAACAATTTCTGTTTTTAGGTTTGGACGGATGGCCATCCATTGTTAGATAAGCTTGAGGGGGAGGGGGAAATGAAAAACTGGAGTAAGGGTTGCCTTGACCCTGTTGTACAAGCAAGGGATGGAAAGTTAATCAAGGAGTTAAGTTGCTCAGTTTGCCCTTCATGTCCTGTGGGAATCAGGTGGGACAATGTAGCATTCCAAGGGAACTGTTCACCCCAGAGTCATCCATCAATAATGGTTCTGACTGTATTTATGCACAATGGGGTATAGGGTCATCTGCAGGTTGCACTTGAAAAGAAGAAAGTTACATTACATGATGTCTAGAGATCTGGACATTTTTTGACTCATCTTTTTTCCCCCACAACAGGTCTTTGAAAGAGTAAAGAAAAGCTTGATGTTTTTGTATATTATTTGTGCAGAATCTGTAGGAAAAGAACTGGCAATTCAGAATGTTAAAGTATTCTGTGTTCTGTTCTTATTCTTCATTGATATGTGCATTAATAAGTGCAATATAATTTATATGCATGTGGTTTCACTTCATTTGTTTATGTGAATTGTTTCTCACAATTCATCCCTTGCTGAATTTATGAAATTTCACCCAAAAATGAAAATTTGGTGATCATTTACTCACCCTCATGTTGTTACAAACCTGTATGACTTTCATTCTTCTGTGAAAAAGAAAAGAATACATTTTGAGGAAGCTAATACTTCTCTTTTTCCATACAATTCTAGTGAGTAGAATTGATTGAGGCTGTCAGTCCCGCATATTGTACCTATCATCTCCTTTTTGTGTTTTGAAGGAAGAAAGTCATACAAAAAAAAGACGAGGTTGAGTAAATGATCACAGAATTAGTATTTTTGGGTGAACTATCCCTTTAAGATAAAACAAGATCTTTTCATTTTCAGTTTTCTAGAACCATGCAAAACCTTCGCTGTTCTTTCTATTCTTTTCATAGAGGAGGTCTATACATATCTGAATCTCTTCACACAAAGGGTGGATTTACTTGAGCAGTTCTCAAGCTTAGTACCAAGCAGCAGGAATGCAACCCTTTATGAGGAGGAGCAGGGATGTCCTGTGCTGAACATTGGCCTATATTCCACACTGACAATGCCCACTCAGGGAGCATTTGGATCAAGGTTTGACTTTTAGAATTTATAATTTTTATTAGGGATGATCTGATCAGGTCAGAGTGCAATACTGTGCACAAAATCTAATCACGTTATGTCTTAATGAGATTATTTAACCGCAAAAGCTGTGATTGAATGAGATAAACATATAGTTGGCATGTGTGGTGCACATAAGTCTTGTGAGAGTCTCATTTGGTATTACTTAGGTTAGGTTTAGGCAGGGGTGGAAAGAGTACTGAAAAATCATACTCAAGTAGAAGTACTGTCACTTCCCAAAAATGTAGTGTGAGTAGAGTAAAAGTAGCTGTCCTAAAAACTACTCAAGTAAGAGTAAAAAGTAGCTCATTTGAAAGAACTCATGAGTAGTGAGTATTGAGTACCGAGTTGCAAAACCTATGCCCCATTATAATGAACACTGTATGCCAACTTTTAAAATACATCACTTATCTCTGATAAACACTACATGAATCTGATTCCAAAAAATTAAATGTAAAGATTAAAAAGTTATTTTCAATACACTGATCACCATTTTAAATCATAATGAATGAAACAATTATATTAAAATCAGTTTATGTGTAGGGTCTAAATTTCCCTTAATGCCGACAAAGTGTTATCGTTGTGCAGAAAACATGTTCAAACAATGCAAGGAATGCAAAAAATGCTAAATAATCAGGATCACTTGGCACGTCATGTCCTGCACAATAGAAAAGGTAGAGCAGGCATTGGAAAAGTTGTTTGGTACAGGGGCTACATCATGCTTAAAAAGGAATAATTCACCCAAAAATGAAAATTCTCCCATCATTTACTCACCCTCATGCCATCCTGGATGTGTATGACTTACTTTCTTCTGCAGAACACAAATTAGTGTGTATATTGTAGTCTAATCCACGTGCCTCCTGTGGTTTAATCCATCTCCTCAGAAGCGATATGATAGATGTGGTGAGATCAATATTTAATTCATTTTTTACTATTAATTCTCCTCCCTGCTCCACTTTCACTTTTATCTTGTGTTTTTGGTGATTCACATTCTTCATGCATATCGCCACCTACTTGGCTGAGAGAAGAATGCTAGAATCTAGCAAAAATGGACATAAATATTTCTGTATATCACCCACACCTGTCATATCAATTCTGAAGTCATGGATTAAACTACTGAAAATTCTGTGATCATTTACTCACCCTCATGTATTGTATTACTTATATATATATATATATATATATATATATAGTATGTATTACTTATATATATATATATATATATATATATATATATATATATATATATATATATATATATATATATATATATATATGTATTATGGCACTAATATCTATTATTACCTAAAAACTTTTTTACACTGTTAGGATCTCATCAGCAGTATTGTCCTGTTTCTTAGCGTGTTTAATTCTCTGTTGTCTAGGTGTGACTGACAGCTTATTGGGAATTGGGAATTTAGCAGATTATGTCATCCATTATGACAACATTTCCATAAATAAAATTATTCATTGGTAAAAATTGACTAGTTGTGACTAGTCTAATTCTCCAGGAGGAAATCAAATCCTGCAGGATACCATCCAAATAGTTCCTGTAAAAAACTAATTCACAATATGTATGATTTAACACTTGCTGTTTTGCAGGATTTGAAATATACTCTGCACAGTATTCCTGCAGGGAATAAAGGTGATTTAAAGACCTGTAAGGCAATTACTGCAAGACAGAATTCCTGAAGAAAATTCTTTCTATTCTTTCATAATATTTCTACAGGATGACTGCAGGAAAATGAGCCGAAAATCCTGTAGGAAAACTGCAGAAAATAGCTTTGATATGCAGCAATTTATTTGGCAAAATATTACTCAAGTGCTGTATTTTGGATTGTGCTGTGAGGTTCTGTATATAAGCACTTAATAAAAACATACATACAGAGATTGGAAGAAATAATGTCCCAAATAATAATAGTAATAATAATAATAATAAAAGGAAATAATAATCTTGAGAAAATCACGAAAATGGGCTAAAAGAAAATAGAATTGCTACACCTGCATTAGGAATAGCCAACTTCACCAAAACAAAAGAACCCCCTCTTAAAATTACCTATTAAAATAACAATCCTTAATAATGAAACTTAATAACAGACACCAACCCCAAAATAATACACATAATCCAACCTAACCATACAAATGTAAGATAACTACACTAATACATAAATTAATCAAAGTAACTAGTGCAAAGTTGTGAATAGCTGAGTAATGGAAACATCTAACACAAGTAACAACTGTTAGAAGAACTATATTAAAATATGAGGGGCATTGCATTTGTGAGATTAATATTGGGGCTGGTGGAATGTATTTATACAACTTTTATGTGATGTAGCCATAACACCAGGTAGGTTACAGGTACCGTTCCCCTGGGGTAAACTAGGGAGGGTTAAGTGCATTTCTCAAGGGCACAATGTTGACATCATGGATTGTCTCTTGCAATCCTTGGGTTATTGCCATTTTATATTTAATATGTGTTTTTGTTTTCTAATTAAGTTTTAATTAAATATTTTCAAACTTGATCCTTAAAGTGCCCCTGTGTGTATGTTCACAGCTTTGCAGATGAATTCAGTGTGTTGATTCAGCTGCGGAGCTCTCAGGAAGTGGACAGAAGTGTGTTGACTCTGCTGAACTTCAATAACGATATTTTACTCCAGATCCGTGTAGGCCCACACAGCATCACCTTCATCACCACACAGCAGCGGGACTATGAGTACAAACACCTTAATGCACTATATCTTATTAAAAGCATTGCTCAAAACACTTATGTTGATCTGAAATTATCTTATGTTACTTGAATTATTGTCAGAAGTTTGTTTTCTTTGGCATCAGGTTTTCAGTGTCAGGGCTGTCTGATTCTCAGTGGCACTGGATTTCAGTGGGAGTTTCATTTGAGTGGCTGGCTTTATATGTGGACTGTGTGCTGGTGGATAAAGTGGGCTGGATGTACCCTTACATGGGCATCACTACAGATGGCTTGGTGATCATTGGCGGCATCCTGGAAGGGTTTGAGACACCCTTTGAGGTATTCATTTATATCACAATTTCAGATGTTATTGTAATATGTCTGAAGGGTAAGGAAATTAGGGAAATATAACTGTGGGGGTAGGGGGGAATCAGAAGAGCCACAGTTAATCCACAGGATCTTTAAAGGCTTCAGTTATGGTCTTTATTGTAACAAATATATCCATAGGTATATACTACCATATGAAAGTTTGGATCTATGCATTCTTTACTATTATTTTAAACTGTGGAAAACCGTAACAATGAAGTCATGAAAACTAAGAGTTAGCGCAAACACAAATTTCAAACAATCAAGTGTTACCCTTTTGATCAAAAGGTTTTTAAGATCATGAGAACATAAATTCAGTCAAGTCTGTCCAAACTCTGCAATGACAGTGTACAGTTATGATGGTAATGCTTTCATAGATAATTGTAACAGCTGTAGAACATCAGTCAGATGTGGGTACCGAAAATCCATTATGCCATGGCAACCTGCCTTTCCTAATGTCATCAGTCTCAATCTGCTCATAATGATTAAAGACTCTGAAAATGTCTTGGTACAATGCTGTGATGTACAAGAATGTTTATTAATGAAACTAGAGCTGTCTGGCTGTTTAAGTTATGCATCATGGAAAACATGTCTGGCTGGCACACATTTGGTTCTCAGATTTCAGAGCCATTATCTGAATGACCTAAACTTAAAGATGAATGGTCAAACAGCAGGGCAGCTCATGAGGATATCTAGAGACCCAGCCCATGCCTGGAGATTCAATTGCACTAAATACCTACGTTGAGGTTTTACATTGGTTTTGGAAGGCCACTGTGGCGTCAAGTTCAGTAATAATCCTAAATCAATGAGGCATGCTAGTGAACTTTTGAGTTAGAAACATGTTAAATTGTGTAAACTACTCTTGTCCTGTCAATGGATTGTTATATGAAAATGGATGTTGTGATAGCTCAAGCTTGTCCCTGACATCGCTGTCAAACTTCGCAGGGAGAAATGAGACAGATGACCTTCATAATGGGAGATGCAAATGCTGCCAAGGATCGCTGTTCTCTCCATCAGCATATGTGTGAACCTATAAAAGTATGTAGCTTGTAAAGGTTTCTTCTCAGCCAATATGCCAGTTTTGACCCTTCTCATCTCATAGTATCAAAGGCAACTCTGATGCCGCTTTGGTTCCGTGTATAAGAAAAATACAGCATGCAGCTTTAAATTTGTCATTGTCATAACATTAATATATTTTATATTTTTTATAAATATTTTAGAATTCTTGATTTACAGTTTTATATTTTTAGGTCTTATTATTATATGTTTCTGTATATGTTATTTTATATTTAAAACATTAAAGGGAGAGTTCACCCAATGAAAACTCTCATCATTTACTTTACCCTCATGCCATCCCATATGTGTAGTAAAGTCTTTCTTCAGCTGAAGAATTTCTAAAGATTTTTAGAAGAATATCTCAGCTCTGTTGGTCTATACAATGCAAGTGAATGGTGACCAGACCTCTCAAGCTCCAAAAATCACATGAAGGCAGCATAAAAGTAATCCATTTTACTCCAGTGGTTTAATGTCTTCAGAAGCAATATGATAGGTGTGGGTGAGAAATAGACTTTAAAAGACATATTAAACCTCTAGAGTCATATGGATTACTCTTATTCTGCCTTTGTGATTTTTGGAGTTTGAAATGTCTGGTCACCATTCACTTGCATTGTATAGACCTACAGAGCTGAGATATTCTTCAAAAATTCTTTGTTTGTGTTCAGTTGAAGAAAAATATGCTACACATCTGAGATATCATGGAGAAATTTCATTTTTGGGTGTACTATCCCTTTAATTAATTTCAGAACATTTATTCAGTTTTTCATTCTATAGTCTGCTTAAACTTCTATGATGTCTTCACAGTGTAAATACTGCATAAGACAGAAATAAGCACAGAGGTTGTGTTGAGGACTTTAAATGCAGTCATACATCTATTGTTTACCAATAGTGAAATATCTAACAGAATGTTCTTTGCCTATTGAAAGTAATGTGGTTTGAAGAGAAACATCAGAATTTTCTTACCTCCCCCCACAGAGGCCTTTGTTATCCTCATCTGGCTTAACGGACAGAACCGCCAGGCCTGAGCCCTCTACATTTACAGACGAGACTGTCAATATAGAGTCAATCCCAGAACTTAGGCCTGAGAGAAACACACTCGGAGAAACACATGGTCTGGTAAGTGAGAGTAAATGAGAAACATCCCAATGTTAATTACAGACCTCGAAAAGTCAGTTTACCAGCAATCTTTGTTTGAATTATAGTGCATAGCCCCAAATAAACAGCCACTCAAATGGTGAGTAATTAGGCAGATATGAATGGACGAAGCCTGGGCACAATGAAGGGAAAATGAAGCTCAGCTGGAGAAGAGAGATTGATGACTTAAGAGGTCAGGAAATTGAATAAATGGGAAAGAAGAGATTGCTACAACTTCTCATTTGTCCTCATAAAGCTATTGCTGTATTTGTCTACATGGGGTGGGCCATGATACATTGTCATCATGGGAACTGTCTAACTTAAGAACAGTTCTGTATAAACTGAGGTAGTGTTTGATAAAAAAGAGCTCACTTGTAGACCCCAAGTACAGCTCCAATGTTTGCAAATCGCCTGGAAAGTCATTAGTCACATTCATTGCTGTACACTTCCAATATCTATTATTAGATATTTACTGGGCTTTTGTTTTATGTATATTAAGAGTTGATTGCCAAAGACTGCACCTTTGAAGCTTGCATTTATTATTGCATCTTGTTTGTTAGTAGAGGTCGACCGATTCATCGGTTTTGCCGATTAATCGACACCGATAGTTGATTGGTGGAACTATCGTTATCGGCAAAAATCCATACCGATAGTTTTTCCTGTTTGCGTCCGTTGCTGGAGCGGCTGAGAAGTGCACGCTGTCATTCATTACACAGTACGAGAGAGCTGAGAAGGGTCTGCTGGCATCATGCAGTACAAGAGCGGCCTCTAGAGGTGTAAAACTATCACTGATGCCTCGTGTTGTTTATTTCGACACGTGATGCCGCGCTCTGCACTGAGAGCACACGGTGGAGAGCGCTGACATCAGATGCGCGTTTAAAGCACAGACAGCGAAAAGGTATGTATACAGTACATATAATGATGTCATATCATTATAAATTGATTAATTTGTTGACTGGATGTTGCATTAGTAGAGAAAGAACAGCACCACAGTATGTTTGTTTGCCTTCGAGGCTGAGTCGAGGACGCTAACATTAGTAGTAACGTTACCACAAGTGGTTAAAACACTGACAAAAATAAACGTAAGTCCGACCTGAATGTTTAATGTCACAGTTGTTACCATAACTAAGGTTAATAACTGCTGTTCATTGTTTGTTTGTTATTAACGTGTACTAATACATTTTTTGAATTAAGGTTTTTATTTGTTAATAGTAATACACTATGAACTAACATGAATGATTGTATTGCTCAAATATTAATTAATGCTGTAAAAATGTATATTGCATAATGCACATAGTTCATGTAAGCTAGCTAATAAATCCTTGTTAACAAATTGGACTTGCAAAGTGTTATATCTAAAGAAAAACACATTTGACATATCATATTTTAATGTTTAAATTATTTAACTATCGGTTGATTAATCGGTTATCGGCAAGTACGGCCCAACCTAGTTATCGTTATCGGTAAAATCCACTATCGGTCGACCTCTATTTGTTAGTCACCTTGAAATCCTGGAAAAAGATGTACAAGGAAATGTCAAAAAGAAATATAGAGACCATAAATATCTAGAGAAGATTGCCATTCATAAAGAACTGTTACTAAGAGTCTTGCCCAATTGCTATAGCACTGCCTAAAGAGGAAGTGTCTGAAGATTATCTATGTTCAGGGTTTTTAAGGGTTAAGTCATGTAGGATGCTCCTTCAACTTGCTTTGTCATTTTTGTCTCAATGACAGCGCTCCTCACAAACGCGCGCTCACAGTCGGTGCTAATGGTAAGTCAAGTCAAGTGGTATTTATTGTCGTTCAACCATATACAGTTAGTACAGTACACAGTGAAACGAGACAACATTCCTCCAGGACCATGGTGCTACATAAAACAACATAGGACAAACACAGAACAACATGAGACTACACAGACTAAATATCATACCTATATAAAGTGCACGTGCAAATGTGTGCAAAAAGTATGGGACAGTACAATAAATTACTAAAAATGAACAGGACAATAGGCACAGTGAGAGACAGTACAGCGCTGACCAGTACACAATAGTGCAAAAAGATGACAGTTTCTAAAAAATTCCAAATGTAAACATAACATACTATGAGATAGTGTTCTAAGGACATAGCAATTATTGAGGTAGCAGCCAGGTATTAAGTGACAATAATTAAAGTTCAACTCTAGTGTGTGTGTCAGATCAGTCTCTGAGTATTGAGGATTCTGATGGCTTGGGGGAAGAAGGTGTTACACAGTCTGGCCGTGAGGGGCCGAATGCTTTGGAACCTCTTTCCAGACAGCAGGAGGGTGAAGAGTTTGTGTGAGGGGTGTGTTTGGTCATCCACAATGCTGGTTACTGGGGTGGGAGATGTGCTTTCCTCAGCCTTCGAAGAAAGTAGAGACGCTGCTGGGCTTTCTTGGCAATAGAGCTGGTGTTGAAGGACCAGGTGAGGTTCTCCGCCAGGTGAACAACAAGGAATTTGGTGCTCTTGACGATCTCCACAGAGGAGCCGTCTATGTTCAGCGGAGAGCGGTCACTCTGTGCTCTCCTAAAGTCAACAACCATCTCTTTTGTTTTGTCCACATTTAGAGACACATTTAGGTTGTTAGCTAACCAGTACGTTAGCCGCTGCACCTCCTCTCTGTATGCTGACTCGTCGTTCTTGCTGATGAGACTCACCACGGTCGTGTCACTGGCGAACTTAATGATGTGGTTCGAGCTGTGCATTGCTCTCTTTGAGCCCGGCACGGCGGTTCCTCTAAAACAGTTCCAGAGGCTCCTGGGGCATATGGCATCCTCAGCCACTGTCATGCCGCTCAGGATGATGCATATGAGACCGCTTCAGCACTGGTTTCAGACTCGAGTCCCGAGATTGGCATGGCGCCACAGCACGTACCATGTGTTAATCACCCCTTCCTGCTGTCAGACTTTCAAGCCTTGGACAGACCTCTGTTTTCTGCGGACAGGAGTCCCCCCTACAGCAGGTGTCCTGACATGTTGTGGTCACCACAGACGCCTCTCAACTGGGTTGGTGCGCCATGTGCAACGGGCATGCAGCTGCTGGCTCCTGGAGAGGGCCCCCACTGATTTGGCACATCAACTGCCTAGAGATGCTGGCTGTATTTCTTGCCCTGCAGAGGTTTCTCCTGCTGATTCGGGGCAAGCATGTCTTGATCCATCCAGACAGCACTGTGACAGTAGCGTACATAAATCGCCAAGGCGGCGTGCACTCTCATCATATGTCACAACTTGCCTGCCATCTCCTCCTTTGGAGTCAGCAGTGACTCAGGTCACTGTACACCACCCATATCCTGGGCGACCTCAACATGGCAGCGGATGCGCTGTCACGACATGTCTCGCTCAGCGGAGAGTGGAGCTTCTACCCACAGGCTGTCCAGCTGATTTGGGACCGGTTTTGCATGACACAGGTAGACCTCTTCGCCTCCCAAGACAATTCCCACTGCCCTCTCTGGTTCACCATAACGGAGACCCCTCTGGGGACAGACGTGCTGGCACACAGCTGGCCCCGGGGGCTGCGCAAGTACGCATTTTGCCCAGTGAGCCTTCACGCACTGGTGCTGTGCAAGTTCAGGGAGGACAGGGAAAAAGTCACCTTAGTGGCTCCTTACTGACCCACTCAGTCTTGGTTCTCGGATTTCACGTTCCTTGTGGCAGCACCTCCCTGGTGAATTCCACTGAGGAAGGACCTTCATTCCCAGGGACGGGGCACCCTCTGGCATCCGTGTCCAGACCTCTGGAACCTCCACATTTGGCCCTTGGACGGGATGCAGAAGATCTAAGTGACCTACCACCGGTGGTTGTAGACATGATCAACCAAGCCAGAGCTCCCTCTACCAGGCAGCTTTACACCCTAAAGTGGAGCTTGTTCGCAAATTGATGTTCTTCCCAGTCTGAAGACCCACAGAGTTAAGCAGTTTCGGTCAGTGCTTTCATTCCTTCAAGAGAGGTTGGAGGGGAGGCTGTCCCCCTCCACCTTGAAGGTGTATGTAGCCGCTATTTCGGCCCACCATGACGCAGTGGACGGTAAGTCCTTGGGTAAGCACAACCTGATTATCAGGTTCCATATAGGCGCCCAGAGACTAAATCCAGGGCCTTCAGAGAACCCCCTTTGAGCTGCTTGACTCATTAGAGATCAAGTCCCTCTCCTTGAAGACAGCCCTCCTGATAGCGCTAGCTTATATTAAGAGGGTTGGGGACCTGCAAGCGTTCTCTGTCAGTGACACTTGCCTGGAGTTCGGTCCGGCAGATACTCATGTCATCCTAAGACTGTGCTACATGCCCAATGTTCCTACAACCCCCTTCAGGGACCATGTCGTGAACCTGCAAGCACTGCCTGGGTGGAGGCAGACCCAGCCTTTTCATTGCTGTGTCCGGTATGTGATTTGCATATCAATTTGGACCGCTCACAGAGCTTTAGATGTTCTGAGCAGCTTTTTGTCTGCTTTGGCGGACAGCGGAAAGGGAACGCTGTCTCCAAACAGAGGTTAACCCACTTGGTCGTCTCCCTGGCCTACCAGACCCAGGCCATGCCCACCCCCTTGTGGGTTCGAGCACACTCGGCGAGAAGTGTGGTATCCTCGTGGGCACTGGCCAACTATATCATGGCTGATGTCACAAAAGATAGCAAAATGATCATCACTGATCACCAGTACAGCCACAATACATTACGGCATGACAGAAGCAAATCTCCAAAAATTGTGAATAAAAAAAAAAGGAAAAAGTCCAAGTAAAAATTGAACCTCTCTCACTACAGGGTAAGTGAGAAAACCATATCAATGTTATATTATCACACTACAAATAACAAACAAATAATGGTTTAATTATTTAGCTGTTAACAGCTTTTAGGTCAAAGATGATTTTGTTCATGTCAATGCAAATCTGTGTTAGACATCTTCGCTCTAGGTGGTGGCATTTTACAATCCACAATTCCCATAACATCCCAACAGAGATGCAGAAGAGCACAACCCTACATCTTGATCAGAGCATGGCATGGAAATGTTCTTGGCAATGTTTTTCTACCTTCCATTTATTCTAGCCCCACAAAGGTTAGACATATAATTATGATATCTGTGCTGTATTTTGGTAAACCCTTCTGTAGCTAAAAAGAGAAATCTGACATCATAAAGTAGATATAAAATTAATGTGTAAAGTTATTTAATGTTTAATCTGGAATACTCATGGTTTCCTAAACCTCTTGCAGACAGTGAATTTCATTGCATTGAAATGAATATATCAAACCAAGTGGCATATGCAAACAAATGATAGATCTTTTCTTAACTATATTTTTTTGTATTACTTTTTACCAACTGGTCCCAAGATATGTCTTGTGGATGTATGAAGTTCCCTTCAAGTTAAGCTAGTGTCCTAGCAGAGTAAACTGCAGGTGTAGTTCAGCTCATTATCTATAGACATGTTCCACTAAGTTTGACAACCTGAAAGCATCCAAATAGTTTTGTCCTAATGTTAAACACTAAATCTATCAAATATCATTTAAAACCCTAACAAACTACTTTTTGTTAAATGCTTTGACTGAGGAAAATGCTTGTGCTAGCGTTCCTTAAAATAAATGCCACTTGGTTAGATATGTTGTCTTTAGCAGAATGTTGTCTTTTAGTATGTCAAATTTTTTGGCGGCCATTGTATGGTTACATTTATATATTTATATATGGACACACCCCATTGAATCTATAAGATGTAAAGACCATCTTTCATCATTCCTTGTGGTCTCAGCAGTTTGATTAATTAGGCAATGTGGATTTGTGGGTTCTAACACCCACCACAAATTAAAATTGTGCAGACTTCAGAGTCATAGTCCCACAGGAAAGTCATGGAACAGAGTCTTCATCTGTAATTGATGTCCCTGAGTTACCTCTGTTACCATGGCAGCCATCACCACTAATCCTCCCTGTCTCAATGACCTTGTGGTCACTCACCATTCCACTGCTTTGATTGTAAGCACTGGAGTTCTGTTTAAACAAATTTGCTTTGAAACAGCCTTACCTCATCAAGTTTATTTCTGGAGCAAATTGTCATTTCTAATTGATGGTTCACCAGTGCGTTTGTAAATCTGTTTCTTCTTTGTGGCCTCTTTGTGTCAGTCAGCGGGGTTTAGTTTTCTGAATGTGTCTTCTATTGCTCGTCACGGTTCGGCAGTGATGGAGAAATCCGCTATGTTTATGCTAAATCTAACATAGCCTCTAATTTGGTTTTAATATGGTTTTAATCTGATTTGATTAAAGTTTCCAAGCTTATGTCCTCTGTGTATCTCTTATATCCCAGAAAGCTTCAAGGACATTCAAGTAAATATTGACATGCCTCATCAGTAGAAAAAATGTCTGACATGGGCTCTTTTCAGACTTTAATGTGAAGTGTGTAATTTTTTTTATCTGTTTGAGAATCCAATGGCAGACCTGTTTAAAAATTATTCCATTTGGGTGATGCTAGTGGTGTCAGTGGATACAGCACCTTACAAATGTGAGTTGAATGCTTTACCATCACCCCAAGCTGTAAATATGTATGTTGTTTAAAATACAAATTTTGAACTGAGGTTGGATAACGTGCTAAAGCTAGCGGCAACACATCACATGCGCTTGAAACGTAATTTCTGTCAGCTGTAAAATGGAATGCTTCTGTGTAATAAAAAAGTGTTCCATTTGGGATGATACTACAATTTGAAAATTCATACACTACATGGCTGAATGCATAGTATATTTTGTAAGTGCATAGTATATAGTGTAGTTTCAGACACAGCTTCTACCTTTTAATCCCAATAGGCACTGCCACTTTAAAAGCCTGTATATGTATTCCATTTTCTAAATTCAAGAAGAAGATACTACAAATTGCCCTTATCCCCTGTTTACACAATTCTTCACTAGACAGGCTTTTATGTCACCCTCAACCTACCCAATAACCCACTGACATACGTAGCTGATGGAGGACTCTTAAGTGGCTATTGCACTGTTATATGGTACTATTCATTGCAATGGCTTAAAGCCTGAAGGCTTACTGAAATTGGCTGTGGTGTGTGAAGCGTGGGCACAGCTCCTCTTTGGATGTCTCTGGGAGGTTCTGTCTCTGGGAGGGCATTGGAGAGAGCTTGCACTGTCTGGGAACTTTAGCAAGGACACTGGGGCAGTTGTGCAGTGTGTATCTCCAGTAATCATGGTGTACTTTACCTGTATGGGATGTTACCTTGTACTAGAGCTGCTTTTGCTAGGATTGTATGTGGATGGCAAAAGGAAAGCCATGGTAGGAAATGCATATATGTCTTTGAGTACATATATATTTTTTAGGAGTTTTAGGCATTTTTAGATAGTAATTATGCTTAATTTAATTGTTTTTAATTACATAGCTGGACATCAGCATCCGGTCATAGTATACTGTAGTATGTTTTATAGTAATTTTTTGTGTACTTTTCTTTTATTCTTCTACATATTGTATGACCTTGTTCTAATGTTTTTGTGTGCATAACACCTGCACTTTATAAGTGTTGCTATGGTAACAAAGCAATTCCTGTGGTCATTTGTATTTTCACATCTCTTATCTTAAACCAATATACAGGGAAATATTTGGAGTATTAAATCATTATTTCTTTGGTCAATTAAAATAGTACCTTTGTTTTTTAGCTACTTTTTGTTTTTTTTTGGAGTAGTGTGCATTTATTTTTAAGATAAAATGTGTAATAGTATTATACATGTCAGTGGTTTAGTTTAAGCTTACACACTTTGTTTTCATAAAGGCTATCTCAGATCAATGCTTGCATCCCTTGGTCCCATTACATAAATCAACAATGGAGACCTGGGGACTGCAGGTTGAATGGAGGTTAAGGAGATCGTAAGACGGCAATAAAAACATGTTAAGTGGACATTTATTGTTTTGGTCTAGTTAATCTGATTGGTTTGAGGTGCTGAGGTCATTGGTAGTCTCCTGTGCAGTGTTTTTCTTCTTTATCAACTGCACCCTGTATTTCTCTCTGATGTAACTGATTGTGATCTATTCTCTTTATGGTCCACAAGAATGTTCCTGGGTGATTTTCCTAATGGAGTGTCAGATTTGCCCAGTTGGGTCCCTCTACAAATGACCTGCGAGAATCTCCCTCATACCTGTGTCTTAACTATGATTTATGGTGCCTCTTCTCATTATTCAGCCATGCAGATTACTGATAATATACTGCCCAGCGCCTCAAGCTCCAAGCTCTAACTATGTGTTTTATCATTTTCTAGTCTGTCTGAAACATTTGTTTATATCTCTGAATACCTCCAGACAGAGTTAGTTGTTAAGACCTTCTAACCAATGTGTTCCATGTGTCATCTTCATATTGATGTCTCAGTCTCTCATAGATCTTTAACAGTACAGAATATTGGTGTTTTTATTTTTCAATTGTAGAAATAATCAGCTTCATCAAATTGCTTGATATGCTGATTAATTAATCAAATATAGCAATATATTTACTTCTAAAAAGACCCAAAGTAAAGATAATTCAATTACATTATTAATATTATTATTATTATTTTGGCAGATTATTAAAGCATTGAATAAATATTAGAAGATATTAGATATTAGCCTTTAGAACTCAAAGCATTATTTGTTTTATTTTAATTTCATTGAATATAAGCTATCACTGCCTACAGTCCATATTGCGTTTGAGTTTGTCAGTTAGTCTGATGTACAGTAGATATAGGGACCATTAACATAGGATATTGTTAGACTAATTTGCAGCTACAAACTGATTTCGGCTGTTATTTCTCACTGTTTTGTAGCATCTTACGCAATGAGCACCACATTTTTATGACTGCAAGTTAAAAGTAGTTCAGCTTAAAACATGTCTCGAGACCCCTGCATTCTGTTGCACTCCATCTTGGACATGCATCCTGTGTTCCTTTACTTCATTCTGTTATGCCTGATCTCTGAAAGTGTGTTTTGGTGAGGTGTATTGCGTGCAGTAGCAGATGGGGCTGGGCTGACCGTGGACTTGCAAAAACATGTTTTGCACCTGTGTTACTTAAAGCTTAAATATTGTTGCCATGTGAAGCATTTATATTAGTAGCTCACTTCCTTTCAAACAACTCAGTGTCTGATTTAGTGAACAAAGTGTAATTGTGTCTTGTAGTCTCTGGTGCTCCTCCAGCATCTCACAGGAGTTGTTCCAGTGGTCGGTACAGTTCCAGCCAAAGATGTAACCTGTAGCACTGAGGAGGGTAAAACAATTATTTGGGGAGCTGTGTCACCCTTGAGAGGATCAAGTGTCCCTCTCATCTGAGGCAGCCGCCTCACAGTGTTAAGTGCCTGACTGCTCTTTCTCTGTAGCTTTTTGTTACAGCATGAGAGGAGGACAGTGGGATGGAGTCTCTGGGTCTCAGAGCTCAAAATCACGTGTAGGCCATTGGCCCTATTGTCAATTATAATATTTTTGCTTGGTTCAGTATTCACTTTTGATTTCATGAAATAAAAATTTGAGTTTTGTGGCTTTTAGTCCATGTCTATTAGCTTTGAAGCCATTTATGTGGTAGTGTACCTAACAGTTGACAAAATTAACTATTAGCAAATATACACATTTCAAATTTACAGACTTTCCTTTCTGGGACGACTGATCAAAAACAATGATGGCTCATCCTGCACTTCACAGATATTTGTCCAATCAAATACTCTCTAGAAAGAGCACGAATGTCCTTCCCAATAATACCATCTGCAACTGAGTAGCAAGAAGCAAATCATGTTTCATGGCTGTGGTATAGCTAAAACCTATTGGCTATTTTTCAAGGGACTAGCCAATCCATATGTCCTGACCAGATTTCCTGTTTCAATAGAAAATGTGTAATTACAGAACAAAGAACTGTGCTTGTCAACCCTTTTATGAGGTTTAACTTTTATGGAACCCCTTTTGGTGTCCATCTAGCACTTGTTGGGTCCTGGTTTCTCATCCTGATCTAACAGCAGAGTGCAGAATATGGGTATGTTTTGTTATTGTATTTTGTATGCCATGCAAACATTTGCTCACAATCTCTTGTATTGTTTTATTCTTTTCCAGAACTCCAGTGTCTCCTCTCAGAATGAAGATCTCCAAGTTGAATCTTATACTTACATAACTTCAAAGCATTCAGTTCACAGCTTTGTAGTGGTGGAAGAGTCTGACCTTCTCACATCTCCGCTTATTAGCACACAGAGTAGGTATAAGGACACCAGTGACAGAAAGACCCAGTCCACCACCTTTAAATCCTCAGAGGAGAACCTCACCTCTCAAAGCCTAAAAAAAACTGATTTGGGTGAAGGCCTTCTGGAGCTGCTTCCTTTGAAGACCTCTAGGGACATCACTGATCTGGATACTATGTTGAATGTGAAGCAATCAACCGGTCAAAGTAATCTTGTCAAATCTACAGTGGATTTGGAACATGAGTTAAACCAACTGACTGAAGAAGGTTATTTACTTACTTCTGGGTTATCCAGTGAATTAGTTCAACAAGCTTTGGTTGATGACCGCTCACAAAACAGCTATGAAAGAACAAAAGCTGATTACAAGGACTCGAGCACTGCAAGAGTTGCACGTAAACATGGTGATGTTGTAGTAGGCATGGATGGAAGGAGATACAGGCTAGTTGGTGGACCCCAGGGGCCTGTTGGAACTCAAGGGAAAAGAGTAAGTTGCTGCAACAAATATGATGATGAAATGAGGCAAAGCATGGTTCTCAGGGCATCTGATGAAGTTTAAGTCATTTTCTAATGTTCTTGTAGATCAACAACTGACAGTGTCACAGGTTTGATTCACAGGGAACACAGATACTTATAAAATATATACTGTGAATACACTATAAATTACTTTAGATTAAAGCAGCTGCCAAATGAGTAAATGTACTTTTCCTGAATTTAGCATGTGGCAAACAGGAAATTAAATCCCAAAGACCTCCCCCAACTGCTATTTTTGCAAGAGAGCAGTTATACCCTAGTAGTGACATCCCAGAGTTACAGATGTGAAAAAGCATTAATGTTTCCATGGTCAACTGTCTTGGCATTGACATTGAAAACAGCCTACAAGTGGCTAGTCAGTTTTTCAAGAGGTTGGTGTGTCTTATTTTAGGAGATTTACAGTAACTGTGATTTTTCCTGTGTCTGTTATAACTGAACACTTTGCTCACTTTTTAGATGTTAGAATCTGTAACTAGCCAATTGTGATCTCAAATCCCATGAAATTGCTGGTCTGAAAACCTCTTTGCATGTTTCTTAAACTATTCTTGCATTATGTATCCAAACCTATTTCAGTGATATTTTGGAAAACTTTACTGCCAAAACCTAAATGTTGTATAATCTTTCTCTCTTTGAAAAGAGATTTTAGGAACTATCCTTTGATGCTTTGGTCACAGATCTACAGTAGTAACATAACCATCTATTACATCTGTCCTTTTCTAAATTGCAGCCTTCTAATGCTATGCTCTATTAAACTTTAAATTCTAAATATGCACTTTGCATAAAGTTTGGTTTGGCAGGACTCTACAAATTGGAGTCACATTACATAATTTACATAAGATTAAAAAGGCACAGGCCTATAAATATGAATTTGCTCATGAGTCTCATGGATCTACAAAGTCTTTTGCTTCTACTGTGGCTGGATGTATTTAAACATGGAAACCAGTCTTCCATAAATGTTGCTCTGATGGTTGATCAAATCTTTGATATTACATCATCAGATACAACAACATTCTCACAATTTGGTGAAATAGTTTGAACCTTGATAAATTACAAACTCAAAAACTTCAGATGTAGAACCCTCAGTTTAATATTTTACAAGTGTTTCTCAATGAATGATCTGGCTGTTGTTGTTTGCACAGGGGTGCACAGGTAAAATGGGCTACATTGGATACAAAGGGCATAAGGTAAGACAAAACACTTGTTTTTGCAATTCTTTAAAAACAACAGTTCTATATTATCAACCTGATACACAGTATCTCAATGCAGTGTATATGCAACATGAGCTTGTTCTGTGAAGATGAAGGCATTGACTGTGATTTATGTCTAAACAGGGTTCTCAAGGAGTCAGAGGAGCAGATGGCCAAAGAGGCATAACAGGACCCCCAGGCCCACCAGGACTCCCAACGCTTTACCTTTGGAGGAATACAGAAGAGGACTGGGCTGCATTCAGGGTATGCCTTCACATGCCATATTCTGTAGAATTGTCCTATTTAATATTAGTTTTCATCAAGTTTTGCTTCTGGAACCAGAATTCACCTTGGACTTCAAGTACAGGGGCACCGAATCATGGCTGACCCTGCACTCTGACCCCAGCTTAGTTGGGATATGTGAAAAATAAATAATTTCACTGTATATATGCAGAAATGTATGTATAATGTGTGACAATTGATCAATTTATTTTATTATTTTAAGTGGTGACCCAACACAGTACCAAAATTGCTTCTCATAAAATAAAAAATAAAAAATCAAACACTGAAATGTATCCATATTATTATTACCTGCATATGCCCAACAATATGCAAAACCCTTAACATGACATATAGTAGACTATGCATGATTATATGAATTTGGTAACACTTTACAATAAGGTTCAAATAGTTAGCTTGAACAATAAACAGTACTTGTACAGCTTTTAAAGGAATATTCCTGGTTCAATACAAGTTAAGCTCAATCAACAGCATTTGTGACTATGTTGATTACAACTAAAAGTTATAGTGAGGCACTCACAATGGAAGTGAATAGGACCAATTTTTGGTCCCATTCTTATAATATATTCTTAGAATTTTATAAAATCACTTGCATTAATTCTCTTATTAAAACACATGTATTATTTGAGCTGTAATGATGTTTAAATCATAATTTTTACAGTAATTTTATGGTTTTAGTGTTTGTTGACATTGTCACGGCAATGAAGATGTAAAATTATGGCTATAACTTTACACAGAAATGGTTAGTACGTGATTGTATCACACTTAAACACAAAAATATTTTTTTATATCTTGTGGCTACACTTTTTAAACAATGAGCCACCACCCTGTCTTTGCAAGCTGTACTATGACCTACTAAAGTCATGTCTGTGTCCCTGCCAGGCACTGTGTTCTCTCTATTTGTGAATCTCTATTTCTGTGCATATATTTAAGTGTAATTCTAAGACCACAGGTCTGACCTCCCTGTAGATTCTCATAATCCAAAACTGTTGAGAACATCAACTTGTGCTTGTACAGCAGCCTCTTGGCATTATTTAACAGTTATTTGAGTAGCGTGTCCAATAATGTTTTGTCATAATCTGGCAGAATGCTCTGCTGTGATGGATGTGTTTAGTCCTCCAGAGACTAGTCATGTACAGTATGTAGAATCATGGGTGGTAGATAAGGGACTCAGACCTTTCTAATAGAGGGGGATTTACAGTGGCCTAAAAAGTGTTTGGATACTTTTCATAGCCATTTTGTTTCAAGGTAATTTTAAGTGGATGTATGGCATTCCCCTTAAGTTCACACAGGTGCCCTAGCAGAGTAGCCACTGGTGTATTTCATCACGTTAAACAAGTATAAACATTAAACTTAAAACATGTTCCACAAAGTTTGACAACCAGAACGTGTTTAATTAAATACTTAATTTTCAAGTGAATGATTGTGAAATGTTTTGCTTGACAGGTGCTGCATTTCTTTCAAATATATGCCTTTTATTTGATATTTACATACATATATTTAAGCAATATCACACTTGTAATCGTGCAATATGGCCCTACATCAGCACTGCTGTGATTCGTCCGCAGGCTCCTGCTCGTGCCTCTTGCTCGAGTGATATTGCTTAAATATATGTATGTATCTCTCTCTCTCCGCGACCCTGTACACAGGATAAGCGGTTGCTGATGGATGGATGGATGGATCTCTCTCTCTCTCTCTCTCTCTCTCTCTCTCTCTCTCTCTCTCTATATATATATATATATATATATATATATGTAGATAGATACTGTATATATACACTGGCTGCCAAAAGTTTGGAATAATGTGCAGATTTTGCTGTTTCCGATGGAAATTCAACAAAGTGGCATTCAACTGGTCACAAAGTATAGTCAGGACATTACTGATGTAAAAAACAGGACCATCACTACTTGAAAGAAGTTTTTTTTGATCAAATCTAGACAGACCCCATTTCCAGCAGCCATCACTCTAACACCTTTACCTTGAGTAATCATGCTAATTCACTTGCCATTATATCAAACACTGCTGAAAGCTATTTGGATCAATGGAGCTTAACATTGTCTTCATTTTTGAGTTGCCACAGCATGCAGTAGACTGGCATGTCTTAAGGTCAATATTAGGTCAAAAAATATACAGCTTTCTCTAGAAACTCATCAGTCAATCATTGTTTTGAGGAATGAAGGCTATACAATGCTTGAAATTGCCAAAAAGATTTCATAAAAAGGTGTACAAAGACAAAGGACAACTCGTTCTAACAAGAACTGAAAGAGATGTGGATGGCCAGATGTACAACTAAACAAGACGATAAGTACATCAGAGTCTCTAGTTTGAGAAATAGACAGCTCACATGTCTTCAGCTGACAGCTTAATTGAATTCTACCCGCTCAACACCAGTTTCATGTACAACATTAAAGAGAAGACTCAGGGGTGCAGGCCTTATGGGAAGAATTGCAAAGAAAAAGCCACTTTTGAAACAAAAAGAAAAGGATAGAGTGTGCAAGGAAACAGACATTGGACAACAGACAGTTGGAAAAGAGTGTTATGGATCTTAACCCCATTGAGCTTTTGTGGGATCAGCTAGACTATAAGGTGCGTGAGAAGTGCCTGGCAAGACAGCCACATCTATGGCAAGTGCTACAGGGAGTGTGGGGTGAAATGTCACCTGAGTGTCTGGACAAACTGACAGCTAGAATGCCAAGGATCTGCAAAGCTGTCATAAATGTATATACAGTGCATCCGGAAAGTATTCACAGCGCTTCACTTTTTCCACATTTTGTTATGTTACAGCCTTAAAATTCAACAAACAATACCCCATAATGACAATGTGAAAGAAGTTTGTTTGAAATCTTTTCAAATTTATTAAAAAGAAAAAAAAATCACATGTACATAAGTATTCACAGCCTTTGCTCAATACTTTGTTGAAGCACCTTTGGCACCAATTACAGCCTCAAGTCTTTTTGTATATGATGCTACAAACTTGGCACACCAATTTTTGGGCAGTTTCTCACATTCTTATTTGCAGGACCCCTCAAGCTCCATCAGGTTGTATGGGGAGCATCAGTGCACAGCCATTTTCAGATCACTCCAGAGATGTTCAATCTGGTTCAGGCGATTTGGGGATGGCAGCGGGCGCGGCTTCGCCGGGTACTTCCCCGAGAACCGCCCGCCCCCCGACATGCTAGTTGACTTCCGTCCGGGCTCGAGGCATCAGCGGCTCGCCTCACAGCCAGCCTGCCTATCCTCTGGAGCCCCTCAAGGTGGATGAGCTCACCACTGCATCGGAGAGCGGTCCGGCATCTGATGTGGATGACTCATCTGGGCTGCCACCTTCGGGCCAGCACGCTCAGGCTGAGGCTGATGCCCAGATGTCCGACATGCTTGCCCGGGCCACCACCAGTGTGGGCTTGGGCTGGAACCCTCCATCCTCCCCACAGCCGTCGCGGCTGGATGATTGGTTCCTTGGGTCTGCATGTCGCTCACAGCCTCGCAGTCTGTCCCCTCACATCTTTACGAAGTTTGCAGAGGCAGCCCTTGCCCTGCTCCGAGAAGCCGGCATCCGCATTCTCAACTACCTCGATACTGGCCCACTCCCGAGAGTTACTATGCGCCCACAGGGACCAGGTGCTCAGGCACCTCAGCCGTTTAGGGCTTCAGGTCAACTGGGAAAAGAGCAAGCTCACCCCGGTTCAGAGCATCTCTTTTCTCGGCATGGAGTTAGACATGCCTCACCAATGAGGGCGCGCAGTCAGTGCTGGAATGCCTCGCCGCCTTCAGGCCAGGCACTGCGGTCCCCTTAAAACTTTTCCAGAGGCTCCTGGGGCATATGGCGTCCTCCATGGCAGTCGTGCCGCTGGGGTTGAGACTACTTCAGACCGCTACATAAATCGCCAAGGCAGTGTACGCTCCCACCACATGTCACATCTCACCCGTCGTCTCCACCTTTGGAGCCAACTCAAGTTGCTGCGCACTACTCACATCCCCAGCAACCTCAATGTGATGGCAGACCTCCCACTGCCCACTTTGGTATGCCCGAACAGAGGCTCCCCTCGGGGCAGACGCACTGGCACACAGCTGGCCCATGGGCTGTGCAAGTACGCATTTCCCCCAGTGAGACTTCTTGCACAGGTGCTGTGCAAGGTCAGGGAGGATGAGGAACAATTCACTCTAGCATAGAGTCAACGGCTGAGGCCCTTACATGCACCGGGGAAGGGGGTCTTTCCCAGTTTCATATTCTTTCAGGGAGAAAAGACCCTGCGGAGACCACACCTGCCCAGAGAGGGGGAGGAAAGAGTGGTGAATACACCACATGGGCTTTTAGGTCACATGTGGGAAGTGGCGCGGTGGTAGATCCCACCTCTTCGGAGGGAGGAGTTGCTACAGACACGGCGATCGGGGGCAGTGGGAACTGCCCAAGGGAGACGTGGGTCCGCTCGTAAGGGGACCGTACCATGGAAAATACACACAGGGGGGAAGTCCACGTAGGAGCCCTGACCTGTGGAGCACCTATTCCAGTGTGTGTAAGGGCCTCAGCCGTTGACTCTATGCAAGAAACATAGAGAGAAAAGAGGCTTGGCTAGGCTTGGCCCATTCCCAGGTTGGTAAGCATCGCCTTGTTCCCCTGTCTAGGGTAACTATAAGGATTCCAACGACTTTGTGGGGCATTGGGGAAGGGTACGTGCAGTCTGATACAGCTGATCGTTTTGGCACGTCAAGTACCTGCCCACTCCTGTGTCAGCAGTACACGTACATGGCTCAGCGCATGGCGTGATTTAAATTGGACACCTAGTGTCGCTTCTTCAACACAACATCGAAGTGAGCGACAGACGGGGAACATCTAGGTTACGGATGTAACCTCCGTTCCCTGATGGAGGGAATGAGACGTTGTGTCCTCCCGGCCACGACGCTGAGCCGAGCCACTGTTGTGGCCGGACCATTTCCGGCTCTTCGGATAAATCCTCAATGAAACAGACATATTTCCCCGCCTTTATACCCGTATGTCCTGGGCAGGACATGCAAATTCTGTCTGCCAACTTCTCATTGGCCTTTTTTCATAGATCAGAGGTATATTCGGCGCTTAAGAGAGACCCCTAGTGTCGCTTCTTCGACACAATGTCTCGTTCCCTCCATCAGAGAACGGAGGTGTGGCAGGGTGGAGGGTGGGCCGGGTCGTGATGATACACACCCGGTCCCGTATCAGGCTAATCAAGCGTCCGAGAGGGATAAAGGCCGATGGCAGACGGTGGTGCGGAGAGAGAGAGATCATTTACGGACATGTCCGTCAAGTGTGTGTTTGTCCTTTGTTTTAAGTTTACTATTAAAATATTATTTAGATCATCCAGCCGGTTCTCGCCTCCTCCTTGCCCATCTAAATCTTTTACACTTGACTTGCCACAGGAGGTTACATCCTTAACCTAGATGATATGTATCTTCTCTGAGGTCCACTGATAATGTAAGTAAAGTTTTTTAGAACCAACAACTGTCTGAAACACAGGGTTTTGGCCTTAGCGTCTCCTTTAAATTCAATGTAATGTTTTGATTGGCTAACATTGTGCAGCCCCTCGAATGCAGCCATATTTGAAACTCAATTGGAAGATAATGAACCAGGTCCACAACATTATAAATCAAAATTTCACTTTACATCTCAATATATCAAACTGTTCAATCAAGCACAGCAGCACCATAAACTATCAAACAGTCATGCCATTTGAAACCTTCACGAATGAAACTGGTTACTAGCAGTTTTGCAGTTGGGTCCAATAATGTTTTGAACTGTCCCATCCTTCAAGATCAGTTCCTTTGCAAAGCTTGAATCATATTATGACTGGTTCACAAGCAATCCACGCCTACATGAGCTGAAAAACACAATCCATGCTGAAATACACTGAAGACACATCCACATTACGCACACAGATACAATATCACCCTGCGCTGATGTGCACATCACCAGAAACACATCAAAACAGCCAAAGACATCAATCAAGTGCATGTTTACGTAAACCAACAATTAAAAATTGCACAGCTGGGCACAATAACTTATCCAGGACACGTTTGTGTTCTAAACAGCAAGAGCAGCTCAGCTGAATGAAACCTAATGGGTACTCCTTTTCAGAGATGTAATTTGAGATTGCATCTTTTAAAAGTGCTACAAGATATATGAAAAAGGTAAAATATGTTTGTCCAGTGCATGTTTATATACAAAAATATTTAAAAATATTCCAGATGGGTCCCCTTTTGTGTTCAAGAATAGTTAGTAGGCCTGAGCTGGTCTGTCTGTCATATTCTTCCTCTGTTTACGAACTGTCGGTGGGCAGAGCAAAGCGTGCAATGATGTAAAAGTAGGCATTGTTGCTGTAGAGGCAGTCATGAGGTAATGAGCCACCTTGTGTCATAGGGAAGTCATGGAATTAGCGAAAGAGGTGTTTTGCAGCTTGGTTTCAATTACTGCTATTATTGACTTTTCTTTTCTCTTCACTTGGTCTTTTCTTTGAGATCGACGATTTTCTTGGAGTGATAGGCAATGCAGGATACTCCACTTCAGCTAAATTAAACATATCTTCCTCATTCACACAGGAGACTACTTAATCATGGCCACCGCTGGCTAGCGAGCACGTGCTATCACTAGCCTGCTTAGCAACCACCAAAGAGTAATTAGAATAGCCACATTTATGCCCCATGGCGACGCATTACAAAGGGACACTTTAAGTCAAAGATGTTACAAAATAGCAAACACAGTGTACAGATAACTAAAAGTCATTTTTGCGCTAAGTAGAGTTGGTGCGAGAACTCAAACAAACACGTCTGATCAGGCAGCCATCTTGGACCCCCGTTTGTCAGACACAGTTAATTATGACGTTAAAGTACCACAAGAGTGTTTCGAGAGCATCCGGCTGGTGCAGTCGCTGCAGTTGCTCAAGAGGAGCTGCAGAATCTCTGATGAATACAGAGCTCATTCATGATTGGCCAGACAGGCAGATGTCTCTGGATTCACGTTCATGCACTGTTGCTGATAAAGTGAATATAATTTAAATTCTGTTGCTTTAAAATGAAAATAAATATGATGAATGTACCTGTTAATTAATTTCGATCCATTTTTTGTTTGGCCAATGGAAGACAAGGGTATTGTTTGAAAACTGGCATTATTTTTGCTATTTAGTTTGGTGACCTAGTGGCACAGAAATTACAATCTTCACCTGTAAGGTTTCCTCTGGTCACCTCTTGACTTTGCACTGTGATAGTATTATTTGTCTCTTGTGCATATGGAACCTATTAAGATGTGAATGGTTGAATGGGATCTCAAAGGACTTCTGAGAAGTAATTAGGTACAATTTTGTCATTGAGGTACTTTAAACTGAAGCCTTAGCACTGCTACATGCAAACCTTGTTTGTTCTGATGCTCTGCTGTGCATTCTGTATAATAGTTACAGTGTTGTTAGGAGGTTTTGACAGATGTTCTCTCTCACCCCCTTTGGTTCATTGGGACTTGCGAAAGGCAACTGTATGGGGAGGTCCGATTCCTCTTAAACTCGCCTTCACTGGATCAGCGGAACCCCTGCCCTGGAGCATGAGCCAAGACAAATATTGTATAAGGTAGAGGCAGTCTGGGTGATTTAATAAAAAGGCAACACAGAGTGTGTGTCTCTGTGTGGGTTCGGGGACTGGGCTTTTCCAGCCCACACAGCAGAGACAGCTTACACTGTCCCTTAGTCCTTAACCTCTATTTGAGCAGGAGAGCTGCCTCTCAACACTCCCTTGTTTGTGTTTCTCATTGAAATGGACTGAAACACGCAGACAGTAAGTGTTAAAAGAGCTTAGATTGAGGATCTGTTGAGCAGATTTCATCCCCATTAATGCTGGTCAGGCATTTCTCTCAAGTTGATATCATTACCTCATTCTACGTGATTCAAATAATGTCATGTAAGGCTCTCTTTATCTGTTTGTTTTGTAGAGAACATCTTATTATCAGCTGCTGGCAGCTGGATGGCCTGTAAGTATTCATGCATGGATTTAACTGAGATGCATCAATAGAATATTAAAAGTGCACTCAGTAAAATGGTTGTACCACTAAGAAATTAATATTACATTTGAAAAACATGTTAAAAATCATGTTAAAAAACATGTCAACTCACTTAAGTTGAAGAATCCTCAGTGGCATGGATGACTATTGACTACTGTTGTTGCATGGTGCTGCATCCACAGCACTAAGTGTCAGTAAAAGTCCAAGACAACTACCACACAGGCAACAAAAGCGCAACTTACAGTACATCAATAAATTACTGAGTGCACCTTTAACCTTCCTGTACTGTTTGGTCATTTTTAACTGAAATCATTTTTTCCGATGTAATACAAATTGTTTCATCTCATCTGAGCATAAAAAAGACTTGGTGACTTTTCCTCCACCAGCCATCTGAACACACATTTTTTTTTCGATAAGTCTAAGTGGTAAAAATAAAAAAAAGACACCATTACTGTTCACTGTCAAAATTGTATGACCATAGGACATTTTTTTTAATTTTTCAAATAAAATATATAAATCAGCCACAATGCAAAACAAACACACACAGAAGGAATGACTATAAAACATGAGACTGCAAAGCATAACACACACACACATACAAATGAACTGGTGACGCTATAACATAGAGCAATTTTTTCTTATTATGTCAAATAAAAACTATAAATCAGCCACAATGCAGAACACTCACACATAAATGAGGGGGTAAGACCATAACATACATACAATGCAGCACATGGACCCACACGCACACACAGAGAACAAAGTCTGAGACTTCCTTTTCTTAAAATTATTATTTATTTACTTTGAGTGATTACATTTTGATGGTTAAAATAATATATTGTGAACATAATTCTAATTTTATGTTTTCTATTTATAACACCAGGTCATGCTGGACTGTAAGCATAATGTGACATTGTGGCAAAAAACTGGCACATCAAAACAATAAAAAAAAAAAAAAAACTTTGACAAATAATAGTTGAATAATGTATTAATGGTTGCATAAAACACTGCAGCCATCTTCTGGCTATTATTGACCTTTTTTCACCAAATGGCAGCACTCTGCACCCAATACATGACACATTCTCATGATTTCCTAATTTTTTAAATCATAGATGTGTAGGTTTTTAGTGAAGTTATTCTACATAAAAGTAACACCTGTACTGTTTCAAAAATGACCATGAACAGTAAAGTAAGAGGCCCTTCTTTAACAGAATAGGAGGGTTAAGGAAAATGTTCTCTCTTACTAAACCTTTTCCTTCTGATGTTCCATAGAGAGAAATAGGCCTCCCTGGACCAATGGGTGAGTTGGGGAGACCTGGGCTACCTGTGAGTACAAACAGATCAAACACAGGATACCATCAATACAGACTGATGTGTTATGTATATATCATCACATCCCTGTGTTAATAGTGTTAAATATGTGTTCTGAAGGGATTACCTGGAGATCCAGGTCAGACAGGACCACCAGGTCACAGAGGCGATATGGTAAGTTCGAAATGGTATCTTAATATATTTGGATTTTTAACTGCTGTTTGTGCATATATTCAGAATAGCAAATGTGAGGAATTACATGTTATTCCAACACAGATTATTCAATTTAAACAAGAAATGCTGTTTGAAACCCATTTTGATTCCATTATCTGACATATTCCTAAATGAATCAGAATATTAAGTGAGAAAACATTTAGGGCGGAACTTGATTTTATCCATCGGGACAGTGGCATTGCCAGGATGCGATGCTTCAGTTTGAATGGGCAGACAAACCTATGCCACACCCTAGCCTACCCATGGACACACCCTTGCCTAAGGAATTGATTGGATTGTGATAAGTAGCCGTTAAATACCAGAATGGAGCCAGATTGTTGGGGATGGGGAGCTAAAAAAGTTCATTTTGTGATGACAGCCCAAAAGTACAATTATTTCTAATGTAGACCAAGTTATTGTATTATGCTGAAAGATTCAGAATGTATAATTTTTTTAGTTGGAATAAAATTCACTAACAAATTGTGCACAGTCATACCAAGAATGTGCATATACTAAGTAGGGTCAGTTTTGATTTCAAGTTAACTTAAAACATCCCATTGATTGATATGTTTTGAAAGTTGCAATGCTCAGATCACTTCAGTGGCCTTATGCAAATCACTTGTTTATGAATAAGTTATAATCAAGCACTTTATAATAGGGTGGCATGGGACCAAAGGGAGTCAGAGGCCGGGCAGGGTCTCAAGGAAGTGATGGAGAGAACGGGCTGGATGGGATGACAGGACCTCTAGGGGTTCCTGGGCTGCAGGTGAGACTGAGCTTTACTGATGGCATGTAATAGCTTCAATAGCTTTTATAGTAAAAGTTAAAAGGAATGGTTCAACCAAAAAAAATAAAAAATTCTGTCATCATTCACTCACCCTTGTATTGTTACACCCTCACACCTAATATGTCTCTCAGTTAGTTTCATGTAAAGCAGTGAAATCATGTTGTGTGATATATCCACTTAAAATGCTGAAACCATGTGCTGTGTGTTGCTGGTTGTTGCTCAAGGGTCCTCCTGGCTTCAAAGGTGAGACAGCGCCCTCTGGAGAAAAAGGAGATCAGGTACATCTTGAAAATACATAATATTCCATATACACATGCCAGCAACTGTCATACAATAATTTCACCCTGCATAAACGCAT
The DNA here is from genome assembly GCA_032164185.1 of Moxostoma hubbsi. Lineage (NCBI taxonomy): Eukaryota > Metazoa > Chordata > Actinopteri > Cypriniformes > Catostomidae > Moxostoma > Moxostoma hubbsi. Next base: position 3,308,127 of record JAVLUX010000215.1, read on the forward strand.
AAAGCTGTCTTTCTCTGTCCATGAGCAGGGTTTTCCTGGTGCACTTGGCCCCCGTGGAGATAGAGGACATGCTGGCCAAAAAGTAAGGGAGGTCTCCACCTTATATATTTATAGTGTATTTTATTGTGTCTGCATATTTACAGCAATTTAACACTTATACTGTCCCCAAGTGGAACAGGAGGGAACACTAGCACATCTACACTCAACACAGAAAATAATTGCACAGATTTTCAGTTAAAGTATATTTAGTAATGTTACACATCATATGTAGACCTATTTTGTAAAAATAGTGATTGTTACTGTTATTTTGAGTGTTGAAATTTCAGAATATTTATAGGGCTCAAAAGGAGAGATGGGATTCACCGGCTGTGCGGGTCCTTCAGTGAGTAATTCATATACTTACAGTACACAATATTTGTCTTTTTGTTCCAAGAAAGAATTTATACGTTTTAAACATTAAAATTAATTTATATAAACAACAAAGTTGTTATTATTCATGCTATTTTTTGGTTTATATATATATATATATATAGGGACCTGTTGGTTTACAAGGTGTTGTAGGGATTCCTGGCCCACCTGGACCTAAGGTGAGTTAATTTCATATTTATTTTGTTATTAATAATCATGAATAATTATACTTCAAATAATAATGACCAACAGAGCTGATCACCGGCATATATTGTGTTTCGTATGCTGATTTCCCCACTAGGCTTAACCAGCCAGACAGCTTCAGCATGTTGGTTGAACATTTTGGTATTTTTTTTGCTGGTGAACAGCTAGACTATGCTGGTTAACCAACTAGACTAGAATAAACCAGCCTGGCCCAGCATGGGAATTTGTGCTGGTATAAACTGGTCTTCATTATGTATTTGTTTTACATTCATCTTGATGCTGAAAAGTGTTTTTTTTTTTTTTTTCCTCAGGGGTATCCAGGACATAATGGAAAACTTGGTCTTCCAGGGCCAGTGGTGAGGATAAATAATCAGTTGAACCTTGTGCAACTTACTGTATATAGAACAAAATACGAATGCCAGATAATGACACTGAGTTAATTTAAATTTGTGTGTTGCCAGGGAGCACCTGGTGCTACAGGATTGGTTGGTCCACAAGGGGTTAACGGCTCAGAAGTGAGTGATTTTAAGTGATCTTTCCTGAAGATACTTTCCTTGCACAAATTATAAAAATAAAATCATTTTTGAACGGTCAACAGTACTGACCAGGAGAAAATCACATTTTACTGAGAGTAGATGTGAATTGACTGAATATTGTAGACCTAAACACTTCTACTGTTACAGGGGGATAATGGACCTGCTGGCCCTGTTGGCCGGAAAGGCCCTCAGGTATACTTACCATCAGGGTTGGGAGGGTTACTTTTAAAATGTATTCCACTACAGATTACAGAATACCTGCTGAAAATGTAGTTTGCAACATATTCCGTTAGATTACTCCAGGTCAGTAACGTAATATAAATTCTTTGGATTACTACTTCAGCACTGGCAGATTCATTTACTTGTTTTGACTATAAATAAGTTAATAACAAGTGCAAAATCTGCCAGTATAATAAGACACTGTATTATTTCTCTGAAAAATAAAAGCCTAAATATTATATGCAGTGTTGTTTCTAAAACAAGATAAAGCAAATTGATCTTGTTTTTAGGATTTTCAGATATTTTTACAGGAAAACAATACAAAAATGATCACCAAGAATAAGATTGTTGCAGTACATAATTGCCCTAATATCAAATGTTTTACTAGAGAGAAAAGAAAATATGATCTAACCTGAATTTCCTTGATAGAAAAAAATATAATCATGCCTGGTAACAGGTGCATGTAAAAGAGCTAGAAATAGCATTTTAGCTTAGCATAAAGCTAAATGTTCACATGACAATTTACACAAGGTTAACTATTTCTGTTGCTCCACACTTGCATCAAAACCCCAGAGAGGGTTCACAATGACATCATCTTCTGATCTCATCATTTATATGGATGAATGTTTTCCAAGCGATTAGACTAAATACTACATCAAATAAATAACAATAAAATGCAAAGTAATCTCTTCAGAAATCAAAATTTGCTTTGAATGTAACTGTATTCTGATGTCCAACTATTTAAATTGTAACTGTAGTGGAATATAGTTACTAATATTTTGTATTTTAAATACGTAATCCCAATACATTTATACTGTTACCTTCCAACCATGCTTGCTATTATATCATTACTTCATGATTCATTTTCATACAGAATGCTCAGAGGCTGAAATAAAGTGAAACCTGTCTTGACCTTCTCTTAGGGCCCTAGAGGGTTAGAAGGAGTTAGAGGCCCACCTGGTCACCCAGGCTCTCAGGTACATTTCATCTGTGGGTTATTCAATATGTATGTCAGTGTAGATTAGCAATTCATGTGTTATGCATTGTATTACCATACTGTATGCTACTTGCAAAATAAAGCATTTAAGTAGGCCTATGTAAGTGGTCTTGATAAAGAAACAAGTACTATATATGGGTCTGTCTATTTAAAATCAATCAAGGATAGTGTTGTTAATGAATGCTCTATCCACAGGGGCTTCCAGGTCAGGATGGTCCACAGGGCCTCAAAGGTGGCATTGTAAGCTTGAAATATCAGTCTGATCGTCATTCTTTCTTTGTACATGTGAAACATTCCGTGTAACCATGAACTGGAAACTGTTCAAATATAAGCAAATATGATAGGTAGAATAGGGATCCATCATGAGACGTACAATTAATGTATGTTTAGGAAGTTGATGCTATAGATGTTTTTGTTTGTGCAAAGGGACCAGGGGGTCCAACTGGAAACAGGGGACTACAAGGCATCGAAGGGCCCATGGTAAGAAAGCTAGTTAAAAAATGCCTATTCAGTCTCTGATAATGCACTACACAGGCAAAATTCAATAACTACTTATTTTGCTATTTCAGAGTAATGCGATTAATGGCTTCAAAGTTTTTTGATTGTCCAGACCAAGGTGCTGTACATGCACACATGGCAATACACAGATTAAGACCATTTAGTATATGAATCTGAGCATAGTTGAGCCAAATCCATCTGTCACAGGACAGATCATATTCTAACTACAAAATTTGCAGTTATTGTATCTTGCCTATGCTTGAACAGACCTTCAACCATTAGTTTAATGTCATATTTTTACAGTGTAAAAATGTAGCTGTATTATAAGCCTGAATCAAGCTTATTAGCAATGTACATTTGCTAGCTGCTATATTGCTCTGGCAGGATAGAAAATAGAAATTGAAACCATGTTTTGAGAATGCCACAATATACCTGTATATCAGAAATGGCAAACGCTTTTTTTTTTTTATTCTGAAGGAACACTGATAATATTAAATGTTCCGTTTTTAATGCATGAATGTTTTAAGCTGACAGTGTGTATATAATTAGGTAGGCAGTCTGCAGAAACTTTTGGTATAAAATAATAGTCACTCTATCAGTGATTATTGATCTGTTTATAGGGTATGATTGGGGATCCAGGTCCAAAAGGCTTTCCAGGTGTCACAGTAAGATATTTTATTCAAAACAGCCTTTTGCTAATACTTTTATAACAATGAATGCCATTTTAATTGACCATATTAACTGAGATTCCATGTAATTTTTATACTTAAGTAGTTTGTCCCACTGCTGAACCATTTAAAATTAACTAGTAAAGGCAAAATGTAAAAAAAAAAAAAATTTATTTCTTTTTAAATTAAACATACAAATAAAAGAGAGAGGGAAAAAATGATTAAAAGAACAAAATATATTATTAAATAGAAAATAAATATATAAAAAAGGCATAATCAGTTGACTTTTAGACTGAATAAATCAATATATTTTAATGGACATATTGTGCATCAACTATCTAAATATACTGTATGTTTCTTTACCATGTATTAGCTTACTAATCAGTGTCTCTCATTCAGGGCTATAGGGGCCCGGATGGAGAAAAGGGTTATGCAGGACCCAAGGGGGGAAAAGTAATTATCAGCAAATCAATAAATCCAAATGTTATACAATGTTGGATTAGATTCGACTTTAAACATTTTACTGGAGAAAATCACAACTTATTGGATATTTTTAGGGACCACAAGGAGCATCAGGGATAATTGGTTTGCAGGGTGAGAGGGGCCAATCAGGCCTTCCTGGCTTACCTGGTGTCAAAGGTCAGGCAGGTGCTCCAGGTATCCAGGTATGCTACATAACTTTCTCAGTAGGATTGCATAGAGACATGCCTTTCATCAACTAGTGATGAACTATGAGTAGACCCATGAAGGCATTAATCAACTCTTTCACTTTTTCCCTACAGGGAGAAAATGGTGAAGTAGGTCCTCAGGGAATGCTTGGAAAAGAGGGTCAGAAGGTCAGTTTATGAATTTCAGGGGGAGCTATCACACCACAGGCCTTTATTAATTATACAATTGTTATTTAATGACTTATTTTTAAACACGATTAACAATCGTATTTTATCTAATAACACAATGACGATTCATCAACATTATAGACATTACAGTTTTATCGTCTGTTAATGCCTGATCTTCTGTAAAGCTGTTTTGAAATGATGTGTGTTGTGAAAGGCGCTATACAAATACAATTGACTTGACTTGACTTGACCAAAGCATGCTTATAGTGAAGAGCTTACTCTTTTACATTAATCCTTTAATTACATTAATGTTGGCCAAAGGCTGTTTTACTATGTCCTTCTTTACTTTATACATACAAGTCAATAACCTCTCTATCTTTTGATATAATTTTTCATTTATGAAACATAGGGCAGTAGGGGTGAAACTGGTTGTAATGGAAGAACAGGCTCCAGAGGATCCAAAGTAAGAATTATTATATATATATATATATATATATATATATATATATATGTGTGTGTGTGTGTGTGTGTGCATGTATATCCTAATAAAGCGCCCAGCGTGGCTACAACTTTTGTAGCCTATCCTCCTCAAGGTTTTAAATTTTGTGCATTCTGAGATGCTATTCTGCTCACTACAATTGTACAGAGTGGTTATATGAGTTACCGTAGCCTTTCTGTCAGCTCAAACCAGTCTGGCCATTCTCTGTTGACCTCTCTCTCACTGGATGATCAGCAGTTACAGAAATACTCAAACCAGCCCATCTGGCACCAATAATCATGCCATGGTCTTAATAATTTCATGCATTGCACTGCTGGCACACGATTGGCTGATTAGATAATTGAATAAGTAGGTTCCTAATAAAATGTTAAGTGTGTGTGTGAGCGTGTGTGTGTGTGTGTGTGTGTGTACTATATACAGTACTGTGCAAATTTTTAGGCACTTGTGAAAAATGTTGAATTGTGCGGATGTCTTAAAAAATAATTACATAAATAGTTTTCATTTATCACTTAATGTCATACAAATTCCAGTAGACATAAAAAAGCTAAATCAATATTCGGTGCCACCACATCTTCTATTCTAATCTTTTCTTTTTGCAAAATTAATGTTTGGGTGTCTAACATTTGTATTTCCTATAGACACACTAAAGCTGAAGATATAAATGGCCATCTTAAGACTAATGATTTTGTGAAGCATCTTATGTGCTTTTAAGACTTTTTTTGCACAATATTGTATGTATATACTGTATATATATATATATATGTTAAATATATAATATAGATAAGGAAACTCCTCATCACATTCACTTGTGTTAATATGCTCAGGGTCGAGCAGGCCAACATGGTCCCCCTGGTATACCTGGAATAACGGTAAGGGAATAGAATTTGACAGTATAATGAGGCAAAATTCATTTTATGATTATGTTGTATTGACTAAATGATGTGTACTTGTTTTATATTGTGTTTATTGTCTTATTAATTGCTTGTGTTTATTTGTTGCAGGGTTTACGAGGTCCAGTTGGTGCAGAGGGACCAGAAGGAAAGCCTGGTACACAGGTTCCCATTTCATGCACTTAATATCAAGTTTTTTAGATCAATTACAAATACTGTACTATTACAACCAAGAAAAATATATTTAAAAAAAATCTGTGTTAAATGTTTTTCTGTGCTAACATGATGTATGTGTCTTGCAGGGTTTTTCTGGTTCTCTTGGAAGTCCAGGAAATAAAGGACCTGATGTATGTTCTTCATCATCAGCTAAATAAAAACTAAATTAAATTGAGTCATTTAAGACCAGACTACTACTGTAATAAAAGCTTGTTGTAAAGAGCAGTCAATAATGGTCACATGTTTCTTTATAAAGAGCTATAACCACCATTCCACTTTATCATTCAGACATTAGTCCTTAAAAGGAGGGAAACATGTTATATAGGCATGTAAAGTGAAAAATGGCCTGAAAAAGGTTAAACTTAACAAGACTTCATTGTGGGAGGATTATCTCTGTTTCAGCAAGAAAGCAAGAACTGGAAACGTGTTTGGTGATGTCAGCCATCGCTTAATTGAATTGGACATTTTGTATATTTTTTCTGTAATCTTTGTCATCTGAAGGGCCTCAGGGGAGTGAGTGGAGAATCAGGAAAACAAGGGCCTCCAGGCTTACAGGTGAGCATATCAGCAGAACCAGCTGTGGATTGGGAAATGCTACAAAGTGCTATGAAAAAACTTTATATTTTGTGTTCATTGAAAATGTCCTCTCTTTGTTTTATTATTATTTTGGACCATCTCGGTGCTCCCAAAAGTATTTAATTTTTTATCTAGGCATTTTACACAAATGTCTATCCACATTTTAAAACAAAACATATACTTGTACGGTATGTTTTGCCTTTGACTCTATGTTCACTGGTCAAGTTATGCTGTTCAACATCCATCTCAAGCTATAATTTCTCATCCCATTAGGGCCCACATGGACGAACAGGCCAAGATGGCACCCAAGGTCCTCTTGGTGAGAGGGTAAGCATCTCAATGTTTCGTGTCTTGCTATTAAAGCATTAAGTATCTAAGCAATAGGGTGGTCTTTATATGTAGCATCACTGTTTTTTCTTTATCAGGGCTTCACTGGAAAACCAGGCATGGCAGGTCCACAGGGCCCTGTAGGCATGTATGTAAGTGTCATCCTGTCCAATTCCTGCTTACGGTCAACTATCATGACTTTAGCTTACATTGATGTGGCGAGGCTTAACATTTTTTGCCATATCTTTATGACTCTGGATACCTTTCAACATGTGGATGAAGAGTCACATTATTCTCCATGACCAATTCATGTTAATAAAGTGCAATGATTTCATACTGAACTAATCACTTACACTCACTGAGCACATTTTTTAAGAACACTGTGGTCCTTATAAAATGTCCAACATGGTCTTCTGCTGTTCTACCCCATCCACCTCAAGGTTCGACGTGTTGTGCATTCTGAGATGCTGTTATGCTCGCTACAATTATGCAGAGTGATTATCTGAGTTAACGTAACCTTTCTGTCAGCTTGACAGATGAGCAAAGGTATACTATTTGTGAACATCCAGACACCCTCCACACTGCTGTGGGAGTCTTTTTGAAGTGCATAAAAATAAGATGGCATTTGAATGAATTGGCACGATTTGATTCGTTTCGTAGACTAATCATTTTTTTAAAAAAAATGCTTGACATCTTCTTGGGAAATCTTTCTATTCTAACAAACATACAGATGTAGGTACATTTTCACCAGCTTGCTAATAACTTTACACGCCAGTGCGTTCATGATGAATTCTGACTGAACAATGTAAACAAAGTAGTAGATGGAGCTTCAGGTCACACCTAATGATGACTTGGACCAATGGCAGTAAAAAGGTGTTTAGCAGCCGGATAGAAGTTTTCCTAAAAGTTCACCCATGTGAGCCATTACGAATTGCTGAAATGAACACAAAATACCTTCTTTTTGTCCAGATTTTGTTTTAAATGATGTCATACCCAATAGTTTTTCGATTTTGTATGAAGTATATCTTAACTAATCATCCTGACCCATATCTTCATGATTTTCTGCATTGCACTGCTGCCGCGTAATTGGCTGATTAGATAATCACTTGAATAAGTAGGTGTACCTAATGATGTTCCTAATAAAGTGCTCCATGACTGTATACTGTTCTATACATGTATACTATGATCCCTGCTCAAAAGACTAGAGACTTTTCCCGCAGCATGACTATGCTGATCCACCAGTTAGACCAGCTACAAACGAGCACTATTCACTATTCAAGTTATACTATAACAGCCATAACTTGCATGAAAATTCTGGTAATTTCAGCAAAGATATGATTCTGTATGATGTGTTCTTGCTCTCAGGGTTATCCAGGAGCCACAGGCCTTCGTGGACGACCAGGTCACATAGGAGAGAGGGTTAGAACTTACTCTCTGCTGTAAATATGTTAGTGCATTTTGAAGATTTATTGAATCATTCTGTTGGATCTGTTTTAATATATGTTGTGTAAAAATGCAGGGTGAACCAGGAATCAGGGGACATGTGGGGCCACAAGGAGCAAGGGGTCCACCTGTAAGTTTACATTTATTTCAGTTGATAAGTATTACCATCTAATGTTCCTAATGTTATAACACTTAAGTACTTTCTAATTTAAGTTTGATTTACACCGTTATCCTCCTTAGGGTTTACCTGGCCCAGCTGGTGAGAGGGGCCCATCTGGACCACCGGTGAAGTTACTTCTCTGCTCAAATGCAGATATTTTAAAGCTTCATGATTTTTTATTTATTTATTTATTTATTTTTTCATAATATTTTTAATTATTTAGGGTCGTCAAGGGGAGTCTGGTCCTGTTGGCTTCCAAGGAGTGCCTGTAAGTAGCCTTCTTCAAAGTATGCATTTTCAGTTTCTCTACTCTAAGGTTTGCATGTATTGTATGATAATTATAAATGACCTTATGGTCTGATGTTGATGAATATATCGCTTTTTGTATCATGATCAGAAAAACCATTAGACATAGTATTTGAGGAATAATGTCAAGTGTGCTTTGTTGTACTTTCATGCAATCATGTATATTTGAAAATTAAGGGACCCCTAGGCCTGCCTGGGACTGAGGGCATGATTGGAAAGCGAGGCCCCCCAGGGAGCCAGGGCTCTCAGGGGCCACAAGGAAAACAAGGTCCAGTTGGATTGCCAGTGAGTGGGTACCCCTCATTTTGAACATTGTACACTTCCTGGCCATAAAAAAGTCGCCATTTGGATTTAAATAAGCTGACACTTAAGATACTTATTTAACACGCTCAACAAGCCACATGATAAAATGCATGGATTGACGGTCTCAGACATCTTTATTGCTGCGATTAATATGTTTCAGCTGGCAACAATTATTTGAACCCTAGCTGATGTAGTGTGTAGCTTCTCTCTTAAACAAACATGTTGGAAGATGTATCCTGTGGTCTTGGAAAAGATGTGACTGTGTTTCAGAAGGGAAATTATTAAGAACTGTCCAACGAAAGTAAAGATGCTAACTACCACACCTGGAGTCTTAAGTTCAAATCAAGAGTGACTCCAGTCAGGCTTCCTAAGCCACCAATTGGCCCTATTGCTAGTGTGGGTAGAGTCATGTTGGGTTAACCACCTCGTGGTCAATATAATGTGGTTCTCGCTCTCAGTGGGGCACGTAGTGAGTTTGCGTGGATGCTGCGGAGAATTGTGTGAAGCCTCCACACATGCTAGGTCTCCGCGGTAACACGCTCAACAAGCCACATGATAAGATGCACGGATTGACGGTCTCAGACACAGAGGCAACTGAGATTCGTCCTCCGCCACCCGGATTGAAGCAAGTAACTCCACCACCATGAGCGCATTGGAAATTGGGTATGCCAAATTGGGAAGAAAAGGGGAGAAAAATCTCACACACAAAAAAAAGTAATTTCCAATGCATTATTGAAACCTGGAAGTATAATGGTGAACCGTCAGCTTCGCAGAAGAAATGTGATCGGAAATAATCATGAATGGAGATCACTAAAATGCTTGAAGTCACAAAATTGACAGTAGAAATCATACTGAAAGTAAGATCATTTCCACTCACACAATATGACGAGAACTTAAAGATTGTGACTAAAAAGCTATATGGCCACAAGAAAGCCACTTGTTAGTGAGGCTAATAGGAGCATAAAGATTGGACTGTGGAGCAATGGAAAAAACATTATGTGGTCTGAAGATTTACCCTATTACATAGCGATGGGCGCATCAGAGAAAGAAGGAAATCACATGAAGTGCTGCACCCGTTATGTATAGTGCCCAATGTACAAGCCTGTGGAGGCAGGGTAATGGTCTGGGGTTGCTTCAATAGGTCAGGTCAAGGCTCAGCAATGCTATACGGCAATAAAATGAAGTCAGCTGACTAACTGAATGTACTGAATGACCAGGTTTTCCCATCAATGGATTTTTTCTTCCCTGACGGCATGGGCATTTTGCAGGATGACAATGCCAAGATTCATTGGGCTCAAATTGTGAAAGAGTGTTTCAGGAAGCATGAGGAAACATTTTCACACATGAATTAGCCACCACAGAGTCCTGATCTTAACCCCATTGAATGTTTTTGGGATGTGCTGGAGAAGACTTTACAAGATCTCGGCCAAAAATTAATGCAGCTCTGGATGGAAATAAATGTTGTGATGTTGCATAAGTTTGTTGAAACAATGCCATGACAAATGCACGCCGTAATCAAAGCTAAAGGAGGTCCAATGAAATAATAGAGTATGCTAATTTTTTTGTGACCAGGCAGTGTATTTTTAGGATAGCCTTAAAGTAACAATTCTGAGTTTGTATCTGATATACAGTATTTATAGGTGATCTATTCTGTAATTATACAGGGCTCACCGGGAGCAAGTGGAATGGTTGGTCAAGCTGAAGAGAAAGGGGAGCAGGTATATAATTTTTTTAAACGACTTGCACAACACATAGCACTAAGCGTTTGATTCATAATTCTCTATTTTTAGGGAGTTCCAGGACCTCCAGGTGACCCTGGTTCTGTTGGACTGGATGGACAACAGGTCAGTTCATTATTTGCTATTAGGGCTGGTCGCTTTTGAGTTCGTAAAATCTATTTTCTCTAGTTACTAAAAACAATAGCAGGCATCATACTTTAATGTTATGAGGAGAATGTTTTATATAGGGAAAGTTAGATAGTCTTTAGTGCTGGAGAGTTTTGTTAGTGTGCAGTAACATCACCTTTTAGTCAAATTCAGAGAGAATTTGCTTATACTGTTTAAATTAACCTCTGTGTGCATATAGGGTCATCCTGGTCCAGCTGGTTTGGAGGGTCCACCAGGGGCAAAAGGGGAATACGTAAGTGCCTTCATTAAAGGATACATAACCAATGCCACATATTGATGATGGTTTATTTCCATCCAACAAAACTTTATAGATATAGTTTACCCAAAAATGAAAATTATCTCATAATTTAGTCAACCTCATGCCATACCTGATGTGCATTAATTTCTTTCTTCAGCAGAACACAAATATTTTAGAAGAATTTCTCAGCTCTTTTGGTCCATGCAGTGCAAGTGAATGGGTGCCAAAATTTTGAAGCTCCAAAAATGACATAGGCCAACATAAAAGTAATCCATAAGACCATAAATCAATGTTTTCAGAATTGATTTGATAGGTGTGGGTGAGAAACAGATCAATATTCCTGCCCAGTCAATCTCCACTTTCACTTTCACATTCTTGTGATTTTGGTGCCTACTGGGCAGGGAGAAGAATTTCTAGCAAAAATATTTATGTTTTTCACCCACACCTATCATATCACTTCTGAAGATATGGATTTAACCATTGGAGTTTTATGGATTACTTTTATGTTGCCTTCATGTGCTTTTTGGAGCATCAAATTTCTGGCACCCATTCACTTGCATTATATGGATGTAGAGAGCTAAATATTCTTCTAAAAATCTTTTAGCAGAAGAAAGTCATACACATCTGGGATGGCATGATGGTGAGTAAATATTGAGAATTGTAATTTTCATGTTAACTATTCCTTTAAAGGGATAGTTCCTCCAAAAATGTACTATTACTCGACCTCATGCCATCCCAGATGTGTATGACTTTCTTCTGCTGAACAGTGTTTTAGAAGAATATCTCAGCTCTGTAAGTCCTCAGAATGCAAGTGAATGTGTAGAACAAATTTTTAAAGAACATGAAGCATATAAAGGCAGCGTAAAAGTCCAGTGGTTAAATCCAATTGTTTTTTTACTATCAATCTCCCCTTTCTTTTTCACATTATTTTGTTTTTGGCAATTCGCAGTCTTCATATATATCGACACCCACTGGGCAGGGTGGAGAATTTTATAGTGAAAAAGGACTTTATTATTGATCTGTTTAATATTGATCCACACCTATCATATCGCTTTTTAAGATATGGATTAAACCACAAGTCATGAGGATTACTTTTAACCTGCCTTTATGTGCTTTTTGGTGCTTCAGTGTGTTGGTACCCATTCACATGCATTGTATGGATCTAAGTGCTGAGATATTATTCTAAACAATTTAGAGAAATTTGGGTGAACTACTTTAACATTGGCTCTTTTACGTCAAATTATTTATTTAGTGTTTTTGATCTAAGGGATCACCTGGACCCATTGGAAAGCCTGGTCCAAATGGACCTCCAGGAGAGCCAGGGCCTCAGGGATCTCAGGGAATGCAGGGTGAGCCAGGACCAAGTGGCAAAGAGGTCAGTTTCATTGATTGCCTGATACTTCAAGTCCAGTTATTCATCTATTTATCCTTAAGGAATAGTTTAGCTAAAACTGAAAATCGTCATCTCATCCTTGTGTCTTGCTAAACCTGTATGACTTTATTTCTTCTGTAGAACGTACAAGCCACTTTTTCATATAATGAAAACAAATGAGGACTGGGGCTATCAAAAAAAAATGCACAATTTTGAGGACATTTCACTCATTTAAACTGGATAACAATAAGCTATATTTACATGATGTTCATGTATGATCTTTATATGCAGGTAGGGATCGGACCTCCAGGTGATATTGGAAACCCAGGTCCTAAAGGAAAAAAGGTTTAATAATTGTTATTAATAAGCTAAATGTGTTTCAATCACTGAGGTATTTACACTGATCTATCATTACATAAATTCTTCAATAAAGTGAAGTAGCCACATTCTTATTCAATTAGGGTGACCCTGGAGATCGAGGATTATCTGGGCGACAAGGGCTATCTGGAATATTGGGGGATCGAGGAGAGCGAGGAGTTAAAGGGAACAAAGGCTACTTTGGAGCACAAGTTAGTGAAGTCCATTACTTATGCGTACATGCATCTAGCTTAAGGGGAACATCACTAATATGTAGTATAAGTTTTCTCCTGTAAATTTGTAGTGATTTGAATGGTGAATGTGTCTTCACCAGGGCCAGAATGGGTTGATGGGAGAGACTGGTCCATCTGGCTTGATAGGCCTAGAGGTATAATTTTCATGTATTTATTGTAGTTTAAATACATTTATATAGTTTATATGATTGTATATTCTTTTATGTAGAACATACTTGGTGGAGTCGATAGGTTTGGTTTGTTGTTGCAGGGTTTAATGGGCCCACCGGGACCACCAGGAGCTAATGGTTCACCAGGTCCAAAGGTATCACAAGGCTCTTGCCTCTTGTTTCTTTCATAAATGTTCCTTTGTCATAGATCAGCATTACTTTATACATTTCCCAATGTAACTGACCTGCTCTTGGTTTTATAAGGGAGAAACTGGATCACCTGGTGTCACTGGCCATCCAGGAGATCAAGGCGATCAGGTAAACTCACAACTTGAGTAAAACAACATCTTTTGATTTGCATATACAATTGAACTGAGAGCAAGAATATGAGATGGTGAAAACCACATAAGTTCTCTTCACATAACATTTCATTCAATGCCCCTTTTTAATGTAGATTAACTCCTCACTGGGATTACAGAAAGCTTGAGGTAAACCTCTCAAATGAAGGTTCAAATTAAAGTCATTAATTATTTTTATGTCTTCAGGGAATAGCTGGGCAGAGAGGTTTAAAAGGGGTTATGGGGAAGCCAGGACCTCAGGTTAGTATGACTACCCTTTTCATGGTAAATTGTGAGGTGCTAGACTTTAAAGAGACAAATAATACTGGTATTGCAGGGAGCCGTGGGTCTCAGAGGCCCTGAGGGCTTACTGGGCCCCAAGGGTATGCCAGGAAAAGGGGGACCTAAAGGTGAACCAGGAAGACAAGGACCTCTAGGGCAGATGGTAAGACTCTGATAAATTAGATTTTTTTTTATCATATGTAAATGAGGTATGCTTTTTGCCAACTGATGAATGGGTCTTGTCCAGGGACCACCGGGTCTCACTGGGCCCAAAGGATCCTCTGCATTGTCAGGAACACAGGTACAATTTGTCATTAAATGCAGAACTTTGCAATATTGTTGTTGTTTTGTTTTTTAGACACCATCAGTCTAATCTTAATTTTAATATTGCCCTTATTTGCAGGGACCTCCAGGAGAAGTGGGTGCTCAGGGCCCAATTGGCCCACCAGGACCCCAGGTCAGAATTAGGGCTTTGTCGATACAATCAAATATCTATATCGCGATACATTTCCTCAAGATATTGTATTGATACTTCAGATCATGTATCGATATTTTATTAAACTATTTGTGTATTCATATCATGTCCAGCATTTCAATAAAGAAGCAGGTCATGTACAGTAAGTACAAACTCAAAGCAGTTTTCCTCAGTGAGCTTACACTGAGCCTGTTTCTCTCGCGGACACACTCACACTGGGCCTCTCTCCCACGTTTGGCTCTAGAGCTGGGCAAAACTATTGATTTCCCCCCCTATTTGTGATGTTCATTTGAACAATCCTGATGTTGATTCTTAAAATCCCAAGATCGCTTTTTCTTTCTATCTCCAACCCTTACACTATATCACTTGCATTTGCAACTACAAATGTGTGCAATTAGCCAGAAGTTCAGCAATGAGATCTTTTCACTGCATGCTGAGAGTGAAAGTCTTGACCCTTTCCGTGTAATGTGTGTCCAAAGGTGCACGGAAACGATTTGTCATTGAATAATGTCTCTCTTAATATACTTTCTGTTCTTTATATTCAGTAATTGATCAAAAACAAAAATAGAAACATTAAATTCTAATCACACACACAGCACGGATGCTGTAAAGGAGCCATTCGATCAAAACAAGCACTTCTGTTAAAGTCCATGCCACTGGTCTTAAAGAGACAGTGCAGTTTTAGCACTTGCTTGTCATATCAATGTACATACTTGTAAATAGTAGAAATTATGAATGTAAAAAATAAACATCTAATAATATAAATGTCTGCAATATGATATATGCAGTTTCAGGTCATATTTATTGATGGACTACATGGACTTGAAAAAGCTAAAATTAACAAAATAAAAAAAATGTAATTCATATTTATGATATTCAACAAGTTTGAAGGTCCCCTGTATAATTAAAAACAATAGCTGAAAGAGAATTTATTTAATTCTGCAGTTAAACAAAACATCATGGTTACTATTGTAACCTCCGTTCCCTGAGGGAAGGAACTCAACATTGTGTCGAATGAAGTGACACAAAGGGTCCCATCTGAAAACACCACGCACTGACCGTGTTACGTGAACTGTCGAGACAGGTGCAAGCAGGCTACTGCGTGCTAGAGGCAACTGTGTCGGCTACATGTAGCCCTCCCCAACGCCCCCAAAGAGATGTCACATACAGACCCCTTAGGTTCCCCGCACCCCTGAGGTGGGGAACAGGCGCTACATGACTAGCATGGGAGCAAGCCCGGAAGCCGCGGCCTTTTCTCTCACTATGTCTCTCACATAGGACGTGAAGTGGCTGGGGCTATCTTAGAGCTATGAAATGTGTCGGGGTCTGAGGCCACATCCTGCCCTGTCTAAATTACTACAGCGTAGAGCGTAAGATCCAAGAACCAGTAAGGGGCCGCCAGGATGACCTGTTCCTCGTCCTCCCTGATCTTGTACAGCACCGGTGCAAAATGGGAGCTGGGGAAATGCGTACTTGCGCAGCCCCCGGGCCAGCTGTGTGCCAGCGCAACTGTCCCGAGAGGAGCTCCTGTCAGGGAGTAACAGAGCGGGCAGTGGGAGTTGTCTTGGGAGGCAGAGAGATCTATCTGTGCCTTGCCGAATCGGGGGTGGAGCCTCCACTCTCCGCTGGGCAAAATCTGCCGCGACAGCGCATCCACCGTCGTGTTGCGGTTGCCAGGGATGTGAGTAGCACGCAGTGACCTGAGTCACGGCTGACTACAAAAGAGGAGATGTAGAGGAGAGCTGTGACATATGACGAGAGCGCACGCAGCCTTGGCGATTTATGTATGCTACCATCGGGGTGCTGTCTGAAAGGATCAAGATGTGCTTGTCCCGGATTAGTGGGAGAAACCTCCGTAGGGCAAGAGATACCAACAACAAGATACCAACAAGCCAACAACTCTAGGCAGTTGATGTGCCAACATTGCCGTGGTCCTGTCCAGAGGCCAGTGGCAGCGTGCCCGTTGCACACGGAGATGGGCCCCAACCCTGTCAAGAGGGCCCCAACCCTGTCAAGAGGTGTCTGTGGTCACCACGACTGGTGTCTGGACACCTGCTGCAAGGGACTCTGGTCCGCAGAAAAAGCAGAGGTCTGTCCAAGGGTTGAAAGTCTGATAGCAAGAAGGGGTGATTGTCACACGGTATGTGCCGTTGGGCCATGCCCATCTCGTGACTTTAGTCTGTAGCCAGTGCTGAATCGGTCTCATGTGCATCAACCCGAGTGGCGCAGCCCTGGCTGAGGATGCCATATTCCCCAGGAGCCTCTGGAATTGTTTTAGAGGAACCGCTGTGCTGGGCTCGAATAGAGCGAGGCACCTGAGCACTGACTGAACACGCTCGTTGGTGAGACGTGCTGTCATTGAGACTGAGTCTAACTCCATGCCGAGAAACTGAACCAGGATGAGATTGCTCTTTTCCCAGTTGACCTGAAGCCCTAGACGGCTGAGGTGCCTGAGCATCTGGTCCCTTTGAGCGCGCAGTAACTCTCGAGAGTGAGCCTGGATGAGCCAGTCGTCGAGGTAGTTGAGAATGCGGATGTCCACTTCCCTTAGCGGGGAAGAGCTGCCTCTGCGATCTTCGTGAAGACGTGAGGGCACAGGGACAGGCTGAAGGGGAGGACCTTGTAGTGATATGCCTGGCCGTCAAACGCAAACTGTAAGAAGGGTCGGTGTCGAGGCAGAATGGAGACGTGGAAGTACGCGTCCTTCAGGTCTACCGCCGCAAACCAATCTAGCTGTAGAACGCAGGTAAGAATCTGTTTCTGCGTGATCATTTTGAACGGGAGTCTGTGTAAGGCCCGGTTGAGAACTCGCAGGTCCAAGATTGGTCATAAACCGTCGCTTTTTTGGGGTACGATGAAGTAAGGGCTGTAGAAACCCTTCTCCATCTTGGCTGGAGGGACGGGCTATATCGCATCCTTGAGGAGCAGGGTCGTGATCTCTGCTCGTAAGGTGCTGGCTTTCTCGGCGTGCACGAAGTGGAGCGAACACCGCTGAAACGAGGTGGGAGCCGGGCGAGGTTCAAGGGAGAATGGGAGAATGCCGGCTGGCCGCGAGGCGAGCCGCACTCATTCCAAGCTCGAACGGAAGCAAGCAAGCGTGCCGGGGGGCGAGTGGTTTGTGGGGATTTACCCTGCAAAACTGAGCCCGTCGTTATCCCCAAATCGCCTTCATCGCCAGCCGGGTCATCCTCAACCCCGTGGAAAGAAGGCACGGCGCGGGGGGCGGCTGAAGTGGCTTTCTCTCGTGTGAAAAGAAAGCCACGACCGCAATGTTGCCATGGCTATGAGAAAATGAACCATTCATAAAACGCTGCATCCAGGAACTACAGAGGCGGAAAGACATCTTAAAAAGACGCATCCTGAAAAGGACGTTCAACGCCTGCTGTGTATTGCTCTTTTATGAGTGGGAACTCAAACTCTTTCAGAGGAAATAAACTCTTTTTAGGAGGTGAAACACTCTTTCATGCAATGAAAGTGCTGTCGAAGCGCCCAGGGGCATAGACTGCACAGCGTGCAGAGAGAGAGAACGCCAGCTGGAAACGCGCCATAGATCCAACAGCAGTGCTTATCGCCAGTAGAGGTGAGTGAAACGGTGGTGAACTCAGCATGCTGTTGCACAACCGTTCGGCTCCAAAGTGAAATTCTGACTAGCACTCGCTGCCTCGCTTCCCTTTATACCCATATGTCCGGGGCGGGGTATGCAAATTCTGTCTTGACATTGGCCTGTTCTCAGGTTCAGAGGTACGTTTAGCATCCCAGGATGACCCCTTGTGTCACTTAATTCGACACAACGTCGAGTGAGTGACAGAAGGGGAATGGACATTATAACTGAAATATATCCAAATAAATTTAAATTGAAAGCTTTGAAATTGAAATCGGATTTGAATCACGATATTGTGATGGATCATGATGAATCCTAACATGTGTATTGCAATACGTATCATATTTACGTATCGGCTGGTAATACCCAGCTCTTGTCAGCATTATCCCCTTTTCTCCCAATTTGGAATGCCCAATTCACACTACTTGGTAGTTCCTCATGGTGGCGTGGTTACTCACCTCGATCTGGGTGGCAGAAGACAAGTCTCATTTGCCTCTGCTTCTGAGATGGTCAAGCCGTGCATTTTATCACGTGGCTCGATGTGCATGACACGTTTAAGACTCCGCATGTGGAGGCAATACTCGCCGGTCAACACTCGCCGGGCCCCCCCTGTGTGGTTTTTAACATGTTGCTACTATGTTGTTGCTTGGTTGTTGCTACTGTAAGTGGTTGCTCAGTATCTGCTTATTAGGCCAAGTTAAAAGAGACTATCCCCAAATCTCTATGATATTCTGGTCCCTAGATATGGCTTTGGCAGTGTTTGGTAGATTACTAAAATTGTAATCAGTAATGTAGTAATTTAGATTGCCTAAAAGGTTAATCTAGTCTGATTACTTTTGGATGTAATGTTTGTGTTAAATTGAGTGCAAGTACCTATTTACATTATATGCCTTTCTTTAAACATCACTAAACATGAAGCAATTTGCGTTTTTTTTTAAAAAAATTTATTTGCCATTTCATTTCTTTAGAATAGTTATGGCACACCTTTCCTCAACAAGCTGCACACTTTAAGAGTAATTTATGTCCACAGAACAAACAGGGCAGGGTGAGTTTTGAGCTGAAGTTAAAATGGATAGTAATGACTCTTTATGCCATCCCAGATGTATATGACTTCCTTCTGCTTAACACATAAACTGACTTTTAGAAGAATATCTCCACTCTGTAGGTCCTCACAATGCAAGTGAATGGGAATCAAAATTTTGAAGATCCAAAAGCATTTAAAAGAGGCATTAAAGTAACCTAAAATACTCCACTGGTTAAGTCCATGCATTAAGAAGTGGTATGTTAGGTTTAACAGATTAATATTTAATTCCTTTTTTGCTAAATACTCACTTTCTTTCTTTCTTTATTTTTTGGCAATTCACAGTTTTTATGCATATCACAACCTACTGGTCAGGAAGTAGAATTTATAGTAAAAAGGACTTAAATATTGACCTTTCTCACACACACTTGTCCATTTCACTTCTAAAGACATGGATTTAACCACTGGAGTTTTATTAATTATTTGTATACTGCCTTTATGTGCTTTTTGGTCTGTCAAAATTTGGGTCACCATACACTTGCATTGTATGGACCTACAGAGCTGAGACATACGTACACTACCGTTCAAAAGTTTAGGGTCACTTACTCATTTATTTATTTATTTTTTCACATTTTAGAATAATAGTAAAGTCATCACAACTATCGAATAATAGAAATGGAAATATGGGAATTATGTTGTGAAAAAAATTCTAAATATATCAAAATGTGTTATATTTAGCATCTTCAAAGTGGCCACACTTTGCCTAGATTTAGCAGAAATGTACTCTTGGCATTTTTTCAACCAACTTCTTGAGGTATCAACCTGGGATGCATTTTAAACAGTATTGAAGGAGTTCCAATCTATGTTGGGCACTTACTGGCTGCTTTTCTTTAAGATTTGGTCCAATCATCAATTTCAAAAACTTAACTTTAATTACATTTGTTTTATAATGAAATAAATTAATATGGTGGCACAATTATATTTTTGTCTACAAAACTTATTTCAAACATTTAAGCATATGTCTTCAGATCAAAAGATTTTTAAGATCATGAGAAACATTTCAGGCAAGTGACCCCCAAACTTTTGAATGGTAGTGTACTTCTAAAAAAATCTTCGTTTGTGTTCAGCAGAAGAAAGTCATTCACATCTTGGATGGAATAAGGGTGAGTAAATGATGAGAGAATTTTCATTTTAGGGTGAACTAACCCTTTAATACCTAGGGTTAGGTGTTTGTGAAATAGATTCTTTCACTTTCTTAACTTCAAATGTTATTTTAATTGTTCTATTTCTTTTTAATTTTTTTAGGGCCCAAAAGGCAGAGCTGGACCTCAGGGAAGAGAGGGACATAAAGGTCAGAAGGTCAGGATGATCTTTATCTCTTAATCTCTTATGAATTTGTAATAAAACTATTGTCGGTTATCCATTCACTCTTCCCTACTCCAACCGTTCTGTTCATTTCTTAATAAACGATCACTAATCATTAACTAAGGTACTTTTTAGGGAAATTATGGTCGAGAGGGAGCTCCAGGAAAAACTGGGCATGCTGGAAGGAGAGTAAGTACAGTGAGTTTCATTGTGGTTTTTGAAAAACATTCTCAGCATTAGAAGCAGAATTTGAGTCATTCTGTCACTCTTAGGGGAAAAGAGGAACCACTGGTCAAAGAGGCCTCAGTGGACCCAGAGGGGAGAAGGTACTCCTTTATTCATTTCTCATTTTAAGACATGTGTTTTTCAGAATTTATCAGAAATTTCACCAGCTTGTTTAATTTGTAACAGGGACTGAAGGGGACACTGGGAATGTCTGGACCTCCAGGCAGACCAGGATTGTATGTAAGTGTATATAATAAAAAATAAAACAAAATTAATAATTTTGTTTTATTAAAAAAAAACATTTTCAGTGGTCTATGATTAAATAACATAGGTTAAATCAGTGATTCCCAACCAGGGGTATTTTAAGCAGGTTCTAGGGGGAACTTGTAAAGATTTCAATTTTGCTTTGTTAAACTTATAAGAAACACACTTAGAAAAACACTAAATTAAAATGGTATCCAAGGAATCTCATGATTTTCTCAGTTACCAGTTACTTTTAAAGAATAGAATATAAAAATATGTGTAACGGAAGAACGTTTTAGATATTTATATGAATGGGACTCATAGCCATTTTTTAGGATAATGAAGTAAGCTAAATTAAGTTAAAGGTATCTTGTGAATATTCTTAGAAATCAACGTTTTATAGTTTGGTATTGATGAAGAGGTACTTAAGGGCTGAGGGGTACGTAAGGCAAAAAAGTTTGGGAAGCACTGAATTACATCACAGAAATGCTATTAATAACCAGATTTCCTCTGTATTGTTTCAGGGTTTACCAGGCATTCAAGGTGAGAAAGGAGAGAAGGGTGAAAAAGGCTTTGAGGTACGGACCTTAACCCTGGATATGTTATGTTAGAACTGCTAGTGACACAAATAAGAACCTTGAAGCTAGAATTGCTTTTTGTCTGCAGGGAGAGAAGGGGGAAATCGGGTCACTTGGTCCTCCAGGGGGAGAGGGACTGAAGGTACTTGCGTTCATCACAATCAAATTCTAGAGGAAACTGATAAAAAACATCCTATTTTACACCTAATACTATTTTGTGTACAGAATTCCTTCACATTTTTATTTGGATTGTTTAAGTCTCTGTTTGTTTGTTTCAGGGGAAGCAGGGCATATATGGAGAGAATGGGAGAAATGGACCTAAGGGAGAGCAGGTGGCATTCTTGGATACATTTATCATATATACTGTATGTATGTGGATCATTTGCATGTAAAGTGTAATTTGTGCCTCTTTTAGGGAGATATTGGATTGACAGGTCAAAGAGGGATCCCAGGTCTACCAGGGATGCCTGTAAGTGATCATCATTTGTTTTTATTCTCCATAAAACTGTTATGCACAAAATGGAACAACAAATCTGTAAAAACTGCCCAATAAGATAATAAAAACATCCATACACATGATTAAATGTCATTCTGTTTATTTCATTATTCCACAGGGGCTGTTTGGAGAAAAGGTTTGGAACAGTTTTTTAAAATGGATGCTTTGTCTTTTCCACTTTTGCAATTAATGTTTAATAATTCCATAATTAATATTAGATCATATAGATGTTTATTCCAAGGGCCCTATTTTAAGAGCACTAGTGCTAAGTGCAGCGCTTATGCCATAAGTCATACATGCAAAGTCAGTGGGCATGGCCATGAAGTCTTGGTATTTTTGTGCAAGCATGAGCTAAGTCTAAGTGCAAGTGGGTTAGGTGAAATTGCGCGTGCAAATCGCTAATGGGCTGGGTCAGGTGCAATTTAATTTGGAGGTTCTTCTCAGACAATGTTTGTGTTCTATAATATAGCTGATTCCCTGACAAGCACCAGCAATATAAACAAAGACAGCACATTCATAAGAAGTTGGTAGTGTAAAAGAACTGTATGCAATTAATTAGAAGACTAGAAATATGGATTTCTGTTCTTTTGTGCATTTAACCATGTCCCTGTTGAATGTCAAGCATATTTCTTGCATTTACGTGTCGTTAAATTATAAAGAATAGCTTATTAACCTATTAAAAGTATTAGCCATTCATTTACTGACACACAAATCATTGCTAGTATATACAGTGATTGTATCGGAAAGCATTTCACTTTTACGGGTCAATTTTGATTTAAATTTATTGAAACAAAAAATTAAACAATATTTTTTTTCCTTTTTTTTATCCCCTTTTCTCCCAATTTGGAATGCCCAATTCCCACTACTTAGTAGGTCTTCGTGGTGGTGCGGTTATTCACCTCAATCCGGGTGGTGGAGGAAAAATCTCAGTTGCTTCTGAGTCAATCCGCACATCTTAACACATGGCTCACTGTGCTTGACTGTGTATGGCTACTCTCCACGATCCATGCACAACTTACCACACGCCCCATTGAGAGCAAGAACCCCTAATTGCAACCACGAGGAGGTTACCCCTTGTGAGACCTAGCTGGAGTCACACAGAACACCCTCGATTCAAAGGGGTGGTAATCAGCATCCGTACTCGTCAATACCCAGGCCCCCCAAACCAAAAATATTTCCTAATTCAAATTACACTTCAAACAAAAAATATACTGAAAATTACTAAGTGGTCAAAGACATCATAACAAATACAAGCTTTTTTTTCTCTCTGTCCAACTTCGTCCACCAGCCCCTTTTGTGGTGACTTAAAAAACACCTATGACAACAGGTGGAAATATACCAAAACAAATTAGATCAGAATTACAATAGTAAATATAAACAATAATAATTTGAAAAATAAACCATGACCTAAAGATAGTTTAACACAAATCTCATGAATATTTGTTTCATAAAACAGCTACAAGTGATCGTCTTTGACATAATTTGATGTTCCACTATATTTTCAGAGTTTGGACATGGACTTTATTACTACCTGCTGGTGTATCTCCAAACTGCAAATGCAGGAACTAAGTTTAGGCAGAGGGCGGGGCCGGGTTGTGATGCTGCATACCCGGCCCCAATCAGGCTAATCAAGCCTCAGAGAGGGATAAAGTTAGCTGCAGTGGGAGAGAGGGAGAGATTTACAGGCAGCTATCCAACACCTTTGTGTGTTTGTCTTTTTAAGTTCCTTATTAAAATATTACTTATATTGTCATGCTAGGTCTCTGATGTGCCATCACGTGGTCCCCGATCACTCCTTCACACTCTCAGGCGGACGACAGCCACTCCTCCCCAGGCGGAGCGGCGTCAAACCTCCAACCCCCAGTGGACAGAACGCCCCTGTGTTCCCAGCAACCCGTGGGGACACTCCTCCGCCCCTGGCAGTGGCCCTACCGCACCAGATGGTCGGGGAATCACTTCCCTCCTCCCCATCATGGACGGCGGTCTTCTCTCGACCCCTCCGCTTTTCTGGGGGACCACTTGCCCTGCGGATGGCGGCCGTTCCCCGCATCCGGCGGTCGGGCTACTCTGGCGGATGGCAGTGGCGCTCCCCTGGGTGGACGGCAGTGTCGAGGACTCTGCAACTGGCATCAGAGAACCGGCTTGACAATATAAATAATATTTTAACAAGGAACTTAAACAAAAAGACAAACACACAAAGGTGTCGGACAGCTGCCCATAAATCTCTCTCTCTCTCTCTTTCTCTTGCACTGCAGTCTCCAGTCGGCCTTTATCCCTGAGGCTTGATTAGCCTGATTAGGTGTGCAGCATCACAACAAATTGCGCTTTACACCACTTCATTAAAATACAATACACCCACAAATAGTGCAAACACTCCCAGTGAAAATTTGTGAAAATTGTACTTAGAA
Organism: Moxostoma hubbsi; assembly: GCA_032164185.1. Classification (NCBI taxonomy): domain Eukaryota; kingdom Metazoa; phylum Chordata; class Actinopteri; order Cypriniformes; family Catostomidae; genus Moxostoma; species Moxostoma hubbsi. The sequence goes on from JAVLUX010000215.1 coordinate 3,332,522, forward strand.
TTAGCGCTCCCACTAAAATTGGATAAGACGTTGCACATGGTCATAGCACTGCGCTTTGCAAACTTATGAAAATAGAGCCCCAAATCTGTTAACTTTTTATCTTTAGGGTTTAAAAGGAAATCCAGGACTTTCTGGTCCAAAAGGAGAGAGAGGACCTACTGTGAGTTTGACAGTACTCAAGATACATTATTCTCTATTGAATAAGATTTTACAAAATATTCAGCAAAATGCCTGTTTTAGTAACAATAACTAAATCTGCCATTTTAGGGCCCACCAGGTCTTCCAGGTCCTCCAGGATTATCTGTGAACCTTACACTGACTCAGCTAAAAGTAAGTAGGTGATAATTGATCAAGATGTGCTTGCTCCAAAGCCATTCATTGTATTTCATGCATAATAACACCATGTTTATTCTGATAGGTAGAAAGTAGGACTTTTATCCCACTGTCCAGTTGTCAAATGGCAAAATGCTTTTCTCACATCTCAGGACCTGATGTACCAGTCCGACAAGCCCAACTATACACTTGTTCTGATGCTGCTGGACTCCCTTCAGCAAGACCTGCGACTCTTCATAGATCCACCAGATGGCACTAAGGAGCATCCAGCGACCACATGCTTGGAGTTAATGCTCTGTTATCCCAACTTTTCTAATGGTCAGAATCATTCTCAGTGGTGTTATCTTCTCAAGTATACCAGTCTGTGCATAGTGATTAAAGTAAATTTTGTTAATGGTTTTTCATTGGTTTGTCTCAGGAATGTATTACATCGACCCAAATCAGGGCAGTTCAGCTGATGCTTTACTAGTATATTGCAACTTTAGTTCAGGTGGCCAAACATGCTTACCACCCCTGCAGCCACAAGTAAGCAGACATTTCATTAGCATACATGTTTGTGTATAGGACTATTATCAATATTAGGCTGTTAATGAGAAACCTCATTGCTTCAGATGCCGATGAGTTCTTGGCTCAAAGACTCCAGGCCAGATTCATTTACTTGGTTGAGCTCTAAAGACGGTGGATTTCAGGTATGTTACTTAAGAACAAACAACCCAAATAAGCTCTATAATGTTTGGGTGGTTGGTTGTTGTATCTTTGATCATTATTTCTTTATAGTTTGATTACACAGGAACCAGTGTGGTACAGATGAGATTCCTACGATTAAACAGTAAGATTGCAAGGCAAAACATCATATTTTCATGCCAGCCAAACAGCCATCAAGGTACAAGTGTGAGAGAGATTAAGTTCCTTGCTGACTCGAAACGAAAGAGCTTTTTGGGAACATTACGAGATTGTGAGGTAATGACAATCTCTTAAACCTCAGGGCGACTTAAATGTGAATTGTAATGTATTGCATTGCTGGTTATTTGAAATTATTATGTTGCCTTTATGTTGCAGCCTGCAGGTGTGCTGGATGTGGGGCCTCAGGAGTCTGTGTTCCAGTTTGAGAGTGAAGACCTGGAGCTTTTACCAATCAGAGATGTGGCTTTATTTGGCCACAGTGATGTGACAGAAAATTTTACATTTACTATTGGACAAATCTGCTTCAGCTAGACAAACACACTCACATTTGGGGACTTGCAGGACTGCTCTGCAGAACTCTCACTGAGAAAAGCAGAGTAAAGAATTAAAAACAAAAGGAGAAAGGCCATTCTCCAAGATCAGGACCATTTCTCCTCTCCATTTGCTGTTGGAATGGACATTCCATATGAAGTCTTTATTTCATCTTAAGTTTGTAAAATGAACTGATTTGTTGTCCAGTGGCAACAGCAATTTGGTGCACAGTTTCTTGTAAGGAGTTGTTGTATATTGTTTACAATGCTTGTTTCCGTTAAGTAGTTTATTTATATGATGTCAGTTTTAAATGTTACATAGAATGCAATTCACATTTTTATAAACCACATACTTTCCTCAAATCCCTTTATTTCAGGTTTTGTTGCAGCTTATGAAAATGAGTACTGTGATCCCTGTTGCAGTCACTACTCATGTTAAACAGATAGTTCGACCAAAAATGACAAATTCTCTCATTTACTCACTCTCAAGCATCCCAGATGTGTATTACTTTTTTTATATTTTTTAGAATATCTCAGATCTGTAAATCGAGACAATGCAAGTGAATGGTGACCAGACCTTTCAAGCTACAAAAATCAAATAAAGGCAGCATAAAAGAAACCCATATGACTCCTGTGGTTTAATATGTCTTCTGAAGCAATTCAATTACTTTGGGTATGAAAAAGATCAATATTTAAGTCCTTTTTTTTTTACTATAAATCTCCACTTAATGTGTGTGAATGTGGAGATTTATAGTAAAAAGGACTTAACCCTATAAGCTTGTATGGGCCTAATGGTGTTTGAAACCTAAGAAGCTCTACTTTACAATGCATGTACTGTAAGCTTTATGACCTAAAATGAACAGGTGCTTTGAAATTTCAGGCAAATCAACTGTTTTGAAAATGTATGAAAAATGTTGCACTGTACATATTAATGTAATTAGTAAAAACATCAAACTCTTAAAATAGCCATGTGTCATATATTGTTGGAAAGCTCTCAAAGAGTAGAAGACAAAAATATAGCAAGTTATGGCTAAGCATATCTTTGACATTTATGTTGGTGTTGATTATATGCCCCCCCCCCCCCCCCCCCCCACAGAACATAAAATATCACATACAGTTACTTAGAGGCGATTATCTTTCAAACTACCCCACACACTAAGTAATCTGTTGATCATTAGATAATTGACACAAAGCACAATTTTACATTTGGCCACCAGGAGATGGAGCCTAGTGCATGACAGACTCGATGGTGACTCATTGAGTCAAATGGCACTTGTGTGAAATCTCATTACCACAATCATGTCTCCGCTATGCAAACCTTTATTCATTGTTGTGTTTGCATATGTAATTAGTTCTAATGTACAATTATGTTTAATTTGGCTGGAGAGGCTTTTGGACACTTGGAGACATTTTTGTACACTAATATATTTTATTTTTGTAATGCTAAAACTTTTGAATGCTTTGTCATATCAAAATTAATTTTTTCTCAGTTACAGTTGACATGATTAGGAACACAACAAAAGCAGTTTTTCGGAGTCACCTTATGTACACCTAGAGATATATAATGCCAAATCAGAAAAATAAGAGAGAGAAAAAATTTGGGTCATGTTTTTTTTTTGTGATTTTTCAGCAGTCTCTGAATTTATCATATTTATATAATTAAAAAATATATATTTACAATGATACCAAACACTTGTTCCTCCTTCCCACTTGATCTCCTTGCCACTGAAACAGGAAATCTTTCAAAACACCTTCAGCACTTAAAGGGTTAAATATTGACCTGTTTCTCATCCACACCCATCATATCACTTCTTAAGACATAGATTTTACAACCGCAGTTACGTTTATGGGTTACTTTTATGCTGCCTTTGAGATTTTTGAAGCTTCTGGTCACCATTCACTTGCATTGTATGGACCTTCAGAGCTGAGATATTCTTCTAAAAATCTTAATTTGTGTTATGTAGAAGAAAATAAGTCATACATCTGGGATGGCATGAGGTGTAAATGATGAGAGATTATCCCTTTAATAAACAATGTGCTTCACATTTAACTGCTTAGAAACACCGACTTAGAAAAAAATTCCACACTATATTTATAATATACAATTATTAGTAGGTAAAAAGCATAGTTTGGTCAGTTGCTGAGGAAACATTGTTTATAATGCATCTCATGTAATTTAGTAAACGTAAAATAATGAATTGTTGACCGTTTTGAATAATGCAGAGTCCATTTTTTATTTTATTTTTTTGCAGTACTATACCGTGTTCCTGTGCAGGAAACATGTAAACAATTGCACAGACTACATAGTGCTCCTGTGACTTAAAAAAAATAAATGCACTTTGGCACCATAACATAGCCCAGTTTCTTACTGATGATGACACTCTGTATTGAAATGTGTACATTGAAACTAAAATGACATTTTCATTGATGCAACTCCCTTTAAGTATGAACAGTGAAGCAAGCTACTTTGTCACTTATAAAAATGAAACAACTTCAAAATCAACTTTTATGCTTTCTTTCTGTTTTGTTTAAATGTCCCTTCCTTATGGTCTATTTTTAATTAAATACTACAAACGATCCTATCACTAATCTGTTTGAAGTTGAATGATTATTGAATTAATTTGTCCATATTCTTATGTAGAAACTAACGAGATGATTTCAAAATAGGGAAACTATCAACAATCTAGGTGACTGAGATTAAACTGGACTGAAGCATTTAAACCCACTGATTTATACATAGTGCATTTGTGGGGTTAGACAGTTGTCAATACCAAGTCAAACGATAATTGCTCCAAACCCCATATGTCTTTCTTCTGTGGAACACAAAAAAATAGACGTTAAGCAGAGACAGTCTCTGATATTCACTTTCATGCAATGCAATGCAATGCAATGAAAGTGAATAGTGACTGAGGTTCTCAGTCTTAAAAATTCTGCCTAACATCATGTATTGTGTTCCACTGAGGAAGGACAGTCAGATTAGTGTGAGTAAATTATTAGAGAATTAAAATTTTTAGTTGAACTGCCCCTTTAAGTCACCTCTCACCGCCTCCCTCTCCACAGTTGGCTGAGTCTTCACATCGGCAGGAAATCACTTGACACATCTGCAACCAAAATTGCAAAAGTATGCTACATTTAATCCTTCCGTTTGAGAACTTGTTGTTTGAAGAGTCGTGTTTTGGCGCAGATCATGAGTCGGATGTGTTTTCTGTAAGGATGAATGTTCGTTGGTGAGCTTTAGGCCCTTCAGTGATGCCTCGGACCGTCGTGAGCCGATCAGAGCTCAGCTTCACACAGCTGGAGAGGTGCATAAGTTATATTCGCGTCTGTACAGTAGTTATGTGCCATGCCCTGGAATCTTGTGTCAAATCTGACTAGCTTGAGGGCTCACTGTTTACCACGTGGTGTTGTGCCTGTAAACATAAGGAAAAGTTTACACCAAACGTGTTTTTGCGTCCGTCTTCATAGTTTTTAATGTAAATTTATGTAAACATGCTTTAGACGGCCGTCGTTTCCCGTTGCGCCGAGTCTCGCTGTTTTTTCAGCGTCTCGCGCCGGAGCGCCACTTTTTTAAGACGCCGTGTCAAGTCAAAAATAACTTCAACTGTTAAAAACGCCCCTCCTTGGCAGCATATCTAAACATAAACAGCCCAGAAATGCTGTGCCTTGCTAGGAAGATTACAGTGTTTTGAGCCAAAGCCTCTCGCTCTCCCTTCCTTCCTTCCTTTCTCTCTCTCTCTCTCTGGTATACACAGATAATGATGCTAAGTTTATGAGCAGTCTGGAGAGAAAGAAGGGCATCATGTTTCCACCATCAAAAAGGGATTTTGTATCTCTGACTCTGAGTGAAAGCAGCAGCTACACAGATGTCAAGCGGCAGCAGTCCTGCTGGAGGGTGAGTTTAATATTCAACAAATGTATTTACATTAGTTTGTGTTTGGGTAGCTTGAATGACTGCTCTATACGCATTGTAGCTGCTATATTTGTCATCTACTTAAATATGGCAAATAAAAATAATGTTCAGAGGTTTCAGTCAACATGTTAAGTCAAGATTCGTGAGGCATTAACTGTCATCATTTTCACCTTTTCCCCGCCCCTTGGAATTATGTGGGCTACTTGTGCTATATTAAAACTTACCTTTAAAAAGTTACATTTGAATGACCCTAGTATGATTGGCTGACCTTTTCACATGTGAAATGAATGACTTGAACCACTTTTTGGTTTGCTGGTTCACTGTGGGTTCTTCATACACTGCCTGGCCAAAAAAAAGTTGCCATTTGGATTTAGATAAGATGATACTTAAGATCCCATGATTGCATCATTATAGCAGTGAGTAATATGTATCCTGGTCATGGAAAAGATGTGACAGAAGGGGCAGATTATTGACCAGTATCAAGCATAGGAAAAAACTAAGGAGATTACTGAAATCACTTGAATTGGGTTAAGAACTGTCCAATGCATTATTAAAACCTGAAAGGATAATGGTAAACCGTCAGCTATGTTGAAGATATGTGGTCGGAAAAAAATCTTGAATGATCGTGATCGGAGATCACATTGTAAAAAATCGACAGTAGAACTCATGGCTATGTTTAATACTCAAAGTAAGAGCATTTCCACTCACACAGTGCAATGAGAATTTATAGGATTGGGACTAAACAGCTGTGTGGCCATGGAACAAAATGACTTAAATTTGCTAGGGAGCATAAAGATTGGACTGTGGAGCAATGGAAAAAGGTCATGTGGTCTGATGAGTCCAGATTTACCCTATTCGAAAGCGATTGGCACATCAGGGTAAGAAGGGAAGCACATGAATTGATGTACCTGTCATAGTGCCCACTGTACAAGCCTCTGGAGGCAGTGTTATGATCTGGGGTTGTTTCTGTAGGTCAGGTCAAGGCTCAGCAATGTTATGCAGCAATAAAATGAAGTCAGCTGACTACCTGAATGTACTGAATGACCAGGTTATCCCATCAACTGAGACAGCACGGACATATCCCAGGATGCCAATGCTAAGATTCATCTGGCTCAAATTGTGAAAGAGTGATTCGGGGAGCATGAGGAATCATTTTCACACATGAATTGACCACCACAGAGTTCTGAACTTAACCCCATGGAAAGTCTTTGGGATGTGCTGGAGAAATGAATAAATGTTGTGACATTGCGTAAGGTTGTCGAAACAATACCACGATGCATGTGTGCCGTAATCAAAGCTAAAGGCTGTCCAACTCAATATTAGTGTATGCCACTTTCTTTTTTTTTTTTGGCCAGGCAGTGTTGTTGGCATTAGTTGCCCCATTCTTCAATAACAGCCTCAGTATTGTTTATTACCTGCATTAAATTGTAACACGTTCACAAATCAATTTAGAATGTAAAACGCCACACAAACTGTTAAATTAAGACTGAAATGATCAAAGATCTTTCTTGGGAAGACCATACAGAGATGCAGGTGCAGCTACAGCTGAGAATAGAATACGAGGGACTAGTGTTGTCAAAAATAACGGTACCAAGTCTGTACTCAAACAATAACATTTTTACATACCAGAATTTCTGAAGGTACCGGAGTACCGAGTACCGGGTCTACACGGTTCCCAATTAGAGTCGGGAACTTTCGAACGCTCACAACAAGCAAAAGATGACAACAAGCAAGTAGCTGCTGCTGAGGCTCAACTGAATCTAGTCTAAAAGAAAATGGGAAAAAGCCAGGTTTGGAAATTCTTTGGATTTGAAGCTGATGTAAAGGGAAACATCATAGATCAGCAAAAACCTATTCGTAAACGCTGCTTTCACAATTTTATGATGAAAGGAGGAAACGCATCAAACTTAATAAAGCACCTGAAAGACAGACACCCGGATTTATTCAAGCAAATAAAGCAGGTGAGTTTAAAAGAATATTATCATTTGTATTAGGGCTGAAACGTTTAGTCGACATTATCGTCAACGGCGAAAATAAAAAATTGACGAGAAAAAAAATTTAGTTGTCTAATACTCGTTTGATCTCATTTAACATAACATGAAATCTCATTAAACTGATGATGAAGCACGAGAGCTGCAGTTCACACATGACGGAGGAGAGGAAGAATTCACAGATCAGTCCAGATGCACTCTAAACATTTACAGCAGATATGTAGATCTCAACGTACTAGGGAATTCTAAAAAAAATAACAAAATTTCAGAAGCACTCTCGTTGTGGAATAGCCTAATCGGAGCCGGAGCTCTTACATCTTAAATGCAGTTATATTTAATGCGTTATAGCTTTATTAAAGTTCAAATAATACAGAAGCAGATCATGTTAATAACTATAAACTCAGAAACTGGCATTTCTCTGTGTGGTCGGTGCCTGTTCTATGAGTTGCGCTCATGTCCCGATCTAAGGGTGAGAGATTGAAAGTGCACCCGGCTGAGAGAGACTCTACCTCGGGGACGCTCATCCCTTGAGCGCAGACGCTTATTGCAGCTAGATTAGAACGTGATGGCTCACAACTTATTTAACCATAATATATGTTACTGTGCATTTCTTATTGTGAAGAAAATTGGCAATATGCAGCTTTATTAATATGAAAGCATTTTAGTTTGGAAATAGTTTTTTATTCATTCTGTCTATTTTTTTTTTTTTTTTTTTTTTTTTAGTACTTGGTAAAAACTTAAAGTAAAAGTTGTAAAAGTTGAAGCAAGTTGAATAAGTGTTCAAAAATACTTTAAGCGTACATTGTACAGTTTTTGCTCAATGGTATATTATTGTTCTTAGTTCTGCTGCTAATGTTTTGTTAACTTTGTTGTTCAGTAACCTGTTTGTGTTTTGCTTTGGTACCGAAAATGGTATCGAGTACCGTGAAATTTCACTTGTATTGGTACCGACTACTGAAATTTTGGTACCGTGACAACACTACGACGGACTTCCCCCAAATCTATTTAGTTACCTACTGGAATAAAAGTATTTTATTTACACTGTGTCTAGGCATAGTAGTATCAATCTTACCTTCTCCTTATTCACATTGATTAGGCAATCTTGAAATGTGGCCATACATATGTGCTCATGGTTGTGGCATCTTGTACTGGGGAGGGTGTTTTGCAGGCCGGTTCTACGGGGGTGTGTGTAAGTACCCTCAAACGAACCTTAGAGCACCCTCAATTACAGACCAGGGCAAATTGCTGCCCGTGGGTAGATTTATCATGAGTGTTTTATTAGATCTTTCTTTTATCTGGCTTTGGGACCTTTCACGCATCCACAAGCTTTTAATATGCTCTGGGTTGCCAGATAATAGGTGCAACACCCCAATAAGAGATTTAAACATGCACAAATAGGAAATACTTATGTCATAATTTATGCAATCTGGCAACCATGCATGCAAGTGCATGCACTTTCTCCTCTTCCTTAGTGCTCAGTGCAATATTCTGCTCAAAGCGTGATGCAGCTATTCTGTGTCCATTTGTGAGGCTGCATGTGCTGTTTACTGTAGTGCCAAGTCTGTGAGCAATCTTCATTTCATTCGCTCAAGGAGGGGACACGCAAGCAAAACCAAGTGAGAAAGGATAATGTTTGTTCTTTTTGAAATGCTGAAGTCACACACACCTGTATGTGAATGTTACTCTTGCAGTAATCATTTATTAGTGTCATGCAGCCTGTTTTATTCAGTTGTGTGCTGAATGGGATGCCAAACAAACCAATGACGAGACCAATATCATGACTAATGAGCGTGTAAACGGGTTGATAATGTTTTCATAATAAAACAACTATCCACTTTGTGGCAAACATTAAAATAAGCCTTTTCAGAATATTTTATTTCACTATTAAACCAGATTCTTGATGTAGAGTGAACTCTGTTTTTCCAGTAAAGTGCCTCTTTTGTAAAATAAAATGCATTGGTAATGTTTGATTTGGAAGGATGTGATGAAGTTATGACTGTACTAATTGCCTTTGCTTTTGTTTCCAGAAATGGAAACAACTTTCCAGATTGCAGCGCAGTCTGATCTTGTTTACACTGATGCTTCTGCTGGTTTGTGGCATAGCCACATCTCCCAATCTTATAGCACATTGGAGAGGTGAGCCATTATCATTTAACCTAATATGTATATTTGATTGTAGAGGTACTGAAACATTTTCTGTGCTCATTTTTCTCAGATGGCGCAGAAGGGGATGTTGGAAAACAGCCATTTGTTGTAGACCTAAAAAATGAGTACAGTCCCTTTCTTCCCGTGCTGCCCTCTGAGGTTAGTATGACCCATTTGTTTCTTGCTTGCCATTTTGGACAGCCTCATTTGATTAGTAACCTGATATCGCAATGTTACAGGCAATGCTTTGTGCTGGATCTTGCATTTTGTGGCTGTTGTGACTCGTACGTGTCTTTCTCAGAAAAATGTTAGGCCTGGACCACCCTCCTTAAATAACAGCTTGCAAAGAAAAACAAATGTGTCTGGGATGTTGGGAGATGGAAATGATGGACCAGACCTGAAGAATGTAGCAAAAGGATCAGAAGGAGTGAATGCATTCATAAGGTTAGATTTGTTTTTGTCTGCTGGACTGAAATGCTGATAGTATACCCATTTTGTCTACATTGCAAGGATGAGATTGATTATTAAAGGAGTAGAGCTAGGACAATATATTCCTATGGATGGTTGTTTATTTTTTTTGTTTAGTTGTTTCTTTCATTTTTTAGTTTGGGTGGAGCTGTGATAGAAGAAGAACAGGGGTCTGACACTGACACCAAGGAGAAAGAAAACCAAGAAGACCCATCTTTATTAGCGCTCGGTTTGTTTCTTGTTCAACTGCATACAATTATATTGATTATATAGGAAGAAAGACAGTTGCCAAATTTATTAAACAAATAGTTTGAAACTGATCATCATTTACTCTCCTTCGTGTTATACCAAACCCGTTTTTCTTCTGTGAAACACAAAAAGTGATGTTAGGCAGAATGACAGTCTGAGTCACCATTCACTTACATAGCATGGAAAAAAGTTTGATTGAAGAAAGAAACTCACATGGGTTTGGAACAACATGAGAAGTATACATAATGTCAGAACAAAAATTTTGGGAGAAACTGTCCCTTTAATACTAGGTCAATGTAAACATAAGCTTCTGTGTAGCTAATTTGCCTAACCTGTTTGTTTCTTTTTCTGGATTGCACTGAAGCAGCTGTTTCCTCTGTTTCTGTCGGTTTCAGCTGACAGCAGGCTGGAGGCTGTGAGAGAAGCATTTAGACATGCCTGGAAGGGCTACAAGGATTTTGCCTGGGGTCACGATGAGCTCAAACCCATCTCTAAATCTTATGGAGAGTGGTTTGGACTTGGGCTAACCCTAATTGATGCTCTGGACACTATGTGGATCTTGGGTCTAAAAGAGGGTAATTTAGTTTAGTTGAGAAAAAATATGGAAGCCCACACAGGCTAAGCATTATTATTTTTTTAGTTTGTAGTTTTCCTGAGATCATAAGTTATTCTTATGAAAATAAAAATGTTAGTCTCATTTATTAGGCAAAATATGTAGGACTGCAATGTGGAATTTATGCCCCACTAGAAGAAGTCCAAACAGGTAGCCCGCTCAAACCAGTCATTCTGTTTGTTGTTGCTAGTGGCTCAGAAATTATACACTGCAGCTGTAAATAACATACAAAATAAATGTAGTATTTAATAAATATAATTTGTAAAAATGCAACAGAAATGGGGAAAAAAGAATAAAAAAAAAGTAATTAGACTGAGAAAACAAGACCGAAGAAAAATATGTATGTCCTCTGTGGGCTTTTGTACAAAAAGTACTTCCCATCTTTTAACAAACAGCCATTTCTCAAGTGCATTTTTGTATTATTTTTTATTATTTTAATTTCTTTGATGATGCTGATGGTTTATCACTGAAGCTGTTAACTATGTTTATAGTGCTGTTTATATGTACGTAAATGTTGTTGACAAAGAGTTTGCAGAGGCCAGGAAGTGGGTAGCCAAAGAACTCTCCTTCAATAAAAGTGTGGATGTTAATCTGTTTGAGAGCACCATTCGTGTCCTGGGTGGCCTGCTGAGCACTTATCATCTGACTGGAGACTCTGTGTTCCTGGATAAAGCTGTGAGTAAGAAGGAGAGCATGATGGATGGAGTGAAACAGAGATGGGGGAGAAAAGAAGGGAGTAAGCTTGATGCTGTTATTCAGTCTTGCCTCCTCTCCATCTGCTGCTAGAACTATCATTCACAATCTTATTCATCTCTTCGTCTTAGTCAAGCATCAGCATGCTGAAGAAAGGGAGATTCTCTTTCTCCTGTTACTATGTTGTGTTATTTGATCATGTTTTTTATCAAATTTTTCAGACTGATATTGGCTCCAGACTGATGCCTGCCTTCAAAACACCCTCTAAAATCCCTTACTCTGATGTGAACATTGGGAAGGGGACTGCTCATCCTCCACGGTGGACTTCAGACAGCACTGTATCTGAAGTCACCAGCATTCAGATGGAGTTCAGAGAGCTTAGTCGGCTCACTGGAGATCCTCAATACCAGGTCAGTACTATGACATTTTTCACCGTTAAATAGAGCGTTCACCAAGAAATAAAAATTCTGCCATTATTTGCTCAACCTCATGTCATTCCAAACCTGTATGACATTCTGTCGTCTGGAATCTGGACACTCTGTTATCCTGATTACTCTTTGAAATTAACATAAATGAGGACTGAGGCTCTTAAATGAAAAAATTGGTCCATGTGATTTGTTTGGTATATTCCAAGTCTTCTGAAGCCATACAGTAGTGATTGTGTGAGAGACATAAGAGTAATTGAAGTTGTTATTCACAGAAAATCTTGACATCTGCCCTGGCAGATTTTACATTCATAAGTGAAGTTGTGATGTCAGATTTGTGATGAATCGCTCTCACGTCTCATTCACTTTGATTTTATGGAATGTATGTGACCAGAATTTTCTTGAAAAAAAATTCACCTTTTGTGTTACACGGAAGAAAGTCACACAGGTGTGGAACAACATATGGGGAAATTATGACAATTTTAATTTTGTGGTGAACTATTAAGACAAAATTTGTATATAGAATCTTTGATATTTGGCCTGAAATGCATTTACATGATTGTTTTCTCATAAGAACAGCTCATTTTCTTCCATGTCTTTCTTTCTCCAGCTGGCAGTGATGGAGGTGATGGAGCAGATCCATAAATTGGATGGGAAACAAGATGGATTAGTGCCTATGTTTATCAATACCAATAATGGGCAGTTTACCCACCAGGGCATTTATACACTGGGGGCCAGGGCTGACAGCTACTATGAGTATCTGCTGAAGCAATGGATTCAGGGAGGCAAGAAAGAGATAGAGTGAGTAAAGTCTGTGTATGTCTCTATCTTTTGCCATTTAGGTTTATGCTTCTGTAATGTCTGTTTGAATAGTTGCATGGCAGTTTTATTCTGGAGTACTTTTACAACCTGTTTACCAGTTTGTTTACCCATTGTGTATATACTATATATTTATTCTGATCGGGTGGAGTGCCAAGAGATGTTTTATTTGAAGCGTGAAGTGCACAACTTGTAAACGAGATTATCAGACCTAAATGTAGTGTACTTGCTCGTACTCTGTACTTGTTGAAGCGATGTTGCTTCAACCAGTGACTTGGACTTTTATGTCTTAATGTCTTCTGTCAACATTGTCATAGAGATACCAGTGGCTAAGCACTGCCAAAATTGTCCTCCCAGTGCAGACTACTTTGTTATGGCATGAATGAAAATATAAAGCAACTCATTCTACAAATACACTGAATTTTATTATTGAACTGTCTCATAATTTAATCACATCCCAGATGTGAATGACTGTCTGTTTTCTGCTGAACACAAATAATTGTGTTTAGGAGAATATCTCTGCTCTGTAGGTCCAAATGCAAGTGAATGGTGGCCCAAAATTTGAAGGTCCAAAAAGCACATAATGGCTGTCTTCTGAAGTGATATGATAGGTGTGGATGAGAAACCGATCCATGTTTAAGTTATTTTTTCCAGTAGGTGGCGATATGCACAAAGAATGCAAATCACTTAAAACAAAGTAGAACACTTTAAGACAGAAGAGCGCTTAGAAGGGCTGCTTGAAAGTGGAGATTTATAGACTTAAATATTGATCTGTTTTTCAACCACATTTATCATATCGCTTCTGAAGACATGGATTTAACCACTGGAGTCGTATGGATTACTTTTAAGTTATGGCCACCATTCACTTGCTTTGAATGTACCAACAGATCTGACCCCAGCTTAGCTGGGATATGCAAAAAAAAAAAAAAAAATATATGTGGAAAATGTATAATGTGTGACAAAAATAAAGGCTTCTAGATCTGAGAAATTCCCCCTAAAAATCTTAATTTGTGTACTGCAAAAGAAAGAAAGTCAGTCAAATGCTTGTGTTTGCAGGGGAACAGACAGTCAATGGAGCTTATCATATACAAATATCACACAGTATTTTCCCTACGATATAAGTCCAGCATTCTGTCCTAAATGTGGGGTTCAAAGTTTTGTTTGTGCTCCATTGTGTTCAGATTATTGGAGGACTATCTGCAGGCTATGGAAGGGGTGAAGAAAAACCTGCTGAAGAAGTCTGCTCCTCTAGGGCTCACATTTGTAGGAGAGCTATCCCATGGATACTTCAGTCCCAAGATGGTATGTTTGCCTATTTGCAAAGAATCACAGGCCCTCAGTTTCAGACAAATATGTTGTATTAATGTTGTTAACCCCTAACACTACTAAATGGCTAACTTTAGGGTTATCATGGTCATGGATAGAAATATAAGGGAATTTTAAAATTGTGATTGTCAGGCCTGAAAAATGAATACTCCACTTTATTAAAATGAATTCTGCTCTGTTAATCACAAATGACTGGAAAAGTCATGGAAATTCATTGATCATAATGTATAGGAACCCTTTAATTTATTTACAATCTATCTTTTCTCACTCAGGACCACTTGGTGTGTTTCCTGCCTGGCACACTGGCACTTGGAGCACACCACGGTCTACCTGCTGATCACATGGAGCTGGCACAACAGCTGATGGAGACCTGCTACCAGATGTATGTCCAGATGGAGACGGGCCTTAGTCCAGAGATAGCTCACTTCAACATGCATGAAGGCAGCATACAGGATGTAGATGTAAAGGTGAGCTTGCTGTTTTGCCTACTCCATGTCAACAGTTGTGAAACAGGTGCTTGTTTGACGACTAAATGCAATGGTCTTTGTGATTGTGTGATGTCTTGCAGATTGCAGACAGGCACAACCTTCTGAGGCCAGAGACTGTGGAGAGCCTCTTCTACTTGTACAGGTTTACCAAGGATAAGAAATACCAGCAATGGGGCTGGGAGATCTTGCAGAACTTCAATAAATACACAAGGGTATGTGGGAGAGATAATATGGTTCCTGTCTTCCTTGAGGGGTTTTCTAGAACATGGAGTAAGAATAGAGAGTGGAAAATGTCTTGTGCTGCGTCCTAGTTTACAGACTAATGAGTGTGCAAGATTCATATGCATGTTAAAAATGTTATGCCTAAGGTGACTAGATGGTGTACCATTTTCAGTGTACCTTTGAAATGTGTGCATCTGTGCATGCCTTCCAGCTAATTTCGCTCAAAACTTGTTTTGCAATGGAAAAGGATATCACAGATGGATGTTTTAATTCAAACTTTTCAGTTGTTCAAAATTGGCAATTAATGCATTTTAATGTATAAACTTAAAGTAATAATTGAATGTTAGCTAGATGCTAAGTATAAATGTAAACCATTCACGACAAGGATAATACTCCTAATACTCACTCCTGTCTTAACTGAAAATGCACAGGGAAATGCAAACATGCAATAATAAAATAATACTGAAATAATTCAATAACATAACATCACATCAAGTGATGCACTGAAATTAAACTACTTGTCCGAAATCGAAAATGGAATGGAAACAGTGGGCCGAAAACTGAAAATGAATATTTTATATTGGACTTGGTTTGGAATAATTGAACAAATTCAAAAAGTTATTAGGGGTACACTGAAACCACAGAGAAGAATTACATACAAAGATTGTAGCCTATTAAGAAAACATTTATTGTTAACTACTCTACTGGATAATGCAGCAGAAAAATTAGTAATTCCAGTGAAAATCTTCAATGATCTTCCATTTCTATTTTACACGGATTGACGGTCTCAGGCTGAGATTCATCCTCAGCCACCCAGATTGAGTCACTACGCCACAATGAGGGCTTGGAGCACATTGGAAATTCCAAAAAATATTTTTATTTAAATAAAATTTAATTTAAATCTATTGGTGCAAAGGCATTTTTTGCAGATATTGTCAATTAATGAATCATTAAACAAATCTGAACAAATCTTTTTGGTGAACTTGTCAAAAGACTGAAGTCACTGGGATGAATCAAAATCCCACTAATTTAGAATCGAATCCTAGAATCCTTTATTTTGGTCACACATTATACACACAGTTTTTTTTTTTGCATATATACAGTGAAATTTAGTAGTTTCCACATATCCCAGCTAAGCTGGGGTCAGAGTGCAGGGTCAGCCATGGTACGGCACCCCTGGAGCAGATAGGGTTAAGGGCCTTGCTCAAGAGCCCAACAGTGGCTTCTTGATGGTGCTGGGGCTTGAACCCCTGACAGTAGGATCGGCAGACCTCTGGTGTTGCGCCTCCTGTTGTACCAGCATGAATTCGCTGACAACAATATTCACATTGCTTTTGGTGTATATGTACAATTGTTTGCAATTCCTCTCACTTTTTTGCATCGTATTTAGTGTGAATTTACCTTTTTACTATTTGTTTAGAAGGATGTACTTTCCCATCACCAGCAAAGTGGTTACCTTTAGTGTGTAGTTTAAAAAATACAATTGAGGCGCATCTACTGTGGAGTAAGTTTTATCCTCTGAAAGTTATAGTATGTCTACAACATACTTGTTTGGATGGGGAAAAAAAGAGATCCCTACAGTATCTCAATATTGTCTACACCCGCTCTAAGTAAAACCTTGGGTCTTTGTTTGGACTTGACTTTGATATCATTGTTTCAATATTGACTTGCATATCTCAGCTGTGTTGCCACTTGTCTTCTCATGTTGGCTTGGTTAATAAAAACATTGCCTGCTCCATTTCCAAATGTCTTTCTCTGCATTTTTCAACTTCACATGCTAACAAACAACTCTCAGGTAGTGACTCATCAGTTGTCCCCTCTCCACAGGTTTCCACTGGAGGTTATACGTCCATAAACAACGTTCGTGACCCAGCCGATCCCAGTCCCCGAGACAAAATGGAAAGCTTCTTCCTGGGTGAGACCCTCAAATACTTCTATCTGCTGTTTTCAGATGACCCCAACCTTATGAACCTAGACAAATATGTCTTCAACACTGAAGCCCATCCCCTGCCAGTATGGCCACAAACGGAGTAATGGACCCATAAGCACACACCCCTAACCAAACACACCTCTCAGGGCCGTGAAAACTCAGTTTCTTCATTTGATATCCAAACTGCCATATTTTTTGTACACCAGGAACAAGCCTCTTTTCATAATTGAAATTATCTTGAGAAATAATTGTAAGAGCCATGAAGAAAATCAATATGTAAATGTGGATGTCTATTTTTTGAATATAGTGAACTAGTGGTCTGTTGTGTGCTACTATTTATAGTAACTGTTATTTTTGTGTCTTTTACTAGATTTCTGCTTTAAAGTGATGGTTCCTAAAATAGATTAAAATTAAAAATACTCATAATTTACTCAACCTCATGTTGGTCCAAACCTATATTACTTTCTTTTATTCATGGAACACAAAAGGAAATGTTAGACAGGATATTAGCCTCAGTCACCATTCACTTTCATTGCATTTTTTTTTTCTCCATACAATGGAAGTGAATGGTGACGGAGGCTAAAATCTCGCCTAACATCTCATTTTGTGTTCTACAAAACAAAGTATGTCATATGGTATTGGAACTGTATGGTGAGTAAATGACATAAAACCAACTATGTTGCCTGAATCACATAGTCTGATTATAAGGCACAGATCTGCAGGTGAGCTGGTTACTCTGCCTGGGGTGATCTCTGCATGAGAATTAATGATGCTTTCGCTCAGCTGGGATGATGACTTGCCCACTTGATTGATTTGTGCATTTTGCAGTCTCTCAGCCCACACACCCAGACAAAAAAACTTTAATACTGTGAAAACTTATGGGGACTGCAAGCACTTTATACAGTAGAGTGATTAGGATTTTAATATAAATGTATTTTTTAATGAAAGAACTACTGCTTTTGTCATGGTGTTTGAGAAGGGCGTTTATAGGGTCTTTCATCGTCATAAGGTTTTGCTGTTTTGCTTTTTACATTTTCCTCGAGTTAAACCTGTTTTCCAGAACATATGATCATCTACAAATGCATTTAGCAATTTATGTATAATTATCAGACAGCATTCAGAATTGCCAAGTGGAAATAATTATAACTTGTGATCAAACAGATCAGGTCTATACAAGGGGGAAAAGATGTATTGTATATTTGGTAATCATAAGTGTTTTATCCTTTTTAATTTCACTTTTGTTTCTGAGCCTAAATCCCCAACCATGCTGTGAGGAATTTTACTGTCATTCCTGTCAATAGAGAAAATGAAGGTTTCAAATTAGTTGTTTGTGAGGGTTTTTAAGCTTTTTTATTAAATAGGCAACTATCTATTTTGATCCTTATGTTTTCTGGTGGGTGGTTGTTTGAACCCATATTATTATCCCAGGTTTTTATTTAGTTTGACCCAGTGTTATTTGAATGGTTTTTGTCGGAGGCGATATTATGACTGATGTACTCATTTCATTCTTTCGGGGGAACCTTTATCAGATGCGATTGTCAGTAGTATTTTCGTGTGATATTTCAACATATGTATATGAAAATATATATATATATATTTTTTTTAATTAATAATGCTGTTTTATTTTTTGTTGCAACTTGTTTCTATAAAATTCCAAATGCTTTCTAATGGGCTAAAAAGTGGAATGTTTAAGTTATTCATTCATTTCTGCTGCTTGTGGATCAATTTATGTGGCTCAGAGCTTAAATTTTGTGCTAGGATGTCTTAAGGTTACTCACAGCAGGTTGAGCAACCGTTTTTGTTTTAAACAATCAAAGAATACACTTATTACTGTCTGTATCATGATCACAGATGTAGTATGTGCATTGTATTTGAAAAGCAGTTTTGTTCCACTGTGCTGAATTTTTTTACTCCCTTTAGACGGCCAGAGATTTGTGTTAGCAGTGTGTGTATCAGCCTTTGCTGATGTTCAAAAAGGGCTGAGCATTGACTAACCAGTGTCGTTCTGTGGTGACGTTCTATTCCATGTGTGCCTTTGAAGATACAGAGCAATGATGAGAAATGTCCATTTCAATCCTGAGAATCCTTTTTTTTTTTTTTATTTATTTTTTTTAGCTCATGCACGTTGTGAAGCTGTACACGGTTTTGCTTCATGTGAATAAAATACTTTTGTGATTAATTATAATAGAGTTTGAAAGGGTTAAATTAACATTTGTTATCAATATGGCTTTTTTTATCTTTTCTTTCATGTGAGAAATTGAACAAATCTGGACTGAAATGAGCATGTGTATCCAATTTCAAATGAAGGGCTTTTCATGACTCACTCTCAGTTGTTGAGTAAATCATCATATGCCTCTTGCATAGACAAATCAACATGGTTCTTAAACATTCATACACCAAAGATGTGCCAAGAATTTCAAGAAATAGTCTGTAATGAAAGTGACAATCCAAAGGAAAATAATAGGTGTGGTACAGTTGTGAATATTATTCTTAATGAAGGATTTAGTCCCTAAGGAGTGAACATGGCTGACAATTTTTTTTAATTTTACATTTAATGTACAGTAATTCTGGAATCTTTATGTTCCATGTATTTTCTGTGGAAAATCGATTCTATATTTGACACGTTTACAAAGATTAAAATAAATTGTAAATAAAAGTAACTCATGATGACTTCTTCCTTGTGTCCTTCACCCATTGAGCAATGATTTCAGCCTCCTTCTTGCGAGCAGTGATAACTGACTCCGGATCAGCTGGGTTTGACTCCCTGGGGGGGTAAAAAAAAATTGCTTTAGAAATAGATGAAGCAATGTCAGACGACCAAGCCAAAAATTAAATCTGCCTTTTTCTCTAACACAGCTTTGGCCCAACTCATAATTTACTCTGAAAGTTCTTGAAAGCTTGTACCTTAAATCTAGATGATGTGCTCCCTCCGGTATGTTGATTGCAATCAGGGATGGACTGAGTGACTTTCTGATCTACAGGAAAAAAATTATTCCATCAGCACATCTCTGCAACACTCAAACAGGTTTCTCAAACACTTCCATTTGCCATTGGTCAGAAAACAAGATATGTCCATCCCAAACTCATGCCATTGGTTGAGCCAGTATTGCCGTGTCAGGCGGGTTGGGTTACTCAAACAAACACAGAAATGTTTTGAGCCACATTGTTTACACTTTTTGAGGGAAATCAACCAACAGATGGCTTAATTATACTTAGTTGTCACTGCATATTAAGCTGGAATAGGAGAAAGTATTTTACCTTTATAAAAACAACACTACCTTGAATCAAGGAATATTCTGGGTTCAATAGAAGTTAAGATCAATAGACAGCATTTGTAGCAAAATGTTGATAACCAAAAAAAAAGAACAAAAAAACATTTTGACATCCCTCCTTTTCTTAAAAATAAATAAATAAAATTAAGTTACAGCGAGGCACTTAAAATGGAAGTGAATGGGGAAAATTTTTGGAAATTTTAAAAGATAAGACATTAATACTTCTGTTAAATCTCATGTATTATTTGAACTGTAAAGTTGTTTAAATCATCATTTTAGGATTTGTTGACAGTACATCATCAGGACAATGAAGTTGTAAAATTATCTATAACTTTACACAGAAAAGGTTAGTAAGAAATTATATCACACTAAAATCATGTTAACACACATATTGTTTATGTCTTGTGTCTATACTTTTGAAATAGTGAGTATTTTAACATTTACAATTTGGCCCCATTCACTTCCATTGTAAGTGCTTCACTGCAACTTAAATTTTTGCATTTTTTAAAAGGAGGGGCAAGTCAAAATAATTTTTGTGGTAATCAACATTGTGCAAATGCTGTCGACTGAGTTTAACATGTATTGAACCCAGAATATTCCTTTAAATTTAAAAAGAAACTTTTAAAATGATATTTAATGTGTCTTACCCCTCCATTAGCCCACGGATCAAGGTCACCATTGGAAAATATAATATTGCTGGCAGTGGAGAGATCTGAAAAGAGAAAACACAAATGCAAGAGACATCTAGCTCACGATGGACGATTGGAAAGCCAATAAATATTAAAAGGATCAAAAGGAAAGTTGAATAAATATGAGATTTAAAAAAAATAACTTTTTTTTTTTAAGAAACCTGACCAAGTCTGGACACTGGTTGCTATAATTTACCATTCCCCCAGTACTGGGTCTTGAGCCAGCCTGGACGTGGCACCACTCGCCATCTCTTTAAACAGTACTGCCCTCTCTGCTGCTCAGTGAATTTAATAGGTGGGAACATGTCGGTCACATTGTTGCTCTCATAACACATCTCAATCTCTGTGCAGGCCTGAAACACAAATCGACATTTATTATATACATGATGACAAGTGGGGGGATAATCCATTCAGATTAGTATATAATCCAATTTTTAAGGTTAAAAATTTGATTCAGTGAAGTATATTTCTTTTGCATTGCTGTCCTGGTACCAGGGGTGTTAGCCAGCATCTTTACCACTGAGCTACCCAGGCCCCTGTCCTGGTACTTATTAACTGAATCTGCAAACAAGGCCTGTGATTAAATTATATTAACAGTATGACCTAATCATTAGTATGACCTAATCAATGATCATGATTAATATAACTCTGACAACTCGCACCATGTACTACAAAATGTATAATACAATAGTTAGTTTGAGGTCATCTAATCTGATTAGACAAGATGAGTTCCAATAGTTCTGATATAATGCTTAGATAATTCAGAGTTAAATTAGTACTAATCTACATACCTGGTAATCCCATGCATAGCTGTCAAAACCAAGGCCACAGCCGGTGGGGTCTGCACACTCCACATAGAGACTGTAGAGGTCATAGCATGCAAGTGTTCCAGTGGAGTTATAAAAAATGCCTGTGAGGAGGCACACACGCGCACACGCACACACGCAATCGAATTATTATGCTTCAGAGTAATGACAAAAACCCTGTTTAGTGAATAACAGTATGTGTTATACCTCTTTATGACCAGAAGGCTAAAAAAATTTGTTCAAAGCAGCTTTCATTTACCAACAGTATCTCTGAGTGCTGACATAAGATCAGTGCCATTCAGCATAATTTCACATGCCACCTGTGGAATTAAAAATATTTCAGTTTATGAAACTAATACAATCACACCTGTTCCGTTCAATTTGTAAACCACCATAAAAATAAGGAATTTCAATTGGGGCCAGGTGCAGTGGAATGGTTTCATTCACTTCAAGCATATGAGAAATATTTGAATAACACCATTAGGTTCTGCATTATAACTAGTAACAAGTGGATTACCTTCACAGGGAAGGCTGGCATGTTGCCCATGAACTGAGTGCTGTAAGGATAGTCCAACATGGCCATCATGGTGAAAGCGTTGCGCAGTAGACCGTTCAGCTGGTGAATGTCCTTTGAGGTGGATGGAGTTTTACACAGGGAAAAGGCAGACTGGATGCGTCCGTAGTCTAAGGAGATTAATGACCATAAAACAGAGAGTGAAATGAGTTGTAGTAAAAAAACAGTAAGAGTTTTTAACAGTCCAAAAAGAGGATAAATACCTTCTTGTTCTGCCAAAGTGTTTAGCTTTTGGAAAGCTCCCTTTACTGCATCTCTGCAGGCAGGGCTAACCTTCTCAAAATCCTAAATAAACAGAGAACAAATCAATCTTACACCTCAAGAAAAAAATCACATACAATTAAGAAACTTTATTTATTCATTATAAGACCATGTTTTGGGGAGTTAGGTGTCTTAATGTTTTAATTAAAAACAATTAAAGGTGCACTTAGTAATTTAAGTTTTACTCCTAAAGACATGAAATGTAATTTTGCAATATATGAACCACATCATGACCACACAGATTTAAATGAAGACTCCATTCATATCAGTAAACTTATAAAACCTGTTTTATTCTACATGGAGAGGGTCCACACATGGGGGCTGCCATGTTAGAATCACATGACCAGCCAAATACTACTCACTTAATCTCAGTTACCGTCCTGTTATTTGACACTTTCACTCAGTGATTAAAGTAATTATGGCTGACTGTGAATAATACATTTCTACAATGACATCTGAAACTGAAAACTATTGATTTGATAGTATGCTGCATTTAAGCCACTAGGTGTCAGTGTAAGTCCAAGATGACAAAAAGACAAAAGTTACTGAGTGCACCTTTAAATATTGAACTCACTGCTGATACGTCCTGGAAGAACTGTCTAGAGTCTCCTAGTCCTGCCGTGGAAAGGATGGGAGCACTAGCAGCTAATGCTCCAGCCACAATATTTGGATACCTGATTCTCATGTAAACACTCAACATTCCTCCATAGCTGAAAACAGACAAGGACAGATAGAGAGAAACATTTGGATATGTGGTGACTAAAAATATCAAATTCAAATGTTTAATAAATAATAATGTGTGTGTGAAATTACACACTTCACCATTAATAAAAGGAAAACTACACCTGAAAAATGACAATTCTGTCATCATTTAGCCACCCTCATGATGTTCCAAAGCTTACCACAAAACTTACATGACCTATTTGAATTATATTTTTTATTTTTACCTGTAAGCGCTATGGATGAAGTCAAACATCTCAAACGGCAATAAAGCACAACATTCTAACCACCACTGACGAGGAAAACAGCTACAACACTGCGTCATGGGAGTTTTTAAACTAAACATCACCCTTACAAAAATTCTGTTCAAATGATGTTAGATATTAGGAAACAAAACAGCCAAGTTTGCCTTCATATATTTATATATTCTCTATAGAGATTACTTAAATTGTTAAGAGCCAATAAGTGTTTTTTTATTTTTTATTATTATCTATTATTTCTTTTGTTGCATTGCAAGGCCCTGGGTGTCTTGAGGAATTTCATAATAATAATAATACTAGTCAACAACATATCAGACAAAATTCAGCATAATGTGAAATTTAGCATTATAGTAAGGCTGATTTAACCCTAAAAGAGGCAACGTGTACCACACACTCTTTAGTTTGTTATGGGGTATGAGAAAGAGTTTCTCACCCAATCTTCATATCATTTATCATAGTTGGGTCTGTTTTATGTATGTTAATCATGTGACTTGGTTCAAACTTTCTGTGATTGTTAAGTCAGCCTGACCTAAAACCAATATGGCCACCCATGGTTCAGGACATTCTGACTATGTGATAATGAATTATATATGAATCTTACATTTCTTCAGAAATAAACAAACAAACAAACAATAAAACTGTTAATATGAACCATGAACATTTTCTTAAGATGCGAAAGAAAATTAAGTCATTATATTCATGCTGTTATTTAGCACAATTTGAAGTGTTTTTATCCCCTGAGATACATATGATTGAGGGAAGAAAAAGGGTTAATCCACAATATTACACAGAGCTCTGACGAAATTATGGCAGATTCCCAATCTGGAAAAACCGGTCACTACGTGAATCACAGTAATTATTAAAAGTGCAGAAGGGTACAATATTAATAAATAAATATGTAGTCTGTATATGACTCGTGCTAAAAAGCGAATTAGTGCTCTGCCTGCTGTCATCGGCTACAGAGTATGCAATGCTCATAATAGAGTTTTCCATGTATGAGCCAAGGATCTCTTAAAGGTATGAGCAGTTTGTCTCTCTATGCCTGCACAACACCTGCTCCACACATTCACAAACACTATCTATTTAATTAAATCACAGCTTTTGTTGTTAAATAATCTCACTAGGACATTACCTGATTTTAATCTGTCCGCTGACTGTAAATTACTATGTTTGTCAAGTTCTAAATAAAGAGAAAATAATAAAATAGGAAGTAGTTTTCCTTTATTAAGTATTTAATTCCCTGACTGGATTATCCAAAAATAGACATTACAATCTGGTTAATTAATACATAAACCTATTTTTAATGATTTTACAGAAAAAAAAAATCTAATACGATTTTGGTCATATCGCCCACACTTAGGCAGAATTTTAGTTTCAATTACCATTCACTTACTTATTTACAACATGAAAGTGAGTAAATGATAACAGAATTTTCATTTTGGGGTTCACTGTGAGGAAAAACAAAAAGGACTAGTGTTGTTGGCTAATTGAGACAGGTCCCACCTTCCACCAAAGACAATGACGGGGCATGACTGAGCTCCCAGTTCCTGTTTCAGCTCTGTAATCATGACTGCATAGTCAGCCAGGGCCTGCTCCACTGTCAACAGCCCCACTTCTGGGATATTAAATGAATCCTTTCCAAATGGCAGTGACTTTCCATAGTACCGCTATGGGAGAATTCAAAGCAAGTTTACCATTACTGAATAGGTGCAACAAAAGAAATAAAGATATAACAGTGCAGATTTCTCCATTGGCTAGCTTCCTCCATTGTCATATGATTAAACAGTTAAATGAAAATCTTACATGCTCAGCAAATATCACCAGAGCTTCCTGTACTGCTGCCAGCTCTGTTATAAACCCAGAATTCAGAGCAAAGGCCCATATGTCCCCTTCATTACCAGTGTAGAAAAAAATGGGACCATAGCCTTTTTTCCAGTACTTGTCTAAAAAAAACACACAATGCACTCAGTTTAGATACAATACACAGAGATCTGAAAAACAATGCGAGTAACATGGCAGTGTGTAGCTTATTACCTGTGATAAGGTAGCGCTGGTCATATGTGCCATTGCCTAGGCTGTTGTAATTGAAGTGGTCTAAAATTTGTTTAAAATACTTCTCCTTAAAATCAGGTGTCGGGTCACTGTGAGATGGATTGACCTCATTATTTTGCTTTCCCACCTAAAAATTAATCAGAGAATTCCAAAGTAAATAGTTAATAACAAGTCAACCAAGAATGAGTATTACACTGCATGAAAACAATTGCAACAACTGCATATGACAAACCCCTCATAAATCAACCACTGAGAGCTGCAGATTATAACAAAGTTTTGGCTTTTGAACTTACCGCAGATAAAAATGTCTCAGTTTTTTCACCGAGGATCAGCAAAATGAGTCCAAAGAAAAGCCACGGTGCAATCATTTTCACAGAGACCCCATAGGTCAAGTAAGCAATACAGTTGGGTTTGTATCTTCACAAATCTTTTGACTGTCATGTGATCACGTCATGAATCATGTGACTGTATCACTCTCTTCCTGTACTATTGTTTACGCCAGGTATAAGCGATTCATGATGGGTCAAAAGTACATTTTCGTTAAGTTCGCCTTTGCGACGAATGAAGCATCTTCGCAGTTTTACAATAAATACAAATCTATTTCAAAACAAAAGTCATAAACCGTTTCAAAGTAAAAGTCTCAAATTATCTGGGTGAAATTTGAAGTTATGGTCAATAAACTGAGTAGGAAAAAACTGAAAACAAACTGTGATATTTTGATCATTTGAATTTAGTAAATAGTCAAATGATAGTGTATATGGAATGCTGAATATCCCTACAGTTCAAAATTACTTCTATTAAAAACGTAGCCTTTAATCAGAGTAGTTTAAAGGGTTAGTTCACCCAAAAATGAAAAGTCTCTCATTTTCTCACCATCCCAGATCATCCCAGAACACAAACAATACATTTTAGAATAATATCTCAGCTCTGTAGGTCTATACAATACAAGTGAATGGTTACCAGACTTTTGAAGCTCCAAAAAGCACATAAAGGCCACATACATTTTATCCATAAGACTCTGGTGGTTAAATCCATATCTTCAGAAGCGATATGATAGTTGAGCATGAGAAACAGATTTCACATTTTGAGTAAACGATAAGGTGACCAGATGTCCCAGTTTTCTGGGGACAGTCCTGGTTTTTGGTGGTCTGTCCCGGACTGGAGTTGTCCCTGGAAATATCCCTGTTTTTACAGAGCATTCAAAACAGCCTGTATAGTGAATGTGTAATGCATTATTAAGTAATTAATTACCGTAATTAAATAACTTTTTTTTTTTTTTTTAATTTTTTAAACATAGAGGCAGGAAACCAGCGTCATTCAACAGAGGACAGTACACAACTTTCACAACCATTCGATTTACCCCTAGTGGTTGAATAGGAAACTGCATGTCCACTTGAACCAAACCCTTCTTTTTTGTACTCAGATTTCAATCATCAGTGAAAACATCAGACATAAGACAAATATTTAGTTGTTTGAGAAGCTGAGAAAGTACAGGATTATTCATGTTTTTAGGGTAACCATTGGATGGTACCAGTTGTCTTAAGATGAACTGCATTATTTAAATAGTAATATTTAAAGTTTTGTGTACATGTGGTGTTGTTTACAGGACACCAGGAGTGACCAAAATTATAGGGAGGTTAGGTAACACTGAGGTGAATGAGAAATGAGGCTGAGATTTTGTTACACTACACTGTACTTATAACACAACAATCCTGCTGTTTACATCTAATGATCCATCCACGTTCATAAACCTTAATTTTATTCGGATAGGGAGAATAATGGTGATGGACTCTAACACTACTGTTTTTGCAGTGATATTTTTTTAGGAAACACAGGGAGCGAGTCAGGCAGAGTTCAGAACATCTGACATGTCAGTTGATATGGAGGTCAGCAAGAGAAGAGAAAACACTGATAGGACAGAGTAGGTTTTTAGTATGTATCTGTACCCCTGGTATATGCAAGTATAAATATGTCAACATCTTTTTTAAGGCTAGTGATTATCTTCCAGTACTTCAATCATCTCATGACTCGGATGTGCCAGATTGCTGGACAAGAGAGCAGTGGTGTGGCTGGAAGGACAGAAATCCCTGTCTGTACATAGATGGGAGCATAGGATGTACCATATGCAAGGATGTAAAGACATTGTTACTGTCTTATAAAAGCTCTGGACTGCATCTTTCTGATGAGTGAATTAATGGAGTAGTGAGTAGTAGGAGCAATAAGACAGAGGCAAATAAAATTTACAAACATAGGGAGAGTACATCACATCAGAGGGCTATCGAAATAGCAGACCTATGCATATATGCTGGGTTATATTTTTTTTAAAATGTTTATAGTACAATACAGATAAAGTTTTTAATTTTCACTCTATGGTGAAATAATAATAAAAAATAACACATTTATAATGAATTTAATTTATAATTAATTTATCTAACCATACGTTATAATGGAGGCTTTGTGAAATTTTACAACTTTTTGATTTACAGATTTGAATGACAGTAGACACATCAACAGTTTCTTCACCAGTCCATGCGACTCAGTCCTACTACATTGAAATGACACGTGTACATCAAAGTCACTTACGAGTATAGCACAAAAATAAAAATGATCTTTCCTAAATTTCAACACTGACTATGACCGCATTAGAGTTTAATCTTAACCATAGTAGGATTAGTATTTTGCCCTCCGCTTTCAAAACGACTGAAACAACAAGGCTGCTCAGTCAGAATCCTATTACATCTGTTTGCAGTGAACCGTGAGGTACAACACTAATTTATATCACTTACAAGCCACAGCACTATAAAAAAATGTATCAGGCTACACTATTTTAAAATGCATCTCCTATCATGTATACAAATAAAAGATAACCAAGCCAATGAGAGTTAGTTATGTGTTGCCCCGCCCCGTTCAGCAAGCTGCAGCCAGGGATCCTTGAATTAATTCTTCCTTCACTGATTACTTGGTCGGGCCAGTTTTGCCATTTAAGGTGCAAATATTGTTGATATTTGAACTCAACTGCCTAAACAAACACACCCCTCTCTTTAGTGCTCCTTTGGAAGCTCTGCCCTCGATTTATCATAATTCTTCTTTTTTGTATATATTGTCTGATTTTTTTCTCTTGATCTGTTTCTCAGCCATTTGTCCTCCTTGGAGTTTAGAAAGTTTGCATCAGCCAGATTTGCCGTCACTCTTCTAATGAATTTCCCTCTTGCTCTGCCCCACCCCCCACCCTGTGCACACACAAGAACCACAATTTGTTGCTGATTGGCTGGAGTAGTTTTGTGTGGATCAGTCTGATCCACTTTGTTTTTGTCCTATTTACAGAGCCAGAGCTGTGTACAAATACTAGATTTTTTTTCAGCCCACAGAATGGACAGCTAGCAGACTGTGTTGAGATATTTGCAGAATTTGACAAAAAGTGTATTATATTAGAATTACTGAGGTCACCTTTAAGAACTGGACCAGGCAATTGAAGAGAATTATCATCATTATTATAAACTGGTACCAACCAGGTAAGGCACATACTAGGTATTTTGGTTATAAAGTTATATTGTTATAACTTTATAGGTTCTGAATTCGACACTGGATTGTATTGAAAATTTGGACTTCATAATGCTGGAATTCTCGCGCAGATCACACAAACACTTTCTGGTTAATGTATTCAAATGAATCCCCACAGAACAAATTAAATCAATATTTTTATCTTTAATCAGTGTCTAAAGGTGACTAAAGGAAGCACATTCTCACATAGTTGCTCATGTGTTATTTTAACAAATATCTAAAATAAAATTCAAAGAAGAATATTACATTAATAACATGGAAAAATAAATACAAATTTATAATAAAATATCTGAAAAAGAAATGTACGGTAAGTCAGTACATCACAGCATAGATTACATTGCACATTACAGGGAAACAATTGACTGAAAAAGAGCACCATAATGATTAAGACTATCCAAATAAAAGGTGGTAATTAAGAAAAGCAGGTCCATATGAGTACACTAACAGTTAGGTAATATAATAACAATTATTATTATTATTATTATTAGACCACTAAAATTATGATTTTTACTTCCGTGTATAAAGTTTATTGAGACAAAGGCTACAATATTCAACAGAGCATGATAAACCACACTGTAAAAAATTATTTCCATTGTTAACTTTATATTTTTTGCCAGATCATCTTAGATTCACTAGATAACAGATAGATAACATACAAATTTATGTTTTTATTGAGTATACTTATGGCACAATGGCAATGCACTGATATAATATTAAATTAAATAATAATAATAATTCCTCTTACTGTTATTTACTATATCTTCTTATTCAAATTCTTATTTATTTAATTTTTTTTATCAAATTTTAAGGCAATCGGGTCACTTACTTTTTAAATTAAACCATAATAATTTCTTATTAGTGCATAGTTCAGCACATTACCACATTCACCACGGTCAAAATACATCAAATATGATTTGTCCCCTTTTTTATTAAGTAACATGAAATTTCAGTGACCTGTTGACCACTGAACTTGAAAAGTCCCTGTTTTCATTTCAGAAATCTGGTCACCTTAATGTACTATGAAGTAATAATGGAATTCCCTCTCTCTATCTCTCTTTTCTGTTTCCACACTAAAGAAAGGTCAGACGAAATCCAATAGTCAGGTACACATGCTTCCTTGTAGTGAAATTCACACACTTTACAGTGTATGACTCTATTGTGCTGGAGACTGCGCATTGTCTCCCTCCCAGGAATACAAGACTTCCTGCTGGCTTGGTGAGTGGGCGGGAACCACAGCTGTGTGTCACACTACAAATATCACTTCCCTGTGAGTAGTGTAAGAGAGTTCTGGCTTACACCTGTTCAACTCAAATTTATGGTTGATCATTTCCAGAAAGCAATCCAAGTTCCTGACTTATCTCTGTCTGTTTCTGCACTGTGGTAAGTATTAGCTGTTGTATTAGTTTTGGTTGTTGTACTAATGTTGTTATTGTCTAACAAGAACTTGCATAGCTAGTCTCACCTGTACATGCAGACAGCTGTCAGATTCTGCCGTGATTTGTTATCGCTCCAAGTGACTAATCACAGTTATTATTGACCAAACTATCAGTACAGCTCAGTATAAAGTATCTTTTGAACACATTTAGGTTTACCAAGTTGATGTATAAAAAATAACATCTGGTCCTCATTGCTCTAGAGAGCCATGCTGTACATAGAGCTGATCAGACTGTGGGATGAAGCAGTGAAGGCGATAGACAGCCATCACTGGCATGACGCTCTCTCCAAGCTCAACCAGATCACCGATCACAACTGTCGAACTCTGTTTGTGGTTGCTTCGGCACACATTGCTTTGGGTCAGGTGGACCTGGCAATCAAGGTATAAAACACGTTTTGACAATTAACTGTATAGAAACAGTACAGAGCTGGCTCTAATCTGATCCTGTTGTTGTTAAACATACCACATTTCCTGTAGAGAGCCATCATTTGGTTAATAAATTGACCATAGAATAAACATTCTTCACTGAAAATGAAATGTTAACCAAAAATTTGCTTCATGTGGTAACATCTAAAGTAACTGCTTTTATTCAGTTGATGTTGTGTCATCAACTGTCATGATTTCTACATTGTAAGTTGGATAAAAGGTTGAAAATTTTGATGTTTGTCAATGTCAAATCGTACCTTTTAGGCATTAGACCAGGTAATTGCAAAGGATCCGTGTCTTGCTGTTGGATTTTTTCAGAGGGCTGCAGTTCATATGATTGCAAACAGGTAAAAATACTCCCATTAATATGTTCTAACTGTTTACATAGATTGTCACCTAAACACTTTGTAAAGGAATAGACCAGTCTGTCTGGTGCATACGCCACAGCATGTCACAACAGGAACATCTTAGTGGCAGGGCAGAGGGCGGGGCTGGGTCATGATGATACACACCCGGTCCCGTATCAGGCTAATCAAGCCTCTGAGAGGGATAAAGACCGATGGCGGACGGTGGTGGTGCGACGAGAGAGAGATCATTTATGGACATGTCCGTTGTTATGTGTTTGTGTCCTTTGTTTTAAGTTCATTATTAAAACCTTATTTATATTGTTAAGCCGGTTCTCGCCTCCTCCTTTCCCTTGAACTACTTTACAATCTTAAAATGGATTTCTTTTGTTTAAATGTAACATTTTGGACCATTTAAAATTAATACTTTCATCTGATATTGCTTCTTTGTTTCTCTCAATTATCTAATTTTTTTCTACACCTAGACTAGAGGAGGCATTGTCTGATTGCATATGGGCACAGAAATACATGAGGGAAAACCCTGTCATTGACTACAAACAGCTGGGTCTACGATATAAAATGTACAGTTGGCAGGTGAGAACATATGTATTTAAATCCATGTGCAAATAGGTAAGACATAACCATCTATAAAATTATTAAAACAGAATGTCTGGTCTTTTATTTAGTCAAATTTTATTTTAGCCAGGAAGTTGTTAGCATTCTCTATTTTGCCATGTGCTATCAAAAACTTGCATGGATAATATCTCAAGGCCTTTTTGAGGGCCCAGATAAAAAGCCCCACAGTTATGCAGTGCCAAATGCCAGGCTGAAAGAAAATAAGACATAAGCAGCATTCCTCAGTTGTCATGTCAAACTGAGTTTAGCCTGAACAGGTGAAGCAACATTTCTATTCCCAAATGTGGATTGGCATAAAAAGAAAGGTTTGTCAGCACACTTTATAGAACTTCCCGCACAGTCAATGTACAACAAGTGCAAGTAAGTTTTGGTTCTTCATAAGATGTAGGGGGTCTTAATCAAAGAACACAAAGCAAAAATCTGCAGGTACGTCTCATACAATTTACTATGTACAATAGCATTCTGAGATGTTATTCTTCTCACCACAACTGTACAGAGCAGTTACTGTATTTGAGATACTGTAGACTTTGTCATTTCAAACCAGTCTGGCCATTCTCTGTTTATCTCTCTCATCAACAAGGCATTTCTGTCCACTGAACTGCCGCTCACTGGATGTTTTCACCATTCAGAGTAAATTCTAGAGAATATTGTGTGTGAATATCCCAGGAGATCCGCAGTTACAGAAATATTCAAACCAGCCCATCTGGCACCAACAATCATGCCATGCTCAGAATGACTGAGATAACATCTTTTCCCCATTCTGATGGTTGATAGGAACATTAACTGAAGCTCCTGACCCATATCTGATGAAGTCATGCATTGCACTGCTGCCACACGATTGGCTGATTAGATAATTGCATGGATGATTGTTGGTACCAGATGGGCTGATTTGAGTATTTCTTGAGTATTTTGTAACTGCTGATCTCCTGGGATTTTCACACACAACTGTCTTTAGAATTTGGTGCCAAAAACAAATAAACATCCAGTAAGCAGCATTTCTGCGGATGGAAACACCTTGTTGACGAGAGAAGTTAAAAGAGAATGGCCAGACTGGTTTGAACTGACAAAGTCTACGGTAACTCAGATAACTGCTCTGTACAATTGTGGTGAGAAGAATAGTATCTCAGAATGCTGTTCTGAGATGAAGTCTGGCACTGTTTTGGTGGCACGAGTGAGACCTACACAATATTAGGTAGGAGGTCTTAATGTTGTGGCTGATTGGTGTATGTTGACAGGTCCTTTATAACACAGCAGCAGTCCACTCTAAACTGCAGCAATGGGACAAAGCAAGGGACATCTTGCTGGCAGCATCACAGGAGAGAGGAGGAGGGCGGGTCAACCTTATAGACATGGCTTTAGAAACGGTTTCTGTAAGAAAAGCAAAATACATCCAACAATAGCTTTTGATTTGCCCTTTTACTTTAAATGCATCACATTTTACTCACACTTTAAAAACAGTATATTGCTACAGTATATTGTCAATAGTATATGTTTTGGTTAATGTTTTTGTCCATATTTGCACTAGAGGAGAGATGTTATGGCACCTCTTCTTGTTCCAGAGGGTGAAGTGTTTCGTCCCAGGAAGCAGGAGGTAGAGCAGCTGAAGCCAAGGGACTTTCTGGGTGAAGCCAAGGTGACTCACATCTTTACTCTACATTTTATCATTAGCTATTTGAAATTGAACTACTGTGTAACACAACATTTGAAAGCAAAAGGAGTGGTGAAACAAGGAACTTGTTCTCAAAATTAAATATTAAAGAAAAATAACAGTAAATATGGTGACATATATGCAGAACATTAAAAAAAAAGGCTAACTGTGAATGTTTAAGTGAATGCTCTCCGTAGTTGTACAACAACCAGTGGCTTAAAGGGATAGTCCAACCAAAAATGAAAATTAGCTCATAATTTACTCACCCTCATGCCATCCCAGATGTGTATGACTTTCTTTCTACTTCAGAAAGATTTTTAGAGGAATTTCTCAGCTCTGTTGGTCAATACATTGCAAGTGAATGGTGACCAAAACTTTGAAACTCCAAAAGCACAAAAATGCAGCATAAAAAATATACATAAGATTCCAGAGGTTAAATCAATGGCTTCTCAAGCAATATGATAAATGTGGGTGAGAAACAGATAATTATTTAAGTCCCTTTTTACTCCACTGTCACTTCAACATTCTTCTTTTGTTTTTGTCGATTCAATATTCATGCATATTGCCACCTTCTGGGCAGGGAGGATGAGGGTGAGTAAATTATGAGAGAATTTAAATGTTTTGTTGAACTATCCCTTTACAACTAAACCTCTCTTTCAGATCTATAGAGACAATATGCATATTTTGAGACTAAATAAACATTCTTGTTTGATTTGAATATAGTATATGGTATATGACTAAAACTCAATTAACAAAAAACTCAGCCCAATTATGAATGCAAATTTATTTGATTTTGTTCACTCTATTCTTAAAGTTATGCTTTAGTAATAAGAACATTCTAAAATGTACAGAAAACATGCTTTTAGATAAACCTTTCCCATGTACACTGTTAATCACAAATACACTAGAAGCACAATAGAAAAATAATTTTACTCCTCTTTATTCTCTATTATTTTTTCCAGGTCATCACTTCTTTGATTCCAAATGATGACTTCAGAGGCTTTGATCCTCTCAGACCACAGGTACAATTACTATCATATTTTATCCCATATTTTTGCACTGGCTTTGGTTCCAGACTAGACCGCACTGATTATGTATCTTCCTGCAGAAACCAGGGTACTATGAGCCAAAGATAGAAGAAGGCCAGTAAGTATACAGTATTCAGAAATGTTTCCGACTGTAGCAAATCTGGCTTCACGAATTGAGATAATTAAAAAAAAAGAGCATATCTCATTAAGTCGTATGTTCTTGTATAGGGACTCCCGTTACATGATAATGAAGAGTGCATATGTGGCAAAAGGGCCAGGAGAGCTAACAGTGCCTGTTGGAGGAGAAGTGTTTGTGTATGGTGATGAGGACAGAGATGGACTGGCAATAGTCATATATGATGGAAAGGTGGGAGCTCTTCCCTTCTATAATGATATGACACATTACTGAGCCTGATTTTGTTGCTATGATTGTGAAGGCACACTGAATGTTTGTCCCTCATTATGACAATAGTGTCCAATTATGTTTCATATGCTCACACAGGCAGCTTGAGTAATAATGTTAGTGTGTGATTTAAAGCTATTTTCAGAATCTAGAATAACCCACAGGATATCTCTCCTTTGTTTCTTTTAACATGTCAGAGAGGTCTGGTTCCCAAGTACCTGCTTGATGCAAGGGGCAAGAAAAATAAGGGTAAAAACAAGCGAATTGTAAGTGTCCCATTGCATCTTTGTTTCATGCAGTATGTACTTTATGAGTTTTTATAGGGCCTTAATTTGTCAAGACTTATCTAGCTTTTCTCCTAAATGTGTTGAGCTTGCTGTTTAATGCATGAATTGTATGAATGCAGACAGGTTTAAGGACCCTTTATATGCTATCTTAAAATTTGCTACCACTTTCAATGTAGTTGCAAGGAAATGAGAAAGCTACCATGAATATAAAAATAGTTTAAAAGGTCATTGCTTCTTGCTGATCATCAATCAAGAAAAGGGATACACATTTTCTTCTGTGCAAATATTACAAAGAATTATGGCTTTGAGCTTCTGTTCAATAACTAAATTAAAGTTGTTTTAGGTAATAAAACACTAACTGCTTTTCTCTGCATTTTCCTTGGAAGGAACTGGCCAATGGCATCCCACACCCACCAGACATAAAACCCCCGAATCGACCCCAAGGTCCATCTCAACCTCCAACAGGTACAGAAAAGATTTTGACAATAACACAGAAACATTGGTAACACTTTACAATAAGGTTCCATTCGTTAACATTAGTTAAAGGGTTAGTTCACCAAAAAAGTATGTCTTCATTTACTCACCTTAATGCCATCCCAGATGTGAAAGACTTCTTTTCTTCTGCTGAGCACAAACAAAGATATTTAGAAGAATATCTTTGCTTTGTAGGTTCTCACAGTGCAAGTGAATAATGACCACAGTTTTGAAGCTCAAAAAGCACACAAAGGCAGTATAAAAGTAATAAAAATTACTATGATAGTGGTAGGTAAGAGAAAGATCAATATTTCCTTATAATCCTTTTTTGCTAGAAATACTTCTCCCTGCCCAGTAGGTGGGGAAATGCACAAAAATGTGGGGATTGTTTGTGTTCAGCAGTAGGAAGTCATACACATTTGGGATGGCAAGAGGGTGCATAAATGATGAGAGAATCTTTATTTTTGTTTTATTTTTACATAATTTATGAATCTTTGTTAATGTTAGTTAATAAAAATACAATTGTTCATTGTTAGTTCATTGTGCATTAACTAATGTTAAAAAATACAACTTTTGATTTTAAAAATGTATTACTATATATTTAAATTAACATTAAATAAGATTATTAAATGCTTAAGCATTGTTCATTGTTAGTACATGTTAACTAATGTTAACAAATTGAACCTTATTGTAAAATATTACAGAAACATTTAAACTGGAATTGCTTGTTAGTAGATAACATCATTATTATGAAAGAAAACATATTTTCTATATTTCTGAAAATAATTATTCCCTGGTGTTTTATATATGCTATAATTAAAATGCAGTGGCAGTGTCTAATGTAAAAGGGTAATATCATGAGGAAAAAATTCATAATGCAAAACTTCCACCCCAGTGCAAAAAGACCTATAATTGAAACTAAGCTGCTAAAACGGCTTGTTCTGTACATTCATATCTTTCTTAGGTTTCCTCCAACTGTCCTATTTAATGAAAGCAAAATGCATTTAAAAATAAAAGATTTGTGTTGGTGTTTCATTATTCTTGTATTCTGAAGTGATGTCAGTTTAATCCTCTCTCCTGTAGAGTTGCGCACTTTCAATGCCAGTGCAACCCACACAACTCCTCCAATGAACAGCAACTCCACCCGCGTCCATACCCATCAGGTGAGTAATAAAACACACTTGAAAGAATGCTGACCTTTTGGCAGGACAACGCAGTCATCCCTTTAAAACAGAAACTCCAATGTTGTCTTAAACCCACACATGCAGTTTTTGCCAGGAATTGTCTTTCAAAATTCTACTAATTAATTAGAGCATGTTTTCACAGTCTAGAGTATGTTTGTGTGCTCTGTACTGTTTTATATATCTCTGCAAAGTGATCTCCCAGTTCAATATGGAAAGCCTGAAAGCTAATATTTCTGACAGTGTTATGGAGATAGAAATAGAAGCAGAGCATGATTAATGCAGCGGCCATCATGACTGATCTTTTGTGTGAGATAAAATGAGTTTTGTGACTCAGAGATGAAGTGGAGTGGAGTGTTGAGGCAGCAGACCTTTGATTTAGCCTTGATTCAGTAACAAATACACCAAGGGGAGGAAAGGAAAGCTCATAAAATTTTTAAGAGAACTGTTTGAAACCACTGCCTGGCAGAGAGACCTGATTACCTTGTGACAAAACTTTCTTATAAATGAGTATGCAAATACCTTGTGCATATGCTAGGACTTTGTAATTGGAAAATGGGGAACATTGAAAATGGAAAAACTTTTTGAAGTTTGAATCAGAGAACAGCTTTTTACAGTGAACTGAGCATGTGCACTGTACACTCACTGAACACCTGTACACCTACTTATTCATGCGATTGTCTAATCAGCCAATCATGTGGCACATGTGCAATGCATTAAATCGTGCAATGCATTAAATCATGCAAATACTGGTCAGGAGCTTCAGTTAATCAACCATCAGTATGGTGAAAAAATGTGATTCGGTGATTTCGACTATGGCATGATTGTTGGTGCCAGACGGGCTGGTTTGAGTATTTTGGTAACTGCTTATCTTGTGGGATTGCCATGCACAACAATCTCTAGTTCACTCAGAATGGTGCCAAAACAAAAAAACATCCAGTAAGCGGGAGTTCTGAGGATGGAAATGCCTTGTTGATGAGAGAGGTCAATGGAGAATGGCCAGACATGCTGACAGAAAGGCTACATTAACTCAGATAACCACTCTGTACAATTGTAGTGAGCAGAATAGCATCTCTGAATGTACAAAACATCGAACCTTGAGGCGGAATGGCTACAACAGCAGAAAACCATGTCAAGCACTTTATTAGGACCATATTGTTCCTAATAATGTGCTCAGTGAGTGTATATCTCAGTTATCTTAACATTAACCAAAAATTTGACCAACATTTCTTAGGCCCCAATTTCACCCCCAGAGCCTGGACCAGTCATTGTCAAGGTGCACTACAAATACACCATTGCTCTGAAAGTCCCTTTAGAAACTCCACTTTGGGAACTGCAAATGAAAATCGCTCAGAAATTAGGACAGCCTGCAACGAACATTCGCCTCAGGTAATATTGCAGACCTACTGCCTGGCCAACATGCTTTTAGTTGCCATAAATTCACAGTAATAAAGTTTGTAAGAGCAGGTAAATTTTCACACCACCCCTAAAGCATGCTACTTCTTCTCACAGACACAGAAAGCATGGTCGCACAGTACTAACACCATTGGATGGAGATGATGGACTAGATAGCCTTGAGGACGTGGCTGAAACAGGACATGCCACAATTTGGTGTCAGGTAACCTAACTAATTGCCACCCTTGAATGACACTACTCAGTGAAGGATAATCATTTTTATTTTTAATTTCATAATTTTCACAGTAATTTTAGAGTTTGTTGGCATTAAGTCGTCATGGCAACAAAGTTGTAAAATTGTCTACAACTTAGGTTAGTAAGCGATTATTAAAATCACGTTAACACGCATACTGTTTATGTGTTGTGGCTAAAATTTTGAAACAGTGAGTATTTTAAAGTTTATGTTTGGCCCCATTCACCTCCATTGTAAGTGAATCACTGGAAACCAGATTTTTTGCTTTTTTTTTTAAGGAAAAGGAGGGTCAAGTCAAATTGAATTTTTGTAGTAGTCAGCATTACGCCACAAATGCTTTAGAATAAGCTTTACTTGTATTGAAAGGAATATTCCTTTAAGTTTGTTTGAAATACTTTCTTTTATCCCAGCTTAATATAATAATAATACAATTATAAGACATTCATAGATTGATTTGCCCAAAAACTTAAAGCGCTGTTGCTCTGCGGCGCTATAAATACATTGCTCTGTTTGTTTGAGTGTCCCGACCAGCCCGTTACAGCAACATTGGCTCAACCAATGTTTGGGGAGAGATGACAGATGGGGGGAATGTTCGTGAAACCTGTTAGAAGAAAATCATAATATGCACTTCTGTTTGGTGACACTAATAATGCAGAAATTGCATACTTCACCTTTAAATACAGATGTTACACCAATTTAGCTATTTCTTAATTTGGTACAGATGTTCCAACAATTTAGTAATATTTGTCAATAGTCCAGTGTTCATTACCTCCTGTCATTCCATCTCCCCTAAGACTGAGGACCCTCTAGCCAACAGGACCATTCTCTATCAGATGGTGGCACTGTATGACTACATTGCACAAGGCCCAGAGGACCTGGAATTCACTGAAGGGGACACTATTGATATTCTCAGTGAAGGTATGATAAGACAAATAATTGTTTTATTATTTACAATTTAACTTTGCCTATAAATGTTTATATTTTTCCATTGTTTGTGCAAAGAATGTGTTTTTCTCCATTTTACAGTGAATGAGGAGTGGTTAGAAGGCCACACTGCTGGAAAAATTGGCATCTTCCCCCGAAGTTTTGCTCATCGGGATACAGACAGCAATAGTGGGGCATAAACAGTTGGGCTTATAACTGTTTAAATGAATGACAGTATTTATCAGAAGGCATTTCTGCTGAAGTGAAGTGATTCCGGAGTGTACCTGAAAGTGAAAAATAACTTTTGAGCATTGGTTTAAGCAGATTAAATCATATTAAATTAAGTCATTAAATGTCAGTTTGTTGGTAAGGAAGCTGATAAGATACTTTTATTTCTCCCTTATTTTTTCCTGATCCAAATCTCCCGTTGTTACCTTTTCTTTGGTTTACAGTATCAATAATGTGTACTTTTCCCTTTTCTTAAAGAGATTACAGCTACTCTCTTTAAGTGCTCTTACCTGGAAAGAAATAGCAATTGGGAATTTAAGCTGTTAAAGTGAAAAATACTTTGTAATGGTATCAGAATGACTGAATTCTTTGTAAATTAAAAGCCAACAGGAGTCTTTTGGCTCTCTTTAGAGTTAATTTAGTATTAATAGAAAAGGGACTTTCGGGTACTTTCAGAGATCCCACAAAAAAATTGGCCAAATCCAGAGTTTTAAATAGTGTTTTGGGATGCCATGGAATGCCAACTCTGGTTTACATCATTACCACCCACTTCCTCTTAACCTCCAACTGAATTTTATCTATCATACATAAACTGAACAGCAGTGCTAAAGAGAAAAATTATTTAACTTACATCACAGCCATACAATATATACCGCTGGCAGATTTTATTTCAGACTTGGTCAGATATGGTCACATATAAAATAGCATTTAAATCACCCTTCTCCTATACAGAAAGCTGAATACACCTCAGTGAGGTATCTGTAATGGAGTGTTTAATGGTGTGGTGTGCTCTGTCAGACTGGGCACTGGGGCATGTCACTGCAGTATACGGACCTTCTGCTCTTTTATATCGCAGTAATTATAGGCTTGGCATCCCCCTGTGTGATGCAATTTTCCCTTAGTTCCCATTAAACATTTGGTCAATAATTAAAGCCATACCTCATCCTAACTCTACATTTACAGATCAATTCTTCCCTCCTACCTTCTGTTCCTGATTTTATTTAAAGAGTGAAAATAGTGTGTTTTGTTTATTAGCTGTTGTAATTGGTGTCAGAGAGTTATACAGCTTAACGTTTTTCAAAGTGAAAACAACCTTGCGTCAGTTTTTATAGGGGAAGTAAGTGAACTGTACTTGGGTCTCAGTATACTGCAGATAACAGGGGTAAAAAATAGTGGCCCTGTCCACACACTGTTGTAAATGTTACTTGTTTACTTGGTATATCAATAACTCACTCAAAAGATTATATGGGACTCTTTATCCAGTAAGTGGAAAGCAGAAAACGGACAATTAAGGGTGTCAGATGGTAAGTAGTTGGCTATTTGAATACTCTGTTTAAAGCCAAGAACAGGAGTTACTCAAATGTATCATTGAAAACCCATTACACGCAGTCTTCTTAAATCACCCACTGTCTTTTATACATAAATGTAGGATAATTTAGGTAAAGAAAATTAAAGAGGGACAGAGAGAGAAAGGGAGAAGGTCAGAAACACATGAAGAAAGGGAAATCATACAGTGGGGCCAAAAAGTATTTAGTCAGCCACTCCTACTTAGAATGATGAGAGAGGTCTGTAATTTTCATCATAGGTACACTTCAACTATGAGAGACAAAATGAGAAAAAAAAATCCAGGAAATCACATTGTAGGATTTTCAAATAATTTATTTGTAAATTATGGTGGAAAATAAGTATTTGGTCACCCACAAACAAGCAAGATTTCTGGCTCTCACAGACCTGTAACTTCTTCTTTAAGAAGCTCTTCTGTCCTCCACTCGTTACCTGTATTAATTGCACCTGTTTGAACTTGTTATCTGTATAAAAGTCACCTGTCCACAGTCTCAAACAGTCAGACTCCAAACTCAACCATGGCCAAGACCAAAGAGCTGTCGAAGGACACCAGGAAGAAAATTGTAGACCTGCACCAGACTGGGAAGAGTGAATCTACAATAGGCAAGTAGGTTGGTGTGAATAAATCAACTGTGGGAGCAATTGTAAGAATATGGAAGACATACAAGACCATTGATAATCTCCCTCGATCTGGGGCTCCATGCAAGATCTCATCCCGTGGGGTCAAAATGATCATGAGAACGGTGAGCAAAAATCCCAGAACTACACGGAGGGACCTGATGAATGACCTGCAGAGAGCTGGGACCAAAGTAACAAAGGCTACCATCAGTAACACACTACGCCGAGAGGGACTCAAATCCTGCAGTGCCAGGCGTGTCCCCCTGCTTAAGCCAGTACATGTCCAGGCCCGTCTGAAGTTTGCCAGAGAGCATATGGATGATCCAGAAGAGGATTGGGAGAATATCATGTGGTCAGATGAAACCAAAATATAACTTTTTGGTACAAACTCATCTCGTCGTGTTTGGAGGAAGAAGAATGCAGAGTTGCATCCCAAGAACACCATACCTACTGTGAAGCATGGGGGAGG
Organism: Moxostoma hubbsi; assembly: GCA_032164185.1. Classification (NCBI taxonomy): domain Eukaryota; kingdom Metazoa; phylum Chordata; class Actinopteri; order Cypriniformes; family Catostomidae; genus Moxostoma; species Moxostoma hubbsi. The sequence goes on from JAVLUX010000215.1 coordinate 3,374,636, forward strand.
AAACATCATGCTTTGGGGCTGTTTTTCTGCAAAGGGGACAGGAAAACTGATCCGTGTTAAGGGAAGAATGAACGGGGCCATGTATCGTGAGATTTTAAGCCAAAACCTCCTTCCATTAGTGAGAGCCTTGAAGATGGAACGTGGCTGGGTCTTCCAGCATGACAATGATCCCAAACACACTGCTCGGGCAATGTAGGAGTGGCTCCGTAAAAAGCATTTCAAGGTCCTGGAGTGGCCTAGCCAGTCTCCAGACCTCAACCCCATAGAAAATTTGTGGAGGGAGTTGAAAGTCCGTGTTGCCCAGCGACAGCCCCAAAACATCACTGCTCTAGAGGAGATCTGCATGGAGGAAAATACCAGCTACAGTGGGTGCAAACGTGGCGAAGACTTACAGGAAACATTTGACCTCTGTCATTGCCAACAAAGGTTATGTTACAAAGTATTGAGTTGAACTTTTGTTATTGACCAAATACTTATTTTCCACCATAATTTACAAATAAATTCTTTAAAAATCCTACAATGTGATTTCCTGGATTTTTTTTCTCATTTTGTCTCTCATAGTTGAAGTGTACCTATGATAAAAATTACAGACCTCTCTCATCATTCTAAGTAGGAGAACTTGCACAATCAGTGGCTGACTAAATACTTTTTGGTCCCACTGTATATTGTGTTTTATATGGCATTTAGTATGACTAAGGTGGTCTTATAATAGTTACCTAATTTAATTTCTGGAATGAGAAGTCCATTTGGAGTGTTGTGTTTGTGTGTATATGTGTGAAAATTGAATCTGTACTTAATGTACAGTATGACTTACAACTAAAGTGTATAATGCTCTCAATGCATTTAAGATGCATAAAGATCAATGAGTGTCTCTACTTTCTCATCTAGACCCATTAATTGCTCATTAATTTCTGCCAGTACGGACTAATGCGAGGAGAAGTAATTGCACATTAACGATGAATTTGACTCATTTGTCCCAATGGCAGCATCTTAAAGAGCTGTAAATCAGTGGGTTGTAGATCAACTATCATAAAGAAATGTCAGCGTATAGGGAGTCTTTTTGAACATGTAACAATAAAAATAAAACATTTTTCATCTTTACTCTTATTTATACATAAACTCGTATCTTATCTTTTTGTTAATTTATTACTTTAAATTGAATATACGTATTCTTTCTAAGCTTATTTCTTACTTCAGCTGTATTACTCTGTAAACTTACTCTTATCTTATAAAAATACAAATATACTCCTGAGACCCAAACATCTTTACAGGAGTATAGGTTTTTCAAATTTTTGAGATGTAACAGACTTTTCAGCTGATTTTTTGTAAAGCTGCTTTGGAATAATGTGCATTGGGTAAACCACAAATAAAAAACTATTCAAATAAAAATTATTTGACTTGTTACTTTTATGTCACAATATTATTTTCTACTTTGGCAACAAAATCTCAGTGTTCTCTCTGCACTGTCAAACAAACAAGCGATAACCATTGCTGATACATTTTACCAATCAGAAATGAGCATAATTAATTCTGATACTGCCACGATTCACTGTTGTCTGCCCTGTGCTTCTCCCTTGCCATCTGTTCCCGGACTACACTTCCCATAATTCCCTGCCCTCATCACTGCCAGCTGTCCTTGATTGTCTCCTCACCTGTATTTCATTAAGTCAATATCCATTGTATATATATATATATATATATATATATATATATATATATATGTCCTGTTGTTTGCTGGTTCTTTGTCAGTTGTTGAATGTGTATGTGTTTAGACCACCCATGTTTGACCAGTAGCCTTTGTTGTTTTGTTCCTGTTTGTTCCTTTGTTGTTTTCCCATCGTGGATGTTTTATTTCATACTTGTTTATTTTTCATTAAAATCCATAGCTGCACCTAGATCTAGCTCTCTTGACTTCTTCCCAATGTTACAGATAGAAGCAATGGCAAAGATCATCCAATCACTGCCAACCAAAATAAAATTTTACATTTTACATTCTGAATCTATATACTGACTACCACTGTCTCATGTTTGCCAAAAATGTTGAGTGGTTCAAACATCATCTGCATCCTGAAACTGAACTTTTGTTCGGAAGTTTGGATTGAATGTACTTGACTTCATAGGAAAGTTATAGGATGCTCCCTTGCTTCCTTGCTCCGTATTTAGTGAATTACTTAACTTCCAGTGTGCTGTCTGTCTGCACTGGTCTCAGAAAATTTTGAAAGGCAAGGTATTTTCATCCTAACTCCATATAAAGCCTCTGAAATATTTTTTCACAATGTGAAAATGCACAGTGAATATACAGCAGGATTTCTAATGAAAACCTTATGCTGTTCTACACATTAGTGTACATTGTGTTTAGCAGCATGGCATTTCATGATAAATTGCTCAAATTTAAAAAATGGCATATCAGATGAAACTAGAGACTTTTGACTCAAACAGGTTTCAATATAAAAGCTTAATTAGGTTTCTTACCAGGTGTAGCTTGGTTGGTGTTTCTCCCAAAGACGAACTCCACTGTGATTGGCGCCATGTTGTTTTGTCACATGACTCAGTAAATCAAAAGTTTAATCCTTTACTGACAGCCCAGATTCACCTAAACTGAGATCAGTCAGTTTAAATTTAATTAAATTATGCCTTACATATAGTGAAGTCAAATTACAACATCCACACATGTGTACGTGTGGTCATGAGGATCATGACCACGCATGAGGATATACTTACTCATGTTTTCTATTTCATATTATTACATTTTTTGTAATATTGATATTTTGTTTGTTACAAGTTTATTACCTGTTTACTCCATTTACACTATTGTAATTTTACATCAGTTTATTATTTTGCCTCATTTCCCATGATACATTTCCACTGCTTGCATCTAATGCAGCACAGGTTTGCCATTGTCATGCCTATAAATCTTGATGAATTGAAATGTAAATGAATCAATGCAGATATACAGTATTTGAAAAGGATGAAGTTAATACAGCCATAACAGGAGCAACGGTCTGTCCATATGAGTTTATTAATAGCTCACAGTAAGACGTTGGTGAGACGAGGTTGTGTATGTCTGCTGACAGGCCTTTCTAATTCCTCTTTATGAGCTTAGAGGATGACACATGTGTTTTTACTGAGCTTGCACATCAACAGAAATCCACAGTCTGGCCTAAAACACTGTTGTTATAAATTTGCTGTAAAGCTGCTTTAAAACGATTTGTGTTGAATAAAGTACTATACAAATAAAAATGACTTGACTTGAAACAACATAGGCTGAGCCAAAATAATAAGGATGATTATTACACTTTATTTATGACGCTACAGAGGCTGCTATGAATTTATGAATTATGTGGGATTTCTAATCAGATGCAATATCAGACACAGCCTTCCTTTAAAGGAATAGTTCACCCAAAAATAAAAATTATCTCATTATTCACGTACCTTGATGCCATCCCAGATGTGTATGACTGTCTTTTTTTAGCAGAACACAAATTAAGATTTCTAGAAGAAGATAGAGCTCTCTCAGGTCCTTATAATGGAGGTACACGGGTGCTAGCACTTTGACAGTCCAAAAGTCATTATTAGGCAGCAACAAAGTAATCCAATACACAACTCCAATTGATCAAAGAATGTCTTCTGAAGCTAATTGATAGGTTTAAGTAAGACACAAGTAGATAAATAAAAAAATGTTGATCTTCCATCCAGGGCTCTGAAACCTTTTGAAATGGCAGAACACTTGCTAGACGTTTGTCTTCTGTTGTAATTAAGCAGCTGCTTCCCAATTCTTGTGTGAACTTGCCAACAAGTTTACGTCAAGCTTCACGTCAGCTGCTGGCAGGTAGCGCTTTTTAAAAGATAATAACATATTAATTATCGATTTATTTTTTACACAAACATATTGATTGATTTGCTTCAGAAGACATTCACTGATCGACTGGAGTCATGTGAATTACTTTATTGATGCCTAATTATGACTTTTGAACCGTCAAAATGCTGGCACCCATTTACTTCCATTATAAGGACCTGAGAGAGCTCTATCTTCTTCTAAAAATCTTAATTTGTGCTCTGCTGAAGAAAGACAGTCATACACATCTGGGATGGCATCAAGGTACGTGAATAATGAGATAATTTTCATTTTTGGGTGAACTATTCCTTTAAAGGAAGGCTGTGTCTGATATTGCATCTGATTAGAAATCCCACATAATTCATAAATTCATAGCAGCCTCAGTAGTGTCATAAATGAAGTGTAATAAATAATCATTGGCTCAGCCTATGTTGTCTCAAGTCAAGTAATTTTTATTTGTATAGTACTTTATTCAACACAAATCGTTTTCTATCTAAAACACATAGCATGGAAATTCTATCCCTATGGCACGAATATATATGGCTATGTGAGATCAAGTGGCTTTGAGAAACTTCCAATCAAAAACTAAAACTAAGTTATGTCCCCAAAAGTGCGCAGTCCTTTGTGAAAACGTCTTATTTTTCCGACAATGGCCAGGTGAGCCTTATACATTACTTATAGCTCACGCACAGTAAAGATGTGGTTTAATTTGTCCACATGCGTTACTCAGTGTTGTTTGTTCCTAAGCAACAGAGTCGCCTCTCGCGTGCGTGCGTCATTTCCTCCTGAGCGCGAGTGCGTGTATCTCACTACGGACTAGTCTGAGCGTGCCGCACCGAACATGCGCGCGCTCGATATCTGCGAGCCCCTGCCAAACTTGAAACGCTCAAAGCTGAGGTTTTCGCTTTCTCTCATCATTGGAGGAGTGTCACAAGCCGTTTTTCCACGCACAGTGTTTTAAAAGAAGGATTAAAGTCACTGTTACGGACATCCAATCCTCGCGGGACTTAAATGGTTTACGGTGGGATTTGTTTGTCTCCTGAGAAACAGTGCACTTTTTGCGCTATGTAGCTTATTTAGTATTCAAAGTTGACAGAACTATCACTTTACGTGTTTTTCGGTAAATGTAGTTGGGCGTCAAAAGTTTAGAAACAGTATTACGGCAATTAACCGTTAATTTGATTGTATTATTATTATTATTATTATGGGAGCGCTCTCAAACGAAGCTTGAACTCAGCATGACAAGTCTCGAGCCTTGTTGTGGGCACGAATCGTGGTGCAGTTCAGTTTTTAACAAGATGGCAGGGACAGAGCTGTTTTCCTAATTCCTGATGTGAAGTCCCCCTGTGATTTTGAGGAGCGAACGTAGGTCTCTGAGAATGAGCACGGATCTGGAGCGCGTTTCCCTCAAGTCGGGCACAAACTCGCTGGGCTCCGGTGGCCGCGCGTTATCCGTTAACGTCAAGAAGTTGCACAACGCGCTCAACGTGCTGCTCAACGACTTCGAACGGGAGCAGTTTATCCACTGCCTCAACGTTTACCACGCCAAGCGTAATGTCTTCGATCTTGTGCAAACTCTTAAAGTCATTCTCAACACACCCAACAAACGCCAACTGCTACCCATGCTGCGCCTGGTCATACCCCGCTCGGACCAGCTGCTGTTCGACCAGTACACGTCGGAAGGTCTGTATCTGAAAACGGATCTGCTAGCAAGCAGTGTCTCACACGAGTGCTCGGAAGAAATAAGCAACACTAATGCCTATGCAGGAGCATCATCAGTGCACTTTCTTCATGAGCTCGAGCAAGCCGGTCCCAGTCAAGGATCTGTGCGCGCAGGTCCCGTTTTCAGCACCCCAGTTGAGGGGACAGCTCCAGCGGGCCCTTGTCCAAGTGCGGCGTTGATGCAGGAAGCTTCTGATGAAATTCGACAGGTGACGCTGAAACGTAGCAAGAGCTTCGAAGGCCTGGGCTTCAGCATACGGGGTGGGTCAGAGCATGGAGTTGGGATCTATGTGTCTTTGGTGGAGCCAGGATCATCCGCTGAGAGAGAGGGGCTGAGAGTTGGTGACCAGATCATGAAAGTGAATAACGTGGTGTTTGACCGAGTCACCCATGGAGAAGCTGTCAAGGTGAGTTGTTATCTCTGTGTTAATCTGTGCATGTGTGTGTGTGTGGGTTTACTAAATGTGGCTAAACCTCTTAAATAAAATTAAATATTCTAAAATAAAAAATGTAATTCTAAAAATGCAGAATTTATCATTTAATTTTTTTGGTGTAGGTTATGGATTGAGCTTTATATAAAAACAGTAGAAATCTAGTGAGGGGCCTCAGCAAATTTCAAGGGGTTGCAAGATGGCTTAAAAAGAAGTTATATACAAATAATCGAAAGTCATTAAAACATGCAAAAACACTAATGTGGGCCTACAACATGAATGCACAGCTCTCTTGCAAACATTTTTTATTTCACACTCGCATTCTCTCATTCAATTTTACTCTGAATATGTACACATCAGGCCTGCAAATTATGTCTTGGTCAATAAGGACACCATGGTTTAAAAAAGGTTGAGAACCAATGTGTAAGTGTATTTTGGATTTATCTCTTATATGTTAAGTCTGAAATTCTTGACTCTTCTTTCTACTTTCTGCTTCCCTCCCCTTGAAGCTATCTCGTAAAGTGCTTTACCAGTGTCATAGTCAAAAATCATGCAGACAATTATTTTAGTGGAGTCCAAGTAAGACTTACTGCCTTTAGCAAAATCAATCTTTTATTTATTTTGCCTACTTGATTGCACAGTGGTGTGCAATAGCTTATAGCCCATGCCACAAGCTTAACTGGCTTTATGACCAAAACCTCTCATTTGCCCTCTTCCTGTCAAATGGCCCTAATCTTGGCATTTTGTCACATCTTCTCTCATTCTCTTAGAGTAATTTCAGAAAATTATATAATTGAATAAAAATGCCCATGTGGAGCTGATGCTGGTCTCAGGCTGAGCTCAGAGAACTGGGGGTATTGCAATTTGATCAACTGTTAGTCCAGTTAGACATGCATACTGAGAATTGTCCATGGTGGAATCTATTATCATCTCTAATTTTAGTTCTAGATTTGAGAGTTAAATCAGCAGTTACATAACAGCGTGTGCAGGAGAAGAGCAATGACAGCAAGCCACCTCACTCTTACTTTTTTCTCTGCTCTCTCTGGCTTTCTATCTCTATCTCTATTTGTGTGGGCAGACACATTCTATGTTTGCTTTTTGCTGTTTTGAGAATTCACTTTCAACTGCCGAGGGAGGTGTATCATTCTTTTGTATCGCCCATGCATTGTTGTACAGCCTATCATAATAATGTTGCAATCTTGGCTGCTGATCAGAATTGAATCCACAGCTAAAAAAAGCACAAGGCAACTCAGTACTGCATCAGTTACTCAAGTGCTTGCCACAATAGCTTATGCTTTCTTTCACTTACAATAATAATAAGTTTCCAGTGGATTCTTTTAAAAAAATATAATAAAAAAGAAAATTAATAATTTGCTCATTCTTCATGTTAAACTAACACTTTGATATAGTTGATTATACTATAATGGTAGTTCAAAGGCCTGATGCCTGTGTATGATGATTTATTGAGTGAGTGAGTCTTGATTACAGGTTCCATATGCTGGGATGAAAAGTAATTGACCATGTGTACCCAAAAATGCCAGCCTTTAAACATTTATTAAGATTGAAGATGTGAGAATAGCCTCTTGCATGGCAGTATCATTTACTGTAAGGCAGAGGCGTGAAATAGGATGATATGATAGTATCATAGTTATCGTGAAACATGGCTTTTAGCTCTATGTGTTCAGCTCCTCTAACATAGCTAGACTTTTGACAAACGGCTAAAAGTCTGGCCCATATTGCAGCTTGATCTGGCCAAGAACCACCCGTATGTCTGACTGACATGTAAGTTAAGTGCCCAACCAGTTAAACTTTGTTTAATTACCTTTAGAGACAGGTAATCTGAAATCAATGATACCACAATAATCACTGTAAAATAGGAACTGTTGAGCAAAGTAAAAATATCAAATGTCTTAATAATTATCCTCTGTAATGCTCATTTTGATTTAGTTTGTTCACTACATGCTAAATAATTTCTTTGGCCAATAAAGTCTTGTCAAGTCAACTACAGTTTTTTTTGTTCAGAACTTTTATTTTGTCACTATTTCATTCTCATATATGGTTTTATATGACTTTTATATGAAGTTTATTACAATATATGCCTCTTGTTAGGCAAGACAAAACATGCAAAACTTTGTTTCAGGCACATATAGACCTCAACATTTAACACAAACCTCAAAAATAGTGACAAATCAACAAACCTCTGAACATCACCAGACAAAAATGATCTAACTGTGACAACCAAAAATAAAAAATAAAAAACTAAACAAACAGCAGCATAAATACAGTCAGCAAGCAGCAAGAAATGTGTAACATATGCGCTCAGACACAGGAGTAGTGTTAAACCCGGAGGTTGTGTTTATTCAATAAGAGTGTTAAGGGAAGAAGATGAGTATCAGAAGTGCGTGGCGCTTGGGCTGACTTCACTGGAGTGAATGAGCGTGGAGCTGGAGAATGAGCGCAGAGCTTGGACGAGCGTGGAGCTTAGGCTGACGTCACTGGAGTGAATGAGCGTGGAGCTGGAGAATGAGTGCAGAGCTTGGACGAGCGTGGAGCTTGGGTTGACGTCACTGGAGTGAATGAGCGTGGAGCTGGAGAATGAGCGCAGAGCTTGGACTAGCGTGGAGCTTAGGCTGACGTCACTGGAGTGAATGAGCGCGGAGCTGGAGAATGAGCGTGGAGCTTGGCGTGACGTCACTGGAGTGAATGAGCGTGGAGCTTGGATGAGCGTGGAGCTGGAGAATGAGCACGGAGCTTGGCGTGACGTTACTGGAGATCGTTGAGCTTCAGAGATCTCCGCTGGAGTAAAGGAGCGAGGAGCTTGGGTTGTAAGCACAGGAGCGAAGGAACGTGGAGATAGGAAGTTATACACAGGAGCGTGGAGATAGGTAGATCACAGGAACGAAGGAGCGTGGAGATAGGAAGATCACAGGAACGAAGAAGCGTGGAGATAGGAAGATCACGGGAACGAAGGAGCGAGTCTGTATACGTTTTAACGATAAACGATTAACGCTTAATGAGACCAGACCAAGAGTGAGGGGAGAACAGATTATTTAAAGAGTGGAACGGAAACAAGAGACAGGTGCAGGTGATTAGTGATAAGTGGAGAGGGAGCGTGGAGCATAAAAGCAAGGAAAGACAGAGAGATCTGTGACATTACCCCCCCCCCCCCCCCCCCTTTTAAATGGGCGACTCCTGGCGTCCAAAGAAAAGAAAGGGAGGAAAACAAAGAAGGAAAGACCCCAAGAGAAAAGGTTAGAGAAAGAGGCGGGTTTAAGGGCAGGGAAAGGTTCAGGAGGCCAGGGAGGCGGCCTAAGGGCAGAGAAGGAATCAGGAGGCCTGGGAGGTGGCCGCAGGACAGGGTCAGGAGGCCAGGGAGGCGGCCTAAGGGCAGAGAAGGAACGAGACCAGACCAAGAGTGAGGGGAGAACAGAGTATTTAAAGAGTGGAACGGAAACAAGAGACAGGTGCAGGTGATTAGTGATAAGTGGAGAGGGAGCGTGGAGCATAAAAGCAAGGAAAGACAGGGAGATCTGTGACAAAATGAGCCTATTAACACAAATTAATTCATGTTTAAATGCATGCTGGGAGCTTGTAAATGAAAAACATTGGTCAATGTGAATTTATTTGTACAGACAACTCTATTAGCCTGACTGCGACAACATTTGGGGGAATATTCTTGGTCTAACGTGTTATTATGTAGATACAAGTAATTCACATTTCATAGTATCTGTGACCAAAACAAAACACAAACAATACGTGCTGGTTAAAATGTCAATTAATTTTTTAACAGTACTGGCATGTAACAATATGGTAGCTCATTTAAATAAAAACACAGCAGAGTAGTTTCCAAGAAATGTTGAAAAGACAACACTGAAGGAATTAGTAGAAAAATCATGTGGACTAAATGGACTGTCCAAAAATAGTAAGTAACAAACAAACAAATATTACTGATATTATGGTATATACTGTTGTGCTTGAGGCTTTTTTTATGTTTACTTGCTACGTTTCCTTGCTAATAAACTGTGATCCTTCTCTATCTGCCCTTCTGTCTTTGTCAGTTGTTTGTCTGTGTGAGTTTGTTATGTATGAGCACATGGCTTAGTCTAATGTTTATGTTTGCTATGTGCTATCCCAACTCTGCCCCCTCGTTCCTTCTGTCCTCACCCCTAGTTTAGTTCTTGTTATGTTGATTGTCTTCACCTGTTTCCTCTTGTGCCTTGCCTATATTGCCTATATTGTGCCCTTTCTTCTTGTGTTTGTCGGATTGTTTTATTCCCATGTCTGTGTGTCTTTTGTACCCAGTGTTTGTGTGTTACCCTTCTGTGTGATTAGTTATCTTGTTTACTAGTTATTCAGTGTTTTGTTCTGTTTGTTTTCTTATAAGTTTTTTCCCACTTGACAGTTTTGTGTTTCATGTTTGTTTTTTTCTTTTGTTTAATAAAATAATTTTTGGATTCGTTTAACTCATTCCTGTATTTGGGTCCTCTTTCCTACTTGCGTACCATGATATAATGATCCAACCACTGATGGACCCAGCAGGAATTAGTATTTATTAGTTTGATTTTTTTATTATTTGTTAGATTCCCCGGTTCGCCAAAGAGCTGCCAAAACCAAAAAAACTCTTTGGTCTCCGTCAGGGAAACCAATCAGTGAGGGAGTATTCACTGGATTTTCTAGTGTTGGCCTTGGGTTTGGGCTTCAACCAGGAATGCTTCATTGACCTCTTTGTGGCAGGCCTGGTTGAGTCCATCAATCCTATATTACTGTTGGGGGTGAAGAGGGGAATCTTACCGTGACCATACAATTGGCTTTAAAGTGGGATTATATGATCTCAGCATGTGTCTCGGAAGGCTCTTACTTTTCATCCCAGTCTGAGGACAGCAATGCCTCCTCATCGTCGGTGGGTGCTGCACTCATAGGAGTAGGAAGAGATGGAGCTCTAAACCCGAGGCTGTGGACCACCATGAGGCGGAGTAGCCCGCAGTCAACCATTAGGAGGCAGTGGCCATTACCACAGCTGACTGCCATGAGGTGGCGGCCTTTCCAACTGCAATTCTGACGACCACCATGAGGAGGAGAAGGAAGCCCAGTAAGGTGCCCGTTCCCCAGTCGCTGCCAGCGCAACTGGCTACAGAAGCCATTCCCCAGTCACTGCCAGCTGCTAGCACTCCCAGCCACGGAGGCCGTTCCCCAGCACTGCCAGTGCTCCAGGCCATGGACGCCGTTCCTCAGTCGCTGCCAATGCTCTCGGCCACAGAGGCCGTTCCCCAGTTGCTGCTAGCGCTTCCTGGCAATGGAGGCCGATCCTGTCCAGTTCCCTTAGTCATCAAGTCTGTCCAGTTTCCCGAGGCTGTCAATGAGCCTATCCAGGTCCCAGAGGTCCCAGAGGGTGTCGAAGAGCCCGTCAAGTCCCCTGTGACCATTGACAGTCCTGACCATTCTGTTGCTCAAGCCAGAAGCCAGCACCCATCATTGACCAGTCTGTTAGTCAGTCCAGTAACCAGCACTCATAAGACACCAGCTACCATTCTGATGCTCAACCCAGTAACCAGCACCCATCAAATTCCAAAAAACCCACCAACAGCCTGTTGTTTAGCCCGGTGACCAGGACCCTCAGATACCACCCAACAGTCTGTTTGTCTGTGTAAATTTGTGTTATGTATGAGCACACGGCTTAGTCTAGTGTTTATGTTTGCCCTGTGCTCTCCAAACTCCGCCCCCTTGTACCCTCTGGCCTCACCCCTAGATTAGTCCTCGTTATGCTGATTGTCTTCACCTGTTTTCTCTTGTACATTGCCTGTATATATTGTGCTTCCTTTTGTGTTTTTCCGATCATTTTGTTCCCATGTCTGTTGACCAATGTTTGTGTGTTATCCCTCTGTCTCGTTAGTTATCTTGTTATTCAGTTATCAGTTATTCAGTTTGTTATGTTTTGTTCCATTTGCTTTCTTATAAGTTTTCTCCCACTTGAGAGTTTTGTGTTTCATGTTTGTTTTTTCTTTTGTTTAATAAAATCACTTGTTTCACACATTCCTGTATTTGGTTCCTTCCTCTTGCTTGTGCACTGTGATATAAAATAACTCAAGCAATACTTTTGAGTATCTTTCAAAGAATAGATAACTGAGTTCTGCCTGCTTCTAAATTCCAGCTGTTTTTTTAAGTGTCATTGTTCCAAGATAATTGCAGTAGTTCCTGTTAGCTTGCTAGGCTAATTGAGGTGTTCTGAGCCACTCCTTTTGGGATTCCTGCTCTCGTTTATTAATTGGATCCATTCTGTTTCCCATTAGGAGCTGAATAATTCATAAAAGCGTTAATTAAGCAGACAGTGTTTTAAGCCAGAGAACACATTCACAGCCACTCCGACAGTGAGTCTTGATTAGAGCAGACAGTGAGCTTGGTGTGTGGTGATGTGTGTGCCAATGGGTGGGTAACAATAGATCAAAGGATTAAAACAGTTCAAGGGATTCCTTTATTTCATTGAATTGCTACTTGAATGGACTTGCTGTGTACTCCAATTTAATATGATATCTCGTCGTAGGACTTGGTAGAATGATTGAAACATAAAAAAACTAATATTCACTTATTCAGGTTTTAGCTAAACTTATGATCGATCTAAAAATTTATAATGAGTTTTAGTAATCTGCTGAACAACAGCAGACAGCTGTCTGGTTTGGTTCAGCTATGAAATCAGACATCAGAAGACTATAAAGGACAGTTTGGAATGCTGAGAAGATTATTGGTTGCCCCCTGCCCCCACTTCAAGAACTATACACTTCCAGAGTGAGGAAAAAGGCTGGAAAAATCCCTCTGGACACCACTCACCCTGCCCATTACCCTTTTGAACTGTTGCTTTCTGGCCGACGCTTCAGAGCTCTGAACACCAGAACTGTCTGGAACAGGAACAGTTTTTCCGCTCAGGCTGTCCATCTCATGAACAGTTAAAATTGCCCCATTGAGAACAATTATGTGCAGTACACAGTTTAGCCTTTTTTATACTTATCCAACACATCTACCTCTTCTCTTCTGCCATTTCCGCCATTTTATTCCTCTGAAAAAAAAAATTACACTGTAGATAACAGATAACAGAATTGCACTTTGTATGTGTATGTGTGTATCTATGTATGTGTGTGTCTGTGTGTGTATGTATGTATGTGTATAATAATTTGTTTTATAATTTTTTTTTTTTTTTATTATCTATATCTTGCTGCTATTTTTGTATTGCTTTTATATTGTTGAGCACTGGAAGCTCCTGTCACCGAGACAAATTCCATGTATGTGTAAGCATACTTGGCAATAAAGCTGATTCTGATTCTGAACAGGGGATCTGATAAGGAAGAACAGCATGTAAAGTAAGATTGCCTGTGCTCTCTGAGTCTCACCCTTATTGGCCTGAAAGTCTGAAGTTATTATTCTTAATGACAAATTGTACTGATAATGCAAATAATGGTGACACAGCTGCTTGTTCTCCTCTGTATGTCAAGTCTTATCTTGATCCCCTATATTTCTATCTATTTATCGCTATCAGTAGATTTAGCAGTAATAATTGAGACCATCCCAGTCCTGTAAATAGCTAACATACTACTCCCCTGGATGTGTTCTCTTCAAGTAAACAGTACATTAGCTTAAAACACTACCCATTCCAAATCTCATACGTCTGAAACAAACAAAGCACAGTGTTCTGCTATTTTCACCATTGATATGCACGTTTACCATTGTATAACTTAAACAGAGAGAGAATGGCATTAAAAATGCTTTTAGGGCAGAGTTTGGGGTTACATAAGTGTCAAAATAACGAAAAGCTGATTTGTTTTCCAACCAGTAAGGAACATCAAAGACAAGCAAATTGGTGAATGGGTCCATGAATGATAACATGGACCAATTCATTAAAGCAAGAGAGATGTTTTTTTTTAATCATAGCTTGAAGGAAGAGAGTGATAGAGAGATATTTATTCACCATTCTCTATTTCAGAGCTGTTCACACTGTTCATATTATTATATAGTCATATTGTATATACTGTATACCAATCCACCTACCTCAAGTCACAACTCCTGCACAAAATACTTTTACTATTTTCTTTTTATTCCAGCTTCCTTTGCACTATGCTTCATCACACTGTGTATGCATGTATGTGTACCTGTATATCACATCCAACTCCGACATGTACATAATAATGATAATTATAATTTTTCTCCTGCATCCTTTGCACTCTGATCACTGCACTATTTGTCAATATGTCTATATTGTTTTTGTTCATAGTGTGTATATTTGTGTTGTCTACACTGTAGCCTGTGTCTGATTTTATTTTATTATTGTGTTATTATATTTTTGTATGTGCAAGCACATCGTGAGCAATGTACAATCCTGAGTCAAATTCCTCGTATGTGTACACATACCTGGCAATAAAGCTGATTCTGATTCTGATTCTGATATTTAGAGGGAAGGGCCAGAGATTGACGGAAGCAGAGTTTTTAGTAAGTCCATCTGGTGCACTGTCATGGAGATTTTAAAAAGCTAAACATGCACAATATGTGACCAAAATAAAGGATTCTAAACAACAAGTTTTCACTTAAAAAATTAAAAACACTCACACATAGAAACATAAATTCCAAGTCTTCTGAAGTGATACAATAATTTCAAATAATGGCTCAATTTTCTTTTTGGGTGAACTAGCAGGAAGATTTAGGTGAGAGAAGCAGTTTCAGTGTTGCCCATGGCAGGCAAAGGCACAAAGGAAAGTCAATATTGCAATATTCATGTAGTGTTTTAACTAGTTAAATTTTAAAAAATGAATGAGTACTTGATGGATCCATTACTTGTGTGCGCATCCCTAATTTGTTTCTCTGCATAATGCACATGGACTACTTTAATGGTGCTTTTGCATCCTTTTTGAAGCTTTTAGTGCCCATTTATTGCAATTGCATGATATAAAGTGACTAGTATATTCTTTAAATGAAATGACAAAAAGTAAAGTACAGAATTTATGTTCATGGCTGAACCTTTAACACCTTTAAACCAGTCTAGAAGGAAGATGAGTTGCCAAGTTACTTTTCCTCCTTGACAACCCAACTCACAAATGAAAGTGAAACTAAATAAACAATTAAAACATCCTATTATTAAAATTAGAGCATGACAATTTGATTGTTTTACATCATTGACACCAAAAGCTTGCTTCATGTTTCCACAAGAAAATGAGAATCTCAAAGACATTTGGTTGAGGTTAAAAATATCTGTTGAGATCACTGTGATCTGTTTGGAGTTTGTGTCCACACCAAAGGAAATTAAAACTGTTCTTTATTATTACATTCTTGTGGAGCATAATTTTTTTTAGTTTGTAGTCTTTGGCTGAGCGTGCACCTCAGGCCTTATTGCTGGGTTTGAATGAGCTAGATCATCACTCTTTGTTTCTTATTTGCTTGCTTGCATGCACTGTCTCTCCTCTGCCTCATGTTATCCCTGGAGAATGAACATGTGTCTCACCCTGCACTCACTTTGAATATAAATACAAACATTCACTCTTTCTCTCTCTCTCTCTCTCTCTCTCTCTCTCTCTCTCTCTCTCTCTCTCTCTCTCTCTCTCTCTCTCTCACACACACACACACACACACACACAGTAATGTATCTTGGATTCTATTTTGAGCAGGATAAGCACAAAGGTTGAGGTCTATTGGTATTGATTTGGAATATTTATCCCACATTATGTAATCTGAATGCTTTGCAATTTTTAAAACTTGTGCTTCATTACTGGCCAAACATTGACATTAACCAATAGAATCTTTTCTTAAAAACAAATAGTAATGAAAATGGCTGATTATATTCCATCAATCAAAAAGCACAGATAAATTGTTGTTAATCTGAGCTCAGAGTTCTCTGTGTGGTTACAGACAGATGCCATAAATGCATCACAGAAGTAGTCAGTATAACTTGTGTGTGGTAAAGACATCAGAACATGCCTGGTTGCTAGTCTTGGAAATTACATATATTCCATGTTTACTAAATGCTTGGCTATGCATATACTGCACAAACTGCACTAAATCATATGAATGAATCGTCAGTGAAGCACAATGGATTTGAGAGATAATTGTTTGTGTTCGCATGAACGATAGCCCTGTTCCTGTTTCTGAGTTTAAGGCAAGGAGCTGTGAGAGAACAAACAATTGCAAATGGTGGACAAAAGAAATTCTCAATGCAAATTGAAGGTGACAGTCCACTTGTTTACCTTTTTCAGGACACAGCCATCTGTTGTCTGTAACTGCGAACAGCCCGTTTATTAGTATGCATGTTTATGTTACTCTGAAGAATAGGATAAAGCTCTTAGTTTTCCGACTCTAAAAAGCTGTCTGCTGTTCAGTTGAAATTTAGAGTAGTGAATGCTGAATGCTTTCAAGTAATTAATTTTTTTCAAGTGGTGCTTTTCAGTGGTGGTTGACCGATATAAATCACAGAGGCTTATAAATCAGCCAACATTTGGAATATTTAAATTTCCTGTTTGGCCAATTTGTGTCTTGAGACCACTGAGAATCATCTGCTTGCAATGTGTACCAGGGATGGACTGGCCATAAGGAGAACCGGGACTTTCTGTGACGTGCTGGCCACGAAACGGTGCCAAATGGGCCGCGATAAGCTGAAATGGGCCGCCGCGTTATGCATAATTGGCCACAAAACGGCGCCGCGATATGCAGAAGGGGGGCAGTGATATGTATAAATGTTAGGTGGAACAGAGGATCCAAGTGCAAAGGCAAGTTCTTGCAATAGTCTTTAATAAGGAATAACTCAGGCAGTCTGTCGAGCAATGACACAGAACAAGCAGCAACACAGTCCTTGTAAGGAGCCACAAAGTCGTAGGGAGAAGACTGTAGAAGACCACCAGCGGCAGGATGACAGGGCAGAGAGAGCATACAAGACGAGCACAACTAGACAAGATAATACAAGGTAAATCCTCATGGAGACAACATATCACACAGGCATAACTCACGTACACACGAAATAATCCGACAAAGAACAAAGGGATCAAACGCTAGAAGTAGAGAGAAAGTAATGAGAATAAAGTGAGAACAGGTGTAACAGAGAAGCAGCGCGAACACTAATTGCTATGAGGAACAGGTGGGAAAATAGACAGGCAGGGCCAAAGTGAGAGAGAAATAAAGAGAGCAAGAGAGAGAGAGAAAGAGAACAAACCCAGCTCATGACAGTACCCCTCCCTCAATGAGCGCCTCCAGGCGCTCCCGAGGAAGGAGACTGACGAGAACGGTAGAAATCGTCGATGAGCGAGCGGTCCAGGACGTCCCGGGCCGGGATCCACCGCCTCTCCTCAGGGCCGTAACCCTCCCAATCCACCAAAAACTGGCGGCCCCGCCCCCGAGGACGAACGTCAAGCAGCCTCCGTACCCTGTAAATGGAAGACCCCTCGTCAAGGGCAGGAGGGGGAACGGTAGGACGGTTGGGAGTACGAATAACAGGTTTGATACAGGATACGTGAAATACGGGATGAACCCGACGCAACTGACGAGACAATCTGAGATTAACAGCTACCGGGCTGAGAACCTTAACAATAGAAAAAGGCCCGATGAAACGGGGCATGAGTTTGCGGGAACTAACTTTAAGTGGTAAGTTCTGAGTGGAAAGCCACACCTTCTGACCGCAAATGTATCTGGGAGCCTTAACCCGACGTCGATTAGCGGACCGCCGTGTACGAGCTCTGGTACGACACAGAGCTGATCTCACCCTCCTCCAGGTGCGTCTACACCTCTGAATAAACGCTTGCACAGAAGGCACGGAGGACTCGGCCTCCTGGGAAGTGAATAACGGGGGCTGGTAACCGAGGCAAGCATGGAATGGGGATAATCCCGTGGCGGACGACGGTAGTGAATTGTGAGCATATTCAGCCCAGGAAAGTTGGTCACACCAGGAAGCAGGACTCTGAGAAGTCAGACTACGCAACATGCGACCAAGAATCTGGTTGGTACGCTCAGCTTGCCCGTTGGTCTGGGGGTGGAACCCTGACGACAGACTGGAAGACGCCCCAATCAGTCGACAGAACTCTCCCCAGAACTGAGAGGCAAACTGAGGCCCCCTATCTGAAACGACGTCTATCGGAAGTCCGTGGATCTTAAAAACATGATCGACCATCACCTGTGCGGTTTCTCTAGCGGACGGTAATTTGGGAAGCGGAATAAAATGAGCCGCCTTAGAAAAACGATCTACCACTGTCAAAATTACTGTGTTCCCCGCTGACGACGGAAGACCCGCGGAGAATTACTCGACGAGTCTGAGAGAAGACAGGGCATGAAGCTACAAAACGACGTATGTCGCGGTCTCTAGTAGGCCACCAAAATCTTTGGCGAATGATGGCCAGCATTCCTCTTACACCGGGATGGATGGCTAATTTGGAGGAATGACCCCACCGGAGAACGGCCAAGCGAGCGGCTTCGGGAACAAACAAAGTTCCCTCAGGAGCTCGATGCGATCCTGTGACGTGCGAAAGTGCTCTCCTCACAGCCTGCTCGACTCCCCAGACGGCAGCCCCAACCACACAATGGTGTGGTAGGATACCCTCCTTGGAGGAAGCCCCCTCAGACGAGCCGAACTGACGTGAGAGAGCATCAGGCTTACTATTCTTTGAGCCGGGTCTGTAGGAGATGGAGAACTCGAACCGACCAAAGAATAGCGCCCAGTGAGCTTGTCGAGCGTTCAACCTCTCAGCGGAACGAATGTACTCTAAATTACGGTGATCGGTCCAAACAATGAAGGGAACACTGGCCCCCTCCAGCCAGTGGCGCCACTCCCCCAGAGCTAAACGTATCGCCAAAAGTTCCCGATTACCGACATCATAATTACGCTCCGCGGGGTGAGGCGACGCGAAAAAAAGGCACAAGGATGAACCTTGTCATCCCGCGAGGAGCGCTGGGAAAGTATAGCCCCCACCCCTACGTCAGAAGCATCGACCTCGACGATGAACTGTCTTGTGGGATCCGGAGTAATTAAAATGGGGGCGGAGGTGAACAACCTCTTGAGGTGATCGAACGCATTCTGAGCCACCTCGGGCCAGGTAAAATGAGACCTGGTCGAGGTGAGTGCAGTCAGCGGGGCGGCAACCTGGCTAAAATTTCGGATAAACCGGCGGTAGAATTTAGCGAACCCCAAAAAACGTTGAAGCGCAATGCGAGAGTCCGGAATGGGCCATTCTATGACCGCACGAACCTTGTCGGGGTCCATGCTGATCCCCTCTGCCGACACCACAGATCCGAGGAAAGTTACCGATCGAGAGTGGAACATACACTTCTCAGCTTTAACGAAAAGGCGATTCTCAAGCAAACGTTGCAGTACGCGACGCACATGCTGAAGGTGCACTTGGAGAGAGGGTGAAAAAATTAAAATATCGTCCAAATAAACGAACACGAATACGTTAATCATGTCCCGCAGGACATCATTAACCAAGGCTTGGAACACAGCGGGGGCGTTGACCCGACCGAACGGTAAAACGCGGTATTCAAAGTGCCCAACCGGCGTATTGAACGCAGTTTTCCACTCGTCTCCCTCCTTTATACGCACGAGATGGTACGCGTTGCGCAGGTCCAACTTCGTGAAGATCTTTGCGCCCTGCAAGATCTCGAAGGCTGACGACATAAGAGGCAACGGATACCGATTCTTGACCGTTATGTCGTTCAGCCCCTGATAATCTATGCAGGGGCGCAAAGAGCCGTCTCTCTTCTTCATGAAGAAGAACCCCGCCCCGGCGGGAGAGGAGGTTGGGACAATGATCCCAGCGGCAAGAGACTCAGTGAGATACCTCTCCAGAGCCTCACGTTCGGGCGCAGACAGAGAATATAGCCTACCGCGAGGTGGCATGGTGCCCGGAAGGAGATCGAGACTGCAATCGTACGGTCGATGAGGAGGCAGAGATGTGGCCCGGGAACGGCTGAAAACCGCTCGCAGATCGAGGTATTCCTCCGGCACTCCAGACAAATCACCAGGCTCATCCTGAAACACAGAGACAGAAGAAACAGCAGGGACAGCAGATACCAAACAACTAACATGACAAGCAAGACTCCAAGAAAGAATAGTGCCCTTCTCCCAGTTAATCTACGGGTTATGTTGGGTAAGCCACGGATGGCCTAAAACAATCGGGGTAAAAGGGGACTGAAAAATATAAAATGAAATTGTCTCTTGATGATTCCCGGAGACTGTGAGACTCACCGGGATGGTGGCACGGAGAACTGTAGAAAGCACCCTGCCGTCCAGGGCAAAGACAGTTGTAGTGTCCTCCAAGTCCACTAGAGGGATGCCATGTTCGCGAGCCCATCTCTCGTCGATGAAACTCCCCTCCGCTCCAGAGTCAATGAGCGCAGAGCAAGAAACAGATGAACCGGCCCATCGAAGAACAGCAGGAAAGGTGGTATGAGTCTTGGGCGGTGAGGAGAGGACAGTTGCGCTCGCCAGTACTCCCCTGTCTACTGGCGAGCTCTGGCTTTTAACTGACAGGAAGAGACAAAGTGGCCAGCCGCACCACAGTACAGACAGAGGCGATTAAGAATACGTCACTGTCGTTCAGTAGGAGAGAGGCGAATCCCACCCAGCTGCATGGGTTTGGGCTCTGGTCTGGGAACAGGTGAATCAAAAGCTGAAGGCGGGGCTTCCTGCTGTCTAGATAAGGAACCTCGGACGCGCCGCCGTTGCTCAAAGCACTTGTCCAGGCGAATAGCTAGCTCCACTAACTGATCAAACTGAGCAGGCGGTTCACGAGCATAAATCTCCTCCTTGAGTTCCATGTTAAGACCCTCCAGAAAGCGAGCGACTAAAGCAGGTTCGTTCCACTCACAAGTGGTGGCCAGAGTCCGGAATTCGATGGCGAAATCTGCAGCAGATCTCTCCCCCTGGTGCAGCACAGCAAGAAGACGCGAGGCCTCGCTTCCGTACACAGAACGATCGAAGATCTTGATCATCTCCTCCTTGAATGACCCGTAGTGATCACAGCAGGAAGCCTGTGCCTCCCAAGCGGCCGTTCCCCAATCGCGTGCACGCCCCGTCAGCAGAGAGACCACATAGGCGATCCGAGCGCGATCCTCCGCATAAGTCTGAGGCTGGAGGGAAAAAACCACCTCGCATTGGGTCAAAAAGGCTCTACATTCAGTGGGCTCACCAGCATAGCAAGGAGGATTATTGATTCTTGGTTCGGGGAAATTAAGACGATACTGTGATGATGACGATTCATGATGAAGGTGAAGAAGTTGGGCAGATAAATCAGACACTTGAGCAGCTAAAGTCTCCACAGCATGTCTGGAGGCAGACAACTCCTCCTCCTGTCTACCGAGCATGGACCCCTGCAACTCGACCGCCGAGCGGAGAGGGTCCTCCTTCGCTGGATCCATCGTGGTCGGATTATTCTGTTAGGTGGAACAGAGGATCCAAGTGCAAAGGCAAGTTCTTGCAATAGTCTTTAATAAGGAATAACTCAGGCAGTCTGTCGAGCAATGACACAGAACAAGCAGCAACACAGTCCTTGTAAGGGGCCACAAAGTCGTAGGGAGAAGACTGTAGAAGACCACCAGCGGCAGGATGACAGGGCAGAGAGAGCATACAAGACGAGCACAACTAGACAAGATAATACAAGGTAAATCCTCATGGAGACAACATATCACACAGGCATAACTCACGTACACACGAAATAATCCGACAAAGAACAAAGGGAACAAACGCTAGAAGTAGAGAGAAAGTAATGAGAATAAAGTGAGAACAGGTGTAACAGAGAAGCAGCGCGAACACTAATTGCTATGAGGAACAGGTGGGAAAATAGACAGGCAGGGCCAAAGTGAGAGAGAAATAAAGAGAGCAAGAGAGAGAGAGAAAGAGAACAAACCCAGCTCATGACAATAAAAGGACAGTTTCTATGTAAAATCTGTAGCCTTTAGCCTCCTTGTTAGCGCCTCCTTGTTAGCACACCCTCCTCTCATGCCGGAGATGCTGGTTCGAGTCCCGCATGGAGCAGATAGAACAGGAGCGTCACAGAAGCAACTGAGACATGTCAAAACCAGTCATGGTTCATTTTTTGTTGTTATGTGCTATCGTGTTACTACAATAATAGACCAGTGTGAAACAGTCTAATTTAAACAGTCCACATATCAGAGCCACAGCAGACGCGTTTGAGCTCATAATGTTAAAGTGCTATTCTGTTTCATTCTCCCTCTCTCTCCTCAACAGTTCCCTGTAACTGTCTTGTCTAATGATAAAAGGAAAATATAAATAAAACTAATATCATATACTGTCTGCAAATATGCACATATCTCATTTAAACAGATTTAATAAACCAACCTCACAAAACTGCATCCTATGGAACACTCACAAACACTCATCAGCCTCTCCTCAGCAGTTTCCTTTTCTAATGATAAAAGGCAAATATCAATAAAATTTCTATTATATACTGTCTACAAATATGCAGATATCAAGTTTAAACAGATGTTATTCACGAACCTCACAGAAATCCAGCATTTTCAGACAGAATCAAAACTTCAGGATCAAAAGTTCCTCACAAATTCCATTCACAAATCATGATGGTCAGTTCGTGAAAATCCAAGCAGGCTATCAAGGCCATTTAAATTGTCAGGAGATTGCTGCTCATACTGGATCCACACAAGCATATGAGTGCAACTTCAAAGTAAAAGCGTTTCACGTTTGCTATAATAAATGTCTTATTCACTATGCACTGTATGTACAATTGATTTGATTTAGAAAATGCGATTGTTAATGCGCACATGCCATCCATGTTTGCTGGACCTCTGTGTGTACTGTTATTTCCTTCTTTCTAATATATTAACAATTTTTTTCATGGGCAAATTAATAATTAAAATTTGATGAGTAAACAGAAATCAGACAAAACAGCTATCTACTATTTCAAATAAAATATATTTTTTTTAGACTCTTTTTTTACAAAGTTCAAGTTTTGTGTTAAGTTGAATAAATATAGTGCTAAATAAGAGTTTAAATAAGAGTAGACTTGTTTGCCTTCCTGGAATCCTCCCACTGCCCGCTCTGGTGAAACAGCAGACAGAGGCAGTCCTCCCCTTGGTACAGACGTGCTGGTACACAGCTGGCCCCGAGGGCTACGAAAGTATGCGTTACCCCCAGTGAGCCTACTTGCACAGTTTCAGTGCAAAGTCAGGGAGGACGAGGAGCAGGTCACCCTCATGGCTCCGTACTGGCCCCCTCAGACTTGAACAGACCACTCCGGAGGGCTGGGAGTTAAATCCTTTGTTTCCTTCTTTTTTGTTCACACCCACATTGTTAAAAAAAGAGCAGTTTCCTCCTTCCTCAGGTCACAACGCTCATGGTCGCCACCCCTGCCGCCACCGCACACTGGGCGCTGGCAGTTCGAGCATCACGGATGCAGCCCCTCGCCTTTGCGTGTCTCACTGCACCACACAAACCACACCTCGGGCCAGCCGCAGTCCTCCCCCCTAGTGCCCCTTGCCCAGAGCTTGGACACATGGTTATCGCTCTCCAACCCATCTTGCTGGTTGGCCAACCATCTGATTCGGCAATGTGATCCAATTTGCCTGGCATCATTCTCTTCATGTTAGTGAAGGACGAGAGTGCCGCCATCCTCTGGGCAGAGATCGTGGTCCTCCTTCAGAAAGACGTGATGGAGCCTGTCCCTCTAGCCGAGATGATACAGGGGTTTTACAGCCCTTATTTCATCGTTCCTAAGAAGGGTGGTGGGTTGCAGCCAATCTTGGACCTGCGAGTTCTGAACCAGGCCTTGCATAGACTCCCGTTCAAGATGCTGACGCAGAAGCACATTTTGATGTGCATCCGGCATTAAGATGGTGGTTTGTAGCGGTAGACCTGAAGGATGGTAGTCCTTCCATGTCTCGATTTTGCCGCGACACAGACCCTTCCTACGGTTTGCGTACAATAGTCAGGCATATCAGTACAGGGTCTTCCCGTTCGATTTGTCCCTGTCCCCTCACGTCTTAATGAAGATCTCAGAGGTAGCCCTTGCCCTCTTAAGGGAAGTGGGCATCTGCATACTGAACTAACTTGATGACTGGCTTAATCTAGCACAATCTGTGTGCACAGAAAGGAGCAATCTCTCCCCGGTTCAGAGCATCTCTTTTCTCTACTAGCCTCATTAGACTCGGTGCCAATGATAGCATGCCTCACGAACAAGCATGCACAGTCGGTGCTGAACTGCCTGAACTTATCCAGGTGGCAAATGTTGGTCCCACAGAAATATTTTCAGAGGCTCCTGGTGCATTTGGCATCCTCAGCGGCGGTCACGCTGCTCGGGTTGATTCATATGAGACCTTTACAGCACTGGCTCCAGACCCGAGACCAAGGCGGTTTACGCTCCTGTCTTATGTCGCAAATCGCCCATCGCCTCCTACTCTGGAGTCAATCGCGACTCAGGTTGCTGTGCACCGCTCACATCCCAAGCCACCTCAATGTCACAGCAGATGCTCTGTCATGGCAGGTAATGCTCAAGGGAGAGTGGAGACTCCACCCTCAGGTGGTCCAGCTGATTTGGAGTCGATTCGGCCAGGCACAGGTAGACCTTTTTGCCTCCCTGGAATCCTCCCACTTCCAGCTCTGGTGAAACAGCAGACGGATCCTCCCCTCGGTACAGACGTGCTGGCACATAACTGCCCCGAGGGCAACGAAAGTATGCGTTCTCCCTAGTGAGCCTACTTGCACAGTATCTGTACAAAGTCAGGTAGGCCGATGAGCAGTTCACCCTTGTGGCTCCGTACTGGCCCACTCAGACCTCATTCTCGGACCTCACACTCCTCGCAACAGCTCCTCCCTGACAAATTCCCCTGAAGAAGGACCTTCTTTCTCAAGGACAGGGCACCCTATGGCGCCCATGCCCAGACCTTCTACAAGGCACCTCTACTCCTGAATTTTCGTATCTTTGCTAGGTCGTGTTCTTCCTGTGGCAAAGACACCCAGTGACTGGACGGGCAGCTGTCCCCCTACACTCTCAAGGTTTATGTAGCTGCCCAAGCAGCATGTCATGACGACATCCAATGTAAGTCTCTCGGTAAGCACGACCTGATTATCAGGTTCCTGAGAGCGGCAGGAGGGTGAACCCCC
This sequence comes from Moxostoma hubbsi, assembly GCA_032164185.1. Lineage (NCBI taxonomy): Eukaryota > Metazoa > Chordata > Actinopteri > Cypriniformes > Catostomidae > Moxostoma > Moxostoma hubbsi. The sequence goes on from JAVLUX010000215.1 coordinate 3,399,708, forward strand.
CTAGACCGCACCTCTTTCCCTCCTGGGACCTCTCTGTGACCGTTTTGGGCCTACTGAGAGCTCCGTTCAAGCCCCTTGTGTAAGTCGATCTGAAGGCCATCTCCATGAAAATTGCCCTCCTGACCATGCGCACTTCCATCAAGAGGGTCGGGGACCTGCAAACGTTCTCTGTCAGCGAAGATTGCCTAGAGTTTGGTCCGGGTAACTCTCACGTGACCCTGAGACCCCAACAGGGCTATGTGACCAAGGTTCCCACAACCCCTTTTAGGGATCAGGTGGTGAACCTGCAAGCGCTGCCCCCGGAGCAGGCAGACCCAGCCTTATTGTTGCTGTGTCCAGTGCATGCTTTGGGCATCTACTTGGACTGCACGTAGAGCTTTAGACACTTTTCCTTCTAAAAGAATAGGAACGGAAAAGAACGCATTCTCCGGAGCATTTTTATGAGCATTTAGGGCCTCAGCCGATTCTAATTTCTAAGTGGAGAGAAAGACTTAGAGAGAAAAGGCCGTGGCTGGCGTGGCCTGCTCCCATACTGGACATGTCTCCTTCCCCCACCTCAGGGCTATGGGGAAGCACCCCATGTTTTGGGGTGTCTGGGGAGGCTTTGTGCAGCCCGAATGCATCTGTTCTTATGATCGTAGTAGCTTGCTTATACCTGCATCGGCAGTTAATGTGACCAGTTCAGCCTTTGTGGCGTTTCATATTGAGACCCCTAATGTCACTACATCGACACAACGTCAAGTGAGTGACAGAAGGGGAACGTCTCGTTTACTGTTGTAACCTCCGTTCCCTGATGGAGGGAACGAGACGTGTCCCTCTTGCCACAGGCTAAACTGCACAGTACAAAACCTGAATGAATCCGCATACCAACTTTTTTGGAATTGGCATTGTACTTGCATTCTGTGTTAGCCGAGTGTTTATTTTGGACCCTGTGTATACGATGTGAGAGACAATTGAGAATTGTGGGTTAGGCAGTGATTAAGTAGACATACAGTAGACTTAGGAGTGCATAAGTGCAATTTAGCATTGGTTAAAAAGTGAGTGAAGAATTATGAAAAAGCCTTATTCTGATTAATGCTGTGTGTATAAAGGCTGTGAATTTACAACACATTAAACATAGCATCAGTTGTATCATAGTGTGTATGTGAGTTGCACTGCAAAGCAAACTACACAGTGACAGAACAGCACTGAAATAGAACTCAGTCACTGAAAGATGCATTTGTGCCTTTATCTATTCAATAAAGATTATTCTACATAATGCTCCAGAGTTTAGACCTTTGTGGCTGAACAGAGCTATGCTGAAAATAATGGAGACTAAAGAAATATGGTGTAAAGTGAGGGTTTTTCATCTAGGTCAGCAAATTATTTTTATTATTTTATATTTTTAAGGCCATACAGTACCATATTTTTCTTTCCAGTGCTGCTGTATGACGGTGTACCGAACACATCTACAATCAGAATTTATACCGACAATAATAGCTGCTATGAGTGCTTTAACGGAGTGTGCAGCTTTTATTTGCTTGCCTTCACACTTTGTTGTCACATTTAATAGGACAATAAACAAGCAAATTAAAATATTGGCAACCCATGTGATTCAAATGCACTCCATGACTCCCCAACTCTCAAATTTGTTCTTTTAAACAATTTAGAGTTGCATGAGGAGAGTTGGAAACAGTTAAGTCTTGCTTGTGTTTTCAGACTTGTACTTCACAGTAAGTAAATTACTCTTGTCTTATTAGCTCCCCTTTGGGCTAGTTTGCGCGCTCCTTTATCAGCAGCTGAAAATGCACATATATATTATAAAACTTCTCTCCAAAGTCAGACAGAGAAAACATGTTTATATTTATCTCACCTACCTTTGCTGCTTTCAACTTTTTCAAGTAAGATATTTTTGTACCTCCCTGGAGGCATTCATTCTACTCTTGACCTTTTCCATTCTGAATGGGTGAGGAAATTTGAGAAGTTCGCTGGCCTCCTTTTCCACAGTATATGAGTTCCTTCCAAATGTACAGAGAATTAATGACATATGAAGTTGGGCACATGACCTGAGCTAGAGATGAAACTGAGAGGTGGGAATGAAATGTGGGAAGTTGATTTATCTTGGGCGATAGAATGTTTTAAGAATTGTTATAGCTAGTACTCAAGATTGGTCTTAGTCTCCACTCCCCATGAAGTCATAGAGATGGTAGTAGAATTTTAAAGTTGCCAATTCAGTATATTTGCCATTCCAAAGTATTTTATGCAACCATTTTAAATATTTTGTCCATCATAACTAATGTTAGCAATCTGCCACTTGCTGCATTTCATTCAACTCTGAAAGTCAGATTTTCCAACTTCCTACTGGGAAAAGTGCAATGGAACACCACTTAAAGTGCTTGATGTCACACAATCTTGTCGGCACCCAGGAAGATGTACAAAATAAGTGATAATCATTCACTTTTTTTATAAAATATTGATAAATTAGTCAAAGTTCCTACATTACATGATATTAAAGCTTCTTTAACAAACGCTAGCACAGTAGCAGGTGTTCAAAACATGGTAAATTATACTATCTTTTGATAATTGTACACGTGTAGCACAAATGCTAGCATTGCAGATTGTTTATGAATTGGGTTGCTAGAAGACATCTCTGGTGACAGTCAAACACCTGCTAAGCTAACGGGAGCATTGCAGTTTTGTTTACTTTACGTCATCTTCCGAGCATCTGGCATTGGAATGCCTTTAGTCAGAGATCGGATATATCAAGTGGAATATCCCTCATCCGATTTGAATAGAACACAGCCTCTGTACCTAAACTCATCATCACATCTCATCCAAAGAGATTTAGTGAGTATTAGCTATACATATTAGCTACCAATGTTTTTACTGTGTTTCAGGTGCTAGTTTCAGTTGATGGCCAGATATTTGCCACCTAGCTAGGTGTGCAAGCTACCTAATTTAGTGAACATATATTTAGGTATGTAGCTAATGCAGTGTCAACTTTGTGAGAGATTGAGGGGACAGGGCATGTTGTTGTTCCCAAATTTATGTTTTTGCTTATGATAAACAATGACGAGACAGGCCACATAAAGCTATGTAGCTAATGTATATTAAGTTACATTACATCAAAAGAGTGTGACAGCAGAGAGTGGAGACTGAGTAATGTGCCTCCACTTATATGAAACATTTACATTTTAAATAGGCTGCGCTTTGCTTATATTTGGCATTCTTTGTTCTATTTTTTAGATTTAGCTATGTGGTTAGCAAATTGCACAGAGAAATAAGACAGAGAAAAGTGATGACGGAAGTATTGAAAAATGAAAATAATCCCATAATTTACTCCTAGGTGCATATGGCTTTCTTCTTTCAACCAAACACAATCAGAGTTATATTATAAAAATATCCTGGCTCTTCCAAGCTTTATAATTGGAATGAATGGTACCTTAGATTTGAAGCCCAAAAAAGTGCATCCATCCATCAAAAAAGTAATCCATATGGCTCCACGGGGTTAACAAAGGCCTTCTGAAGCGAAGCGATGCGTTTTTGTAAGAAAAATATCCATATTTATAACTTTATAAACTATAATCACTGGCTTCCAGTAACGTCCTTCCACGTGTTCACTGGCATCCTCTATCCTCTGCGACACTGGAGCTTACACTATGCCTACGTCATACTCTGGAACTCGTCTCTCTCGTGAACGTGCAGACGAACATTACTGGAAGCCAGTGATTCTAGTTTATGAATTTATAAATATGGATATTTTTCTTACAAAAAGGCATCGTTCGATGGATGGATTTGTTTTTTTGGGCTTCAAAATCTAAGATACCATTCATTCCGCTTATAAAGCGTGAGTATTTCTCATGGTACACACACACACACACACACACACACACACACACACACACACACACATTAACTGTATACTGTATATATGTCAAAAAAAGTGGTGAATGAAGAAGAATGTTCATTTGTTTTCTGTTGGTGTTTTTATGGGAATTTGGATCTTTCAGATCAAGTTGAGGAGTGCCTATGGTTTGCATGTTCCACATTTTATCGTAAGTCTGTCATGCAGTGTGGTGTCGCACTGGTCTGGTCTTGGTCTTGACTCGGTCTGGCCCTGCCTTGGTCTTGACCTTGACTTGGTCTCCACCCCTCAAAATCTTGGTCTTGTCTCAGTCTTGATACACTCTGGTCTTGGTCTTGACTTCGTCCCGGTTTAGGTGGTGTTCCCTACAACACTGGTTTTAAGTTTATTTTTTACATATCTGTCAGGTTTTTTACTATGTTTTCCCTACAGATCTTTATGTAAGATATTTACTAGCATCAGCATGCTTTAGAGTTAAGCTAAGCTGACAGAGGAAAGCTGTATCTTTAAAAAGTACATCATGTTAGCTAGTGAAGATTGCAACTCTAGTCTTGACTTTTTTCAATGGAGCGGTTCTGAAGAAGACCTACTTTTCTTCTCTTTTTTACTGTTTAATGGTGTTTCTAGGTCTGAAGTCTTCAGGGGGTACTGTGCATATTGCCAAGCTTTTACGGTCCATTCCGGATCTGTCCACAGATGCTGTTCTTCCTCCCTCTGGGTTAGGACATGGAAATGATAATAAAAAACAGAAACAACATTGTTTCATTATTAATCGCCCATAAAACTGAATTATACTACAAGTAGTGCTTTTTATGGTTATCTCTTTTCACAGTGGCCTTAGAAGGTCACCCATAAGATTCAAGGGGTTTCATTGTTTAATTATACAGTATATCACAATGATGCTTGTGCTGGTGTAGCTTTTTAAGTTAGTTATTATTACTTGATTGTTTATGCTATTCATTCACAATTGTGATGATTCAGAGGCAAAAAGGAGACTGAGAGCATAATGAGCTCAGAATGAAAGCCTAGAGGATATTCCCAAACTGTAGTGAAATATCCAGGTTATTATTGGTATTGAAACAAATGCCACAAGAAGGGATTTTTTGTTCAAGCTCATGAAAACTTTTTTTACTTCTTAATATCTCAATTGTTTCTCTTCAGTGAGATCAAATGGGACATCGCATCCCAGTGTTCATGTACCCTGAAATTGACCCCATTCTGTCAAATTACTGACATGCACCATCCACCATCAGACTTTTTTGCATAAATTCAAATATGATCATCTTTCATTTGAGTCACAGTTTCTGGTCCCATGAATACCAGGATGTAATTTTGTACACATGAAGAATGGTGAGTGTGAATTTGAAGGTTGCGTTTTCACTCTAAATTAAAAAAATGACTCCACTGATAGTTAGGTTTAGGGTTGAGGTTTGGTTAGGATTATGGTTAATAAAATATGCATTCCTGTTGACTGTATTACATCTCGTACAACAACAGCTCGCTTTTGGTGCCACTCTGTGTAAATTTTACACGGAAACTGAAGCTCACATGTAATAACATTCAGGCTAACACAGCCTGTAATCAAAAGTCAGAGATTTCAATATGATCTCCAAAAAATCCATATTAATAATATACTTACTGAATGTCAAACATACTTTTTATTCTAAAGGAATCTTAGGAGACATCTTTAATCTGAGACGAAGTTGAAACCTAAATGAAACATAACTGAGATTAATTATCATGAGCTGTGAAAAAGCAACCACTGAACAATAACTTTTTCCACTGGGGTTTTCCATCTTAATATTTACTTTAATCGGGGAGAAGAGAAAGTTACCCAATTTTAAACTGGTCTGCAGATAAAAAATCTTTCATTTACTTTGGCAATTATTCCTCTGAGCACCTGACAGAGATGTTTTGCCATCTGGCTTTCTAGTAAGTAGTATCAGTTGTCAATTGAGATTGTATCCTTGTTTGCATTTGAAACCTTTTAACTCAACATACTTCTATTATTTAAAAATCCTTTTACAGTTAACTTTCAGCAAAGCAACTGTGGCAACAGATCTGAATAGCTTCAAAAATGATTAAGCACACCACCCCAGTCTGTGACCTCATGGTCTAATCATCATCAGCTTTGTCACCATCAATCAAATCTGCAGGTCACTGCAGGTCTCAATTGGTGTCTGGTCTGGTGGCTGAAAGTGAGCATGAAACAGGATTGTTACACACTCTTATCAGAACAGGGTTGCGTCTGCTGAGGCTCAGCACAGAAATGTCAGGTGTGTCCTCTGCCACTGTGATGAAGAGAACACTGGCTTATGGTTTATTCAGTAAAGCCCTGTCAGATGCCCTCATTTTCATTCTCACTCTCTCTCCTTTTCTGCCTACTTCTCCCCGTTTCGGTGCCTTTGCCACTTTTTTGCTCTGTCACTCTCATTCAGACACTTGGGGAATTGACTCAGACTGGTGCTCTCATTCTGGGAGGCCATCAGTGGGTATGAGTTACTAGCTAAAAGGAAATGGGGGTTTGATTAAATGATTTAGGAAGTTTTGCATCTGTTGTTAATTTGAAAAGCTTGCCCTTTTCAAAGAAAGGGGAGACCAGGGGATATTGTTATAGGGGAAAGTTGTAATACTAAAATGTATTCAATCACAAATACGCTTAATTTAAAGACTTAGGGCTCGGACAAATTTACCTTCACATTGCTAAATTGCTAAATTTCTAAATTGCTAAATTTCTAAATTGCTAAATTTCTCAATGGGAATCAGCACAATCAGGAATTTTGCCTGATGGACTTTTTTGGTGGTGAAGAAATTTCCCTATATGCTGATAACTATCAAAAATCAATAAAAATAAGACAATGGAAGAAAAAGTGTTAAAATGAGATTTGAAATCATTGGGTTATTATACGTCAAAATGTGACTTTCAAAGTCAAACGTGTGCACGTCACATGTGCACATTAAGCCGCAAGAACAAAAACTGGATAAGCCTCAATAACGCTGCTAAAGGTGCTTTCATGCAGGGTGTTTAATAAGCAACCGTGTATGTGTGCTAGTCTTTTTATGCTTAAACTGTTCATGAAATTTCCCCAATAAAAGACCATTTAAGGAGTTTACATGAACTTGCATGTTGTCAGCTTATTAAATATAATCAATTTAAGGTTGTGCATGTTAATATGCTCACTATAAGCAGGCCCGGATTGGCTAATCGGGAGCACCAGGAGAATTCCCGGTGGGCAGGTCTGTTTTTTTGGCTGCAAGGGCCAGTGTTGTCATGGCACTGGGTTGAAATATGGATACTGTCCCTATAGGCTGCCTGCACTCACAGCAGCCCACTCTTTTTTCTTTTTTCTTTTACCTCAGCCCCACTCTTTTTATTTATTTATTTTTTATTTTTTGCAGCCCACTCGCAGTGCAGCCTAAACGTCACTTGTAAACTTCAGTCAGTGGTGGTTGTGGTTGATAGAGGATATATGCTAAAATGGATAATAGAAAGCGCAAAAGCAGCGGTGAAATTTCAAGATTATAAAAAAAGAAAACTCTTCAAACTGACGCGGCAAAAAATACAAAAATGAGCAGCTTTTTCACCAGCGCACCAAATGAATACAATAAGTGGGCTGGTAAGCTAACTTTAAGCTAGTTAGGAGCAGTGCAAGATGCTAGCGGCTGTGCAAAACAATGTTATCTGCAAACTACATATTTATGTATCAAACTTTTTCTTGTAGTTCTTCAGATGCAGCAGCATCAGCCTCTATTGCTCATTGAGTGAATATAAGAATTAGAAGAATTAATAAAGAGAATTGTGTAGAGCTAAAACGATTAGTCGTCATTATCGACAACGTCGACAATAAAAAATTGTTGACAATAATTTTCGTTGACGAATTTGTCGTTTGATCTCATTTAACGTAACATAAGATCACAATAAACTGTAATGATGACACGCGAGAGCAGCACTGCAGTTCATGCCTGAGTCTGACTGGGGAAGAATTACACAGATCACCGTCCAGATGCAGTCTAAACTTTCCAAACAGCTTCAGGTGAAAAGTATTGGGGAATTATACAAAAATATCCAATAAGTAAATACAGAAGCACTTTCGTTGTGGAATAAGTGGAGCCGGAGGTCTTTAAAGTAAACACCCTTGTGTTACATCATAAATGCCGATATATTTAATGCATTTTAGCTTCATTAAAGTTAAAATAATATGGAAGCAGGTCTTGTAGTTAACTACAAACTACGAAACTGGTATTTCTCTGTGCGAATGTCCCGATCTATGGGGGAGAGATTGAAACTGCACCTGGCTGAGAGACACACTTTCACGGGGATGCTCGTCCCTCGAGCCCGCACTTACTAAAGCTAGACTATAACGCGATGGCTCACAACTTATTGAATCATAATATATGTGTCACTGTGCATTTCTTATCGTGACGAAAATTGGTAATACTCAACTTTTTTGTGAGTTATAGATGGATTGAAGTGAACAGAAAGGTGAGAGAGGAAGTCTTCGCCACATTATACACTGCAGCAAAATATGTTTTTGATTTGTTTTGTTTTGGCTTGTTTTCCAATAAAAAATATCTAAAACTCATATAAAACAATGTACATTTACTTTAGGAACTATTCTGCAGAAGAAAAAAATTGTTATCTGAGAATAAATTAAAAAAATTATAAAAATACTTTTAAAAAAGATGCATTCACTTGAGAAGCAGCATATAAGATATTTAGACTTGCTTTAGACCTTGAATATAAGTATATTTTGTCTTTACTGCACTTTACTAACTTATATGTTGCTTCTCAAGTAAATGTATCTTGTTTTAAGGATTCTTAGACTATTTTAAATGGAAAACAAGACAAAAACACTTGATATAAATAGTTTTTTTGCAGTGAATTTCTTTACTGAATTAAACTTAATAAAAAAGTATTTTTTCCCTTTAATTCAGTGAATGTCATTTAGAGGTATTTTTAAAAGATGATTTTGTCCTCTTTATTGTTAGCAAGCACGTTTAATACAACCTTTTATGTCAGGACACAAGCTCAATAATTGCTTAAGAGCTAATGATTAATCATTGTAATAATCTCTGAATAATCATTCTAATAATCGTTAGATGAATCGATTATCAAAATAATCGTTAGTTGCAGCCCTAGTATGGTGTACACCTGCTCAATGAAAAATGCTCTGATATAATTAATGATACCAGATGATTCAGCACTACATTCATGAAACTGACTTGACTTGATCAGAAAGCTTTGTAAAAAGGGGAGATCTATGTAGGTCTATGCAAGAGATTTATGCGCTCACTGTGGAAGACACAGGTAAGCTGTGTAAATAAGCAAACATGATCACATTAGTTACAGTAGGCCTATAACAACTTTCTATGCCCGAGTGTTACTAGTGACCCATTATGTTTTTTATCAAAAGTGTTACGTTCCATATCGTCTTTTGTTTATGCACTCTTATTTTTAAGTTCTGGCACCTGTTACATTCCATATTGTCTTTTGTTTATGCACTCTTATTTTGAAATCATTCTTATGTCCTGTTTCCCAGTCTTGTCATGTCCTGTTTTCCCTCCATGTTCATGTGTCTGGTTTTCATTGGTTCATTGTTTGATTGCTTTATTATCAGTTCTAGTTTTGTCATTGATTTTAGTTAATTGCCTTTATTATCTTGTTTTGAGTTCTGTTTGTCCATTGGCTTTTGTTTCCCCTTGGTTTTGTATTTAAGCCCTCATGTTTACCTTGTCCTTTGTTGGTTATTGTTTGGAGTTTGATGATGTTCCATGTTCATCCTGTCTTCTACCGTGTTCCTGCCCGTGCCCTCCTTGGAAGATTCCCTGTGTTTATATCTTATGTTTGTACCTTTCTTTTCCCCTCGTGGATGTTTTATTTGTTCCTGTTTTCACCGTTTGCTTGACCCCTTGCACCAACTCAATAAAGCTGCACCTGGATCCTCACTCCTTGTCTGCCTCCCTTCATAACAAAAAGATTGGCCTATTAAATATACAAAATGCCTTGAAAAATACAATGAATTACAAGGCTGTAGAGAACAGTGCACTATTGCAGACTTATATACTGAGGTTTTAATTACATTATTTTAATAGTTAGTCGTGAACTAAAGTGGGCTGGTCTAAGGCATGAAACTCCAGGGCTGAAAATTAGTCTATTATTGGTATAGATATTTTGACAAATACTGTATAAATGTCTCTTATACCAAGATGGAATATATGTTGTAGTCTATTAGTTTTTTTTTTTTTTATATATTTGCCTTTCGTCTCCCCTACATTTTTAAGGTTTTCTTTCTTCTCTCTCTCTCTCTCTCTCTCTCTCTCTCTCTCTCTCTCTCTCTCTCTCTCTCTCTCTCTCAGGATAGAACAATGCGACTTACCCTTTGGACATCCACTAAGCATGCAATCCCCCTCTGTCTCTCATTATTTCTCACTCATTTAATGGCTAAAAACTCCTCACATACTGAACGTTATGTAAGAGATTTGCTCAACAGTGCTCTTGTTGTTGCACACTAAGGTGTTTTTATATATCTGACCAGATTTGGTCAAGTGCTCCATTCAGAGGCTACAAATGAAATGCTTCTGCTGATTCACAGGTTTGTTGCTCTTATTTTTAGCCCCTTCCTAATTTTTCTCAGAAGTATTTTGAGAGCATATTTAAATGAGGACATGCATGCCATTGTTCATAATACATGCAGCAACAATTAGGAAAAGAAACATTGAATATGTCGTTCTGCTGCAGTTAAACATTTATGTAAATCTGTGTAGATCCATGCAAATGACCAACATGGGATGCTATTTGTTCTTTGAGTGAGCCAGAGGGATTCATTCACTACAGTTAGCATTTATTAGACTATTATATGTGATGTGCTAATAGAGATGGCCCAGTCTTCAAGGCTGCTATTCATTAGCTGATATATGTCTGCCAATAAATGCTTCCCATCTTGCTCTTAATTTAATCTCTTGTCATTTGAAAACATTTCTGTGTGAGCACATGTTCTATACAGTCAGTAAGTGTCAGTCAGTGTTGTAAAAGTGGAGAGTATAGATTTGGGTGGGTTCCAATTTTTAACAGATGTTCCCAGAAAGAACTTTTATTGTTCAGAGGTAGCTGTTTCACAGATAAGGACATTTAGTGGTGTTGCCATTCATGTTTCTTTTAAGTATCAACTTTTTTCCCCCCTTAAATTCCTTAGGAGGAATACAAATTGAAACAAACAACACAATTGTTGACATGCAGTTATAGTACAGAGCTATAAAAATTAATGTGGAGAGCCAGTGTTCGAATTGAGTCAGATCTATTGCAGATCTCTCTGAATCATCTGCTCTGCACAGGGAGACGATGTCTGTATCAGGAGTCACTCTAAAAATACTCTCCACTCCACCAAAGCTTCCAGCTCTGTCCCTATGAAGAATATTAAATGTCAGAGATTGATGTCTGTGGAGATGAGAGCAGCTCAGAGAAGTGGTGGGACTGATTTACAAGGCTTGAGTCAATCCACAAGAGACCTGAGACTAGAGTCAGTGAGCTTTTATAGGTCTTGTTTGGCTCTTAAAGGCCATGAATGCCAAATTACTTCTCCAGCAGGTCAAAGCACTATGCAGTCTTCAGGAGGAACATAAAGCAGCTGAGACAGATACAACCAACTTTAATTTGAAAGCTTATTGTGGAGAATTATTTTTAGAATCTAAATGGTGGCTTTTAGATTTTAATCTCATTGTGTCATTATGAAATCATAATTAAACCTTTTTTAATTTCTTAATGCACACTCCTGGTCTTATTGAGCATGATTCATTGGTGCAAGTTTTTAAACAAAATCTTTTATCAAAATGTAATACTTCACTCTGTCTCTGAAATGACTTTCCTTTTGCCTGATGTCATGAATCCTTCTTACTTTTTTACCCCTCCACTCAAACCACCTGGCTCTATTAACACTGTAATGTTCACTTTTCACAATACAGTGTATCCCCAATGGATAAAGTCACCCTGTATTTTTTCTCATTAAATATGCTACTTCACTCAGAAATAGATGAGATTATGGAGATAAAAAGGGTTGTGAATAGCATTAAATTTCACTTTAAAGATTTGATTATGATTTCTACTTACATACTGTATGAAGAAATAAAAATAACTTGATCATGATTCAGACAATTTTGTTAATTTTGTTCCTCCCTTTTTCCCTCCTTTTGTTTTTCTTCTTTTTTTTGCCCTTGTTTGCCTTTCATTCACAGGTATTGAAAGGTTCTAAAAAGCTCTCAATGTCTGTCTGTTCCATGGGACGGATCCCAGGTGGTTATGTGACCAATCATGTATACACATGGGTGGACCCCCAGGGTCGCAGTTCGTCCCCACCCCCAGACCTGGTGGAGCAGCATGGCTCAGGAGGAAGACACCCGGACAGCCAGCAACATGGCCACACACACTTACAGCACGAGGCCGCTGAAAAGAGGGTGAGTGTATGTGACTTCTTGTGTGCCACAAGACAACAAAGCAAATGCTGAGCATTTATACAGCAATGGGCACTTTCCACAAATAGGGTGCACTTTGGTGTCCCATTACTGATTTTTGAGGCACTTTAGAGCAGTAGATGCACAAAACCTATGTTTCTGAGAACTATTAGATATGTTAGATAAGCTACTACTTTTAATGTCCCACTTGAGGGATCTTAACCTATTAAACCTATCAACCTATTAACTAGGGATGTCCTATAATATCCTCTTTGGAAAGGCATGAATAATGACTTGAAAAGGTCTGTAAGGTCTCTGAGCATTTTCTTTACCACATCCATGCTGTGTGATTTAAAATGTATTGCATGGATCTCAACTTTAAAAGATAATCGGACCGGGTGGCCCTAAAAGAAACTTGGCCCCGGGGCCCTTGATATTCATAATCTGCCCATGGTGATTAGGGTAATTATCTGGTTAAGACTTAATTTAAAGGTTAAAATGCTCCATAGATTATCCATCTATTCTGAATATTCCTGTTTATGTGAAACGAAGAATCTGAAACATGTTCTGCCATTTTTTTCCTTTCTCTTCTTCTTTAAACTGTGCCTTTGAGAATGTTAAGTGTTCTTGAGCTCTGGAAAGGCACTATATGAATTTATCATTATTTTTATTATTATTATTATTATTTACCTAAATAATGGTGTCCTATTGTAAATATTCTGTCATGAGATTTACAGGACTTTCACCTGTTTGCAGACTATATTAATTTATTTTTGAATTTGTATTCAGAGCAAAATATGTGCTTGGCATTTCCCATTTTGTTCATGAAGATATTAATATAAGAAATACCAGGAGAAACCACATATTTTACTGTTAATGTGACCTACAAATTCAGCTTCATCTGGTAAGAAAAAAGAAGAATTAAATAATAATTTAATAAAATAAAAATGTTATAATAATAATAATAATAATAGTAAGTTATTATTATTATTATTATTATTATTATTAGGCTATTACTTTGAAAAGGAATATACAAGGCATATTTTATTAGTAGAAACTATAAATGTAAGAGTGGCACTTAAAAATTTCTGGTTTAAGCCCCGTCCACACACAGTTCTCTCCAAATACAGAGACGGATAATTTTTTCATATGAACAAATACAGATAGAGATACAGATATTAGCTTCACTGCACACCACTACTATTAACCATATTAAAGTGTCATAATTATGACATAATCTATTGAATTGATATTCAATTAGTTGTACCAAAATTTTAATTACTGATTAATTGTAATCATCAAAAATGCAATGTTTACTGTAGCTATGTCACACATTTTTCGCGAAACCCTGTTACTGCATGATTTTTCCCCATCACAAAATAATTGTAATAGGAGATTCCTTAAAATTGTGACATCCAAAAAATAAGCATTTGGACTTTTTCTACATCAAGATGGGAAGACAATTAAATAAGAATTTATTTTCATTTTCACAGTTTTTTACACAAAATTTAGAGCACACATCAAGTGTTAACCCTTTTGCCAAACATTCAACATTCAACCCTCTTACCAAACATTCAGCATTTAACATTTAACATTCAACACTCTTACCAATGTAACTGTAATAAAAATTATCTAACAAATATTCTTTCTTTTCTTTTTTCTTTTCTTTGATACAATAAGTATAAGGGTCCATGTAATGCTTTACAATTCCTTTTTCAGAATATACCAATCCAAATGCAAAAATAGAAAAGAGGTCTGAAACTTTTATTAAAAAAATTGTATTACCCAAGAATGGGTAATTGTCCTTTTTTCTAATGTTCTTCAGTTTCCAATTTTTTAAATTATTGATTTATCATCAGTTTTTTGTGCAATCTGCTGTAAGGTGTCAAAACTCAAATAAGGGGAATAGTATAATCAATAATCAATAATTCATAATCAATAACTGATCATACGGGTTATGAGTTATCACTTACAGTTTTAAATTATCCCTAAAAGGGAATACGTTGCCAAGGTCCTTATATGGGCCACTAAACACAACGGGTTGCGCTGTTACACATATAGGCAGGCAAAACTAGAGCAATTATATATATCAACATTCAATCACAACGGATTATAATTAAAGATTAATATATCAATTGTCTAGAATCGTTCGATTCTCAAGATAACTCCTAAGGGGATTAATTTGTCATCTAATAGTCTGCTCGCCAGCGAACTGAGCGTAAAATCTTTATTAACCCTTAAGAAATTATTCGTATAACTTAGAAAGGCAGACTATTTCTCTTGGCCACGAAAAACAGCTTCCCTTTTCTAAACAAAAATACTATTTAAAGTATCAACAGTTTTAGAGCTCGTAGCTTAAAAATCGAACATCTCAGGGACCTCGAAATCATGAACAGATAGGCAGAGTCAATCAATGAATATAGTATTTAATACTGGAAAACTACGTATATATTGGTGACTACAGTTACACGGAATAAATGTATTTACAACACGATAAACAACAAAACAATGAAAGAGAATTAGAATAAGAGAGTGAGAGAAAGAGGGAGAGTTGTGTAAAATCACAGACAAGTTGGACCTTAAAACAGAGACAGCAAGGAACTCAAAATTACCCTAAAATGGGCAAAACCTTACAGCATAATAAATCTTGATAAGAAGTAAATACTTGCACAATGGTTCTCTCAGGGTTGCTGAGGAAAGAAAGCGTGTGTGTGTGTGTGTGTGTCCTTCGAAGCGCGTGCTCCTGGTCCCTTCAGGCGAACAGAGTTGCGGCAAGTTTTAAGAGTCTCTTGAAAGTGGAGTTACCAACGAGAATAATTCAGCCTAAGTTCCTTTCACTCGTGTGGAAATGAACAAAGGAGAATTACGAAAAGGAAAATAAAAACAAACAAAAGAAAACTGAAGAGAAAGTGACGACCCAGGCGAAAGAAAAAAACTAAGCAACGTAAACTGGAGTTCCTTTCTTTTAAGGAAACCTAATCCACACCTCTCTGAAGCGAACTGTCCAATCGTTGTTCAGAAAATCTTGACCGGGAAAGTTTCTTTGTCTTGTCAAGCCGATTCATTTGCATAAGTTATGGCCGTGGCCGAAATTCGTCATTTTTCCTCCGAAGATGATTAAACATAAGACACATTTTATCATAACCTAATACATATATCTGGCTCAGTCAGACAAAGAGGAGTACAAAGACATCAAACACGACATGTAACAATGATAGGAATTCAAGTTTACATCTCAATGCGTAATTACAAGTATTTATAATTCCCTTGATACTACGATAACATCATAGATATTCCAATAGGACATGGGCAAACAGACAAATGTAAAAACATATCAAATATATCTCAGTAAGGTCTTTAAATGAGGAAATTCCTGAAAAGTTCTTATGTGTGTGTGGGTAGGTATCTGTGTGTCTTGAAGAGGTCTCTTACTCTCCCTTCCTAGACTTGGGAGGGTAAGATTAGGATCTCTTTGAAGCTCGCAACGGCAGGGAAAGATCTGGTGTGTGTTGTCTGTTCACACTCAAGGTGTCATAGAAGTTGTCATCAAACCATCTATTGCAGACTGGCTGGAGCCGAAGGCCTAATTTACCTTTTGAGTTCAGAGGCCAAAAGCTCTTTGGGTTTTAGCAAGAACGTGCATTACATGATTCATTGATACGCTACACTGCACTGTGGGCTGTACCATTAGCATGGGGGTGTGGGTTAGGGAATGGACTGCATGTACATTGAAAAGTAGCTTAAAAGGCTTGCCCAGTGTTCAACAACTGAAGGCACACATGCTACCTTTGCCACATGGAGGGGTAGGCATGCGGGCAGTAGCAAGAGAGGGGACAAACCATATGTGACCCACTGAGCGCCAACTTGGCGCCAAGCACGTCTCTACAAAGGGTTCATCTTTGCATTGTTCGCTCCGTGCAGTGGATGATAGGGTTTGATCTCTCACTGGCTTGCAAAAGCTGCCACTGACAGATCACATGTGTCAGTCCTCATGCCATCTCCTGCCAAATATTTTTTTTTTCTCAAAGTTTATTTACAAAGCATAGGATACTAGCAATAGCTAAACAATGATAAACTCTTCTGACTTGCTTTTCAATTCCGTTTAAATTAAGAGTTATTACTCTTTTCTTATGCATTAAGGCATTTATATGGAGTTAACTTGCAATTTATCAGGTCCATTTATCCTTGTATGATATTCATTTCTAATTGCAAGGAAACTTTTTCTCATTGGTGGCTGGCTGAGTGCTTGCTGCTATTTCATTGAAAAGCTCAGAATTTTGTGTCATCATTCCAAAAAAAATTAGGCTACATAAATGTATGAATGTTTCCCTCCTCATTCACTCTCACTCCAAGAAACTGACTTGCCATTAGAGCGGTCGAATTAAGGAATTGGCAGAAAACTGCCACGTACCGTCAGTCAGTCCTGCCAGCCGCTATTACGCTAAAGAGCTCTGAATTTTGTGCTATCATTCCAAAATATTAGGCTACTTAAATGCATTGTATGGATTTATTCTAATATATTAACTCCTTTATAAGGAATTTACTTGCAAATAACTGTTGGAGTTCTTCACTTAGCCAGCCACCATGTGGAAGATTTCATCCAGTGAATATCATACAAGGAGAAATGATAAATAGAAAGTATACGCTCAGTATAAAGGCTTTAATTCATAAAAATAGTATTATTATTATTATTAATAATAATAGTCATTATTTTGCAACCTCTGCTAGCCTTTCCATGGAGTAATAAGCAGTCCGTTCCCTAACCCATAACCCCATGATAATGGCACAGCCCACAGCGCAAATTGCAAGACATAAATATGGAAAAATTGTGGAGCAAGGGAAGTCACCTGTAAGAGGAAAAAAAAACGAGAAATGCAAATCTGTGGCCACAACTTAGCAATTTTTAAGTTTGCAATTATTTTATAAACTGTGCTCACAGATTTGTAAACCATTCCCTCCTTTTAACAAATTGTGTCCACGGTTTTATAAACCGTGGATTCAATTTGCAAATCTGCACTTTAAAATTTGTTAACCGTACCCCCAATTTTGCAATTCGTTCCCACAGATTAATAGAGAAGGTGTTCAATGGTGACCTGCCATCAGCCACTGGCAAATGGAGAGACGACAGTGGCAGCTTACAAGACCTAGCATTCCATACTGGCAGGAAGCAGCCACCTAGTGGCAGGTCACATGACCATCCACTTCGTTATAAGGCTGGAACCATTGACAACTGTCAGATTTATGAGGATTTTTAATCTCTTAAATCTATTTACAAAGCTCAGAATTTTACTCACTTCCATCTACTGTCACTTCAAGGAATTTTAATACTTTATTATCTTGGATCTAATCTTGGATATAATAATGGATCTAACGTTGTTTTTTGGAACTTGCTTTTAAAGCAGTCGAATTACCACAATCAACCAGCCCACCACTATTGCGTTCAAGAGCTCTGAACTTTGCATTTCTCCTGCTCTCTAAAAGGAATTACATTAATTTATTCTTATGGATTTATTCATGTAAGTCTTTTTACAGAATTTAGTCTTAAGAGCTGTCATTTTTTGCAATATTCTTACCATTATCAACCCCAAGGAATAACAATAATGACTTCTTATGGATCTATTCTTATGCATTAAAGCCTTCCTTACAGCTTCACTCTCAAAGAATAATATAATTTTATTTGTATGAATCTTTTCTTATGCACCAAAGCCATCCTGTCTGTATGGTGACCATGATCCCAACTGACAGAAAATTTCCGCTCATACTAGTCAGATCAACCCACCACGATTTGTGCAATATTTCTTATTTTATCTCTCCATCAAAATTATACAATTTTTTTCGTATGGATCTATTCTTATGCATTAAAGGCATTTTCTGTATTTATTTGCAATGAAAGCTGTCTAATGCCTGTGATCTAGACTGGTAGAAAATTGGTCATACAGGTTAGTTCAACCAGCAGCTATTGCGTTTAATAACCCTTTACGAGAATTTTCCAACAATGATGGATCTTAACTCATAAGAGCATTTTCAATGGTTCTCTAGAATTTCTAATAAATCAAGTGGCCACTTTGTACCAACGTGTTCATTCATACCAATCCGTGTGTTTAATGTAGTTAGGTTTAAATTATTATAAAACATAAAGTTAAGTTCAAAGTAAGTTCAGTTAGGAAACTCTGTGGCGCAGGATGATAGGACACCCCAGCACACCTTGCTACATTAACCAATCAGTAATTAACCGTCTCACAGTAATATCATACTGACTATTATGGAAGCTTCCTACCACAAATTGTTTCAGTCTATCATTTAATCCAAATCAGCAGGCATGCAGTAATTGGAGGCAAGGCTGTATTTTGCATGCTTTGGCATTTAAAACAACCAGTTATGTCATAAGATCCTGTTGATATGATGACTTTATTTGCACGGTCAGATTCTCCTGTCCGTCCTTTTAGTTAGGCGTACATTTGATTTGCATAAATCAGTATGTATAATCTAGTGTCACTCACATATGCTTTGAAAGACGTACTGTTTGTGTAAGGCAGCAACAAATTCATACCAATATCCAACAGGGTCTTAGGCTGTATCGCATGATCCCGCCTACTGTTCAGTATAACATATTAAATAGAAGAATTTTCCCTCCTTTAATTCCTAATCAGTGGTGTCCAATCATAATTAATTATGACTGTCATCTACTCAGCCTGCTGAGCACAACATGCTGTTCAGGTGCTGCAACCGCAGCATCTTTAGGCAGAGCAACCTCTCACAACACATCAAAGCAATGCAAATGTGCTGTCTGGGTGCCACAACTGTGGCATCTTATGTCCGAGCAACTAAACCTAAGGACTCTGCAAGCAGCGCAAATGTGCTGTCCAGGCACCACAACTGCAGCATCTACCAAAAAAAAACAAAAACACCAGCACTCTTCAAAGCCAAAGCAAGATGTCTTGGCACCCAGAGTTATCTTGTCGGCTATCTAATAGAATAGAATTTTGGTTTTCAGCATCATGCAATTTAGACCAGTTTATTCTGAATACAATTCAGTTGATTGTATTGCTTGGGTATGCTGTTAGTTGTGTCATGCTAGTCTTCGCCTAAACTGGATAGGGTGTGCTGTCAGCTTGTGCCATGCTAGTCTTGTCTAACTTCAAAATAAGAGTCCTAGGGAAAACACGAGGGAGACAGACTGTGACATTACTGGGAAGGATGTTCCCGGAGAATCCAGAGGCTCGGAGTGACGAAGCGTAGCTGGAGGATTGGAGAGCAGAGGCAGAACAAGGTGACCATCTGACCAAGGTGGAGCTTGACAGAAGAGGGACCCTGAAGAAGTTGATTGGACCAATGTGGAGCCGAAGGTACACAGAGCAGAGGTGAGACTGAAGGAACGTGGGACCAAGGTCGGAGTCCAGGGCTCGGAGGTTCTAGGTGGAGTTGGAGGGTTTGAGGTTCCCCTTGACCATGGTTTCGCAGGGGGCAAAAGGTCAAGCCGGTGATGTGGAGCCGATGTCCTAAGTGGAACCAACAGAGGAAGGGCCAGGGCACTGGACGGAACCAGGGTGTCCATTATGCTGGCTGGAACCAGCGGAGGATGAAGGGTAGTCAGGGTGGGAATCAAGTCCAGGTCTATCAGCTCTGCAAGATTCTGGGCTGGTCGAGGCTACAGGCACTGGGCCGGTCGAGGCTACAGGCACTGGCTTGTTAACCGTGGCAGACTTTGAGGGAGAAGCTGTGGCAGGCTTCGGAGCATCCACTGTGGGGGGAGATTCATTGTCCTCATCCACTACACACACAGTGAAAGGTGAGCCGCTAATCTGTAGAGCCACCTCCACAAACTCGAGTAGCATCCAGTGAGGATCCGCTGGTGGCATTTGCTCCTTTTGTGCACTGTTTAGACCAGTTCTGAAGAAAACCACGAGAATGGTCATTAAAGTGCGCTAAATTCGCCAGTTGTAAAAACTCACTTACGTGACTGTGGTCCCCTTGCTCGAGGAGGAGGAGCCTGATGCCAGCGGGTATCTCAATCTTGTTCAGGTCAGTGCTTCTGTAACTTTGGGTAACAGGGAGAGGAAGATAGAAGATGCAGGAGTAAATACTTTAAATCCTTTAATAACAGGCTAACAATATACAACAAAACTCTTTAAGGACTGACAATCAATGAACAAAACTGGAGGGTATATATAGACAAAGGAACTAATGAGGGGATGGAAGACAAGTGAGAATGATGAGGAACAGCTGGAAGGGATGAGGGCAATGCATTATGGGAGATGACTGGGAGAAAACTTCAAAATAAGAGTCCTAAGGCACACATGAGGGAGACAGACTGGGACAAAACCACAAATTTTAAGGAAATATTCAAGGTTGTGAACAGTTGCACAAACAAAAAATGTATAGTATTTTTACATTTAAACCCCCAAAATTGTATTGAATTGGAGAGTGTTTGGTAGTGACAATTCTTAAAGTTAAACACTGATCAGACTTTGAAGTTTTACTTCATCATGGGATCTAATTACTCACCATATGGCCAATTTGGATAAGTCTCTTTTCCTAGTTTTATGTTTCTTTGACATTTATTAGTTAACAAAGAGCCCAGAAAGTCAGACAGCTAAGACTTACTATTGATGTTATTGTTGAGCTTTTCTTTTTTTAAACTGAAAACTGAAAGTTATTATTTTAAACTATTCCATCTGTTTGGAAAACATGCTGTACAACCAAGCACCATAAAACATTTGTGTTTGTAATATTTTCAACATAAAAAAAAAATGTTTTTTAAAATTGTCCAACAAATTGAGGGAATATGTTATAATATAACCTTGCAAACAAAATCTTATGGTCACTATCAAAACATTGCGGTCACTAGCAAAACACCTAGTGTTTTGTCAAAAATAAAGTGAAATTTAGTTATGAACTAGCATTTTATGATAATTAATGATTTCATAATTAATTTACTCTCAAATCAGTATGATCAAATCTTTGTATTTGACAGAGAAAATTTGCATTTTTATTATGAACATAATATACTTCATGTATAATGACAAAGTTATGGGGGTGGGAAACATGAAAATTGTAAAATAATTTCATCTCTGAGTTTGAACCAGTTTGGAAAATTGGTCCATGTAGAAAATTTCATAGGTACCAAATATGAAGAAAAGAATAGAACTCCTTTGGGTTCTATATAGAATAGTTTCTTCTAAGAGTGTATATTATACAATAAACTATCCCCTTACCAAGAATGATATTTATAAGTTATAAAACAAGACAATGTTGGTATTACAATTGTGATAGTGGTTCTTGTAGCTATTACAAGTACTATTCCAGCAATCTTGAGGTTGCAAAGGCCATCTCTGACTGGAATCTATGTAACCCCTCTGAAAATCAGGATGGTTATCTTCAAACAAGAGAAAAAATTAAAAATACCATCACAATAGATATTATAAAGATTAAATATGTTTGAGATCATAAATGTTCACTTTGAAAACCATAATGCATATGTTCCATTGAATTTATCTAATATTTGATCATATTTTTTCCTTATTCAAATGTACTGTATTTCAATTAAAGATTATTTAGTCAATTATTATTTGTACTTGTTCATCTTCAAAAACACAGATCCTTAGGTTCCATTGGTTCTTCAGTTTTGGTGCAAAATTGTGATACTTATGTAGAAGCATTCTGTGTGATGTAACAGCACCAGATGTGAGGTTACGGTGCAAAAAAAAAACAATTATTAAATTAAAGCAGTAATTTTATCCCAACATATAAATTATAACTTTTACTTATATTGACATTTATAAAAAACTATTATTTTGATTAATTCTTAAATGTCTCATACATTAAATAAACATGTTTAGTTGATATTTAATTTAAAAGTTTTAAATAATAAGGCTTACTGTAATTTCTATATCCTTCATCATTGTGTCAACCAAATTAAATTATTTCAAAGATATGAGTGCACTGTAAAATAGACATTTGCATCACTTAGTAGTTCATCATGTTCATATACTGTATGTGATCATATATTTGTGTCATGGCTATGTTTCATACATTTCCTAAAATATTCTTCTATTCGATATCATACAAAGTCGAAGTGTGTCACTTGAAATTGTTGTAGGGGCTGTTCCAGCACAATCTGTTGCATAGGTCATAACGAACTAATTGCATTTGTTTGATGTGTGGATGCAGGGTTCCTGTTTCTTTTTTTTTCTTTTTTTTTGTAAACAGTCCAGGGCCATGCAGGTGTTTCGGTTTCTTTTTTACTTGTTTCACTTAAAAAGTTCTGTGAAGTAGTAGATGTGAGTTTTAATCATATATTTTCTTTTATTACAGTATATTGTAATCTTCAAATGTTTTTATCTTACTTTAATTGCCATATCTTTTTACAAAAGGCTTGTAACATGGTTAACATTTAAGTGTACAAGCTGACTTGTATGAAGCCGTTCATACAACATTTCTATGTTTTTGTAAATAAAAATAGAAATAAAATAGATCTTGTTTCCAACTGAAAAGATCACATTTACAGAAAACAATATACTGAGATGAGAAATAAAACTTACTGTGCAAACAAATAACCCATAGTTCACACCATCGCATTTATCCACTGCTGTGGATTGTGAACAGTCCAGCCTTCCAGTGACCCATATCCATTAAAAGCCTCTCTGAAAATATTTTTTGTTAACATGCAGCAATGAATGAAAGATGAGCATTTTTCATATGTTCGAAATATTATTCTCATAAAAAAAAAAAAATATTATTGAGGAAATATTATATACCGGTCAAAATGAAAAATTAATTACTTCAGAATGCCCATGTCTTCCTTTTCAATAGAAGTGTAGATCCTAATTGAATCATAAAAAATGTACCTCTTTTGCTCAGACTTCAAAAACCTTCAAAATAACAAAAAGAAATGACAAATTCATTACATAAGTCACACCAAAATTGCTTAGTTCATATAAGACATCAAATAAGACAATGTGAGTTTTATCATTTACAGTTTAAACCATACACAGAGTATGAAATGGTTTCCCATTTCTGATTCTTGTCCTCAACAATTATTGGCATGCAGAAAACTTTTTTGAGCATTCTACAAAAGCAGGTTAATTTGAGAGTACGAAACTGAACATTAATTTGTAACAAACAGGCTACAACCAAAAAAAAAAAAAAAAAAACACTTTAATATTTAACTTTAATATTATTGTTTTTGTAGCAAGTGTCAAAAATATTATGTTAAAGAGCAGCAATTACATAAATATTTTACTTAAAAGAAGAAGATGCAGGTGCATGGGCTGAAGTGAATAATTTATTTGAACTGGTTCGCTTACAGTATCTGTATAATCAGAACAAACCGATTTACTAAAATGAATCAGACAATCTAAAGTATTGACAACTGTCAGATTTATGACCCCTATCATTCTTATTAAATCATTGTCTCTGCCATCCCCACACCAAATTATGGAGAATCACTTTAAGGATGCAGCTAAGACAAATATTAAATGTAATACTAATCCACAATAAAACAATACGCAATAAGATTTTTTAACTGCATAGCTGGGAGCAAATCTGGGTTTACAAATCTGAGAGTACAGATTAGTAAATTGAGGGCATGGTTTATAAAACTGTGGGCTTGATTTGTTATAACGAGGGAACGGTTTTAAAATCTGTATATAAACTAAGGGTATGAATTGCAAAACTGAGGGCATGGATTTGCGGTCAAAGACAATTATTTCAAAAACCATTTCTAAAATCACAATTTAGAAAAAGTTAAATTGGAGAAAATGAGAGAGAAGATCAACTATCCGTTCTATTAACTATAAAAAAAATATTTTTCAAAGTTTTGCATTTGGATTGGTATGGTCGAAAAAAGTTATTGTAAAGCGTTGCATGGCCCTGAAAGCTTATATGTAACTTCAAACCAACATTTGGTCTCAAACTGTTTAGCTTCTATACAGAGAGACAAAGACTAAATTTACAATTAATTTAGGCTAACTTTACAACCTTGTTAATAGCAATGCTTTTTTTATGTATTTTATCAATTTTGTTTAATAATTTTTATTGTAAGATTATTGCAAGAAAATTACTAAATCTCACAAATTATTTTAGGGGTTTAAACTGTATTTAGACATGTTCCTAATTTTGGTAACAGGTCTGCAAAAATTGGGAACCACATTTAAGATAAATGTAAAATTAAACAGCTCATATAATATTTAGTTTGAACTCAAGCTAAGCATTTCCTAACACTGACCATTTTGAAAAATGTTGCAAATTTGACACTTTTCAAGAGTTTCAATGCCTTATTGTTCTCTTTTTGTGGAAAGTAACAATGGGAGCTTTTGTTATAACCACAGTTGTAATTCAGCCATTAAAATTCAGTTTGATAGTACCTCTAGTAAGCTGTGTTAAACATCTGTGGTACTTCCCACTACATATGAAGCAGGGATTACACTATGTTGCTCAATTTAATAGTAGAGATGACAGCTGTAACAAGCAAACAAATTATTTAGAATGCCTCAGTGGTTTCTCCCTACTAACTACGAACCAGGTCTGCTGTTTTTTTCTATATAGGTGCATTAACACACACACACACACACACACTCTAGCCCTCCATCCATTTCTGTCCTCTGATACATCCATCCAAAAATATTCCTCTTCAGCTAAAAACACCCAAAGGAGAGCACACAATTGCTTTAAACACATAAACACCAGACAATTCAACAACAACAACAAAAAATAAACAACTTTTTTTTCTTGAGATTTGATTATGGATGACTTAAGGTAGTCCTAATTATAAACACACTGACAGTGATCTATGTGTTTTGGGTGGAGGCAGTGGAGCATGTTTAGAGCAGAGACTCTTCAGTGGGATCTGTGCTGTTTTGGCTCTTGGCTCTGTGGGGAGCTAGAAAGAGTATTTCAGGCATGCTCTTGAAATGCTCTTTATGTAAATGTGATTGATATGAACCAACTGAACTATCATCTGAGTTGATTTTAACTTGCCAGACCCAAAGTAACAATTGATCACACTACGTGTAAAGCATCAGGTATGAATATGGATGTTTGTTTACTTGTATATAATTTAAAACTCTTTGGAGAACTGACCTTTAATGTCATCAGAATTCCAACTAAAACCTGTCAGTAAGCATTACACTACATAGCATGTAGCATATCGATTTAAGCAATCAGACACATCTATAGGGGCAGGTGCATGGCTCTGTAAAAAGGTCAGAAATGTCTACTGCATTTTAAACCTGTCAAACCCTACAGATATATACACAATCTACCTAAATAATTATTCGGAATAATGGTGAGTAATATTACGTCTGAATTCTTGGATTGTTTTTGTGTTAAATGATGCAAGAAAAATAAGAACTAATAAATATAATAATTTCAAAGATTAAAACTCTCATGCTGCTCTGAGTCATAATGTCATGATAAAGTCACAATAAAAGGTATCTTCATTTGATATGTTGGCAATTATTTGTAGTTTGATTGGAAGGTGCAGTGGTTGACTGTGCTGAATCCTATTGATATTTCACTCAGGAATGGGATTGGTAGGATCATGATGGATAAGTGAGACAATTTAAAGTTTTTTAAAGATTGCTCCAGATATTTTCAAAGTAATGGGCACCCATAACTGAGGTGCAGAATGTGGTGTGCAACCGCAAATATAACTCAGAGTATACAGTATATGTCCTGTCTGCTAACCCCTTAGATTGCTGTAAGAGTTGTGTGATTGTGAGGACTTGTTAGTTAGCATATGCATAAGCAAGTGAAATGAGCAGGGTAAAATGTAAATGTATGTGTGCTCCCCAGGTGAATATCTCACTGAATGATGGGCGATCTCTAGGTCTTATGATCCGTGGGGGTGCTGAGTATGCTCTGGGCATCTACATCACTGGAGTGGACCAAGGCTCAGCTGCAGAGTATGGTGGACTTAAGGTAAAAGTAAAACAAAATGCATGTCAGAGATGTGGACAAGAGACTTCTGACTTGGACTTGAGTCACAATTTTGAGGACTTGACTTGGTAAATATTACAACCCCAATTGCAAAAATGTTGGGACAGTATGAAAAATGCTAATAAAAGCAAAAAGGGGTGATTTCTAAATTGTATTCACCCTTTGCTATATTGAAAGAACTAAACATTATTTGATGTTTTACCTTGTGAATATATTTTTTTTCAATGCACAGTAATTTCAAATCAGATGATAGCAACACCATCCAAAAAAGTTGAGACAGGGGCATTTTAAGACATATTACAATTTGGTAAGTTAAAAAAAACAAGGCAATGTGAAACAGGAGATGTTAAACAGGAGAGGCAATCATGTTATAGTATATAAGGTGCCTCCAAAAACAGCCTAGGAAATCAAGAGCAAGGATCATTTGAGACATGTCAATTTGCCAACAGTTGCTTCAGCAAACAATCCAGGACTTTGAGAACAATGTTCCCCAAAGACAAATTGGAAGGATTTTGGGCATTTCACCCTCTACAGTGCAAAGTGTAGTTAAAAAATTCAGAATCTGGTCAAATCTTGGTGTGTAAAGGGCAAGACGAAAACCACTTCTGAATGCGTGGGATCCCTGATCCCTCAGACATAACTGTCTTAAAAAATTAATCTGTAATGGATATCATGAACATGGGTTTGGGATTACTTTAGTATGCCTTTGTTAGTCAAAACGTCTAGGTTACGTACACTCACCTAAAGGATTATTAGGAACACCTGTTCAATTTCTCATTAATGCAATTATCTAATCAACCAATCACATGGCAGTTGCTTCAATGCATTTAGGGGTGTGGTCCTGGTCAAGAAAATCTCCTGAACTCCAAACTGAATGTCAGAATGGGAAAGAAAGGTGATTTAAGCAATTTTGAGCGTGGCATGGTTGTTGGTGCCAGACGGGCCGGTCTGAGTATTTCACAATCTGCTCAGTTACTGGGATTTTCACGCACAACCATTTCTAGGGTTTACAAAGAATGGTGTGAAAAGGGAAAAACATCCAGTATGTGGCAGTCCTGTGGGCGAAAATGCCTTGTTGATGCTAGAGGTCAGAGGAGAATGGGCCGACTGATTCAAGCTGATAGAAGAGCAACTTTGACTGAAATAACCACTCATTACAACCGAGGTATGCAGCAAAGCATTTGTGAAGCCACAACACGCACAACCTTGAGGCGGATGGGCTACAACAGCAGAAGACCCCACCGGGTACCACTCATCTCCACTACAAATAGGAAAAAGAGGCTACAATTTGCAAGAGCTCACCAAAATTGGACAGTTGAAGACTGGAAAAATGTTGCCTGGTCTGATGAGTCTCGATTTCTGTTGAGACATTCAGATGGTAGATTTCAGAATTTGGCATAAACAGATTGAGAACATGGATCCATCATGCCTTGTTACCACTGTGCAGGCTGGTGGTGGTGGTGTAATGGTGTGGGGGATGTTTTCTTGACACACTTTAGGCCCCTTAGTGCCAATTGGGCATCGTTTAAATGCTACGGCCTACCTGAGCATTGTTTCTGACCATGTCCATCCCTTTATGGCCACCATGTACCCATCCTCTGATGGCTACTTCCAGCAGGATAATGCACCATGTCACAAAGCTTGAATCATTTCAAATTGGTTTCTTGAACATGACAATGAGTTCACTGTACTAAAATGGCCCCCACAGTCACCAGATCTCAACCCAATAGAGCATCTTTGGGATGTGGTGGAACGGGAGCTTCGTGCCCTGGATGTGCATCCCACAAATCTCCATCAACTGCAAGATACTATCCTATCAATATGGGCCAACATTTCTAAAGAATGCTTTCAGCACCTTGTTGAATCAATGCCACGTAGAATTAAGGCAGTTCTGAAGGCGAAAGGGGGTCAAACACAGTATTAGTATGGTGTTCCTAATAATCCTTTAGGTGAGTGTATGTAGCCTCCATTCCCTGATGGAGGGAACGAGACGTTGTGTTGAAGAAGTGACACTAGGGGTCTCTCCTGAGTGCCAAATATGCCTCTGATCTATGAAAAAAGGCCA
Source organism: Moxostoma hubbsi (assembly GCA_032164185.1). Taxonomy (NCBI): domain Eukaryota; kingdom Metazoa; phylum Chordata; class Actinopteri; order Cypriniformes; family Catostomidae; genus Moxostoma; species Moxostoma hubbsi. The sequence goes on from JAVLUX010000215.1 coordinate 3,428,000, forward strand.
ATGAGAAGTTGGCAGACAGTATTTGCATACCCCGCCCCGGACATACGGGTATAAAGGCGGGGAAGTATGTCGAGTTCATTAAGGATTTTTATGAGGAGCCGGAAATAGTCCGGCAACAACTGTGGAGCACCTATTCCAGCACAGGGTAGATTAAGTACCCGCAGTGGATTGGATCGGCGAGTTCCTCTGCTGAACTGTGGACCCAAAGGGCTAGGGAGGAATCATCCAGGGATCCGAATGAGTGGAATCTCCTGGGAGAGAAAGCGCACAGTTTTACCTCGGCCAAGGGAAAGGGCGCCAGGTGCAAGCGATCCACCCAGCCAGTCTGTCAGCGTGTTGCCAAGTTCTACCGGCTCGGACCTGAGAAAACACTGGACGATACTGACTCAACCCGGAGATTGTAGAATCTCGCAAAGGTATTAGTTGTTGCCCAACCTGCTGCTCTACATATGTCTGCCAGGGAGGTGCCCCTGGCCAGTGCCAACGAGGACACAACACTCCTTGTTGAGTGTGCTCGGACCCATAAGGGGGCCTGGGTGTGATGGGCCAATGAAAGGCGTCCACGACCCAGTGGGAAAGCCTGTGTTTGGAGAGAGCGTTCCCTTTCTGTTGTCCGCCAAAGCAGACAAAGAGCTGCTCAGAACATCTAAAGCCAAATCTATAACAAGTAGGTATGCAAAGCATGTACCGGACACAGCAACAAAGGGGCTGGGTCTGCCCCCTCCTGGGGCAGCGCTTGCAGGTTCACTACCTGGTCTCTAAAAGGCGTGGTAGGAATCTTGGGCACATAGCCCGGTCACGGTCTTAGGATCACATATGTGTCTGCTGGACCGAACTCCAGGCAGGTATCGCTGACAGAGAACGCTTGCAGGTCCCTGACCCTCTTGATGGAGGCGAGCGCAATCAGCGGGGCCGTATTTAGAGAGAGGGCCCTGAGTCCAACTGATTCTAGCGGCTCGAAGGGAGGTCTCTGGAGGACCGCGAGGACCACTGAGAGATCCCAGGAGGAGAACAGGCTTGGCCGGGAGGGATTCAACCTCCGGGCGCCTCTTAGGAACCTGATGATTAAGTCGTGCTTACCCAAAGACTTGCCTTCTACTGTGTCGTGGTGGGCTGTGATAGCAGCGACATACACCTTCAGGGCGTAAAGTTGCCTGGTAGAGGGGGCTCTGGATTGGTTGATCGTGTCTACGACGGCAGGTGGTAGACCAGCTAGATCTTCCGTGTCCTGTCCAGGGGCCAGACATGGAGGTTCCAGAGGTCTGGCTGCGGATGCAAGAGCATGCCCCATCCCTGAGAAAGAAGGTCTTTCCTCAGGGGAATTTGACAGGGAGGGGCTGTCGCGAGGAGTACGAGGTCTGATAACCAGGCCCGTGTGGGCCAATAGGGAGCCACTAGGTTGACTTGTTCCTCATCGTCCCTGACCTTGCACAGCACCTGTTCAAGAAGGCTCACTGGGGGAAATGCGTACTTGCGCAGCCCCGCAGGCCAGCTGTGTGCCAGTGCGTCTGCCCTGAGGGGAGCCTCTGTTAGAGCGGGAAGTGGGATGTCTCTCGGGAGGCAAGCAGGTCTACCTGGGCCTTGCTGAACCGTTCCCAGATCAGCTGGATCGACTGGGGATGAAGCCTCCACTCTCCACTGGGCAAGCGTTGTCGTGACAGCGCGTCCGCTATCACATTGAGGTTGCCGGGGGAGTGAGTGGCACTCGATTTGAGACGCTGCTGGCTCCAAAGGAGGACACGATGGGCAAGTTGTGACAATTGGTAGGAGCGCATGCTGCCATGGCTATTTATGTACGCTACCGTGGTAGGTTTCGTGGGGAGAAACTTCCACAGGGCAGAGAAAACAGTCAGCAACTCTAGGCCATTGATGTTCCAGTGCAGAGGGGCCCCTTTCCAATGGCCCGCGGCTGCGTGCCCATTGCACACGGCGCCTGAACCCAATTTGGAGGCGTCGGTCATGGACAGGACGTGTCGGGACACCTGCTGCAAGGGGACCCTTGTCCTCAGAAAGCAGAGGTCTGTCCAGGGTTTTGACGTTTAGCGGCAGGCGGGGGTGATGGTCACACAGTGCGTGCCGTGACGTGCTTGTCTCGTGACTCGAGTCTGGGGCCAGTGTTGAAGCGGTCTCATATGCATCAACCCCGTGGAGGATGCCCGGCCTGAAGGCGGTGAGGCATTTTAGCACTGACTGTGCACGCTCGTTGGTGAGGCGTGCTGACATTGATACTGAGTCTGACTCCATGCCGAGAAAAGAGATGCTCTGAACCGGGGCGAGCTAGCTCTTTTCTCGGTAGACCTGAAGCCCTAAACAGCTGAGGTGCCTGAGCACCTAGTCTCTGTGAATGCATAGTAAATCTCGGGAGTGGGCCAGAATGAGCCAGTCGTCGAGGTAATTGAGTATGCGAATGCCGGCTTCTCGGAGAGGGGCAAGGGCAGCCTCTGCAACTTTCGTGAAGACGCGAGGGGACTGAGACAAGACTCGAAGCACATACCTTGCTCCGCACACCCGGCAGGGGGGCAGTGTTAGTGACTGAGGAGGAGGTCCGGTGTAGGTGTCCTCTAGACTCGTCAGACCCCGGCCGGGGAACAGTCGTGGGGCTGAAGGCGGGGGGTCCACGTCCAGCATGCCCGGACTGTAGGGATCTGGCGGCAGAGTGCCGTGAGAACGGCATTTGCGGGCCAGGTGTCCCAGAGACAAAGGAAATAGCTCTGTTATTGAGAATGTGGGTACTGCAGCCCCGTCTAGGGGGGGCGGCAAACAAAATAAATTCAACAGGGTGTTTCTTAGCCGCAGGAGGACGCCCTCGGCGAGCAGACAGGGCATGGCCCATTGCGCAGGCTTGCGGCGGGACAGAATGTGTGAAATGGCCTCTGTCTGCTTCTTCACTGCGGAGAACTGCTGGGCAAAGTCCTCGACGGTGTCGCAGAAGAGGCCGAACTGGGAGATAGGGGCGTTGAGAAAACGAGCTTTGTTGGTCTCAAGCATCTCGACCAAGTTCAGCCACAGATGACGTTCCTGGACCACGAGCGTGGCCATCACCTGCCCGAGTGACTGCGCTGTGACCTTCGTGTCTCTGAGGGACAGAATCCATAACAGGCCGAGTCCAAATTGAGTCTGAATGAATCTCTTCAAGAATCTGGATTAAAATGAATCAATAAAATATTCAATATTTTGATCTTATTTTAACCTACACAACTAAGAAAAACTATTTCAAAAATATATGCAAAAAACAAATGATTAGTATCCTGCTGAACAAATTTCAAAGTGGTTTCAGAAGGAAAGCAGATGCTTTAGGTGTATGAAGACAAACTTCATATTGCGTTCTGTTGACATTTCAATTATTTGTTGCTTTTCCCCTTCACTCAAACATACACCAAAGAAAGTGAAAGCTGTATTAGTCATTACAACCAGAGTTATTATTATTTATAATTTTTATTGAGTTTTTATTTCTTCTTCATTTTCAATTTGGCCATTCAATTTAGTTTAGTTTTATCGAAAAATATGATTAAATACATTAAAATAAATTAAATAAATGTAATGTGTTTAATATATTTAATAAATTATAATATTAAAACATTTAATAATGCCCATAAAATTAAATACAACAACAAAAAATAAAAACAGAAGAGATCTGATACCATTAACAAATATGTATATATACTACAGTTCTACACTTCACACTTTTCAGTCCTCTAGCTTTGTCCAGGTGTAGCCTCTGGAGTCCGAAACGCTCAAGTCGGAGTAAAAATAATTAAAACTGGACTCTTGAGTCCGAACTCAAGTACCCCCAACTCTATCAGACTGTACATGCTGATTTTTCACATGCCCAGTAAGGAGATTTAAGAGTTTTCATACATTTTAATGTGGATGAGAATCTTTTGGAAACATTTGAAAATGACAGTGTAGCTGGGGAGCATTTTGAAAATGAAAACGTCTTTTTCAAATATATCCGGCTTAATGTGGACGTAGCATAAGATGAACCTGCTGCTTTTATCTGATATTATTGGAAGCAGTTTGTTTGTTTCCACTATTGGCCAAGGATGATGCTGGGGCTTGGCATGACTGCTTGTAGAATGTCTAATGAAATTTCTTGTGTGAGTATATTGTGTGAGGTGGCCCCTGGCATACGGGAAGATGTAGAAACAAAGCGGCACTAAATCCAAGGCTGAACGCATAAAAGATTGAGTGAGCTTTTAACATTTTGGCAGTGGACAGAAATATGAAATATGTTTCCTCTTTCTCCACTTGATTGGAAAAGGTCTTTTGGACTGGCCATAGAATATCACAGGCATGGTTCTTCATCATAGCTTTGGCCTTTTACCTGTTGAAATGAAGATTATCTGTTTTGCTCCTAATAATTTTTCCATTGTGTTGTATTCTGTGTAAACCAGACCTCTCTATCTATCTCCCTCTACATAACCTCATTTGCTTTAGTTATTCAGTGACTATGCTTCAGCAGCTCCACCAGAGGCAGATACATATTTCATGCCACCTTTTTGGTAATGCAGCTCTGTGCCTCTGCATGTCCACAAACATTCATTTGTATTATCTTTGCTTTGTCCAATGGTAAAAATACTAACAAAAGGGTTGATTTGTAATTATCTCATGTCAGGACTGGCGTTTACCTTTTGCTGATGATACAATCAGGCATTTCTTGTAAATAATTTGGCAAAACATGGTATACTGAGACAACAAGAACATTGCGAGTGTCTTTTAGAATGTATTCTGGATCAGTAGAATTGTGGTGGCAGATGGTTCAACAGATGAGTGTAAGAGACCATCTAGGTAAAACTAAATCAGCCTGTAGACACACAACTTGTAAAAATTGCATTTTAACATCTTTAACCTGGCAATTTGTCTTAATTCACACAGGAAACATTGTTTACATCTACAGACAGGGATGGACTGGGAATAAAAAACAGCCGGAGTCCTATGCTGGCCTATTGCCTGCTGTATTATCTATTCTATTACATATATATTAATATATAAATTTTCACTTTTATTTTGATACGTTTGAATTTGCCATTTTATGTTACAAAGGCAGCTCAATTTAATTGAAAAATAACACAAAAAAGGTTTTCGACAGCCAGGCTGACCAGGACCGTTTGACTCGGCTATGCGTTTCAGTTTGCCAGGCATCCGCACGGGTTCAGCGGTGTCCGTTTTACTAGTGAAGGGTGAGAAATCCACTGCCCTGCGGGCGGAGATTGTGACCCTTCTGCGGAAGGACGTGATAGAGCCTGTCCCTCCAGCCCCTTGGGGCTATGAGCACACTCTACCAGGAGTGTGGTGGCCTGCTGGGCTCTGACCAATGGCACCTCTTTAGCAGACATCTGCAGAGCAGCGGGCTGGGCAACACCCAATACTTTTGCGAGGTTCTACAATCTCTGGGTTGAGCTGGTTTCGTCCCTTGTGTTGTCAGGTACAAACAGGTAAGTTTGCGGGACAACTAGCCGGGTGTACTGCTTGCGTACAGTGCCTTTCCCCTCCTGCACTTTTTACCCCCAAGCTGTGTTCACGAGTTCGTGGACCCTGGATGTCCTTCCTCCTAAGCCCTGTGGCAGGCGAGTTCAAGGAGAAACTGGATGCCAGCCCAGTACATGTGCTATTAGGCTCTGCACTGGGGTAGGTGTTCCACATTCACTGGTTGCCTGTTTGTAACCTGTGTGATGTATCTTCCACGAGATGGTTTCCCCATTGGTAAACCCGCATCTTCCTTGGACAGATTTTCCCTCTGCCACCGGTCACCGTGTTTGTAGAGCTCCATCCCCTTTATGTAGGACCTACCACGGGGACGTCTCCACATGAGACACTGCCGAAAAGATTTATGCAAAATGGCATGCAAATTTCACTCACCAATTTCCATTAGCCTTATCTCAAAGATCAGAGGTGATTGGGGCTCCCAAGGGTGACCCCTAGTGTCATCTACATCAACACAATGTCTCGTTCCCTTCATCAGGGAATGGAGTTTATTAACCAGGATGTTTTTGACTATTATAAAGCTTATGCAAAGCCAAAGTCAAAAATCACTATTCTGCTTGTATTTTGACTAACTTAAGAAAAAAATGTGTGTTATGCTAAAGTTGCTCTTGCATAATCTAGATATAGAAAAACTATTTAATTCACAATAATACTCCATCTATGAATGCCTCTCAGAAATTTTGAACTCTATACTGCTGTTTTCCCAGCAGGAACTGGGAGAAGGTCTCACATTCTTTGAATTGTATTATGCAATTATCAACCCAATAATTATGAGTCTTTCTTGGAGATGCATTTGAACCCTGCTCTATTACGAGAACACATAAATCTCCCACTGGGCTCAACAGTGCGTTTTGTTGGGTGCACAGCTGTTGACATACTGTTGTAATGGAGTGTGGTGGTTGCAATGAGGAGATGAAAGATTGATTGCTTTTTGGAAGATACTTTTCTTTTTGCCTTCACTGTAATTGTTTGGGTTTCAGAGACAGGTTGCTGCTTCATTTGGCCATCCCATCAGTGGACTGGACGTCCCACTAGATACTGAGCCTCTTTAAACCTCAGTTTCCTAATCTATATGTCTAGACCACTGAAAAACTCCCTTTCTCACATCCACTAAAAGCAGAACTACATAATGCCAGAGATTAAAGACTTGTAGACATTCTCACCTTGAATGAAGCAGTTGAATGAAGTTTAAAGAGTGGTGAAAATCAGAGATAAATGTGTTTTTCTCTTTTAATCAGAGGGTTTATTGGCAAGTAATTTGTGGGTGTTGCATTGACCTACATTACCATTCACTGATGTACAATATTGTGTGAATATTAAACAATATTTCATGCAGTTGATTAATTACAATTTAACTTTGCCAAAATAGTGGTTTCATATTTTAGTATGTAACTTTTAATATTTTGGCTGTTTCATTAATAATTTTTTGCATCATAATTAAATGCATAAATGTTTGCTAAAAAGTCATGAAATAGATTTTATTTGGCCATTTAATGAAAGTTTCCCATTGTGACAACTCATCAGAACTTAATACTTATTATGCAAGTTCCCATATTGTTACAGTATACCCCCATATTGGGGCATTTTATCACAAAAGGGAAGAATTGTATCTTTGTGTCTATAGTTGACACAATAAAAGGCAATTATTGTGGAAATTTTCCAAATCTTTTTTTGTTGACAAAATGTTAAAGGAATATTCTGGGTTCAATACAAGCAAGCATTTGTGGCATAATGTTGATTAACACAAAAAATAATTACGGCTCACCCATCCTTTTCTTTAAAAAAATGCAAAAATGAGGTTACAAAGAGGCACTTACAATGGAAGTGAATGTGGGCCAATTTTTGACTTTTAAAGACTGAAATGTGCAGCTTATAATTTTATTTTTACAGTCATTTTAGGCTTTAAGGGTTTGTTGACATTACATCATCATGGCAGTGAAGTTGTACAATTGGCTATAACTTTACACAGAAAAGGTTAGTGAACATCATTTTTTTTAAACTAAAATCATGTAAACCTGCATATTGTTTATGTCTATTAAACCAGTCTATCACTAAAACAGTGCAGTCTGCCTTAGTGTAAACTACCTTTTCAAGAAATATGTGGCTCTGTAGATACTGCAAATTGCTGGATCCTCCTAACAGCTCTATTTGCAGATTGGGTTTTTGGCAAAACTCAAGCATCCACCACCCTCTCCCAAAAGCCTTTCCTCTGTCTGCCTAACGAAGAGCCATGTAGATGAAACTTCAGCATTGCTGGATGTAGAACTGACTGATGGCTTGGCATCTGTCCCATTTGCGTAGCTCAACACCAATTAAGGTCTGTTCCCCTCAGAGTTGAGCAGGGCTCATCTGGATCTGTGGCCGACATCCATCAGACACATTTATCTGTCCCCTACCGCTGGCAGTGTCCGGTGCAACTGTAGCCGACAGATGGATGTGTGAGGGCCTTGCGGCATGTTTTTATAAGGGAAAGGGGGGTTGCGGGCTAGCCTTTCTGCAATTTAGCATCTTTATCTAGGTCTTTTATAGTTGTTTCATTTAGTCCCACCTGAAGACCACAAAGAACACAACCAAAGGCATCTGAGGGTGAAATAGACCTACATAACGGCCTGGGCAGAAGCCTCGCAAGAACTAAAATGGGTCATGCTTTTATTTTAGCATTTTTAAAATGCCATTGTTCCTTTAAGTGTTTTAGCTTTGATTTGGGGCAGGTCAAAGCTCTAATAAGAAGTGCAGTACAATTAACATGTGAAAATCCCTTTTGCTGTAGAGGCACTTATTTTGTGGCATAATGGCCAAGCACACACTGCAGATAACTATGGTTGTCACTCATCTTTTGTCTGCTACTGTATATCATGTTCTGTAAACACAGAGTTAGATAATTTACAGAAATGACCAATGCATTCTTCAACTAACTCCCAAAATATTCAGATTATGACAACTGCATTACATGTGTGTACAGCATCGTACTGGATAACTAGTTGCTAACACACTGACGCCACTCTCTTTAGGACTCTCTCATTTTGATGCTGATGTTTAAAAACAAACAGTAGAAAGGTGCCAAAATGTTGCTATGGTTTTGAGGATGTCAACCTTTGCAATCTCATGAAAATGATGTGTCTGTGGTGAGATTTTTGCACAATGTTATTACTTATCATGCAAGTTCCCATAGTGTTACAGCATACCCCCATACTGGGGCATGTTATCACAAAAGGCCAGCGTTGTATATTGTATCTATAATTGACACCTTTTATTAGGCAATAATTGTGGACATTTTTGAAATATTTTTTTGTAGACAAAATGTTAAAGGAATATTCTGGGTTCAATCCAAGTTAAGCTCAACTGACAGCATTTGTGGCTTAATGTTGATTAACAAAAAATAATTACGACTCACCTATCCTTTTCTTTAAAAAATGCAAAAATCGAGGTTATAGTGAGGCACTTACAATGGAAGTGAATGTGGGCCAATTTTTTGAGGATTTAAAGATGAAAATGTGCAGCTTATAATTTTATAAAAGCACTAAATGCACATAAACTTTTCTGTTAAAAATCATGTATTATTTAGCTATAAAGTTGTTTTTTTTTAAAAAGAGGGGTCTAAATAATTTTTTGTGGTAATCAAAAAATATGGTCTGTGGTGAGATTTTTGCACAATGTTATTACGTGGTTCATTTCATATATTGTGGCAGTTCCGAGATGAAATGCCCACTGTGTGGTGCTAAAAGTGAGTTAAATATTCTCCCAAACTGATGAGGTTTTTAAGGTTTTTAAGTAAAATAAAAAAAACCTACCTACCTAAAAGTAATTTTATGGTGCTTCTGTGACACTTTTGGCTAATGTGTTAAATCATGTGCCATTCAGGACTAGTTCCCTAGGCTTTTGCATTGCAAGTGCAACATTCTGTTAGTTAAGCTTCTGGGCAATTTGTTCACACAAAAACATGTTTTGATGTGTTGATGTCATTAGATAGCATATTGTGAGGAACAGGGTGAAAAGTATGGGTTAATGAACCTATAATCTGCCATTCTATTTGTTATTTTTGTGAAAGTGAATAAAAGCAATTGTTGTTGAGCCTCTTGTGTTTGTTTCACCAGGAAACTGCCATGATACATACTACAAAGATCCATGATAAAAACTTTTTGCAAAAATGTAGGTACAGTAACATGTTTCTATGAGACCAGGTTGCAATTTTGAGAGCGACTGCTGCATTGTGTACTCACAGAGAACTATTAGGGATTTCACAACCACATTTAAATGCATTTGTTATCCCAAAACTTAGCAGTGTGTATGTGGCCAATGAGTAATGGAGCAGAATTATGCCAGCTTCCCCTTCTGTCACTCACTCGACGTTGTGTCGATGTAGTGACACTAGGGGTCTCTCTTGAGAGCCTCGAGTGGTTGTGTTTCAGCGAGCTGAGTAAAACCCACTGCTGTTCCACTCACCTCAAAAGAGCATACACTGTTGGAAATATGGTGCATTTCAGTGGCTTTTCTCTTTTTCTACACGCCAGTGCAGACTACGCCCCTGAGCACTTCGACAGCCCTCTAAAAGAGTATATATATATATATATATATATATATATATATATATATATATATATATATATATATTTCTCTAAAAGAGTAAACACATTGAAGTTGAACGTCTTTTTAAAGATGCGTCTTTTTTAAGATGCCCTTCTGTCTTTGTGTCATTCCTGGATGTGGATGTTACCTCTCCACTTCTGACGGCCACGGGTGCTGCCTCTCGTGTCTGGGCAGAGATCACACAGAGGCAGCGTTTGTGGACTGCTCATGTTCTCACTGCGAGAACATGACCATGACAACATTGCAGTCACGGCTTTCCTTCTTCCTGCCCCCCCGTGTCGCACCTTCTACCTACGGGTATATGGCTGGCTCGGCTGGCGCTGGTGGCGATTTGGGGAGTTTTGCACGCTCGTTTGCCACCGTCCGGTTCCTAGATGAGACCGGCCAGTCTGATGTCTCTTTCTGGGCGACAGCGAGCTGTCCGCTATGCTTACACACCACGAGGGTTGGGCTGGACTGGGACACTCCGTCCTCCCCTCAGCCCTCGCGGCTAGACGATTGGTTCCTGGGTTTGTGGCTTCTCTCACAGCCCCACCCAGTGTCACTACATTGACACAACATCTCGTTCCCTCCATCAGGCAACGGAGGTTATGACAGTAACCGAGACATTTTTCTTTCTGGTCCAAATTTTACTTTCAAATCTGTTTAGTTAATGTTCTAATGGCACTCTTGTCATGTTAACCATCTAGCTACATTAAAGTAATGCAAATATAAACAGGAATGTTCCATTGCGTTATTCTAACATTATTGCACATTCAACTATTTAAGAATACAAATTTTTTTTGAGCATGTATGCACTGTACATTTAATTTTTTTGAGCATGTTTGCACTGTACGTTTAATGTTACTGCTGACTGTCCCCCGATGATTAATAAAGTGTCTACTTATGTGGAACAAAATAGGGCTATTAGAGGAGAGTGGGATGGAGGGATGGAGCAGTTGCCAGAGTGGAGGAGAAAGTGGAGTAATGGTGCAGAGTGTGGAGGAGTAGTCAGGAAAGAATAGGGTAATGCAGAGCATAGCAGAGCGTTGGACAGTGTGATGAAGGGGGAGAGAGAGCTTGGTAGAAGAATGTCAGTGGTTTCCCATCTGAGAGTAAATGAATGATCCTTGAGTTCCTGCAGCTTATAAATCAGCCACACCCACCCTCTCTCTCTCTTTCTCTCTCTCTCACTATCACTCTCTCTGTCCTCTTTGTACCAGGCTCTAGTGAGTTATGATGCACTACATCTGCTGACCCCACTGCATGAAGAACTTTTTCACAGACAAAACAGACACACATCGATAACTAATCTCTCTTTATTATTTCTGCTTTGCAGAACAAAGGATGGCTAGGGTTAATCTTCTTTCACTCTCTCACTTTCATATCACAGAGCTCTTCCAGCCTTCATTTAGAACTTGTCTTTCCCAGACAAAAGTTGGCAGGGTTTTTATTTTATAGGCTTCATGAAAAAAGTAATATGTCGGGGTTCTAGGTGAGTTTTAAATCTTCACAGCCTCAAAACACACAAAATAAACAGTGAAACAATAATCTACAGAACAAATGCAATAAACCCTGCAATGACTGCAGTTTTTTCCTTGAATGGAAGCATACCATAGCTCTGTTTCAAAACCTAGTTAAGAGTCTTGCTGCTTATTGCTTACACAAGCAGCTGCATTCTAAGGGAGCATCCTAACCCTCAGGGAACTACATAAATGTCTGCAACTCAGCATGCCACACAAATAGCGCTCTTTACAAGAGACTTGTGTTGACATTAGCATGTTGCTAAGCCAACGGCGCGATACTCTAATAAGTGCATAAAAACATAGCACACCCAAATATTGAATAAAATTTATTTTTTTTACAATTACACTGAACTAGAGTAATATATTGTGTGTTAAAACAGCTGCTAATTGTGTGGTGTTTGTTTTTAGCACAAACTATACATTTCAGATCACCCTATTTCTCCAATATGTTTGGCTTTCAGTCTCTCGCTCAAATATGTGAGAGCGATGTGCGCCGCAGTGACCCTTTCACTGTTTGGAATAGCATACTCTTACTAGTTCGGCTGTATCTGCATATTGCAGAAACAGTAAGAGTATTATGATTGTATGCTTTTGTAAACACAGCCAACTTTCTACTTGTATTAAAGCGGGGGAGAGGTGATGCCACAGCTCCTAACAGCCATAGGGGAAATATTAGATGCATGGTATGATGTTGAAGGAGAAAGTGTTCGGGCTAGAGAAAAATGATTCAGGGCTATAGGCTTGAAAGCTCAGAGCTATCTAGGCCTCTGTAGCACACCTATGATGCCTTAAAATGCTGCCTCTGTAGGCTGCTTACTACTTTTTGGAACAGAGCACATATATTGCAGCCTTTATATAAGTGGTATTTAACAGTTTGTTGCAAAAAAAAAAATAAAAGTTTGAATTGAATGTGGAGTCTATAATCTGAATGGTTTAGAGCAGGGAAGCCATCTAGAGTTATGAATCAAGAGTTAAAACAATAATGTTGTGGTCATTGACTGTAGTACCTCCATGCTGAACTGCACACAGAAAGTTTTTATAAATTATTTTCATTGCATTGATTTACAGCACATCACTGATATTCTGTTTTGGTCGATTAGTTTTAATGAAAGTAGATTGGTCTCTTTTTTCTGTGGCTTGTAACCAGATAATTTCTGGTGAATGCAATATCTGCACTCCCTCTCTTTTTATCTTTTCTTTATTTTCTACTCCCTCCCTCTTCTCTCAGTCTGTTACTGAGGGAATTTGGCAATGAGACAGATAATACACATAACAGAGTCTACAACGTTCTGAATCTGCAACGTTTTACAACAATGATGATTCTGGTGATGCAAATTTAAACTGTTCATATACAGATCATGATTTTTGTTTGATGGAAGGATGGTTTGTTTATCACTACAAAATGTTGCATAATTGAAATCTCTATCAGAGCTCTGCTCTTTCAAACACGTTCCTGTGGAGTATGGGCTATGTGCCATTGTACCAGGCATCATTGTGTTTTCCATTTTCTCTTATTTAGTATTCTCAGGTCTCTGAGGTCTCTCTCTCTCTCTCTCTCTCTCTCTCTCTCTCTCTCTCTCTCTCTCTCTCTCTCTCAATCTCTCTCTCTTTGTAGGTAGGGGATCAGATACTGGATGTCAATGGCCGTAGTTTCCGAAGTATTCCTCATGACGAGGCTGTGCAAATCTTAAAGTATTCCTGCCACATGTTGATGACCATAAAGGATGTGGGGCGGCTGCCACATGCACGCACTGTGGTGGATGAGACCAAGTGGATCCCTAGCTCACAGATTGCTGAGAGCTCAGCCAATAGCAATGCCCAGAGGTGAGACTTAATTAGTGTACTTTATTCAGAAACTCATAGAAGAACAATGCATTGCTTCAAGGATGCTCTTTCAGAGTTCAGGAGACTAAATAGAGTATTCACTTTTGATTAATTCAATATCAACTTTGTCTCTCATTTTTGTCATAAAATGCTTCAGAACACTTCTGAAAAGACCATCTTAGACTAAAATCAATTTCCATGTTGTTCCAAGCTGATCTAGCTGGTGGACCAGCATAGCACTGGAAATTTAGCTGGTGAAAATGTACTATTACTTTCTGGTGAGGCAAGTTAAACAATGATGTATTGCTAGTTAAACTGGTTAAAAAGCCTTTTAGGGACACCAGCATCCTAGTCTGGGGACCAGTGACCAAAACACAAAATTTGCTGGTAACAAGGTAAAATACTGGCCTTTCAGCAAGGGAGAAACAAAAGTAAACACAAAAGAGATTTCTGTTGACATACAGTATGACTAAAGAGCTTTAAAATTGATGTTGGTAGCATAGCTCAAAAAATGTGGACTTGTAAGGATTTTAATTCAAATGATTGATTCATATTAAATCTCTGGTTCACATGCTGTCTCTCACTCGATGTTGTGTCAATGTAGTGATACCAGGGGCCTCTCTTGAAATCCTCGGTTACCTCTTATCTTTGTGAAAAGGCCAATGAGAATTGGCCAACAGAATTTGCATTCCCCTCCCCTGGACATATAGGTATAAATGGAGGGAAGCGTGCATCTGTTCAGACAGATTTTTTCTTCTGAGCCAAGCAGTTGTTTTTCAACGAGTTGAGTAATACCCACTGCTGTTCAACTCACCTCTAAAGAGCATACGCTGTTAGAGATACAGCGCATTTCAGCGGCTTTTCTCTCTTCTGAACGACGTTTCGACAGCCCTCTAAAAAAAAGAGTATATATTTCTCTAAAAGACTAAGCATATTGACGTTGAAAGTCTTTTTAAAGACACATCTTTTTCAATATGCCCTTGCGTCTTTGTGTCTTTCCTGGATGCGGTCGTTTCCTCTCCACTTCTGACGGCCATGGGCGCTGCCTCACGTGTCTGAGCAGAGATCACACAGAGGCAGCATTTGTGGATGGTTCATGTTCTCACTGCGAGAACATGACCATGGCAATATTGTGGTCAGACACTCTAGCCTCCCCCACATCGCACCTTCTACCCACGGGTATATGGCCGGCGCTGGAATCGATTTTCGGAATTTAACGTGCGTGGTTTCACCGGGTAAATTCCAGCGGATCACAGCACACGCACTCAGACAGGCAATGGCCACACTCGTGGACCAGGAACGCCACCTTTGGCTGAATCTGGTCGAGATGCGATATTTCGATAAGGCTCCCTTCCTCAATGCCCCCATCTCCCAGATAGGCCTATTCGCCGACACCAATGAAGACTTCGCCCAGCAGTTCTCGGCATTGAAGAAACAGACGGAGGCCATTCAACACACCTTGCCCCGCCATGGCTCAAAATCCTGCGTTCCGTCTGCTTGCTGAGGGAAAATAGCAATCTCTCCCCGGTTCAGAGAATCTCTTTTCTTGGCATGGACAGCGTGCCTCACAAGCGAGCACGCACAGTCGGTGCTGAACTGCCTGAGTATGTTCAGACTGGGCACAGCGGTTCCACTGAAACAATTTTAGAGGCTCCTGGGGCATATAGCATCCTCGGCGATGGTTGCCCCACTCGGGTTGATGCATATGAGACTGGTTCAGCACTGGCTTCAGATTTGAGTCCTGAGATGGGCAAGGCGCCACGGTACATATGTGTGACCCTCACCCCTTCCTGCCGTCACTTATTCAGCCCTTGGACAGACCTCTGTTTTCTACAGCAGGTGTTCAGACGTGTTGTAGTTACTACAGATGCCTCCCAGTCAGGCTGGAGCACCGTGTGCAACGGGCATGCAGCCACTGGCTCCTGGATAAGGCCGCGGCTGGGTTGGCACATCAACTGCCTAGAGTTGCTGGCTGTGTTTCTTGCCCTGCACAGATTTCTGCCGCTGATCCACAGCAAGCACTAGTTGATCCACTCAGGCAACACTGCGACAGTAGTGTATATAAATCACCATGGTGGCGTTCCCTATCGTCGCAAGTCTCAACACGCCCGCCATCTCCTACTTTCAAGTCAGTAGCGGCTGAGATCACTGCACGCTGACATGGCAGGTAACGCTCAGTGGAGAATATAGAGTCCACCCTCAGTTGTCCAGCTGATTTGGGGTCGGTTCGGAAGAGCAAAGGTAGATCCGTTTGCCTCCCGAGAATCCACCCACTACCCGCTCAGGTACTCTCTGATAGAAGCACCCCTCGGCACAGACGCACTGTCACACAGCTGGCCCTGGGGACTGCACAAGTACGCATTTCCCTCAGTGAGCCTACTTGCACAAGTCCTCTGCAAGGTCAGGGAGGACGAGGAACAAGTCACTCACGTGGCCCCCTACTGTCCCAATCGGACGTAGTCCTCAGATCTCACGCTCCTCGCGACAGCACCTCCCTGACGGATTCCCCTGAGGAAGTATCTTCTTTCTCAGGGATGGGGCCTCTGGAACCTTCACGTATGCCCTGTGGACAGGATGCGGAAGATTTAAGCAGTCTACCACCATCCGTTGTAGACATGATCACTCAAGCCTGAACTCCCTCTACCAGGCAGATTTATGCCCTAAAATATCACTTATTCGCAAATTGGTGTTCTTCCCGATCTGAAGACCCACAGAGGTGCGCAGTCAAGTCAGTGCTCTCATTCCTGTAGGAGAGGCTGGAGGGGCGGCTGTCCCCTTCCACCTTGAAAGTTTATGTAGCCGCCATAGCGGCTACCACGACGCAGTGGATGGTAAGTTGTTAGGGAAGCATGACCTGATCATCAGGTTCCTTAGAGGCACCTGGAGGCTGAACCCTCCTAGGCCATGCCTGTTCCCCTCATGGGATCTTTCCGTGGTCGTCTCGGGCCTTTGTAGAGCCCCGTTTGAGCTGCTAGAGTCAGTTGAGGATAGTGGCATCCTCGTGGGCACTGGCCAATGGCACCTCTCTGGCAGACATCTGCAGAGCGGCAGCTGGGAAGCACCCAATACCTTTGTGAGATTTTACCATTTCTGGGTTGAGCGGTCTCGTCCCGTGTTTTGACAGGTCCTAACACGTATAATTTGTTAATAATGAACAGCTGGCTGTGTGGATTGCATGCGCATAGCGCCGTTCATCTCTCCTGAAGCAAAGACATGCGCTCTACTCCCCCAGTCAAGTCCACAAGTCATGGACCCTGGATGTCCTTCCTCCCTAGTCCTCTGGCTCAGAATTCAGCATAGGAAAAGGTTCTCTAAAGGTTCAGATTATTCAGATAAACTCCTGTGATGTATTTTCCTTGGTACGGTCCCCCTGTCGGTGGACCCATGTCTCCCTTGGTCAGAGTTCCCTCTGCCCCCCGGTTGCTGTGTTTGTAGAGCTCTTCCCCGCCGAGGCAGGACCTACCACCACGCCACTTCCATATGTGGCTGGTAAGCCCATGTGATGCATTTTGCCACGTTAACCTCCCATGCTGGGCAGGATGTGGTCTCCGCAGGGTCTTTTCCCCCTGAAAGAACAGGATAGGAAAAGAACGCCTTCCCCGATGCGTGTTATAGTGTTAGGCAGCGGCTGGCGTGGCCTGCTCCCATGCTAGTTACGTTGCTTCCCCTCCTCAGGGTTGTGGGGAACTATATGACGTTTTTTGGGGCGTTGGGGAAGGTTGCGTGCAGTCTGATGCACCTACAATTTTTGCAAGCAGCAGCTTGCTTTTGCCTGCATCAGCAGTCCACATAACATGGTTCAGTATTCTGGCGTTTTTAGATAGGGACCCCTATTGTCACTACATCGACACTTAACGTTGAGTGAGTGACAGAAGGGGAACGTCTTGGTTACTGTCGTAACCTCCATTCCCTGATAGAGGGAACGAGACATGCCACAATACTGTACTAGCCTCTACAAAACACAATGTCTCGTTCCCTCCATGGGGGAACGGAGGTTACAACAGTAACAAGACGTTTTATTGGAAGACATTGGTATCTTGGCAAATCTGACAAAACACTCTTTGTGACATTATAGAGATCACTTCTGAAACTCTATAGAAAACATTGGAGATTACTAGTTTTTCTTTTCTTTACTACCATTTAATCTCATTACTGACTAGGAGAAAAGGTTGAGTTAAAGTGGTGATTTTTCTTTCCTGTGGGCTGAAACCATTGATTTACTTTGGTTTGATTTTCTTTATTCAACCACTTTCACATTCTCTTTCTGTTAGAAATGTAATGAACCACTCTAGTGATTTTTACTTTCCTGGAGGAAAAATGGTGTGATTGCATATTTGGAGGTGAAATAAAGGTCAATGGGACTATTTCTCACTGCATGCTGAAATATGAGAGTCCTTTAAGGTCATTCTGTACAATATGTCACTTTTAAATAAAATATATTGAGCTAACACCATTTAATGATCATTTACCTGTTGTAATCTAGGCAATTAAGTGGAAATTAATTAATTTTATTCCATTACTGTAATGGCACCACTTTATGTGATATTTCAGCATTTCTTGGTCTCATTCCTTTCACTAAATTACATTACAGTCAGGTCAGTGAGTCCAGTCATACTGATGGTGGATTTGAAAGATGTTTTCTAAAAATAGCATTGAGATTATTTTAAAAATAGACGTAAATGCTATTGTTAGATTGCTTGCCATTAGCAAGGATGGTTGAAATTTATTTATGTCATGGTAGTGGGATGACAGTAGTGGGATGACTCACAGCAGGGGTCTTGTCTCTCTTTCTCATACAATGGCCCAAATGGAAATTAGTTTATTGGGATCTCTGTAGGATCTTTTCTATAGTGCTCCCCTTGAAAATATGGCAAGGTGCCTTTTTGTTCCACACTTCATTATTCCTGTCATCCAACATCTGAAGCAAACTGCATTCAGTTTACTGTCCGGGTAATTTTTCTCTGCATGCTTAAAGGGATAGTCCACCCAAAAATTTAAATTCTGTTATCATTTACTCATCCTCATTTTGTTTCGAACCCATATGGCTTTCTTTCCTCCATAGAACTCTAAAGGACATGTTAGGCAGAATGAAAGCCTCAGTCACTATTCACTTTATTGTATAGAATAAAGATGCAATGAAAGTTAATGGTGACAGAGTCTGTCATTTTGCCTAATGTCTTTTATTAGGTATAATCTCTCAACAAAATCTCACTGCGAGATTTTGCGAGATCTCACTCTCTCTCTCTCTCTCTCTCTCTCTCTCTCTCTCTCTCTCTCTTTCTCTTTTCTCACAGTGGTCTATCTGTTGATGTTGGAACAAGTTCAGGAAAGGTAAGGGACAAAATGCACGATCATTTACATGTACAAACATTTTTGAACTTTAACCTGTTTGCATTTCCTTAGAGGGTCCTGGAATTAAGGCCACTTTAATATGTGAAACCAAATGCCATTTTATGGTTTTCTTTTTAAGTATTGAGTCTAAGAGACCAAAAGCTGACAGTAAGTCCAGTGTGAATTTATTGGCTCCAGATGTCACGTTACTTTGCAATTTGCCTGGAGATCAAAATAATCAAGCTTTTTTGAGTGTACAAATTAAAATAAACACTGCTATCTCAAGCAAACTCATTGTAATAGCAAAAAGAGAGTGCATATTTTTGTTTATTCCTATTTATGGTGTGCATACTCATCACCACAAATGGCACGGTCTGTTGTCTTTGGAGATTATATATGATGGTTGTTAAATGGCTGTCTTTGCACAGCTGTAAGGCTGTGATCTCTGTCTAACTCACACACATCAAACTATTTTTGAGTGCAAAGGACTCTGACTGTGTAAAAGAGCCTGTCTTATCTGCTGAAGACTGGGAGGAGGACCTGAGTTCTGCTGGGTAAATCAAAGCTCTCACAGAGTTTGAGTGGCCCTAAGCTGTGGAACACAGATGATGTTTATCCACATGGTTGGATTTATATTTTATCCATGGAGAGTAAAGCATGGTTTGAGAAAACCTGCAGATGAGAACGAGATACATTTATTTACAGGATAAGATTGTGAAGTTTGAAGGCGGCGCTTCTGTGGTCTACCTCCTTCACAGCGTCCAAATTTCAGAGTACATTCAGAGTATGTATTGAATTTGTTGAAGGACTTCTAGATAATTAATAAAGCATGTTCTTTATGTATGCAGGTTTGTAGTGTTGTATAAATGCATTCCATTGTATCAATACATGTATACATACATTTTCATTGCATGAAAGCCACTAAAATCAAGGGACAGTGTTTGCATTTAAAGTACATGCACTGTATTAGCTGATTTTTACGCTCAATAATGTTGTATAATTTTTCCAGATGGCATCACAGTCTTCCGAGGTCTGCTGGGGTTGCCCTCTTATGATACCCCCGGTGTACCTAAGCACATATGCAGATATGAGAGGTTTAAAAATATTGTATTTTAGTTAATAGTGTTTGTGTGCAACTTGTTTTCCCACTGTACTTCCTAGAAATTATTGCCACCATGATGACTTGATGTAGAGTTTATGTAGCCGGCGAGGTTATTGTAGTTATCTGCTGTCAAGCGCAGTCTTCAAAAACCCATAAGAACATCGCTTAAGTGTTTACGTAACCACAGACAGTCACTGAACACTTTATTAGGAACAGCTGTACACCTACTTATACATGCGATTATCTTATCAGCCAATCGTGTGGCAGCAGTGCTAATGTTTAACTGATCAACCATCAGAATGGGGAAAATATTTGATCTCTGTGATTTCGGCATGATTTTTGCCAGACAGGCTGGTTTGAGTATTTCTGTAACTGCTGATCTCCTGGGATTTTCACACACAACAGTCTCTAGAGTGTACTCAAAAAACATTCAGTAAGCGGCAGTTCTGCAAACGTAAATGTCTTGTTGATGAGAGAGGTAAACGCCAGACTCGTTCAAGCTGATAGAAATTATACGGGGGCCCATGCAAAGGTCTATAGTTGAGGCCCAAGGCCCAGGGGGGCCCATGCAAAGGTCTATAGTTGACCCTTAATGGGATAAAGTACAACAATTTACTTACTGACTAAATTCACCAAAAATCGAATGCATGTGTATTTACATGAGAAATGCATTAATTTTTATAATTAAAACACATTTCAACTTGACATCTGATTCTGATACCCTATACCCCTGCTGTTATTGTGAAAATGATTTGGTCAAAACATCTGGCCAATCAGATATGCGGAACACACACAATGTGCATTGGGCAAAGCGGAGACTGGCTAGAGTCAAAATGCCTCACCAAAGGCTAAAATCAGGGGCACAAAAAAGAAAAGCAAGCAAACAGAGAGCAAAAGTGAATGAGATAGGCGATTGCCAAATTTCTTGCCAAGCATGAAGCACTAGGTATGACAGGCGAAGCTGTACGTGGCAAAAGCGAGGAGTTAGAGTAGACTAGCAAATAAAACTGCAGCTAGCTAACTTAACCTTTAAATAATGTTAGCACGTTCACTTAACTAGATAAGATATCAATATAATAGATAGATATAAATGCCCTTATAAGTAGGGATGTGTACCAAAACCCGGTATTAAATGGGCCCCGGTGCTAAATTAATAAAGACCATAGTATTGATAAGCTCAGACATCACGGTTATTTTTAATATTTTGGAGTAATTTATAATCACGCACACACACACACACACACATACTAGGGGTGACCAGTGCGTCCAGTGAAGGGCAGTTCTGTTGATGGAAATGCCTTGTTGATGAGAGAGTTCAACAGAGAATGGCCAGACGAACTGACAAAGTCTATGGTAACTCAGTTAACCGTTCTGTACAATTGTGGTGAGAAGAATAGTATCTCAGAATGCTATTCTGAGATGCAGATTGGCGCTGTTTTGGCAGCACAAGAGGGACCTAAAATATTAGGCAGGAGGTTATAATGTCGCGGCTGATCTGTGTACTTCCGGGGAAGTTCTTATTCGTTCTTCGTTTCAAACAAGTTCGAAACAGCCGAGAAACAGAATAATGTTCCTGAACATTCAGACATCCTGAACATTAAGACACATTTAAATATGAGGACGCTCAGTAAAACATCAACAAATGTGATATTAAAATGTGCTTCAATCAATCACATATAAATGTGTGAATTCAAATGAGGTCAGTAACAGAAGCTGTTTTAACCACTCGATGATTTAAAGTAATATACTGTATATGCAGTAGAAAATGTTTAATTTGTCTTGTTTACATTTTAAATTCATGGTGCTAATGTGCTACACATGGCCATAAAATGTGCCTCTGTTATACTCTGTTATTGTAATTTATGATGACACTGATGATACTGCTTCATGATACTGCAACATTGTGCCTGTACCGAAGCAATCCAAAATCACTTGCTTAAATGACTGGCGTCCTGTTGCTCTGACCCCCATCATCAGCAAATGCTTTGAGAGGTTAATCAGAGATTACATCTGCTCTGTTCTGCCCACCTCTTTGGACCCATTACAGTTTGCCTACCACAACTACCACACTGCTCTCTCCCATCTGGGAAAAAGGAACACATATGTGAGAATGCTGTTTGTAGACATCAGCTCAGCATTCAACACCATAGTGCCCTCCAAGCTTGATGAGGATCTCCGGGCTCTGGGCTTAAACAGCTCGCTGTGCAGCTGGATCCTGGATTTCCTGTCAGGCAGACGTCAGGTGGTTAGAATGGGCAGCAACATCTCCTCATCACTGACCCTCAACACTGGAGCCCCGCAGGGCTGTGTTCTCAGCCCACTCCTGTATTCCCTGTACACACATGACTGTGTGGCAACACATATCTCCAATGCCATCATTAAGTTTGCTGACGATACGACGGTGGTAGGTCTGATCACTGACAATGATGAAACAGCCTACAGAGAGGAGGTGCACACTCTGACACGCACGCTGGTGTCAGGAGCACAACCTCTCCCTCAACGTAAGTAAAACCAAGGAGCTTGTAGTGGACTTCAGGAAGAAAGACAGAGAACACATCCCCATCACCATTAATGGAGCACCGGTGGAGAGAGTCAGCAGTTTCAAGTTCCTCGGTGTCCACATTACTGAGGAACTCACATGGTTCATCCACACTGAGGCTGTTGTGAAGAAGGCTCACCAGCGCCTCTTCTTCCTGAGACGGCTGAGGAAGTTCAGAATGAACCACCACATCCTCACATGGTTCTACACCAGCACTGTAGAGAGCATCCTGACTGGCTGCATCACCGCCTGGTACGGCAATAGCACCGCCCACAACCGCAAAGAACTGCAAAGGGTGGTGCGAAAAAAGCTCAAAGGATCATCAGAGACTCCAGCCCGAGTCATGGTCTGCTCTCACTGCTTCCATCAGGCAGGCGGTATTGCAGCATCAGGACCCGCACCAGCCGACTACATGACAGCTTCTTCCCACAAGCAATAAGACTTTTGAACACATGATCTCTCACGATCAACAATCAGCACTGCACTTTATTAATCATCATGTTATATCACACACTGGACTGTCAAATATATTCTCCCCAATTCAACTAGTGTATCTATATTTTTATATACCCTTATCTAGTGTATGTGTATTCTATATTGTGTGTATTGTTTACTGTACATTGTATATTAGTACTATGTTGTATAATTATGTGTACATTTGACATGTAAATTGTGTTGTGTAAATATGTTGTGCTTGTTTACTGTACATTGTATATTAGTACTATGTTGTGTAATTATGTGTAAATTTTTTATGTAAGTTGTGTTGTGTAAATATGTTGTTTATTGTAAATTGGTATATGTCTCGTCACTGTCATGACTGCAATGTTGCTCGGAACTGCACACAAGACTGTTGCACTTGTGTACACATTAGTATGACAATAAAGTGATTTGATTTGATTTGATTTCAAAGATCAGTGTATAAAAGTGTTAATGTGCAGAATAATGACAGAACAATGGTGATAAGCTTACTTAGGGCAGATGTGTAAATGGCTTTCAATGCAGATGGCACATGAGTGAATGGGCACTTGAGAGTATTTGTGTAGATTTGATTCCTTTTGTAGACTAATCAGCCTCAAAGTGAGGATCATGGGAGTGATATAATTTTATGGAACATTAAAGCTTAACCTAAAGGGATCATATCACCAGAAAGCACATTTTGTTCATCTTATGAGAGTTCAAAACACCATAATTTGATACTAAGCTGAACAAACAGCTCATTCTGAAATCCTAAGGATTCTGACCTTCATATCCTTCTGAAGGATTCCATCTTTAGAAATATTAGTAAGCAATTTGTAGGTTGATTTTCTAGAAAACTGTTAACACTGTTTTTGTAGCTTTATAAAAATTCCTTTGTTTGTTTTGAGTGACTTGTCCAACTTGACAACCTTAAAGGTGTGATTTGTGGGAGGGATTATCTGATCATTTGATCAGTTGCAGATAGGGGATGTATTCAGAAGGCTGTTTGAAAACTATGTATATTTTTGCAGTAACGTTTGGTGGTGCTAGTGGTGCAGAAATTACACACTTCAGCTTTAAATAGAGGGTCATGAATTATGACTATCATCATAAGTGTACCTTATGAAAAAAATTTAATGTAAAAATAAAATGCATGATGTGACCCCTTTATAAGAGAAAAAAAGGAGGGTCGAGGAAAAAGAAAGGTGGAGTTGTTATTGGTTCAGAGACCACCAGACATTTCAGTGGCAGCTGGATTCAAATTGTCTTTTGTCAGAGTAACCTTAAGGAGTTTGGTTAGCTTGCTTGGTGGTGCATAAATATCTATATTTATCCCCTCTTATGTGTCCCAAACACAGTGCTGGGCTGGGCTGCCTCTTGCCCTCTCCTCCTGTCCTCTGAGCCTCAGGCCTGACATACTTTTATTTTATTGGAATTAACCTGAGCTATCCACCATTGTACGATTGCAAGAGGGCCGTGGCATTCTAAAAGGCTTCACAGAACAGATACAATACAAGCTGTCCATCATGTGTAGCCTAGAAAATCAAAGCCTGAGCAAACCACTTGAATGGGTCTTATGTAGGTCATTCAAAATGCACCTAGTTGAATACAATTGTGTGCCTGAGTGCCATTCTACTCTCTCTGTCAGCGGATGAGGAAGTGATTTTATAATAATTTAGTATATTCACTGTTATCTTCTGTATTTATGTTATCTAAATAGTTAACTTGATATTATAGAGTTAACTCAGAGCAAAAACATGCAGTATTAGATACAAAAGCAAATAAATTATTGTCAATTAAAGTTAAAGTGTACAATAAAAAAAACATCAAATAGAACTTCAAATATTTTCTCAAATCCAAGCTTAATATGCAGAGACCATTATAATTAAACTATTTTAGGTTGATATCCCTGAAAAGTGTAAACACTGTCTCTGCTGTGCTTTTCAAAACTCTGTTTGAGCATCCTGACCAGCCAGACAGAAACATTGGCTGAACAAATGGCGTGAGTTGGGGCGGGACTATTTTTTTTTCTGACTAACAATAAATTAGGTGAGTTTTCGGAAACCTGCTTTGAAAACAAAACATTATATTGCAATTCTGGTTGGTGACACCAGTGGCGAAGAAACTAAACAGCTTTAAAGGAATAGTTCACCCAAAAAATTTTATCTTGTCATAATTTTCTCACTATCATGTCCTTCCAAACCTGTATGATTTTCTTTCTTTTGTGGAACAAAAGGATAAGTTAGGCAGAATGTTAAGGGCTGATAACACTAGTTCCCCTTCACTCACTCACTTGTGTCGAATGAAGTGGCACAAGGGGTCTTCCTTGGGAGCCTCACATACCGCTGAACTTGAGAAAAGGCCAATGAGAACATACGGGTATAAAGGGAAGCAGGCGTGTGTCTGTCAGTCAGATTTTTTCTTCGGAGCCGAGCGGTTGTGCAGCAGCAAGCTGAGTCTCACTACTGTTCCACTCACCTCTGTTGGCAGAGCACTGCTGTTGGATCTACGGTGCATTTCTAGCGGTGCTCTTTCTCTCTGCACGCTGTGCAGTCCACGCCCCTGAAAGCTTCTGTCTAAAAGAGTGTTCTCCCTCCTAAAAGAGTTTTATTTCTATAAAAGAGTTTATTTTCACTCACAGAAGGGCAATATACAGTAGGCGTTGAACATCCTTTTCAGGACGTGTCTTTTTAAAGATGACTTTCTGCCTACGTTCCTGGATGCGGTCGATTTCACTCCGCTTCTGGCAGTCATAAGAGCTGCCTCGCGGATCACACGCAGGCAGCGTTTTATGAATGGTTCATGTCCTCAATGTGAGAACATAGCCATGGTAACGTTGCAGTCACGGCTTTCTTTCCTTACGAGAGAAAGCCACTTAAGCTGCCCCTCGCGCCTCCTTCCTATGGGATTGGCACGGCCAGTGATGAAGGCGATTTGGGGTGTACAGCAGACTCTGTTTCACCTTGTAAATCCCCATGAAAATTTTCTCACCCCGAGAAAACCGCCACCTGGTGGGATCGTCTGGTACTCCCCTCCGAGGCCCGTAGGATGATGTCATCACTGACTTCGAAATCCCTACAGCACCACTGGACAGGCCGCCTCCGCCCTGCATACCTTGGCTCCCCTGAAAGTCCACCAAGCCAAGGCACTTAAAGATCTATACTTGGGTTGTCCTGATCTGTCATCCGTGTGGTTGTGTATGTGAGTTTAAACTCCATCTGTCCGCCAAGAGCGTCCCCCTGCGCCTAAACAACAGCCAGCTCCGCCTCAATCTGGGCCCAGCTTTCAGCCACAGTGTTGAGCGCCCCGCTGGCGGTGTATGCTTGCTTTTGCCTACCGACCTGTTATTACATGCTCCTCCTGCTGCAAAGCCCCACCCGGTACGTTGAAAATGATCGTCCCCTTACTGCCCCTCGCACCGAGCTTGGACGCATGGCTATCGCTGTCCAACCCATCGCGCTGGTTGACCAGGACCATCTGACTCGGCTACGCGATTCAATTCGCCAGGCTCCCGTCTCGTTTCAGCAGTATAAGCTCCACTTCAATGCGCGGTGAAAATGCCAGCACCTTATGGGCAAAGATTACAACTCTGCTACTCAAGGACGTGATAGAGCCTGTCCCTCCAGCCGAGATTAAGAAGGGTTTCTACAGCACTTTCTTCATTGTTCCTAAGAAAGGCAGACTTTCTTGGACTTGCGAGTTCTGAACCGGACTTCTGTCCAAAATACTCATGCAGAAACAGATTTTAACCTGCGTTCGGCATCAGTTTGGTTCACAGTGGTAGACCTGAAGGATGCATACCTCCACATCTCATTGTGCCTCGATGTCGACCCTCCCTACGGTTTGCGTTAGACGGCCAGGCGTTTCAGTACAAGGTCCCACCCTTCGGCCTGTCCCTGTCCCCTCGCATATTCGCCAAAGTCACAGAGGCAGCCCTGGCTCCACTATGGGAAGTGGGCATCCACATACTCAATTACATCGATGACAGGCTCATTCTAGCTCATTCTCGAAAGTTACTATGTGCTCACAGGGACCAGGTGCCCAGGCGCCTCAGTTGTCTAGGGCTTCAAGTCAACTGGGAAAAGAGCAAGCTTGCCCCGGTTCAGAGCATTTCTTTTCATGGCATGGAGTTAGACCCAGTCTCAATGAGAGCGCGCCTCACGAATGAACGCACGCATTCAGTGCTCAGGTGCCTCACTCTCTTCGAGCCCGACACAGCGGTTCCTCTAAAACAATTCCAGAGGCTCCTGGTGCATATAACATCCTCAGTTGCGGTTGCGCCGCTCGGGTTGATGCATATGAGACCGCTTCAGCACTGGCTTCAGACTCGAGTCCCGAGATGGGCATGGCACCATGGCACATACCGTGTGATAATCACCCCTTAGTGCCGTCAGAATTTCAACCCTTGGACAGACCTCTGTTTTCTGCGGGCCGGAGTCCCCATGGAGCAGGTGTCCAGATGTGTCGTGGTCACCACAGACACCTCTAAACTGGGTTGGGGCACCGTGTGCAACGGGCACACTGCCGCTGGCTCCTGGATAGGGCCCTGGCTGCGTTGGCACAAAAACTGCCTGGAGTTGCTGGCTGTATTCCTTGCCCTGCGGATGTTTCTCCCGCTGATTCAGGGCAAGCACGTCTTGATCCGTTCAGACAGCACCGCAATGGTAGCGTACATAAATCGCCAAGGCAGCGTGCACTCTCATCATATGTCACAACTCGCCCGCCATCTCCTCCTTTGGAGTCAGCTGCGACTCAGGTCTGCGTGCCACTCATATCCCGGGCAACCAAAAAATGCCAGCGGATGCACTGTCGTGACAGGTTTCACCCTGCGAAGAGTGGGGACTCCACCCCCAGGTGGTTCAGCTGATTTGGGGCCAATTTGGAATGGCACAGGTAGATCTCTTTGCCTCCCAAGACAACTCTCAATGCCCGCTCTGGTACTCCCTGACAGAAGCCCCTCTCGGGTTAGACACATTGGCACACAGCTGGCCCCGGGGGCTGCGCAAGTACGCATTCCCCCCAGTGAGCGCTCTTGCACTGGTGCTGTGCAAGATCAGGGAAGATGAGGAACAAGTCACCTTAGTGGCTCCATGCTGGCCCACTCAGACTTGGTTCGCAGATCTCACGCTCCTCGTGACAGCACCTCCTTGGCAAATTCCCCTGAGGAAGGACCTTCTTTCTCAGGGACGAGGCACTCTCTAGCATTCATGCCCAGACTTCTGGAACCTCCATGTCTGGCCCCTGGATGGGACGTTGAAGATCTGAGTGACCTACCACTTGCAGTCATATACACGATCAACCAAGCCAGAGCTCCCTCCACCAGGCAACTTTATGCCCTGAAGTGGTGTTTGTTCACGAAGTGGTGTTCTTCCCGATCTGAGGACCCATAGAGATTTCAGTGCTCTCCTTCCTGCAAGAGAGGCTGTCCCCCTCCACCTTGAAGGTGTATGTAGCCGCTATCACGGCCCACCATGACACAGTGGATAGCAAGTCCTTGGGTGAGCACGACTTGATTATCAGGTTCCCTAGAGGTGCCGGAGGCTGAATCCTCCCCGGCCAAGACTGTTCATCGTGGAAACTGGCCAACGACACCTCCTTAAGCAGACATCTGTAGAGCAGCGGGCTGGGCAACACCTTTGCGAAATTCTACAATCTCAGGGTTGAGCCGGTCTTATCCCGTGTTCTGTCAGGTCCGAGCCGGTAGAACTCGGTAATACGGAAATTTCACTCCCAGGATAGCCACTAAGCTTTCGCTTGTTGGATGTTCATCCTCCCTCGCCTTCTGGCCTGCGAATTCAGCAGGAATTTGCGCCCAGACCCACTACGATCCGCAAGTGCTCTGTACTGGGGTAGGGCTCCACAGGCTTAATTCCTTCTTCAGGCAACTCCCTGTGATGTATTTTCCCCTGTCAGGTGGACCCGTGTCTCCCTTGGGCCGAGACAGTTGCTTCTAGCATGCAGCAGCCTGCTTGGACATGTGTCAGCAGTTCACATAACACGGTCTAGTGCATGTCGCTTTTGAACGTGACCCCTTGTCGAGTGAGTGACAGAAGGGAAATATCACGGTTACTGATGTAACCTCTGTTCCCTGAGGTAGAGAATGAGATGTTGTGTCCCTTCTGCCATGACACTGGACCTACCAAGTGGCTGTACCTTATTCTCGGCTCCTCAGTGCAAAAACCTGACTGACAGACACACGCCCGCTTCCATTTATACCCGTATGTCCGGGGGTGGGACATGCAAATTCTGTCTGCCAATTTCTCATTGGCCTTTTCTCAAGTTCAGAAGTATGCGAGGCTCCCAAGGAAGACCCCTTGTGTCACTTCATTCAACACAACGTCTCGTTCCCACCCTCAGGGAACAGAGGTTACAACAGTAACCGTGACGTCACCATTTACTTTAATTTCATCACATCCATTCAATGAAAGTGAAATGGAACTGAGGCTGTCAGTCCCTGACACTCTTTAAACTGTCTCCTTTTCTATTCCACGGAAGAAAGAAAGTCATATAGGTTTGGAATGATTTGAATATTAGTAAATTATGACAGAATTGTCATTTTTGGGTGAAATATCCCTTTAAGCAACAATTGTGTTTTACAGGGAACAGCATTTCTTTCTTTGTCTGTGTCACACCCACGGTTTGTTTAGATTGTTTAAATGCTCTAACATCATACATCAATAAATTGTCGTGACACAGAAGGTCTGTCTCATCTTCCTGTTGTTGACGTAATGCTCTTAGTCCTTCATCCTCTTCTGAGTCATAACTAATTTCAACAAAGTCAGACATGCTAACATCAGCATCCGTAGTCATTTCTATTCCAGTGCAATATACCTCCTGTAGATCGCAATGACTTTTCAACTTTAAACTACAATGTCTTAATCTATCCATAAACCACAGAGTAACTGAGAGTAGCATTACATGCCTGTTTTGGAGGAACAGTCTGTCATCCGTGTGGTTGTGTATGTGAGTTTAAACTTGAAAGTTAAAATGGCACCCTCATCCTGGGAAATTGATTAAGGCTGGCAGAGTGAAACACCAAGGACAGTTTTAGTGATCAGGGGCTGTGGATCAGCATTATCCAGGAATAAGGGCAGTAATGAGGGATGGATGGTTCTTTCTTGACTCCTCAACATTTTAGGCCCTCTGAGATAAAGTGCATGCCAGCATTCCAAATGAAACCTGCCTGTCATTTATGTATGAAGTGATTTTTTTTGTTGATATGATTTAGAATCTGGGTTAGCTGAATATATTTGTACAAGCTAATATGTATTAATTGGAAGTTATATTGTTCCCACTGGGCACAATTCCAAGGAGATATGACATACCTAGAGAGAGATATCCATTAGCATTCTCATTGATCTCAATGGCATTTGATAGCATGATGGCCCAGAAGTAAGCAACCTGGTCAAACTGGAGCTCACTCGCCAAATGAAAATGGAATGCTTAAGAAAAAACTGAACTGGAACCTGCCTGCAGGAAATAAAATGAAGTGACGAACAAACTGACAATATCTTTTTTTTTTTTTTAATCGGAAGTGCCGTAACGCATTTCAGATGTTCTGCCCCAATTTAACCCCTGAGTGTAATAAACCATTAGCATAAACACCCTAGAATCTGTGTGTGGCACGGTGGAGGGCGGGACCGGCGCGTGATTGCGCACGCCCGGTCCCGTATCAGGCTAAATTGAGCCGGCAAGAGGGTTAAAAGGCCACTCGCAGACGGCGATCGGGGGAGAGAGCTTAATCAGCAGACGTCTGCTGTCCTAAATGTTTGTTTTAAGTTCTTAATTAAATTATGATTTATGTTGACAAGCCGGTTTCTCGCCTCTTCCTTGCCCATGAACGTGATCTGTGTTACATTGGTGCCGAAAGCCCGGGAAGGAAGAGGGATGCGCCGTAGCGGAGTTCTCGCCACTTCTCAATGGAGCAGCCGCGGCCATCTGCCGGGGGACGGAGGAGCCCAGCCGCCTGGACGCGGAGGAACGGCCGCCGACCGCGAGGGGAGGAGGGGCTCCTGGCCGACCGCCTGGAGCGGTTAGGGCCGCTGCCAGGGGCTGGGGAGTCCCCTACTGGCCGCTGGAACGCGGCGGGGTTGGAGACTGCCGACCGCGTGCGGGGAGGGGCTCGCCGCCGACCGCCTGGAGCGGGAGAACCGCTGCCAGGGGCGGGGGGAGGCCCCTTCGACACCCCGGGAACGCGGCGGGGCGTTCCGTCCGCTAGGGGCTGAGGACTGCCTCCGATCTGCCCGGAGAGGCGCGGCTGTTGTCCTGAAGAGGGTGGAGAAGTGGCTGAGGAACGAGCTACGGCGTATCAGAGAACCGGCGAGAACTCCGCTACGGCGCATCCCTCTTCCTTCCCGGGCTTTCGGCACCAATGTAACACAGATCACGTTCATGGGCAAGGAAGAGACGAGAAACCGGCTTGTCAACATAAATCATAATTTAATTAAGAACTTAAAACAAACATTTAGGACAGCAGACGTCTGCTGATTAAGCTCTCTCCCCCGATCGCCGTCTGCGAGTGGCCTTTTAACCCTCTTGCCGGCTCAATTTAGCCTGATACGGGACCGGGCGTGCGCAATCACGCGCCGGTCCCGCCCTCCACCGTGCCACACTGTGTAACACCATAGCCTCTAGACAATACCTAAAAGAAAACCTATGATCTGTTATCTATGTGTCACCTGTATTGATTTGTATGATAATTAAATGGGGTTGTCCATGACCGGACGTGAGAGAGGAGGAGATGTACTTTCTGATGACAGTTGGCTGAAAAGATTGTGTTGCGCTTTCTAGAACACTGAAAAGAAGCACAAAGAGCAGCAAGATGTGAATTGGAGAATTTATCTGGAAGACTGAGTAGTTAACCATAAAGGTACAACAAATCGATTATAATGAGACTGCCTCTGTTACAGTCATACACATTTCAAGTCATATTGAGCATTTTGTGTCTGATCTTGAATTGGTTTAAAGAAGTTTGTACCATTGACCGTTTGTGAGTACAGGAAGAGAATAGGAAATCTGTGAGGAGGGAAAAGACACCCCTGTTTTTCTTGAAATGGAAGCACTCAAGGACAGATGCAAACGACAGAATTTTAAGAAAAGTAGGGCTATTGATTTTGCAAGCAAACCATGGCTTTTGTCAGAGCAAACCTCCCTCTCCTCTGGTTCTTTTTCTTCTGTCTATCTCATTCTTGCTATTTGTCTTTTATATATCTGATATATCGTCTCTTCCTCTTTCATTCCACCTTTAATCTGTTTCAATCACAATCAGCCAGTAGCACATATTTATGTGATTATTCAGTATCATGTGCTCTAGACAGAATTTCACTCACAAATACCATGTAACAACTATGGTATGCAGAACAGGTCTATTTTCTCTCACACAGAACATTGATATTATTTGTTATCAAAGCTTGATTGTTACAAGTTTTTTTCAGCTATATCAGTGTTTCCTTCACCAATAGTCAGGAATACCTAATCTGCAGCGCCACAAAAACAATAAAAAAAATATGTATATTATGCAATTTTTTTTGCCGAGTTGAGTTGCATGGATATTGTGTTGTACTTATTGGTTGACACACACACACGCACACACACACACACACACACACACACACACACACACACACGTTGGTCTACCTATCATTATGAGGACTTTCCATAGACATAATGATTTTTATTCTGTACAAACTATAGATTCTACCCCCTAAACCTAACACAACCTCTAAACCTAACCCTCACAAAACACTTTCTGCATTTTTACATTTTCAATAAAACATAATTTATTATGTTTTTTAAACTATTTAAATTATGGGGACACTAGAAATGTCCTCATAAACTACATTTATAGCATAATACCCTTGAAATTACCAGTTTGTAACCTAAAAAAATGTTCTTGCAAACCACACAAACACACACACAAACAGCACGACATGCTGTCCAATTCAGTAAGAAATTGTTTGATTGGTGCAGTTCTTTTCAATTAATCAATTGATTGATGAATCATGGACTGAATCGGACAGCTCACAAGGTCACTGAACCACAAGTTATTCCTCTTACTGTTTAATCTGTATCGAGAGCAATGTTAAAAATGCAGATTTGTAAGGTTGGTGAAAATTAAATCTTAACTTATGTCTAATTACTGACTGTTTATGTTGCACTGTCAGTTTGAGAGTTTTGTTGGAATAAAGGGAATTTTAATTTATGATCTGTTATTGTCTAGCAAGTTTTTAGGCCAAGATTAGCAGGGTTGGGGTTGGTCCAAAAATAAAATTCTACAAGAAACACTGAGCTAGATACTTGGGGGCATATGAGTGCTTAGATATGTAATGCATGGTGTTTTCAGTATTGTTTTTTTAGTAATAGTAGCACTGAGAGATGTGGAGCACAGCTAGATGGATGGATAGAGGAAGGAGAGAGAGAGAGAGAGAGAGAGAGAGAGAGAGAGAGAGAGAGAGAGAGAGAGAGAGAGAGAGAGAGAGAGAAGGAGTGGAAGCTTTTAGACAGAGATTGCAGTTTTTTGTGATGTAGGCCTGATTAAGTAGAAAATCTAAAAGTAGAAAGCAGAGGAGGGGCATGTTTTCAGAAGAAGGTGCATAAATAAGCCAGTGAGAGAGATAGAGTTTGTTACCCCAGGGTGTGTAGTATTACATATTAGACATGGCTGACTGGTGAGGTCTCACAGAAACTGTCCTGCAGCTGCTAATCTCTGTTCCCCATGAGTGCCAACCACCCACACACTGACCACAACATGCATATTACATCATATCATATCAACTTCATGCTCTGACCTGTGATTACACAACTGTTTTATAGCACTGTAGCACTACTGTAGCACTATTTGTTTATTTTCAGTTATGAGCTACCAGTTAAACGTTTGGACACTTGACTGAGTTTCTCATGATCTTAAAAACCTTTTGATCTAAAGGCTTTTGCTCAAATGTTTAGAAGTCATTTTGTAGACAAATATAAATTGTGCGTATGTATGAATTCTTTATGAAACTAAACATTTTATATATTTGTTTGAATGTATGAATTTATTCATAGTGAATAAAATAAAAACAATCTAACAAGTGCCTCGCAGACAGCGGAGCTCTTTCAATACTGTTTAAAAAGGATCCCAGCTGAATACATCATGAAGATGGTTGAGAAAATACCAAGAGTGTACAGAAGAAGAAGAAGCTGAAATATAAGAGACTTTTGAATTTTTACCTTTTTTTTAGTCAATACATAATTCACATTTACACACCTGATCACCATTATAGCTCATTTGGACATGCTATCTAATGTTGCACTGTAACTTCTCTCTCTTGCAGTCAGTCTGCCGTAAAGGTACTGTGCCTACTGTTGGAGCAGTGCGTGCCGGAGTGTGCAGCTC
Source organism: Moxostoma hubbsi (assembly GCA_032164185.1). Taxonomy (NCBI): domain Eukaryota; kingdom Metazoa; phylum Chordata; class Actinopteri; order Cypriniformes; family Catostomidae; genus Moxostoma; species Moxostoma hubbsi. Next base: position 3,462,202 of record JAVLUX010000215.1, read on the forward strand.
ACTGGAGGAACAGGCAGTCATGCTTTTAACAGAGACAGAGAGACAGACCATGAGCTATTACATTCAAGAGTACCAACATGGCCATATTGGAGTAGAGCCTCTGGCGATGGCCCTGTTTGAACTCTTCAACACTCATGCCAAGGTGAGACTGACAACATAGAACCTCAGAATAATTCCTAACAACTTATAACAGCATTGTCTGTGCCAGGAAACACGACATGGCCAAAAGTATGTGGACAGTACACCCTCTTCTAATGAATTGTTTTGACTATTTCAGCTACATCAGTAGTAGGTATTATACACCGAATGACAAAATATGATTTATGACCTAACAGGTGTATTCTCACATTTGACCTTTGTTTCCTCTTCCTCCCTCCGGCTTTTGTACAGGATATGGTATGATGTGTTTGGTCAGCTGTTATGATAGACACCACCCCTCTGTACCATCTGTGTAATTAAAAGAGTAAAAATTATACATCTTTATTAGTGTACAATGCTTAGTGGAAAACGGAGGTGACAAAATAATGCATGGTATGAGACTTTTTTCTTTCAAATCAAACTCAAAAATTGTGATTGATTAAATAATACAATGTTGTAATCACCAAGATGTTTTCAACACATGATAAAGTAATGTGTGTGGGGGCATATTATCTTTATTATTATTGTAAAACATAAAAAGTAGTATTACATTTAAAATGTGTTTAAATGATGTATCTTTAATAGTGTACAATGCTTAGTGGAAAAACTAATGTGGCAAATAATGCATGGTATGAGACTTTTTTCTTTCTACTCAAACTCAAAAATAGTGATTTATTAAATAATACAGTGTAGTAATCACCAAGATATTTTTCAACACATGATAAAGTAATATGTGTGTGGAGGCATATTATTTGTATTATTATTGTAAAACATAAAAAGTAGTATTACATTTAATATGTGTTTAAATTATGTATCTTTAATAGTGTATAATACTTAGTGGAAAAACTGAGGTGACAAAATAATGCATGGTATGAGACTTTTTTTCTCTCAACTCAAACTAAAAAAAAAAAAAATTTTATCACCAAGATGTTTTCAATAATGATGACGTAATATGGGGTAAATACTAGTATAATTATTAATGTAATAATAAAATGTAGTATTACCATGTAAAGGAGCTGTGGTGTGTTCGAATTGTTTATCCTGGCCTTTATCCTGGCAAAAAAAATTGTAAATGCAGACCAGAGGATTCCTTACAATTTGCGTGTCAAACAGTGATAGTGGTAACTAACTCTTTAGGGAAATTGTGTGGATTTATGTTAGACTCTCCCACCCTGGCGATATTCTGGAACGATTTCTTAAGTGTAAACATGGGAAAATATTTCAGCCAAATGCTTTTGCTGTGTTAGGAAGTTTTTTTTTTTTTTTTAAATATACTGTTTTCACAGGATGAGGGCATCTGCTCACAGTTTAGATGCTTGGAACAGGGAAGTTTTTTAATTCCCAATGTTAAAATGTCATTTCCCCAACAATAAGGTGTCGATCCAGGGGTGTATGCATTCCTATGGGAAAATGTTTCGGCCAAATGCTTTGCTGTGTTTAGGAAGTGTGTGTTTTAAAATCTTTGATCAACTATTCTAATCACCATTAAATTTACAGAATATAAGCACATTTTAAATGTAATACTACTTTTAATGTTTTACAATAATAATACAAATAATATGTCCCCACACACATTACTTTATCATGTGTTGAAAACATCTTGGTGATTATAAAATTGTATTATTTAATCAATCACAATTTTTGTGTTTGATATGAGAGAAAAAAGTCTCATACCATGCATTATTTTGTCACCTCAGTTTTCCACTAAGCATTGTACACTATTAAAGATGTATCATTTTTACTCTTTTACACAGATGGTACAGAGGGGTGGTGTCGGCTACAACATGGGAATATCATAACAGCTGACCAAACACATCATACCATATCCTGTACAACAGACGGAGGGAGGAAGAGGAAGCAAAGTTTAAATGTGAGAATACACCTGTTAGGTCATAAATCACAATTTGTCATTCGGTGTATAATACCTACTACTTACATACATTACTAACAGGTGCCTAATGTCAAGCATAAAGCCATAAAATTTCTTAGAAAACATTTAAAGAAGAAGGTGTGTAACAAAGCATCAAATGTGTCTTATCCCGTTTTTGTGAGAGCACTAATTAGTGCCAATGCAACACGCAAGTGTGCGTTGGTGAGAAATGGGAGTGCTTGCGCTATCAGTGGGCATATGCATGCAATGTGTGGGTGTATTGTTTTAGGGGTTGCATAGTCGACTATAACTAATCTAGTCGACACTGTCAGCCTGAAGTCGACTAGTCGCTTTCTATGTGATTTACAAAATGCGTCTGTAGGAAATACAACAGGTGACTGATTTCCAAAACATAGGATGGAAAGGGAAGGCTCATTCATATTAATGTGGGAAGCTATTCCTGTTTTGTTAGGGTTTAGAGGTTGGGTTATAGTTTCTCTGACCAATCAGGTAGCGCTTTCCTGATGAATATTATTGAATTGTCCAATCAGTTATCGCTTTACTCTTCTAGAAATTACTCTTCCTCTGTCATCCTGCATTTCTGGAGGCCAATAGCTCTGCACTGAAAGCTCAAATAGCATATAAAGGCGGCATAAAAGTCATCAATACCACTCCAGTGGTTTAATCCATGGATTTAACCACTGAAAGAGCGAAGTGGCTCAAATGTACTTTGATAAAGATGGCACAGATGCTAAAGTGACCTCCAATATAAGCAAAGTGGACTTCAAATTTAACAGAAATCTAGTGCTATGCAAAGTATTTTAAAAAGAAACCTGCTAGCACTAATGAGTTATTTTCAACATGATCATTACAACTTTGTGCATTTGGACATCTGACCTGGTTTCTTTTTGCTCCTTGAAGAACTTGATTTGGCAACAGTTAGCAAAGTGCTTCAAGAAGAAGTATCATGACATGATGGAAAAACAAAATATGAAAACTCATGGCCATGCCCACTGACTTTGTGTATGTGATGTATTGCATAGTGCTGCACTTAAAGGAATATTCCGGGTTCAATACAAGTTAAGCTCAGTGGACAGCATTTGTGGCATAATGTTGATTAGGACAAAAAATTATTTTGACTCCGTGACAGGGCGGAGGGCGGGGCCGGGTCATGATTCTACTCACCCGGCCCCTTGTCAGGCTAATCAAGCCTCGGAGAGGGATAAAGAACAACTGTGGATGGTGGTGTGACAGAGAGAGAGAGTTTACGGGCAGCTGCCCCATCTGTGTTTGTGTGTGTGAGTGTGTGTGTGTGTGTGTGTGTGTGTGTGTGTGTGTGTGTGTGTGTCTTTTTATTTAATTAAATGTTGTTTATATTGTTGTATAAACTGTAGTGGAGTTCTTGTCGCTACCATCCACCCAAACAGAGCCTAGAAGTGGAGGAACGGCCACCGACCTCGGGGGGAGAAGGGGCTCCTAGCCGACCGCCTGGAACGGTCAGGGCTGCTGCCAGGGGTGGAGGGAGACCCCTTCCAGCCGCTAAGCGCGGTAGGGTCAAGAGAGGACAAGCCGACCGCGAGCGGGGAGGGGCTCCCGGTCGACTGCCTGGAGCGGGAGAACCACTGCCTGGGGCAGGGGAGACCCCTTCTGTTCCCCGAGAATGTGGCGGGGCGTTCCATCCACCAGGTGCCAGAGGACTGCCTCCGATCCGCCCGGGGAGGCATGGCTGTCATCCGTTAGAGGGTGGAGGAGTGGCCGAGGACCAAGCTATGTCATATCGGGGAACCGGCGAGTAAGTGTTTTTTTTTCGCCTCTCCTCTCTCCCTCCCACTGCTGCGCCCCGTTGGCCTTTTCCCTCTCTTTTAAATTTTACAGTGTATTTTATGTTGGGGGTACTACACTGTTAGAGGAAGTACCCCCTATTTTAATCATTATCGTTTCCCTCCCCCTGACCCCTCCCAGATTCAGGAAGGCGGGGATGACCTGCCGGCAGACGGGGTCTCCCCCAGGGAAAGGGGGGTGGTGTACATCAATTTCGGGTCTCACCGGCCTGAGAGAACGAGGGAGGGATGTGACAGGGTAGACGGCGGGGCCAGGTCATGATTCTACACACCTGGCCCCTAATCAGGCTAATCAAGCCTCCGAAAGGGATAAAGGCCGACTGCGGATGGTGGTGCGACAGAAAGAGAGCGTTTACGGGCAGCTGACCCGTGTGTGTGTGTGTGTGTGTGTGTGTGTGTGTGTGTGTGTGTGTCTTTTTATTCAATTAAATGTTGTTTATATTGTCAAGCCGGTTCTCACCTCCTCCTTTCCATTGATCCATTTAAAGACTCGTCCGTCCTGGTGTGAGAGAGTCACATTTTTAGAGAGTTTAAAGGAAGAAATGTGAAGCTTATTATTTCATAAAAGCACTTAAATTAAAGGGATAGTTCACCCAAAAAATAAACATTCTCTCATCATTTACTCACCCTCATGCCATCCCAGATGTGTATGACTTCCTTTCTTCTGCTGAACACAAACAATTATTTTTAGAATAATTTCTCAGCTCTGCTAGTGGTTCCAGTGGAAGTGACTGGTGATCAGCACACATAAAGGCCACATAAAAGTAATCCATAAGACTTCAGTTGTTAAATTCATGTATTCAGATGCAATGTGATTGGTGTGTGAGAAACAGATCAATATTTAAGTCAGTTTCACTATAAATCTCCACTTTCACTTTGACATTCTTTCACATTTTGAGAGTGAAAGTAAAACTGGAGATTTATAGTAAACAGATAACTTAAATCTTGATCTGTTTCTCACCCACACTAATGTAGCTTTTGAAGACATGGATTTAAGCACTGGAGTCATTTGGATGACTTTTATGCTGCCTTTATATGCTATTTGAGCTTCAAAGATTCAGTGCTTGTTGACTTGCATTGTGTGGGCCTACAGAACTGAATTATTTTTCTAAACATCTTTGTTTGTGTTCAGCAGAAGAAAGAAAGTCATACCCATCTGGGATAGCATGAGGGTGAGTTGATGAGAGAATTTTCATTTTTGGGTAAACTATCCATTTAATTCTTGTGTTAAAATTTATGTATTATTAGAGCTGTAAAGTTGTTTAAATCATATTTTTTCACAGTCATTTAAGGGTTTTAGGGTTTGTTGACATTAAGTCAAGTCAAGTAAATTTTATTTGTATAGCGCCTTTCACAACACACATCGTTTCAAAGCAGCTTTACAGAAGTTCAGCATTAACAGACGATAAAAATGTAATGTCTATAAAGTCGATAAATCATCATCATTGTGCAGGGCTCCAAAATGCGACTAAAAAATGGTCGCATTTGCGACCAAATAAATTTATTTGCGAGTGTAATTTCTGTCAAGGTCGCCATTGGCGACAGTAAAAATTTACTCCCTTTGATTTTAAAATTTGCATTATATTTCCCGAAATACATTACAAAAGTTTATATCAAAGAAATAGCGGGGAAAACGGAGTTCATTGCAGGAACTAACCATTTCAAAAAAGAGACTGTGAGAAAACACGGTGACAGTAACAAGCATAAAAAATGCACATGATCACATAATTGCGAAGAATGCTCCACAGACTATACTGTTAGCACGTGTAGTTTTTCTTGCATGTGAGCTGCGGGACGAAAAGGAATGGAAGGAGTTAAAAATGAAAATATTTGGTGCCTGTTTTTCCCCCTATAGGAGCCAGTGGCTCCTTAATTGATTTTTTGTTTGGAGCCCTGTTGTGGAATTAGATAAGATATGATTATTTATCGTGTTTAAAAATAATTAAATAATAATTGTATTAATAACCCCAGTGAGCAAGCCGAAGGCGACTGTGGCAAGGAACACAAAACTCCAAAAGATGATGGTTAATGGAGAAAAATAACCTTGGGAGAAACCAGACTCACTGTGGGGGGCCAGTTCCCCTCTGGCTAACATCATGAATAATGTAAATAAGAATTATTTATAGTTAAAAAACATGATTAAAAAAATTATTAAACTTATTAAGTGTTAAGGGTCAGTATTTAGACAGTGATTGTGTTTGAACTGCAAGATTAGTGACCAGTGTCTTTGAAGTCCATCCTTGATTAAATTCCAGAAGTTCACTTAGATGCAATTGTCCTTGTTTGGCTGATGAAGGCTTTTGTTGGCAATAGTTAGTCTATGTATCCCATTTCAAGATCGTAGTCCATGGTGATGGGGCACCTGAAGTCTCCGTGAGAGGCTGGATACAAACTGGAGCTGACGAACGCTATTTACCTCGGGACTGGCATCCCGAGATAACAGCAGAAAAGCAGATGGGAAATAATTAGCATAGCTGATGTTCATAATATTAATGCATTATAACTGATTCAGCAGTAGTATAAAAAGTAAGCATTATGTGAATGCTTGGTTAAAGAGATGCGTCTTTAATCTAGTTTTAAACTGGGACAGCGAGTCTGAGCCTCGAACAATATCAGGAAGGCTATTCCAGAGTTTAGGAGCTAAATGTGAGAACTCCCTCCCTCCATTAGTGGACTTAGATATCCTAGGTATGACCAGAAGCCTCAAATTTAGTGATCTTAAAGAGCGCGATGGATTGTATGGCGATAGAAGATCCGTTAAATACACAGGAGCTAAACCATTTAGGGCTTTATAGGTCAGTAGTAATACTTTGTAATTGATACGGAACTTAATAGGTAGCCAGTGTAGAGATGATAAAATTGGTGTTATATGATCATATTTTCTTGACCTAGTAAGAACTCTAGCGGCTGCATTTTGGACTAACTGTAGCTTGTTTATTGAGGATGCAGGGCAACCAGCTAATAAAGCATTACAGTAATCTAGTCTCGAGGTCATGAATGCATGAACTAACTTTTCTGCATCAGAAACAGATAGCATGTTACGTAGCTTAGCAATGTTTCTAAGGTGGAAAAAGGCTGTTCTCGTAACAGATGAAATATGATTTTCGAAAGTCAAGTTGCGGTCTAGTATAACACCCAGGTCTTTTACTGTAGTGGATAATGTAACAGGACATCCTTCTAAATTAAAGTTGTATTGTAAGGGATTTTGTGGGTAGTTTTTTGGACCAATAAGTAATACCTCCGTTTTATCGGAATTTAATAACAGGAAATTACGCGTCATCCAGCATTTTATATCTTTAAGACACTCTGTCAAGTTAGATAAGTTAGTGTTTTCATCTGGTCGTGATGAGATATATAATTGAGTGTCATCAGCATAACAGTGGAAATTAATTCCATGTTTTCTTATAATTTTACCAAGTGGCAGCATATATATTGAGAATAATAGAGTGCCTAACACAGATCCTTGTGGCACTCCATAGTCTACTGACGTTATCTTCGATTTTTCCCCATTTAAACAGACAAAATGGTAACGGTCTGATAAGTACGATCTAAACCAGCTTAATGCCTGTCCCTGAACACCAGTGTAGTTTTGTAGTCGATCCAAGAGTATTTTATGATCTATAGTGTCGAACGCAGCGCTAAGATCGAGTAGAACTAATATTGAGATGCAGCCTTGGACAGAAGCTAAAAGTAAATCATTTGTAATTTTAACTAGCGCAGTTTCTGTGCTATGATGCGGTCTGAATCCTGTCTGACATTTTTCATAGATATCATTTTCTTGCAATGCATTACATTGTCATAGCAACAAAGTTGTAAAATTGGCTATAACTTTTACACAGAAAAGGTTAGTACAGGATTTTACCACACAAAATCATGTTAATTCGCATATTATTTATATGAAAAACAATAAAAACAATAAAGTATTTTTAATGTTTACGAATTAGCCCCATTCACTTCCATTGTAAGTGCCTCAATGTAACCCAGATTTTTTTGTTTTTTTGTTTTTTTTAAGAAAAGGAGGGGCAAGTCAAAATAAATTTTGTGGTAATCAATATTATGCCAAATGCTCTCGATTGAGCTTAACTTGTATTTAAACCGGAATATTCCTTTAATATATAGCACTCTTAAAATAAAGCCCACTGAGTCTGGTGTGAAAGAACTTGACTGGTCTGCACAATTCCCAGAACTGACCCACATCAATTTGTGACGAATTTGAGCGCTGACAGTTCCTGACCTCACTGATGGTCATGTGTTGTAATGGAAGCAAATTCCCACAGTCATGTTCCAACATCTGGTACCCATCCAACATCTACATAAGCCTTTCCAGAAAATTGGAAGCTGTTAGGGAGGACCAACTACATGGATTTTAATTCAGTGTTCAACAAGCAATGTTCAAACCAATAATGTTCAAACAAACAATATAGTATGAGTGTGGTGTTCAGGTTCCAGCAATGTAGTATATCTGTAATGCAATTTTAAAAACTCTTAGTTTGATCGTTTGTGGTGTTTTTTTCTGTATTTTTTCAGCATTGTATTTAAATGGCTGATTTCTAACATTAGGAATGAATTTATATCAGAGATAATGATCTGAAACTTTGGCCGTTCCTGTTCCCCAGCTGTCCTTGCTGGCCGAGGTGCGGACTCTGATTTCTCCACAGGATCTGGAGCGCTTCGACCGGCAGGTGTTACATCGCGAGATGGAGGCGTGGAGAGCCCGGCATGGAGGCCTGGGCCTACTGCACCCCGATTCTATCTGCGTTCCGCATCCGGAGGGACAGGTTCCCTCTGCCTGCCAGATGACCCTTGGCTTCAACAAGGCATGTGTAATGTGGTGGTAATATATACCAGCATGATATGTGCTTGTATGATTGTGTTTTAATTCTCAGAGACCCACTGCATCACTTGTTTAAAGCATTTATAGTTTTTTGTATTTTTCTGATTCAACATTATATATCTCAGGGTGGAAACGAGAAATGTACTATTGTAGCCCCTGTTTCCTGATGGAGGGAACGAGACACTGTGTCGATTGAAGCGACACTAGGGGCCTTTCTTGAAGGCCTCGGTTACCTCTGAACTTGAGAAAAGGCCAATGAGAAATTGGCAGACAGAATTGTCCCTCCCCTAGACATACGGGTATAAAAGGAGGGGATCGTGCGTCTGTCCATTCAGGCCGGGGGGACACAATGTCTCGTTCCCTCCATCAGGGAAAGGGGGTTAGTAACCCAGACATTCCCCTTCTGTCGCTCACTCGACATTGTGTCGATTGATGCGACACTAAGGGTCTCTATTACACCATGCTCTGAACCGTGTACATTAACTTCTGATGGAGGTGAGGTCAGGCAGTTGTGTGCCAAAGCAGCAGACTGCGTCAGACTGCACATACCCTTCCCCAACGCCCCATAAAAACATCATAAACTTTTTAGGTTCCCGGCATACCCGAAGTGGGGGAACAAGCGACGTGCCAAGCATGGGAGCAGGCCGCGCCAGCCATGCCTTTTCTCTCTCTATGTTTCTCGCATAGAGTTAAAGTGGCTGGGACCATTTAACGCTATGACATGCATCGGGGAAGGTGTTCTTTTCCAACTCCTATTCCTATAGGACTCTGGCTTCATCTCGGCTGGAGGGATGGCTCTATTGCAACCCTGTGGGGCAAGTGCCTGGCAAACTAAATCGCGTAGCCGAGTTGGATGGTCCCGGCCAGACAGCGCAATGGGTTGGAAGTTACACGTCCAAGCTCCGAGCGGGGGGCACTAAGGGGACAATCAAGTATGACGTACCTGGTGGGGCTTCGCAGCTGGGGGAGTAGGTAATATTATGTTGAGGAGAAAAGTTGCGTCCCGAAACAGTTGTGCCGAGAAAAAAACTCGGCTGGGGGCGGGAAACTGGCTGGGGGTGGGAAATTGACTGCGGAGGAGGTCCTATGGAGGCGTCCTCTAGACTCGTCAGAACTGGCCCGCCGGGAGTCTACAGTCGAAGGCGTGGAGATGAGGGTACCACGTCCATGGGGCCGTGACTATAGGTGTTTTGTGCCAGACCGGTGTGAGAACGGCGTTTGGGGGCACTGGTTATGTGACCGAAGGAGTGAGGAAACCGCTCTCTTTTCCCGGTAATGTGGGTACCGCGGCCCAGGGGATGCGGCAAGAGATTTCCCTCTCAGCCCTCCACTGGGGGATGGAGTGGTCCAGATACCAACTCCATATCGGCCATCTCGCTACATGGTTAAATCGTCTTAGGAGAGATTGGGAGCCTTCTGGGTCCCAGTTGTAGTTCGTGAGACGGGGGCGTCAGCTTCCTGCGGGGAGCTCTACGCTGGGGCTGAGAGCTGGGCCCAGGTTGAAGCGGAGCTGCCTGTTGTTTAGAAGCCGCAGGGGGGTGCTCCATGGGTATTTACCTGGCGAAACCGAGCCCGCTGTACTCCCCAAATCGCCTTCATTGCCAGCCGCGCCGGCCCCAATCCCGTAGGAAGGAGGTGCGGCGAGGGGGGTGGCTGAAGTGGATTTCTCTCAGAGGAAAGAAAGCCGCGACCACAACGTTGCCAATGAGAACATGAGCCATTCATAAAACGCTGCCTGCGTTTGATCGCAGCCCAGACACACGAGGCGGCACTTATGACCATCAGAAGTGGAGAGATATCTGCTGCATCCAGGAACTACACAAAGCAGAAAGACATCTTTAAAAAGACATTCAATGCCAATGTGTATACTCTTTTAGAGAAAATATACTCTTTTACAGGTCTATTTGCTCTTTAAGGAAACGCTGTCAAAGCGCTCAGGGGCGTGGACTGCACTGGCATGCAGAAGGGAGAAAGCCGCTGGTAATTCGCCGTAGGATCCAACAGCAATGCTCTTAGAGGCGAGTGGAACAGTAGTGGAACACCAGCTGCTGAGCACACAACCGCTCGGCTCCGAAGAACATATCTGAATGGACAGACGCACGATTCCCTCCTTTTATAACCGTATGTCCGGGGGAGGGACATGTAAATTCTGTCTGCCAATTTCTCATTGGCCTCTCCACAAGTTCAGAGTTAACCAAGGCCTTCAATAAAGACCCCTATTGTCACTTCAATCGACACAATGTCAAGTGAGCGACAGAAGGGGAATTGCTTTTATTTTGTGTCACATGTAACATGTAAAATGTTGTGTTGAAACAACAAAGCAATCAAAACTTCTAGCATTAATAAAACTAAAAATTATCCTAGTGTACAAAAGCACCTCAGAGTGTCCAAACTAAATAAACATAATAATTGTACATAAGAACTAGTCCCTCAGCCACTGGGGATTGCATCCGGAAGGTCATCCGGTGTAAAACCTGTGCCAAGTCAAATATGCAGATCACGGATGGTCTGCTGTGGTGATCCCTAACAGGAGCAGCCAAAAGAAGAAGAAGATGAAGAAGAATTGTACATAATAACTAATTACACATGCACATACAACAACGCCTAAAGGTATGCTCTCTCTCCAGAGCATGCAGGCATGAGTAACAAAATCATTGAGCCATTATTTAGAGTGAACAATCCTCTCTGCCCATATTTATATGACTTCCACCTCTGGTGGCAGCCATCTGAATCAACAGTGCTTGGTTTAGCGTTCCTTGATGCTGGATAACATACTTACATCATTTCCGATGAAGTCATCTGGTCCAGGAAAGCTAATGTGTTTTTAGCCAGATAGCACATTATGTGCTCTGTGCATAATGTGCTTTGTGTGGATAATTTAATGATCTATACATCTGTTTACATTGTGTGTGGGCTCGTTTTATAGACAATCATCCCCTCTAATTAATGGTATGTGATGTGATATATTATGTTATTTTTCTTGAAGTTATATGTGAAAAAGCAACATAAAAGCAACACCTTATATGTAACATCTACAGTATGTCAAAGACATTTACTTAGCTATTTCTTGCTATATTTTGTCTGTGAGTAAAACAAATTAGGTAGTTGTATTCTACTCTTTGAGAGCTTTCCAACAACCTATGATACATGGCTATTTGATCAGTTCGATGTTTTTACTGATTACAATAATATGTTTATTGCAAAATTATTAATAAATTGTCAAATGGAACACTCCTGATTTGTCTATAAATTTCAAAGCACTTGTTCAGTTTTGGTCATTGTGCCTGCATTCATTGTAAAGTAGAGCCTCTAAGTTTTAGAATGATACCTATTTTGTGTTGGTCAAAACTGTAGTTATTAATATGTTGATAATATTTTTACATCGCCGGACTGGCCCGTCCGAGTTTAAAGGATTATGGTAGGGAAATATAATCCATCATCAATATCAATGCTGGGGTCTCTGAGGGTTAATACGGCAGGTTTGTACAAGATTATTTCTTATTGTTTTCTTAAATCGCTGTGGTCTGTATTTTACAATGGCCAAATTCATACAGACTCTAACTTCTGCTGTACCTGCGTTGATCATAATGATCTTCATATCACCCGCTGTGGCTTGTTAATTGCATGAGTTGATTCCACTCATTACTGTGAGTTGTAAAATCGCACCCTGTGTAAGCTGGTAATTGAGCTGAATTGATGACAAATTCTGATAAATAACTGGCTGTCTCTCTAGTGCAGCATTTAAATCCAAACACGGCTTTTTGATTATACATGTTCTGGAATTTTTGATTCTGTGTACGGATTAGTCATTTTTGTGATTATTTATGTCTTCACTTTATAGAATGAGTACAGGTTGGATGGAGGTTTGATGCCTCTTGGGAATCTGAATTCTTTTCCTGACATCACTCTTGTGAGTATCACTGACATTGTTTACCTTTTTTGCGGTGTGTCTAAACAGCGATAGACTGAATGAAATAAATTTTTTGCTGAGTACAAGTATCCAAAATTGAAATGTTTTTGATGTCGATGAAAAGCTGTAAAAAAATGTAATAATGAAAAAACAAAGGGTCAGGGTTATGGGCTACTAAAAATATTTATACCTGAAATCCCAGGAAGGAAAGTGGAAGGGTCTAGTATCAACCTAAAGGGGTTTTATTAACAATAATGACTGGCAGACGGCACATTATCCCACTTATTACATGGCTACTTACCAAATAAATACTTTAAAGAAATGGACAAGAAATATAGATTTGAGTTGGAATTCTTTTATTATCTAAGAAGAGAGAGGTGAGTGATAAAGACATAAAACTAGCACAGCTATTGTTTGTAGGAAATACATATATTTTTGTGATCTCGTGATTGTTGATAATATCAGTAACTGTGGATGTTTGTACTTGAAGGTTTAACCTAATTATGCTATTTAATTTGAATCCACAGAAAAATGCAATTGACAAAAAATAAATAGTTATGTCAAGCTGTTAATTCAGAAAATTGCCCAAGTAACAGATTTACCATTTATCTTAGGTTTACTAGATACAGTCAATTTGCATGACACTGAATAATGTATTTGTCAAGTTCAATAGGTCTTTACGTCAGCCCTTTCTTGTTCTCATTTAATTAAGCATCAGTAGCCTAACATTAACTATTGTAATCATAAACCATTATCTTGGATTAATCAGTAATCAACCCTCTTCTCATATCCATGTGCTACAATGATATGCATGCCATCAACTCTGTCATCTGTTCATTTTCATAATGTGCTGACATTTTGGAAGGAAATGTCAACCTTAAAAGCTTTCAAATGTCAGAAGTTTTTTCTGGTGTTATTATTATCATATCTCAATGATAATACCTCTTTTAATTGCTTGCCTTCTAAAATGACAGTACATTTGTGTTTTATTGCAGGACAAGGTTCAGTCCTCACCCGAGTCACCGCCCCCTTTCAAGCCTCCCCTTCCACCTGCTCAAGGCAATGTTAGACATGGAAGTCCTAAAGGTCAGACCAAACGACCTTCGTCCAAGCTGTCCCAGTCCAAACTGCATTTTACCCCCCCCTGTAGGCGGCACCAGGAAAACCATGCCCACAATTACCCTCACTCACTCCCGCCCTGCTCCGCTAACACCTCGCCATGTACCATCCACCACACCTCTTACACCTGCTCCATCCATCACTCTCCTCCATCTTGTTCTCTTCAACACAACTCTCCGCGGTCCTCCTATCATAAAAATCCTTCATCTGGACTGCTGGCAAGAGATCTGGTTCAGTTTTTGAAGAGCAGGCAGGCAGCAGTGCTCTCCCCACATCCAGAGTCTCCTAATCGTTCTCGAGAAGGCACCCCAACCCCCATGATCTCTCCCCGCTCCTCACCATCCCTTTCGCCATCGCTACTAATGCCTGCACCACCCCCATGTAGCCCTGAGAAGCCTGAAGGCTCCCCCTCTACAAACGTCTGTGGTGCAGCCAAAAGCAGCCCACTACACGCTGAGCCTGAGATGACAGAGGAGAGACCACAGCTACGAGGTGAAGCTACTCTGCAATTACAGTGGGGTTTAAAAGTTCACATTGAGTATCTGAATTAAATCGGGAAATAAACACATTTTGGAGATTTTGGAAAATTTTAAACATGCTATATGTAAAATACACTGCAATGTTTCTCAGTCACTAATCATATATGCACATTTGTGACAGAGACCATGTCAAAGGGAGAGTTCATTGAAAAAGTTGAAACTTTATTTACTGTCCTTCATGTTGTTACAACCCCCTTTGACTTTCTTCTGTGGAACACTAAAGATGTTAGGCAAAAATGTTTGCTTCGGTCATTATTCGATTTCATTATATGGAAAAAAAAGATGCATTCTGCCAAACATCTCCTTTTGTGTAACATGGAAGAAAAAGTCATATGGGTTTGAAAAAAACATGAGGGAGAATAAATCAGAATCTTAATTTTTGTGTGAACTATACCTCTAACTAATTTGGACAAAAAGTCAGATTTCTTTGCTTCCATTAAAGAACACATGATGTTTTTTGGAAAATTTTCAAAGTATGTTGGGATTACATGGGTTATCAGGTTTAGCACAAAATTGCGGAGTGTATGCCAGCTTGAGTGCATGCTGTTATAAAAGCAAACTGGGGACATACCAAATACTTTGTCATATTCATGTTAACTTTTGAGTTAAACTTTTGAACTTTTTTTTTTTTAATTTGTTATGCTGATAATTAAAGTTATGGGGGAAAAAACTGTTCAATTAGAAAAATGCATAATAGAGGCATGCTTGAAGACTTTTTTTAACCCCACTGTATATCTAAAGATAGCATCAAATTGGATTTATCAAGATGTTTTGTTTTTAAGAGGACCTTTGTGTTTGTGGGTGTGTTTACCTGTTTGAATCAGAGCATGCCTTTGCGTGGGAAGTGTATGTATATCTAAACTCTGATAAGGTACAATACTTAGGGAATTCTACCCACCATATAACATATCTCTTATTCATATCCAGCTTATATATGATGTCTACATAAATTGTTTTCTGTCTGAATGCAGATTTTGATCTCTGAAAGCTAAATTGTATGGTTATTTATGGATTTGTGTGCTCATTTGTCTGTATACCCAGGAGCCAC